>OY755235.1:91237079-91881384 GCA_963576725.1 Azorinus chamasolen | reverse complement strand
TTGGGAATGTAAAGTTGTTTACCTCCAAATGTTTGTACACTTGTCAAATATTATCTGAGTGATACACACAACACATCTATCCTAAGATTCACCTAATCACAAGATTAGGTTTTCATACAAGTAGGTGCTAATGTACATGTACATGTATACGAATTCTCGAGAAGAAAGTCAGAGACCAAGATATACGAGTCCTACAAAGAATATGCGACACACCTCTATCTTGAGTTGAACCAACATGTCATGTTGCTATTTGCTACATGGTAACAAATCTCATTAGAATGAAAAGGTGTCTCTAAGGTGTAAAAAGCTATTGGACATGTCAGATTTGTTCAGTACGATTTGAAACCATTTTATTACTTCATTTGGATGTATTCTGAATGTTTTTATCGCTGAACGTTTGTATGCCATTTGGGCGTGTAGAGTGATTTACCTCTGTTTGTACACTTGTCAGCTATTTTCTGAGTGATAAACCACACACATCTATCCTGAGATTCAACTTATCACAACATAAGGTTTTATAGGTGCTGTTGTACATGTATACGAGTTCTTGAGAAGTCAGAATGTTGGTATACCATTTGGTAGTGTAGTGACCTACCTCAAAATGTTTGTACACCTCTCAAATATTTTCTGAGTGATACACCACACACACCTATCCTTAATTTTACCTTATCACACCATTAGGTTTTCATACCAGTAGGTGTTATTGTACATGTATACGAGTTCTCGAGAAGGAAGTCAGGGACCAAGATTATACACTGTTAGTATTTCACTTGGACGTGGTCTGAGTGTTTATACCTCAGAATGGTGGTATACCATTTGGGTGTGTAGAGTGACTTACCTCAAAATGTTTGAACACTTGTCAAATATTTTTTTATTGATACACCACACACACCTATCCTTAATTTTACCTTATCACACCATTAGGTTTTCATACCAGTAGGTGTTATTGTACATGTATACGAGTTCTCGAGAAGGAAGTCAGGGACCAAGATTATACAGTCCTAGAAAGACTATGCCACACACATCTCTCTTGAGCTGAGCCAACATGTCATATTGCTATGTGAGTGAGTGAGTGAGTTGGGTTTAACGTCCGACCAACAGTATTTCAGTTATATGCAGACGGCACCCGCATGAGACAAGTTATAGTGCTGCCTCACTGAAATACCCCTGCCGCGGGCACATGGCAAGGGCATCCCACCCAGTCACATTATCCTGACACCGGGCCGACCAGTCCTAGAACTACACCTTTTAATGTCGAGCGCAGAAAAGGGAGCTACTAGTACCAACTTTTAACGACATTTGGTCTGTCGCGGCCGGGGATCGAACCCACGACCTCCCGTACCGCAGGCGGACGCTCTACCACTGAGCCATGCGGCCGGTTATATTGCTATGTGATGTGGTAACAATTTTCATTGGCGTAAAAAGGTGTATCTAATAAGGTAAAGGGTTATAGGAAAGGTCAGGTGTGTTCAGTCCGATTTCAAACACTGTTAGTATTTCATTTGGATGTGGTCTGAGTGTATTTACCTCAGAATGTTGGTATACCATTTGGGCGTGTAGAGTGATTTACCCCGAAATATTTGTACACTTGTCAAATATTTTCTGAGTCATACACCACCCACGTCTATCCTAAAGTTCACATAATCACAATATTAGGCTTTCATACAGGTAGGTACTATTATACATGTATACGAGTTCTCGAGAAGGAAGTCAGAGACCAAGATTATGCCAGTCCTAGAAAGAATATGCGACACACCTTTACCTTGAGTTGAACCAACATGCCATATTACTATGTGCTGTGGTAACATATCTCATTGGAATAAACAAAGTGTCTCTGTGGTGTGATGGGTTATAGGACATGCCATAATTTGTTCAGTCTGATTTCAAACCTCTATAGTATTTCAGTTGGAGATGTTCTGAATGTTTTTACCTCAGAACGTTGGTATACCATTTGGGCGTGTAGAGTGATTTACCTCCAAATGTATGTACACGTGTCAGTTATTTTCTGAGTGATACACCACACACATCTATCCTGAGATTCCCATAATCACAACATTAGGTTTTCGTAGGAGCTGTTGTACAGGTATACGAGTTCTCGGGTAGGAAGTCAGATATCAAGGTCATACATGTACGAGTCCTAGAAAGAATATGCCACACACCTCTATCTTGAGTTGAGCCAACGTGTCATGTTGCTATGTGCTGTTGTAACAGATTTCATTGAAGTAAAAAGGTGTCTCTAATGGGGTAAAGGGTTATAGGACATGTCAGATTTGTTCAGTCCAATTTCAAACACTTAGTATTTCACTTGGACGTGGTCTGAGTGTTTTTACCTCAGAATATTGGTATACCATTTGGGCATGTAGAGTGACTTACCTCCAAATGTTTGTACACTTGTCAAATATTTTCTGTGTAATACACCACACAATTATATCCTAAAATGTACCTAATCACAACATTAGGTTTTCCTACCGGTTTGTGCTATTATACATGTCTACAAGTTATCGAGAAGGAAGTCAGAGACAAAGATTAGGGTTAGGGTTAGGGTAAGAAAGAATATGCAACACCTCTATCTTGAGTTGAGCCAACATGTCATATTGCTATGTGATGTGGTAACAATTCACATTGGCGTAAAAGGTGTCTCTAATAAGGTAAAGGGTTATAGGACATATTTGATTTGTTCAGTCCGATTTCAAACACTGTTAGTATTTCACTTGGATGTGATCTGAGTGTATTTACCTCAGAATGTTGGTATACCATTTGGGCGTGTACAGTTATTTACCCCGAAATATTTGTACACTTGTCAAATATTATCTGAGTGATACACCACCCACATCTTTCCTAAAATTCACCTAATCACAACATTAGGTTTCCATACAGGTATGTACTATTGTACATGTATACGAGTTTTTGAGAAGGAAGTCAGAAAAAAAGATTACACAAGACATATTGCTATGTGCTGTGGGAACAGATCTCATTGGCATAAAAAGGTGTCTCTATAGTGTAAAGGGTTATAGGACATGTCGGATTTGTTCAGTCCGAGTCAAACCTTTTTAATATTTTATTTGGAGGTGTTCTGATTCTCAATGGCATGAAAAGGTGTATCTAATGAGGTAAAGGGTTAAAGGACAGATCAGATTTGTTCAGGCCGATTTCAAACACTGTTAGTATTTCATTTGGATGTGGTCTGAGTGTATTTACCTCAGAAGTTGGTATACCATTTGGGTGTGTAGGGTGATTTACCTCCAAATGCTTGTACACCTGTCAGTTATTTTCTGAGTGATACACCAAACATATCTATCCTGAGATTCACCTATTCACAATATTAGGTTTTCATAAGTGCTGTTGTACATGTTTACACATGTGTACATGTATACACATTCTCGAGAAGGAAGTCAGAGAAGAAGGTCATAAGAGTCCTACAAAAGAATATGTGACACATCACTATCTTGAGTTGAGCCAACATGTCATATTGCTATGTGCTGTGGAAACATCTCATTGGCATAAAGTGTGTCTCTAATGGGGAAAAGGGTTATAGGACACGTGTTGTTTGAACATGTGTAGGATTTAAAATACAGACATCGTATTCTCGAAAAGTCAGAGACCAAGGTCATATGAGTATAGGAATCAGTCAGATTTCAAACACTGGTAGTATTTTACTAGGATGTGTTCTGAGTGCTTTACCTCAGAATGTTGGGTTACCATTTGGGCATGTAGTTATTTACCTCCAAATGTATGTACACTTGTCAGTTATACATCACACACATCTATCCTGAGATGCACCTAATCACAAGATCAGGTTTTCATTGGTGCTATTGTACATGTATATGTGTTCTTGAGAAGGAATTCAGAGACCAAGATCATACGAGTCCAAGAAAGAATATGCCACACACCTCTATCTTGAGTTGAGCCAACATGTCATATTGCTATGTGCTGTGGTAACAGATCTCAGTACAAAGGTGTATCTAATGGAGTTAAGGGTTATAGGACATGTCAGATTTGTTCAGTCCAATTTCAAACACTGTTAGTATTTCACTTGGACGTGGTCTGAGCGTTTTGAACTCAGAATATTAATATAACATTTGGGTGTTGCGAATGACTTACCTCCAAATGTTTGTACACTTGTCAAATATTTTTTTATTGATACATCACACACATCTATCCTACAATTTACCTAATAACAACATTAGGTGTTCATACCAGTAGGTGCTAATGTAGATAATTGTACATGTATACGAGTTCTCGAGAAGGAAGTCAGAGACCAAGATTATACAAGTCCTAGAAAGAATATGCCACACACCTCTATCTTGAGCTGAGACAACATGTTATACGAGTATTGCTATGTGCTGTGGTAAAACTTCTCATTGGCGTACAAAAGTATCTCTAATAAGGTAAGTGGTTATAGGACATATTAGATTTGTTCAGTCCGACTTCAAACACTGTTAGTACTTTATTTCTCTTGGATGTGGTCTGAGTGTATTTACCTCAGAATGTTGGCATACCATTTGGGCATGTAGAGTTATTTACCTCCAAATATTTGTACGCTTGTCAATTATTATCTGAGAGATACACCACAAAAATCTATTCTAACATTCACATAATCACAACATTAGGTTTTCATACAGGTAGGTACTATTGTAGATGTATACCAGTTCTCGAGAAGGAAGTCAGAGACCAAAATTATACTAGTCCTACAAAGAATATGCGACACACCTCTATCTTGAGTTAAACCAACATGTCATATTACTATGTGCTGTGGTAACAGATCTCATTTGGCCTAAAACTGTGATAAGGCGTAAAGGGTTATAGCCTTATAGGATATGTCAGATTTGTTCAGTCTAATTTTAAACCTGTTACGTATTGCATTTGATGGTGCTCTGAATGTTTTACCTCAGAACGTTGGCATGCCATCTGGGCGTGAAGAGTTATTTGCCTCCAAATGTTTGTACACGTGTCTGTTATTTTCTGAGTAATACACCACACACATCTATCCTGAGATTCACCTAATCAATATATTAGGTTTTCAAAGGTGCTGTTGTAAATGTATGCGTGTTCTCGAGAAGAAGTCAGAGACCAAGATCATACATGTACGAGTCCGAGAAAGAATATGCCACACACCTCTATCTTGAGTTAAGCCAACGTGTCATGTTGCTATGTGCTGTGGTAGCAGATCGTAAAAAGGTGTCTCTAATGGGGTAAAGGGTTATAGGACATGTCAAATGTGTTCAGTCCAATTTGAAACACTATTAGTATTTCAATTAGACATGGTCTGAGTGTTTTACCTCAGAATGTTGGTATACCATTTGGGTGTTTAGAGTGACCTACCTCCAAATGTTTGTACACTTGGCAAATATTTTCTAATTGATACACCACACACACCTATCCTTAATTTTACCTTATCACACCATTAGGTTTTCATACCAGTAGGTGTTATTGTACATGTATACGAGTTCTCGAGAAGGAAGTCAGAGACCAAGATTATACAAGTCCTAAAAAGAATATGTCACACACCTCTATATTGAGCTGAGCAAACATGTCATATTGCTATGTCCTGTGGTAACAATTCTCATTGGCATAAAAGGTGTCTCTAATAAGGTAAGTGGTTATAGGACATTCCAGATGTGTTCAGTCCGATTTCAAGCACTGATAGTATTTCACCTGGATGTGGTCTGAGTGTATTTACCTGAGAATGTTGGTATACCATTTGGGCATGTAGAGGTATTGACCCCCAAATATTTGTACACTTGTCAAATATTTTCTGAGTGATACACCACACACATCCACCCTACTATTTACCTAATAAAAACATAAGGTTTTCATACCAGTAGGTGCTATTGTACATGTATACGAGTTCTCGAGAAGTCAGACCAAGATTATACCAGTCCTAGAAAGAATATGCCACACACATCTCTCTTGAGCTGAGCCAACATGTCATATTTTATATCTGCTGTGGTAACAATTCTCATTGGCGTAAAAAGGTGTATCTAATGAGGTAATGAGTTAAAGGACATATTAGATTTGTTCAGTCCGATTTGAAACAGTGTATTTCACTTAGACATGGATGTGATCTGAGTGTATTTACCTCAGAATGTTGGTATACCATTTGGGTGTGTAGAGTGACCTACCTCCAAATGTTTGTACACTTCTCAAATATTTTCTGAGTGATGCACCACACACATCTATCCTAAAATTTACCTAACCACAGCATTAGGTTTTTTATACTAGTATGTGTTATTGTACATGTATACGAGTTCTCGAGAAAGTCAGAGACCAAGATTATACCAGTCCTAGAAAGCATATGCGACACACCTCTATCTTGAGTTGAACTAACATGCCATATTACTATGTGCTGTGGTAACAGATCCCATTGGCATACACAAAGTGTCTCTAAGGTGTGAAGGGTTATAGGACATGCCATAATTTGTTCAGTCTGATTTCAAACCTCTATAGTATTTCATTTGGACGTGTTCTGAATGGTTTTTACCTCAGATCGTTGGTATACCATTTGGGCGTATAGAGTGATTTACCTCCAAATGTATGTACACTTGTCAGTTATTTTCTGAGCGATACACAACACACATCTATCCTGTGATTCCAATATTCACATTAGGTTTTCGTAGGTGCTGTTGTACATGTATACGAGTTCTCGGTGGGAATTCAGATACTTAGGTCATACATGTACGAGTCCTAGAAAGAATACGTCACACATCTCAATCTTGAGTTGAGTCAACGTGTCATGTTGCTATGTGCTGTAGTAACAGATCTCATTGAAGTAAAAATTTGTCTCTAATGGGGTAAAGGGTTATAGGACATGTCAGATTTGTTCAGTCCAATTTCAAACACTGTTAGTATTTCACTTGGACGTGGTCTGAGTGTTTTTACCTCAGAATGGTGGTATACCATTTGTACACTTGTCAAATATTTTCTGTGTAAAACACCACACAATTATATCCTAAAATGTACCTAATCAGAACATTAGGTTTTCCTACCGGTATGTGCTATTATACATGTCTACAAGTTATCGAGAAGGAAGTCAGAGACCAAGATTAGGGTTAGGTTTAGGGTTAGAAAGAATATTCCACACCTCTATCTTGAGTTGAGCCAACATGTCATATTGCTATTTGATGTGGTAGCAATTCGCATTTGCGTAAAAAGGTGTCTCTAATAAGGTAAAGGGTTATAGGACATATTAGATTTGTTCAGTCAGACTTCAACCACTGTTAGTACTTCACTTGGATGTGATCTGAGTGTATTTACCTCAGAATGTTGGTATACCATTTGGGAGTTATTTACCCCGAAATATTTGTACACTTGTCAAATATTATCTGAGTGATACAACACCCACATCCATCCTAAAATTCACCTAATCACAACATTCCCATACATGTATGTACTATTGTACATGTATACGAGTTCTCGAGAAGGAAGTCAGAGACCAAGATTATACAAGCCATATTGCTATGTGCTGTGGGAACAGATCTCATTGGAATAAAAAGGTGTCTCTAAAGTGTAAAGGGTTATAGGACATGTCGCAATTGTTCAGTCCGAGTCAAACCTTTTTTAACAGTTTATTTGAAGGTGTTCTGATTCTCAATGGCGCGTAAACGTGTATCTAATGAGATAAAGGGTTATAGGACAGGTCAAATTTGTTCAGTCCGATTTCAAACACTGTTAGCATTTCATTTGGATGTGGTCTAAGCGTATTTACCTCAGAAGTTGGTATACCATTTGGGTGTGTAGAGTGATTTACCTCCAAATGTTTGTACACTTGTCAGTTATTTTCTGAGTGATACACCAAACATATCTATCCTGAGATTCACCTATTAACAACATTAGGTTTTCATAAGTGCTGTTGTATATGTATACATATTCTCGAGAAGGAAGTCAGAGAAGAAAGATATAAGAGTCCTGCAAAAGAATATGTGACAACTCTATCTTGAGTTGAGCCAACATGTCATATTGCTATGTGCTGTGGAAACATATCTCATTGGCATACAGTGTGTCTCTAATGGGTAAAGGGTTATAGGACACGTGTTGTTTGAACAGGTATAGGAGTTAAGCTACAGACCTCATATTCTCGAAAAGTCAGGGACTAGGTCATATGAGTACAGAGAAGAATACGAGACACACCTTATGTCAAATTTGTTCAGCCAGATTTCACATATTGGTAGTATTTTACTAGAATGTGTTCTGAGTGTTTTACCTCAGAATGTTGGGTTACCATTTGGGCATGTAGAGTTATTTACCTCCAAATGTATGTACACTTGTCAGTTATACACACACACATCTATCCTGAGATGCACCTAATCACAAGATCAGGTTTTCATTGGTGCTATTGTACATGTATATGTGTTCTTGAGAAGGAATTCAGGGACACGTGTCATGTTGCTATGTGCTGTGGTAACAGATCTCACTGAAGTTAAAAGGTGTATCTAATAGGGTAAAGGGTTATAGGACATGTCAGATTTGTTCAGTCCAATTTACCTAATGACAACATTAGGTGTTCATGCCAGTAGGTGCTATTGTACATGTATACGAGTTCTCGAGGAGGAAGTCAGAGACCGAGAGTATACAAGTCCTAGAAAGCATATGCCACACAGCTCTATCTTGAGCTGAGCCAACATGTTATATTGCTATGTGCTAACAATTCTCATTGGCGTAAGATAGTTATCTCTAATAAGGTAAAGGGTTATAGGACATATTAGATGTGTTCAGTCCGACTTCAAACACTGTTAGTACTGTTTTTCACTTGGATGTAGTCTGCGTGTATTTACCTCAGAATGTTGGTATACCATTTGGGCATGTAGAGTTATTTACCCCTAAATATTTGTACACTTGTCAATTATTATCTGAGTGATACACCACACACATCTATCCTAAGATTCACCTAATCACAACATTAGGTTTTCATACAGGTAGGTACTATTGTACATGTATACGTGTTCTCGAGAAGAAAGTCAGAGACCAAGATTATACGAGTCCTACAAAGAATATGCGACACACCTCTATCTTGATGTCATATTACTATGTGCTGTGGTAACAGATCCCATTGGCCTAAAAAGGTGTTTCTAAGGTGTGAAGGGTTATAGGACATGTCAGATTTGTTCAGTCTGATTTTAAACCTGTTAAGTATTGCATTTGATGGTGTGCTGAATGTTTTTACCTCAGAACGTTGGTATGCCATTTGGGCGTGAAGAGTGATTTACCTCAAAACGTTTGTACACGTGTCTGTTATTTTCTGAGTGATACACCACACACATCTATCCTGAGATTCACCTAAACAATATATTAGGTTTTATAGGTGCTGATGTACATGTATATGTGTTCTCGAGAAGGAGTCAGAGACCAAGATCATACATGTACAAATCCTAGAAAGAATATGCCACATACCTCTATCTTGAGTTGAGCCAACATGTCATGTTGCTATGTGCTGTGGTAACAGATCGTACTGTAGTAAAAAGGTGTCTCTAATGGGGTAAGGGGTTATAGGACATGTCAAATTTGCTTAGTCCAATTTGAAACACTGTTAGTATTTCACTTAGACATGGTCTGAGTGTTTTACCTCAGAATGTTGGTATACCATTTGGGTGTGTAGAGTGACCTACCTCCAAATGTTTGTACACTTGTCAAATATTTTCTGATTGATACACCACACACATCTATCCTAAAATTTACCTAATCACAACATTACGCCTTCATACAGGTAGGTACTATTATACATGTATACGAGTTCTCGAGAAGGAAGTCAGAGACCTAGATTATACCAGTCCTAGAAAGAATATGCGACACACCTCTATCTTGAGTTGAACTAAAATGCCATATTACTGTGCTGTGGTAACATATCTCATTGGAATAAACAAAGTGTATCTGATGTGTGAAGGGTTATAGGACATGCCATAATTTGTTTAGTCTGATTTCAAACCTCTATACTATTTCAGTTGGAGATGTTCTGAATGTTTTTACCTCAGAACGTTGGTATACCATTTGGGCGTGTAGAGTGATTTACCTCCAAATGTATGTACACTTGTCAGTTATTTTCTGAGTGATACACCACACACATCTATCCTGAGATTCACATAATCACATTAGGTTTTCGTAGGTGCTGTATGTATACGAGTTCTCGGGTAGGAATTCAGATACCAAGGTCATACATGTACAAGTCCTAGAAAGAATATGCCACACACCTCAATCTTGAGTTGAGCAAACGTGTCATGTTGCTATATGCTGTGGTAACAGATCTCATTGAAGTAAAAAGGTGTCTCTAATTGGGCAAAGGGTTATAGGACATGTCAGATTTGTTCAGTCCAATTTCATACACTAAATATTTCACTTGGATGTGGTCTGAGTGTTTTTTTTACCTCAGAATGTTGGTATACCATTTGGGCGTGTAGAGTGATTTACCTCCAAATGTTTGTAAACTTGTCAGTTATCTTATGAGTGATACACCACACACATCTATCCTGAGATTCACCTAATCGCAACATAAGGTTTTCATAGGTGCTGTTGTACATGTGTTCCAGTTCTCGAGAAGGAAGTCAGAGACCAAGGTCATAGTAGTCCTAGAAAGAATATGAGACAGACCTTTAACTTGAGTTGAACCAACACCGCTTATTGCAGTGGTAACAGATCTCATTGGCGTTAAATGTGTCTCTGAAATTCCTGCAAATTTCGTTGGAATTAGGCAACATTTGAGAAGGATACGAAATGCCAAATGTTTTGTAGTGAATACATTGAGCCTTATGGGACAATGACCAGTGACTCGTGAATTATTTTGTTGAGTATACTATGACACCGGCAGCAGCCTTTTCACTTTTGAAATGTTTGTTTTACAAAGGGTTAAATGTCAAGGTCACAATGTCAAAAGTTTTGATATGATAAGAAAGCCTTTGATACTAGGGGCACATATGCTAACTATGGAAGCCTGGTTGGTATCTAATAGCTGAAAGGTTATATATAAGAAAGTTTAAAATTGTTCATTCAGACGTTCAAAGGTCAAGATCAAGGTCATAACATTAAAACTTTTGGCACAAGTAGAAAGTTTTGTATCAAGTGACACACATGCAATCTATGCCTCATACAGTTTATAAGTTGAAGCAAAGTTTAAGTTTACAAAGACAGACAGGCCAAAAACAATGACCCAATTCTTCAACTTGCAGAACTTTATCAATTGAACAAATATTCTGGAAATGGGTGATCCTTCGAAAGCAAAAGCAAACATGCAAAAAGAGAAAATTGCAGACTCAGTTTTATTGAGTCTGTTCATGAGTAGTAATTAAAAGTGCAACACTACTCACGCCCCCTTGCACCGACTTAAGCAATATTCAATTTTCGATACTAATTACATCAAAACTAATGATCCCGAAGGACCAGAAAATATAACACTGAGAATGAAGTACTGGGTGACTGGGGACAAGTTCACAAGTTTAACTCATTGAGCCCTAGCGATGAATATACTCGACATTTACAAACTGTGTACCTGTGGAGAGTACACTTGTCCTATGCAACCAGTGTAGACCCAGACCAGGGGGTTCCTTAAGAAGCCCTCTGATCAGGGTCTGCACTGTTTGTCATTTTGAAATATATTGCAAAAATAACCCTCATTAGCCAAACAAATGACTAGACTTAAATGGAAGCTCGAATTGTCCGTTTAAAGATTCAGGAGTGAAAGACTTAATTATGTCAATACAGAGGCCTATATAACAAGTATTGGAAATTTCTGAGCTTCATGCTAAATCTCTCACAGCCCCTTTTCTATTGGTGCGGTGGAGAGACACTTGATTAAGCAACCAATTTACTTGATCAAGCATCTCAAGATATGGTGAGAAAACTAGTTTCCAATACCTGTCGTGTTGGTCTGGTCTATAGGAAACAGATTCCCCTAACATCCTTAAATATGATAGTCAAAGTCATATAACCAAACAAATGACTGCTAATCAATTTTCAATCGGCAAAATCATATACATGAGCCAAAGTGAAAAATTGCAAATTCATATTGATAAGTTTAAGTTTCAGTTTTTAATGTCAACTACTTTCTCAGTAGCATGTGAAATAAGATTTTAATTTTTTAATTCATATTGATTCTATTTTTAAGAATTACAGGTATTTCATCCAAAATGGTAGTAATTTGCACAATTTGTATCAAACTGCACAATTTGTACCATCATCATGCAGCGATCAAACTTTCAGATGTTCAACATACCATACTTCCTCTGAGACTTATGACTAAACATGAAACAAACAAAACAGACAGATTTTGAAATTGCAGAGTGCATGATTGAATGTCTGAATTGCAGCAAGCTTGACTGTAGCAAATATTTCAGAATGACAACTGCTGACCATCACTGTACAATTTCCAATCTTCAGAAGTTTTTAACAGAATACCTTAAATAATTTGCCTTGATAAAAATAGTTTGCATGATCTTGACAACATTTTATGTGGTAGAGTTAACAAGGCATCGGAGATGATACAAATACCCTTACCAAGTTCTATTTACAGTAAAACAAGAGGGCCATGATGGCCCTGAAATCGCTTACCAGAGGGAAAGATTTTTAAAGTTTTAACTACATGTATGTTTCGAAACAAAACTGGACACCTGTTGTGTGGGGTGTTATTTGACCCTTTGTGGATCCAAACTCTGTGCCATACCTGTTGGTCTTAATTCTGTTGAAAAGGGCCAGTAAGCAGTCGATCTTTAATAAACTTTTGGACCTTTAAACCCTTTCCTTCATATAAATGTGATTTGATGCATTTGCAAATAGAACAGACCCGTATCAGATGGTTTCTATAGGAGCTGTCTGACTAGGTTGTGCTCTGCCGGCTAATAGAATACTCTTTCCTCCATAAAAACGCCTTTCTACGCCTCTGTAATAGTCACTTTATTAAACCATTGTGATAAATAGAGCATTTGCTCCATAGGAGTAAATGCACTATTTATCACAATGGTTTCAAATCTACACAATTCTGAAATTTTCCTTTTCTCTAATTAACCCTTTCCCTCATAAAAACGTGTTTTCACGCATTTGCAAACAAAGTAGACCCAACTTTACCTCTTTGAATAAGAGACACAATTTCTAACAGATGACAACCCTATCACTGCTTAGCATGACTTGACTGATATTAGCACACAGTTTGGATTCTGATCTGACGCATACCGGTATGTAACTTTATATGTAGTTTGTATATGAGTAAATTTTCTCCTATGGAGCAAATGCTCTATTTATTACAATGGTTTCAAATCTACACAATTCTGAAATGTTCCTTTTCTCTAATTAATGTTCCTTATCAGAAGATTTATTCAAAAAGGTAGGATCTGAAAAAAGCCTTTGTTCTACGCCTCTGCAACAGTCATTTTATGAAACCTTTGTGATAAATAGAGCATTTGCTCCATAGGAGTAAATGCTCTATTTATCACAATGGTTTCAAATCTACACCATTCTGAAATTTTGCCTTGTCTCTAATTAATTCTCCTTATCAGTAGATTGATTCAAAGAGGTAGGATCTGAAAAAAGCCTTGTGATAAATAGAGCATTTGCTCCATAGGAGTAAATGCACTATTTATCACAATGGTTTCAAATCTACACAATTCTGAAATTTTCCTTTCCTCTAATTAACCCTTTCCCTCATATAAACATGTTTTCACACATTTGCAAACAGAGTAGACCCAGATTTATCTCTTTGAATAAGCAGACAACATTTCTAATAGATGACAACCCTATCACTGTTTAGCATGACTTAACCGAAATTAGCACACAGTATGAATTCTGATCTGACGCATACCGGTATGTAACTTTATATGTGGTTTGTATATGAGTTAATTTACTCCAATAGAGCAAATGCTCTATTTATCAAAATGGTTTGAAATCTACACAATTCTGAAATTTTCCTTTCCTCTAATTAATGCTCCTTATCAGAAGATTTATTCAAAGAGGTAGGATCTGAAAAAGGCCTTTGTGATAAATAGAGCATTTGCTAACCATTGTGATAAATAGAGCAAAAGCTCCATAGGAGTAAATGTTCTATTTATCACAATGGTTTCAAATCTACACAATTCTGCAATTTTCCTTTTCTATAATTAATGCTCCTTATCAAAGTTATAAGAGTTATTCAAAGAGGTAGGATCTGAAAAAAGCCTTTGTGATAAATAGAGCATTTGCTCCATAGGAGTAAATGTTCTATTTATCACAATGGTTTCTACACAATTCTGAAATTTTCCTTTTCTCTTATTAATGCTCCTTATCAGTAGATTTATTCAAAGAGGTATAATAGTCACTTTATGAAACCATTGTGATAAATAGAGCATTTGCTCCATAGGAGTAAATGCTCTATTTATCACAATGGTTTCAAATCTACACAATTCTGAAATTTTCCAAGAAACAGGATCTGAAAATAGCCTATGAGGGAATGGGTTAAAACAGTGTGAACAAACAGACACTAATTCTGAAGCAGACAACTTCATAGAGTTTTGACCAGGAACTTGCCCTCTCAAGTGATTGCGTAACACAGATGGAGTGCTAGCTCAGAGAAACCTTTATAGTGTAAAAGTCAATTTTAAAGTATAACCAACAGGGCAGGGCCAATTTTAACCTCAGAACTATGATATTAACCACAGTCAATAAGGTATACTAAGTAAATCTATACACCAAATATCTAAGCTCTGTGACATGTAGTTTTTGACAAGAAGATTTTTGAAGTTTTCCCCATGCCTAACCTAAGTGAGCCCAGCATTCTGCTACTTGTACAGAAAACAACAGTCAGCTAGAGAAAACTGGACACCCCTGGGACCGTGGCGGGGCCAATTTTGACTCCAGGGACATAATTTATATAACTTTTGTAGAGAACCTATAAGTGATGCTATGTGCCAAAGATGAAAGCTGAGAACCCTGTAGATTCAGAGGAGAACGACTTTTAAAGGTTCAAATTGTTGACGACGCACGACGCACGACTCACGACGCACGACTAACGCCGACAGACGACGGACATCAGGCGATCACAAAAGCTCACCCTGAGCACTTTGTGCTCTGGTGAGCTAAATAGTCAAAATCACCAGATTATGTCGAGTTCTATTTATAGTAATAGACTAATAGTGACCTAGTTTTTGACAACAGAGGGTAAGAATGCAAAATCACACAAGAAGTGATGTTTGTTAGCATGTGTGTGAAGTTTTGTAAAAATCAGATTAGAAATAAAGATTGTAGAGCAGTGATGCTATTAGATTTAGTCAAGTTCTATTTATAGTAACTGTGACCTAGTTTTTTACCCCAGAGGGTCAACATAGGAACTTGCACAAGAAGTGATGTTTGTGAGCATGTGTGTGAAGTTTCGTGGAAATTGGATGAGAAATAGTCTGTAGAGTGATGACACCTTAGATTCAGTTCTATTTATAGTAACAGTGACCTAGTTTTGGGCCCCAAACTTGCACAAGAAGTAATTTTTGTGAGCATGTGTTTGAAGTTTCATGAAAAACAGACAAGAAATGAAGGCTGAAGAGCAGTGACAGTTAGATTTATTTAAGTTCTATTTATAGTAACAGTGACCTAGCTTTTGATCCCAGATGGTCAACATACAAACTAGCACAAGAAGTGATGTTTTGAAAGCATGTGTTTGAAGTTTCTTGAAAATAGTATAATCTATCTATCTATAATGCCGGACTCCACTTGTCGTGTATTATCGGCATATATAAGAAATGAAGGATGTAGAGCTGTGAAGCCATTAGATTCAGTCAAATTCTATTTATGGTTTCATTGACCTAGTTTTCGACCCCAGTGGGTAGTTAACCTTTACATTGGCATTCATTTACAAACAGTTTAGATCAACAACAGATATGGCGTGTACATGTATGCAACTCTGCATCTGATCAGAATCCAAATGGTTTGACACTGGCATTGTACAAGAGCACCACAAGCGGGTGCAAACGCTCGTCTGTCGTCATTGTCAAACAAGAGTGCCAGTGGGCACAATATACGCCCGTCGAGGTCTTGTTCAACATAAACTGGGGTTAACATATTTACTTACTCAAATTCTAAGTCCAATTAAGTGACCTTGACCTTGGATATACGAACCAGGACTTGGCAGGCTACTGTAGCATGTCTTGATAAACATTCGTTGTGTTTAAATTTGAGAAGGATCCACCAAGTGGAATTTGAGTTAGAGATGTTGCAGACAGACAAGTAGGTTAACATTTTTGCTAAACGCAAATTCTAAGTCCAGTTGTGCAACCTTGACCTTGACCTTGGATAAATGAACCGGGACTTGGCTAGCTACTGTAGCATGTCTAGATAAACATTGTGGTTAAATTTGGGAAGGCTCCACCAAGCAGAACTTGCGTTAGAGATGTTACAGACAGACGGGTAGATTAACATTTTTGCTAAACGCAAATTCTAAGTCCAATTGTACGACTTTGACCTTGGATAAATGAACCGGGACTTGGCAGGCTACTGTAGCATCTCTAGATAAACATTGTGTTTAAATTTGGGAAGGATCCACCAAGGGGAACTTGAGTTCGAGATGTTACAGACAGACGGGTGGGTCAACATTTTTGCGAAACGCAAATTCTAAGTCCAATTGTGCGACCTTGACATTGGATAAAAGAACCGGGACTTGGCAGGCTATTGTAGCATGTCTAGGTGAACATTGTGGTTAAATTTGGGTAGGATCCGCCATGCGGAACTTGAGTTAGAGATGTTACAGACAGACGGGTGGGTCAACATTTTTGCTAAACGCAAATTGTGTGACCTTGACCTTAGATAAACGAACCGGGACTTGGCAGGCTACTGTAGCATGTCTAGATAAACATTGTGTTTAAATTTGGGAAGGCTCCACCTAGCAGAACTTGAGTTAGAGATGTTACAGACAGACAGGTAGGTCAACATTTTTGCTAAACGCAAATCCTAAGTCAAATTGTGCGACCTTGGCCTTGGATAAACGAACCTGGACTTAGCAGGCTACTGTAGCATGTCTAGATAAAGATTGTGATTAAATTTGGGAAGGATCCACCATGCGGAACCTGAGTTAGAGATGTTACAGAGATGTTACAGACAGACGGGTAGGTTAACATTTTTGCTAAAACGGAAATTTTAAGTCCAATTGTGTGACATTGACCTAGGATATACGAACCGGGACTTGGCAGGCTACTGTAGCATGTCTAGATAAACATTGTGGTTAAATTTGGGAAGGTTCCACCAAGGGGAACTTGAATTAGAGATGTTACAGACGGACAGACGGACGAGCGGACAGAGCCATTCCATAATAAAAATATAAAGGTTCATAACTCCAAAAAATTGAAATCCAGAATTATAGTTCTTATGTAGGGGCCTTCCCCTCAATGAGATCTACTAACCTATGAAGTTTCATGTTGATACCTCTTATATTCTTCGAGTTATGGTCAATGTTAAGAGTTCGGACAACGACAACGCCGGAGTTACGACAATAGCTCATGATTTCTTCGAAACAGACGAGCTAAAAATGTGCTAATATAAAACAGAATAGTGAATTTTACAATTTTACATCTGAGGGTTATTATAAACCAGTTCAGTGTATCTATTTTTGTTTTATTTATTTGACTGAGATTATTCCCTCTGCCAAGAACTAAAAGGAAGGCAAGTAGGTGGGTTTGATCCCATGTGCTGTTTTGCAGCAAATAAGATTAGCCGAAATCATCTTCCTGAAATCATCCCTCATCATCATGTCATCTCATCATCCATTGGCGCTAAATGATCTATTCAGTGTCACAGTGCCGTAAAACCCAACTCACTCTACTGCTCTGTCTACTATCTATTCATTGTTGCAAGCATTACCCTGGCGTTAAATGACATGTGGTATTAGGGATCTGTTATACATGTACATTTATAAGGCTATGACCCCCTAAATGCGATTACAGGGTGATACATGATACTTAATTTGGTTAATCGTGTTAGACTAAATAAGGGCCTTATCAAATTGTACCCATAGATAATATCATTTATTTGTTTTGCAAACTCGCAATCGGTTACCAGAATCCTAATCGGTTAACCTGTAACATCCCTATTATCAACTAATTATATATTTTCTTGTATTACCTAAATTTTTTAAAAGTAAACGGCATGTACTGACCGTTTACTCCATCGACAGGCCTTCTGACGCATCTGAAGCAGATGACTATTGAAAACATGGTAGGAAAAGCTGCCTTTGCTTGTAATGAGCAAATAATCAATTCAAATATAAGATCCAGATCAACCTGCGCTTTCATACATCTGATCTGGATAAACAATGTTCACTTTTTTTATCAAGACTTTAACTCTAAATTATGATCAGCATGCCAGAACTGAATTTTTGCTGTTCTAATTGGCATCAAAAGGTGTCTCTAAGGGGTAAAGCGTTATTATACTTATACGACATATGTCAGACTTGTTCAGTTCCATTTCACACAAAGTATTTCACTTGGATGTGTTCTGAGTGATTATACCTCAGAATGTTGGTACATGTACATGTGTACCATTTGGGCGTGTTGAATGTTTTTACCTCAGAATATTAGTATACCACTTGTGTGGGTTGAGAGATTTACCTCAGAATGTTGGTCAACCATTTGGTCGTGTTGATAAGTAGTACCAAACAAGAAGTTTTAAGAATAACCTACCCCTACCACTGGCGGTCATATCTGTTAAGGGAAATAATTTGGAAAACTTTGATAGAAAGTCACCCAAAGATCATTTGTGTAAAATTCATTTTAAAATCTGACTGATTTTAAAATTTCCACAATAGCCATGAACAGAAGACCTGCCCCACCCAATGGTGGCGATGAGTTTTAAGATAGGAAATTAACAAACTTTGTAGAAATATTTAAATGTTTTCACTATTGCTATTATAAGTAAACTTGCGCCACCCACAAGTGGTCATGTTTTTTCAACCAGTAACATCATAGATCGTCACCAAAGGATCATTTGTGTAAAATTACT
This sequence comes from Azorinus chamasolen, assembly GCA_963576725.1. NCBI lineage: Eukaryota > Metazoa > Mollusca > Bivalvia > Cardiida > Solecurtidae > Azorinus > Azorinus chamasolen. The sequence continues at coordinate 91,862,457 of OY755235.1, read as the reverse complement.
TTCAATTCAGATCAGTACATGTAGTTTCAGAAGATTTTTTAAGTTTATACTACAAGAAGTGTTTTAGCCAGAGCTCTTAAAAGGGCAGGGGAAATAAAAGTAGAATGGTGTTCCTCGGAACATGTGTCACCTGCTGTATTAGCAAGCTCTTTCCGTAAATGAACCAGAATGGGGTAATCAGACATTACGAAGCTCACCTCCTGCACATTTTGAAAGGATACAAATTCAAATAAACAAGAGGGCCAGAATGGCCCTGACATCGCTCACCAGACAATCAGAGGAGAAGATTTTCAAAGTTTTCACTATTATGTTTCTATAGAAAACTAGCCGGCCCTGAGGTGTGCCAATTTTGAACCCAAGGGCATAATTTATATAGCGTTTGTAGAGGACCTCAAGTGAATAGAAATTAAAGAAAAATGTAAATGTAAACATATTATAACAATGTAAATCTAAAGAAGGTCATATAAAAAAGTATGTATAGCATCTCCCTGGGCAAAATGGTTGAATTTCAGAAAGAATAAATTAATCTATACTTATGTTCAAAATTTCAGATATTTTCATTATACCTTCTACATGAGTTCATATTATTATTCATATCTTAACTTATTTTTAACCCTTCCCCTGTTCGATGTTTATTCAAAATTTCAATATCTACTGAATATTCATGGACAAAATAGTTATAATGAAAAATAGAAAGTGTAGCCATTTTAGAAAGTAATGAAAAACATCTTTCAAATTCCATTAACAAACAGAGTAGGCCCTAATCAGACAGCTGCTAAAGGAGCCGCCTGATCTGGGTCTGCTCTGCTTGCAAATGCATGAAAAGGCATTTATATGAGGGAAAGGGTTAAGTAAACATATTATAAGTACATTGTATATTGTACACAAAATGGAAATAATTTAATGCAATTTGCACTATATAATATCATAAGTAAACAGAGCAGACTGATCATATGGCTACTAAATGAGCCATCTAATCTGGGTCTACTCTGTTTGCAATGGTGTAGAAATGCATAATTATGGAGTAAAGGGTTAATTGTCTGTGCAATAGGCCAGATCTAAAAATATCAGTTGTCTACCCAGAAGGGAGGCAATCCAGTTGTTATCAAAAGTGCAAAGGGAGACCTAGCACAGTTTGGATTCTGATCTGATGCATATGTAACTTCAGGTTACATATGTGTCAGATTAGAATCCAATATTGTACTTCATAATTGTTTTGTACAAGAGAGTTAATTGTAAGATTGACATGTATTAAAAAACAATGTGAACAATCTTAGACAAGCAGACAACAATTCTGAAGCAGACATATAATACTGATAAAGAATGCTACAGCATAGAACACTTGACTTGTATTCAGCTGAACTTCACAAAGATATACTGATAAGACTCTATATTGATATCTGAGAGCTTAATGCAGGACATAGATATGCAAAGAGCATTTTGAGAATTATCCACTTAGTTTTCTCAATCTAAAATGAGTGTTTGTTATTTATTTGGCTAAACACAATGTCTACTCTACTGATCAGACTAAGGGTAAAACTTGCACAAACACTGAAACTGGCTATACTAGGTCAGTCTCCCCTCTCTATGGCCTTTATGAGTAAAGATAAGATGCTTAAAAGTGCAGTCAGCTTCAAGTTTGCTAGGAAACTGGCCACCCTGGGGTGTAGCCAATTTTGACCCCAGGGGCATAATTTATATAACTTTTGTAGAGGACCTGAACATGGTGTTATGTGCCAAATATGAAAGTTGAGAACCTTCCAGTTTCAGAGAAGAAGATTTTCAAAGTTTTACTATATATTTCAATAGAAAACAAGGCACCCCTGGGGCGGGGCCAATTTTGACTCTAGGGGCATAATTTATATAACTTTTGTAGGGGACCCACAGATGATGCTATGTACCAACGATGAAAGCTGAGAACCCTGTAGATTCAGAGGAGAAGATTTTTAAAGGTTCAAATTGTTGACACCCGACGACGGACGACGCACGACGGACGACGACGGACGACGGACATCAGGCGATCACAAAAGCTCACCCTGAGCACAAAAGTGCTCTGGTGAGCTAAAAACAAGAGGGCAATGAGGCCCTGAAGCGCTCACCTAAGATAACCCCCAGGGGCGGGGCCATTTTTTAACAAGAAGTCATCATTTGTACAACATTGGTAGAGAACCACAAGGCAAAGCAGTATGCTATTAATTAAGGTCTAAGCCTAATGGTTTCAGAGAAAAATAATATTTCATATTTTTCCCATGAAAAACTGATAAGCCCTAAGGCAGGGCCAAGTTTTGCCCAGAGGCCAGGGTCATAAGTTGAACATTCTTGGCAGGGGACCACAAGCCAAGCTACATATTTGTAGAGGACCATTAGATCATGTCATATACCAAATATCAAAGGTCTAGGCCTTACAGTTTCAGAAGATTTTTAAAGATTTTCTTACGAAAAACTGATAAGCCCTTGGGCGGGGCCATTTTGGGCCCAGTGGTCATAATTTGAACACTTTATGTAGAGAACCATTACATCATGCTACATGCCAAATATCAAAGGTCTATGCCTAACAGTTTCAGACAAAAAGATTTTTAAAGATTTTCCTGTGAAAAACTGATAAGCCCTCGGGCGGGGCCATTTTTGGTCCAGGGTCATAATTTGAACAATCTTTGTAGAGGACCATTAGACCATGCTACATGCCTATATCAAAGGTCTAGGCCGTACAGTGTCAGAGAAGAAGATTTTTAAAGATTTTCCTATGAAAAACTGATAAGCCCTTGGGCGGGGCCATTTTTGACCCGGGGGGTCATAATTTGATCAACTTTTGTAGAGGACCATTAGATCATGCTACATACCAAATATCAAAAGTCTAGGCCTTACAGTTTCAGAAGAAGATTTTAAAAGATGTTCCTATGACAAACTGATAAGCCCTTGGGTGGGGCCATTTTTGGCCCGGGGTCATAATTTGAACAACTTTTGTAAAGGACCATTAGATCATGCTACATACCAAATATCAAAGGTCTAGGCCTTACAGTTTCAGAGAAGAAGATTTTTAAAGATTTTCATATGAAAAACTGATAAGCCCTTGGGCGGGGCCATTTTTGGCCCGGGTGTCATAATTTGAACTTATTTTGTAGAGGACCATAAGATCATGCTACATGCCAAATATCAAAGGTCTAGGCCTTACAGTTTCTAGGCCTTACAGTTTCAGAAGAAGATTTTAAAAGATGTTCCTATGACAAACTGATAAGCCCTTGGGTGGGGCCATTTTTGGCCCGGGGTCATAATTTGAACAACTTTTGTAAAGGACCATTAGATCATGCTACATACCAAATATCAAAGGTCTAGGCCTTACAGTTTCAGAGAAGAAGATTTTTAAAGATGTTCATATGAAAAACTGATAAGCCCTTGGGCGGGGCCATTTTTGGCCCGGGTGTCATAATTTGAACTTATTTTGTAGAGGACCATAAGATCATGCTACATGCCAAATATCAAAAGTCTAGGCCTTACAGTTTCAGAGAAAAAGATTTTCCTATGACAAACTAATAAGCCCTAGGGCGGGGCCATTTTTGGCCTGGGGGTCATAATATGAACAATATTTCGTTCCCCCTAACCACTGATGCTTCTGACAAAATTTGGTTAAAATCGGGTCAGTAGTTTCAGAGGAGATGTTGTTTGAAAATGTGGACGGACGACGGACGGATCGCGGTCACAATAACTCACCTGCGCCTTTGGCTCAGGTGAGCTAAAAACTTAAATATTGATGCGGATGATGTCAAAAAATCACTGAACCAAAACATATTGAGTGTATTCGGCAAATGATGCATGTATGTAGTAGGCTAGCTAAGCTGTATCTATGATCTAAGTTTCAAAGCTATAGCACTTAACGTTTTGAAATACAGACTCTCATTAAAACTTAATATTGATTCAATTACATTCATAAAAGGTCAATTATCATTACAATTACAGGAGTTCTATGAGTGTAATTAATTAAATTACAATTACTTTGCCAAATGAAATTAATTACATCTTAATTACTTTGAAAAGGCTGGCAACAAGACATGTTTGAGAAAGTGACACTCACTGAATTCTGGTCATGTATCATAAGTATTTTTATAAACATTTTTAAATGCTCACTGGATTCATACCGGTACCAATATACAAAATAATAAATCTTCATCAGGAAGCTGTCATAAATATGTAATACGCAAATGGTCTGATCAGGGTCTACACTTATTCTAACTCTGGAATACTGCAGATCTACCGTACAAGTAAATATCAGGAATGGAAGAAAAATAGTGGTTCATGTAGAGAATTTAAATTTAGTACCTGGTAGGGTCAATGATAATCATTTTCAGTTTGGATCTGGGTGAGGAACAAAGTTTATTCTTTATCTGGGGTATTCGCCCAGATTCAAGCTGATGCAGCCATTTGTACACAATTTTCCTCATCTTTTATTTAAAACAAGAGCTGTCCGCAGACAGCGCGCTCCACTTTCTTTAATGCTGGATAATATAGTGGAAGTCTAAGTCAGAAAGGGGAGATAACAACAGCAAAATTAATTTTAGGGTTACCTGCCCTTGTGAAATGGGTCCCCTTGTAATTGTTAACATGTATACCAAAGTTGAACCAAATATCTCTGACAGTTTCTGAGACATGGACCTGAACATAAAACTTAACCAACAATGAAAATCTAAGTCGAAAAAAGGGGCATAACTATGGCAATATTAATTTTAAGGTTACCTGCCCTTGTGAAATTGGTCCCCCTTGTGATAGTAAACATACATACCAAATACGAACCAAATATCTTTAATGGTTTCTGAGAAAAGGACCTTAACAAAAAGGTTAACCAACGCCGACGCCGACGAGAGGGTCATGACAATAGCTCCACTTTTTGAAAAAAGTGGAGCTAATGACACTTGGAAACAATGTATACCCAGATCAAAGTGCTATTATAGGAGCCCTTTGAACAGGGTCTGCACTGTTTGAAATATAACTCTAGGTTTTGTTCTAAGTAAAAAACTGGAACACATTCCCATAAAATGCAGAAATTGATTAATTCAAAATTTTGATATGCTATATGACAGAGTAAATTTAAGAAAACAATGTAGACTGAGATGAGGTGCCTTCTATATGAGCTGTCACATTAGGGTATGTACCGGTACTGTTAGCAATGCAGACTACATACTGGTAATGTTTGCAATTGGAGAATGAATATTACAGTTTTACCATTTTCATGAGGTGTGTTTAATTATTCAGTGGGTATATGGTATAGTTATAAACTTCTGCAGCAGAGTAATACTTTGCAAAATATGGGATCTCATCAATTGAATATACATGTAATATGTTATTTGAATTTCGTTGCATATTAAACAAGATACTACACTGAAATAACATTTGTTATTTAGTCACTTTCTTTATATGGGTTCAGTGTTTAAAAAAATAAATCTATTAAAATCACTGAATGGCTGTGCTTTATAGTATAAATAACCAAAGTAATTGAAAAGTAATTGAAAGTTATAATCAATTACACCTTACTTTAGACTGTAATTAATTACAATTTCATGTAATTAAAATAGCACTCAATTACACATTACATCAATTACATTGAAAACATGTAATTAATTACAATTACAATTTTAATTACCCCAGGTCTGAACCGGAGGTGCAGTACTTTAGTCTAGAACAGACCTAAATGCAAAAACTAAATATTGACCACGGGGGTCAAGGTCAACAAGCAATGTCACTAAACTGAATGCAACAGCTGTACTCGTTGAGGTACATCAGTATGTAAAGTTTCCAGAACTGACCTAACGCAAAAACTTAATGTTGACCCAAGAGGTCAAGGTCAAGGTAACTAAATTGTAGTGAACTGTGCTGTACTCATTTAGCGCATCAGCATGTGAATTTTCCTGAGTGTATGTGCAGTACTTAGTCCAGAACAACCCTAAGTGCAAAAGCTTAACGTTGACCCCAGAGGTCAAGATCAGATCAAAGGTCAAGGTCAGGAAACTGCAATGCATCATGCTGTTCTCATTGCGGCACATCAGCATATTAAGTTTTGTAACAATAGGTACAGTATTTAGTCCAGAACAGAACGAAAACCTTAATGTTGACCCCAGAGGTCAAATGTCAAGGTCACCAAACTGCGGTGCAACATGCTGTACTCATTGAGGAAAATCAGCATATGAAGCTTCATTAACCGTAGGTGCAGTAGTTAGTCCAGAACAGACTTTAACGAAAAGCCTTAACACTGACTCCAGAGATGAAAGGTCAAGGTCATCACCAAACTGCAGCGCAACATGCTGTACTCATTGAGACACATCAGCATATGAAGTTTTATGACTGTAAAAGCAGTATTTAGTCCAAAACAGACTTTAACACAAAACCTTAATGTTGATCCCAGGTCAAGGTCACAAAACTGTGGTGCTATAACTGTACTCTATAAGGCACATCTATGGTTCAATTTTCATTGACCTAGCCCTTATAGTTTCTGAGATTACAGTCCAGACATTGACACAGGGGGTATAGCATAAGCCCAACCCCCTCACTTCTGGAGGTGGGCTAAAATGGGGAATAACTTGCATAATATTGATGCAAACGTTATAAACCTTGTACAAGACACTTTCGCTTATCAAGCTCTTTCCATAAATGACATTCAATCTCAAAAGCTTCAGTACAACTGAAGTTATTTGCCGGAAAAGAAAATGTGGAAAAGGGGGATAACTACCACAGTATTGATACAAGAGTTATGATCCTTGTGCAAGACACTGTCACCTCTGCATAAAGCAAGTAACACAAAACGACAGAAGGCAAACTCTCCAGAGAAGAGGCAAACTTTAACAAAATAATACATGGAAAGCCCAAGAACTGTTTTAACTATGCAGTCCAAAGAACATCTAAATCCCCACACCACCTTGAGTCGACATGAATGCCGCACGCACACTGCACATCGTCTCAACTTGATTAACATTTGAGGCAAGTTTTATGAAAATCTTTCCAGGGGTATAGGAGATATGGGGTGGACACGAAATTGTTACAGACACAAAAATGACCTTCAAATGTGACCTTGACCAGATATGAATGACACATGTGTTCTGCACATCATCTCAATTTAGCTAACAATTGACCCAAGCTTTATGAAAATATTTCATGGAAGTAGAAGGTTAAAACATTTGACCTTCAAATAAGACCTTGACTTTGAGCCAACATAACTTCTGCACATCGTCTCAACCTGGTTAACATTTAAGGCAAGCTTCATGAAAATCCTTCCAGTGGTATAGGGGATATGGAGCGAACACGAAATTGTTACGCACAGACAGGTGACTTTCATATGTGACCTTGACCTTGAACCAACATGACTGCCACATGTTTCATGAAAATCGTCTTTGAGGCAAGTATCATGAAAATCCTTCCAAGGGTATAGGAGATACATGTACAGTAACATGTATGGAGCGGACACAAAATTACACTTAACCTTCACATGTGAGCTTGACCTGACATGACTATCACATGTGTTCTGCACATCGACTCAATTAAGCTAACATTTGACTAAAGTTTTGTGAAAATCCTTCAAAGTGTTCAGTAGATATGGAGCGGAAATGAAAATGTAATGGAAATTAAAGGTTAAAACACTTGGCTTTCAAATGTGACTTTGATCTTTAGCAAACATGACTGCCACATGTGCTCTGCACATCAACATAACTTGGTGAACATTTGAGGCAAGCTTCATGAAAATTCTTCTGGAGGTATGGAGCGGACACGAAATTACACATGACATTTAAACGTGACCTTAACCTTGAGTCGACATGGCTGTCATATGTGTCCTGCACATCATCTCAATTTATCTAACATTTGACTCAAGTTTTATGAAAACCTTTCTATGGGTTTAGAAGATATGGTGCGGACAGAAAAATGTAATGAAAATTGAAGGTTAAAACATTTGACCTTCAAAGTGTCCATCACCTTGTGCCAACATACTGTCACATATATTTGCACATCGTCTGAACTTGATTAACATTTGAGTCAAGTATTATAACAAGAGGGCCAGAATGGCCCTGAAGTGCTCACCAGACAATCAGAGAAGATTTTCAAAGTTTTTTCTATAAAGTTTTCTATATGTTTCTATAGAAAACTAGCCTACCCTGGGGCGTGGCTAATTTTGACCCAAGCAGCACAATTTATATAACTTTTGTAGAGGACCTGAACATTATTAGTTATACAGTTCTTTCCCAGGGTACATGACGATTTATTCCCGGCTGAGGAAAATCATGTTGCCCGAGCCGTCAGGCGAGGGTTACATGATTTTACCAGCCGGGAATAAATCGGCATGTACCCTGGGAAAGAACTGTATAACGAATTTATTTTACTGCAAAGTTTTACGGTTCGGATAATTTATATAAATCCATTTTGGTATGTTGAATCACTAAACACGCTAATTCCCCTAAAAGCGCCTCAATACATTTATTTCTACCCGAAGGTATCCGAAGTGGTCTGTATTGTATTTCATCGGCGTTCGTGTTATTATAGATGGCAGGACGATTTAATAACTCCTCTAAAAACTGTTTTATTGGTCATTTCAAACAATGATGTTTTTTAATTCATTCCTGCATTGTTTTCTTTACGTATCAATAGTTGTCTATTATGAATTTTGCTATTGTTTAGCCGAGTCGAGAGGTCGGTCTTTTGGTTTCTGACCATAATATGTGGGGCCTGCCATAGGGGATTTCTATGTACCCTGTAAGCTCACAGGGTACATGGACTCATGTACACGGCTAGTTAACCAATCAGAAGTGAGGATTTTACTTTGCAGTATAATAAAATGCTATGTACCAAATATGAAAGCTGAGAACCTTCAAGTTTCAGACGAGAAGATTTTCAAAGTTTTCACTATATGTTTCTATTGAAAACTGGCTACCCCTGGGGCGGGACCAATTTTGACCCCAGGGGCATAATTTATACAACTTTTGTAGAGGACCTAAACATGATGATATGTGCCAAATATGAAAGCTGAGAACCTTCTGGTTTCAGAGGAGAAGGTTTTCAAAGTTTTACTATATGTTTCTATTAAAAACAAGGCACCCCTTGGGCGGGGCTAATTTTTGTAGAGGACCTAAAGATGATACTATGTGCCAAAGATGAAAGCTGAGAACCCTGTAGATTCAGAGGAGAAGATTTTTAAAGGTTCAAATTGTTGACGACGGACGACGGACTATGCATGCCGACGGACGACTGACATCAGGCAATTACAAAAGCTCACCCTGAGCACTTTGTGCTCTGGTGAGCTAAAAAATTCAAGGGGTATAGGAGAGATGGAGCAAACATGAAGACTTCAAGTTGTAACCCACAGACAGACAGACAGAGGCCATTCCTATAACCCCCTCCCTCTCTGTGGCGGGGATTAAAAAGCAACAAAGGCATTTTGTCTATGAAGAACTATATGCAAGACATTACACTGTGCTCTAAAAGTGTTTAAATGTCAAAATAAACTGTAAATAAACTATAAACTGTACATTTTAACACTGGAAGGACAGTAGAGGGAGGATAAAAGGACATGGGGAGCATCCACAAACGGACAAGGTGATTCCTATATAGCCCCCATCAAATGTAGTTGGGGTATAATAACTACTTGATAATAATATATGGCACTCACCAATACAGGTATCAATGAATTTAAGAGTAAAATTCTCAGCCAGACTCTGAGCATCCTCTCTTTGGCTCTTCAATCTTCTCTTCATCACTACAAAAATAACAAGAACAGTCAGTAACAGAATGCTACATTGAATATTCCATTTCCATTAAATAATAAAATGATTAATGGGTTATCCTACACTAAGAATGGGAAAGCCATGTCAAAAAGTGTATACCTAGTTTAGACAGGTATCACAATTCAATAGGCAGTATATACAGTGTCTGAAAATAGTTGTCAAATGTGGGTCTACACTGTTTGGAAATCCATTAACCCCTTACTCCATCTATAGGCTCTTTTGAAGACAGGTGACTTTCTATAGTCGGTTGAAAGTAATGCAGAATGCGCCTTAAGGCAGCATTTTTAATTCAGCATTTTAATTTCAGCCAGCTTTAACCCTTTACTCCGTAGATACGAATTTTTTATGGCCTTTAATTAATCTTTCAACAAGAAAATAGTTCAACTTTATTCAGTCATCAATATGCCTCATAAAAATGTTTCCTATATCCTAGCAGATGGTAGCTTATTAATAATTAACCCATTCCCGCTATTTTTAGACCCAACTTCTTCGAATAAATCTACCGAAAAGGAGCATAAAGGAAAATCTTAAAATTTTGTAGCTTGAAACCACTGTGATAAATAGAGCATTTGCTCCTGTAGGAGCAAATGCTCTATTTATCACAATGGTTTTACAAAGTGACTTTTACAGAAGCGTCAAAGGGTATCAATATGCGGGAATGGGTTAAGCAGACAAGCAGAATGCTCTTTAATACTGAAAGCAAACTAAGGAGTAAACTAAAGGGTTAAGCTATCATTTGCTAGAATACAGATTTGACTTGGTTTGTTAATGTATGTTTCTGCCATCTAAGGACTATTTGGATTCCCTAGAAAGAGGGGAGCGGATACAGAGAACCTGGGCATGATGTTCTTCTCTTATTATCGACAGTCAGAGTTCTCTGGTTCTTTGAGATAAATTCTGAAGGAAGGTGATCCCCCGAAAGCTAAAATAGCAACACAAAAAGAGAAAAAGAGAAAATTGCAGACTCGGTTTTATTGAGTCTGTTCATGAGCAGTAATTGAGAGTGCAACACTGCTCACCCCCCCCCCCCCCCCCCCTAGCACCGGCTTAAGTGGTATTCAATTGTCAGAACAAGAAGTACTGAAATTCATGATCTCGAAGGATCAGAAGGTATAACAAGTCTCATCCGAAGACTTGTTCCGGCGGGGACCCCTGAGATTCTAAGCGAGTGTGTTACCACTCGACCACGTCCGCTGGTGCTAGAATATAGAAAATAATTTTATAATATATATTATTCATGACTGTATAAATCGTAACTATTTTTTTCAGTGGAGGAATAAATTAAATCCAGAAAAATGTGTATCTATGGAGAAATGGGTTAATATACTATTATACGAAATTATCATGTAAAACAATTAGTAATAGTACTGTATTTTCATTATTCAAATGCGTCATTATTTTTAAGCTTTTAGCAATGTCATTGAAATACAATCATACTTATGTATGAATTACATGAAAATCCGTGAAACCCATCCTCATCCCCTATAATAAAACCCCTGCTGTGACAGCTCGAGGTTGTTAGTTAACAGAATGCACAAGGGTACATGTATGAAGCTGGTTTACTGGCCATATTTTAATGATTACAAATTGCATTGGGCAAGTGTTACAATACAGTAACCACTATATCAACAAGTAGCTATGCAGCTAGTGAAATCTCATTTTAGGCCTGCTGTAAACACTGATGTATTGGTTTTATCAAATGCTTGCTCAACATGGAGATTGGAGTTATATGTTTTGTTTGATAAAGACTACTGTAGATTTAACTACGCCTACAGCAACTTTTGATTCTAGAGTGTTCAAAAGGTTTTTCTACTGTTTGACCTAGTGACTTCATTTTAAACACCATGTGACCAACTTTCAAACTCGTCCGAGGTTTAATCAAAACAATCATTCTGATAAAGTTTCATGAAGATTCAGCCACAAATGTGACCTCTAGAGTGACCTCTAGAGTGTTCACAAGCTTTTTCTACTATTTGACCAAGTGACCTAGTTTTTGACCGCACATGACCCACTTTCAAACTTGTCCCAGATTTTATTAGGACAATGATTCTGATCAAGTTTCATGAAGATTGGGTAAAAATGTGACCTCTAGAGTGTTCACAAGGTTTTCCTACTATTTGACCTAGTGACCTAGATTTTAATCCCACTCGACCAACTTTCAAACTCGTCTGAGATTTTATCAAGACACTCATTCTGACCAGGTTTCATGCAGATTTGACTAAAATTACGACCACTAGAGTGTTCACAAGCAAATTGATGACGACGCACGACGAACGCCGGACATTCAAGTCTCACAAAAGCTCACCCTGAGCTTTGCTCAGGTGAGCTAAAAAGAACTCCCAAAAACAAACTGCAGAAAGGTTTAGCTGGTTAAAGTCAGCACTATCTGTGACTAGGCTACTCTGATTTTCCCACCTGTATATGTCCAAGCATTCTGTTTTTCAGAGCTGTTAATTAATACACAGGATTTCTTCTACATAGTGCATTCTTTTGATTACAATCTTAAATCGAATCCTGTTATAAAAAATCGAAATCGAATCAAAACGTTTTGAATAGTTCCATCCCTATGAATTATTTATTTTTTTTATCCGAGGTCCAATTGTCATTCTATTCTGTAAGTAGACTCTACCTTCGGCCATTCAATTTCAATAAAATATGTGCATGATTGGTAATTAAAATAAAATCTATAATACATGAAGTATGCGTAATCAATAGATCCAAGGTAAGCGTACCTATCATAGTCCAGAAAATACATTGTACACCGTTATCAGTGTGCATTCAATGAAATAATACTTTAAATTTAAGAAGAAAATTTACCGCCTCCTTAACGTGACGTCACTACGACGCAGGGCTGGAAAAATCCTAAAACTTTTACTCGTTTACATTTGCAATTAATGACATCATAAATACTTATTAGCTGATTTTTTATTATAAATGTAAATGTTTCAATGACTTGTTTGTTTTGACAAAAAAACTGTAGAATCAGATCTATATCCTGTCATAAGCAAACAGAGCAGACCCTGATCAGACGGCTCCTATGGGAGCCTTCTAATCTAGGTCTACTCTGTTTGCAAATAAGTAAAAAGGCGTTTGGATCCTAGTTGATTTGTTCTCAGAAGCCACAGCGGAGTATCTCGAGAAACATGGTAATTTTGACAGGTCGGAAAGAACCTCGCAACCGACTGCTTACCACAAACCGGCTATTTGAACACTTGCCAGCGCTGAATCAGAGCTGCATACAATAGCTAGTAAGCAGCTGTGACACGTACTGCGAAAACTTTATGTTCACTGTTGGACAGATGATATTGTCTCCAAACCATTTGTTTTAGCTTTCAGCATCCATTTATGCCAAGTGACCAGTGACCAGCAAGCTGATTGGACGAGGGCTCAGTTTCGATCAATGAAATTTGCCATTACAAATATTAGTCATGTGATACAAACATGGTGTGGAATTTGAATAAACTGGAAAATGTAGGCTATACATTAGACAACTTATTGGCAAAAAGCTTTACCCGATATACCGTTTGATTGAATCGGTTGGGATTTTACTATCAATGATCGGTTCAAACTAAGTTACTAATAATTATTGATTGTATAATCGGTTCAGCAATACTATTCAGATAAATGAACTAGTATTGTACTTTGTACACATAAATTGCTGTTCTAATAAGGACAATGTACATAGATAGGGTAGACTTCGATTGTAGGTGCCCAAATTGGTGCAAATACACATTTTAACTTTTTTACAGGCTTTTTCTCCATTTCACCTTTTTTTCCAAACAAAAAAGATCATTAACCCTTTAACCCTTTCCCTGTTCCATATTTTCATTGTAGTCCAAATTTCAATACCTACTGAATATTCATGGAGAAAATAGTTATAATGAAACATGGAATGACCATTTTAGAAAGAAAAGAACCAGATCTTGCAAATTCAACTAGCAGACAGAGTAGACCCTGATCAGACGGCTCCTAGATCTGGGTCTACTCTGTTTGCAAATGCGTGAAAACACGTTTCTATGAGGGAAAGGGTTATATGAATATTTATGTATGAAATAATGACATCATCATACATGAATAGTGATTAGGTTATTTTCAATAATGACAATAACAAAAGAAATTTTAGCAATGGCAGAAACTGTAGAATTACATGTACATGTATATCTATATTATTTATACATAAACTCCAAATAAGTAGAACAAAATGATCCCACAGTGTTGTGTTGACTGTTTTTATTCACTAACTTTTTGGCCTTACAAAGGCCTTCATCAGGGTGGCACAAAATGGAATTATATTATTCATTAGCAGATAGAGCACATTCTGATCAGACATCTATAAGAGCTGTCTGATCTAGGTCTACTCTGTTTGCAAAGGTGTAGAAAGGCATATTTAAAGAGGAAAGAGTTGTAGTTAAAACTTTTGGGTCGGGGTAGCTTTGCTAGGTAGGGTTGGGTTGCCCTAAACAGTTCAGTTTTTTAGGCCCAAGAATTAATGTCTACATTGAGAAACTAATGTATCAATATTTTTCTAACGGATAAGACTTAATAAATCAGGTGAATAGGTGTGTAAAGCAAGAATGGGAAATTGCGCAATATACCAACCGATCATCGATTATTTGATACAACAATCGATTGTCTCCGATGCCAGGCTCAATCGATCAATTATCGACTATAATCAATCATCGGAACAACACTAGAGTAGACCTAGATCAGACAGCTCCTATAGATGTCTGATCAGGGTCTACTCTATTTGCTTATAAATTACATAGATATACATGTACATGTAATTCTACAGATTCTGCCATTGCTAAAGTTTCTTTTGTTAATGCCATTATTAAAAATAATCTAATCACTATTCATGTATGATGATGTTATTATTTCATACATAAATATTCATAAATTTAGGGTGAGTTGATTGCCGGCATGATCACGTTGAAGCATCTCTAAAAGAAATCTAGCAGCTTAATTCAGGACAAAAGAAAATAGCTTACTGCATTACCTTTGTCCTACATTAAGCAATAACTTTTTTTAAATATTCTGTGCCTTTCACTGAGTGAACTTATTATCTAAATTACTTCCACCGAAGCGTAATACCTGTACATGTACTTGTTGTAAAGTGTTAAAACAACAAACAATTTAATGTAATTATCACCGGCATATGTACGATGAAATTTTAATGATTCCTGATCTAACATGTGTCATACAGTTTGGATACTAATCTTGGTCTAAACTGTTTGACAGTCTGATGTTTGAAGAACATGCATTTAAATAAACTAACAATTGTTACAAATTGTGTAAAAGATAATATTCGATAAACATTTGATGTTATTTGTACTAATTTTTTATGTCAAAGTAATGACAGCTGTTATCAGGATGATATCGGATATCGTAAGCGGTGCAGAACCAGATCAATACAGGATGAAGTTACAAGCTTTCTTTTTTAATTCCGCATAAACTGGGAAATGACTGAACTTTGTTATTATATTAGATAATGTTAGTTATAGTAATGATAGCTGTTATCACAATGACATCGGATATCGTAAGTGGTGTAAACCCAGATCAAACGGTCTAATAATGTCAGGTTTGGGAGTATTTACTTCGTGATGGTATCTATCTCTTTTCTAACTCCAACTCAGGACAACATAATCATGCAATGTTATTGCTTGCAATTATTGTAAAAGAATAAAGAAGAACGACATGAGCTATAATACATGTTTTTTTATATACATATATTGTATTTACTCCAAATATTTGGACGGTAGACCTATACAAATGGCATAGTCCCCCATTAGAAAGCTATGATACAATTGATCATTAATGAATCTCTTGAACCCTTTCCCTCATATATAAATGTGTTTCCATGCATCTGCAAACAAAGTATACGGCTCCTATATCCAAACCAAAACCAAATATCGACTGTAATTAGCACAACCATTAGTGCGAAAAATGATCTACGATAAATCTAGATTAACATAGCAGACCCTGTTCGGGCATCTCATTCCTGAGCTGCTGAATCTGGGTCTACTCAGTGTGCAATGGAATTAAAAAATATGTATATGTAAGAAAGGGTTAATAACCACTCGTAAGATGTAAGTGCATACAATAAAATCAGTTTCTCTCTTTAAATGTTAAACTTTTACAAATCGTAATTTCGATTGGGTCCCTGTATATCATTAAGAACCGTAAGTAAATTACATGATACGTTAATTCTCACAATGGGGGCGGAGCAAATATGCAAATAAGATGTCAGATTTCGGTACTGGGAGTGTGCAGTGTGCATTGACTCACACAGATGTTTTTTAGCAAATCCTACAGAGGTATCAGAGATATTTCATAGGTGAACTCGGAAACAAATTTAGACGCAGTTAATGAGGTAAAACATAACGAGGTAATAGAAAAATTACCTCGGTATATTTTCATACCACAGTACGTGGCTCTAGAAATATATGATCTACCTCCCGCTGTTAGGTAGAGCAACGCGCACACACACACACGCGCACGCGCACGCGCACACACACACGCGCGCACACACACGCGCGCGCGCACACACGCACACACACACACACACACACACGCGCGCGCGCGCACACGCACACACACACACACACACACACACACACACACACACACACACACACACACACACACACACACACGCACACACGCACACACGCACACACGCACACACACACACACACACACACACACACACACACACACACACACACACACACACGCACACACGCACACACGCACACACACACACACACAAAAGGAAGGGTCGAGTTATCCTCCACATATTCCGCCATGTGGGATCTTGCAGGGTCTTTGCAACACGCTTTTAAACCCATTACCTGCTATGAACGAGTGCGCATGTGCAAACTCTCGTCTGCTGCAATTTTAAAACTTCACGCAGTCACGTAACCCGTTCACATCGTTGCCCCGAGAGTAGTGTTGTAAGCAAACTCGCTTGGATCCGGATGAGATGCCGAGTAACTCAATATTTTAGCCGAAACATTAAGTGAATCTGTGAAGTTTAAAAGATGCAGAGACGAGAAATTGCGGTGCGTGTACTTGCTGGAACAGTAAAGGGGTCAGATTTGAAAACAAATGTATTGGCTGAATGTCAAACAGCTTGGATCCGGATGAGACGCTGTGTTTGCATATAACAATTTGGTCGCGCTTCATAGACAAAAGGCTATGCTTGTATGTATCACTGGTATTCTGATTGTATTTTATGGATCCATGATGTATACATAATCATTTCAACATAAAGGACGAATTAAATTAAAATATGTTCATAATTGGCCATTTGATTTGATAAGCATTCTGCATTATTTGTGCATATGTTACACGTATGACAAAGGTACAGTTGAACTTCGATATCTCGAACTTCAAGGGACTATATAAATTGTTCGAGATAACAGAAGTTCGAGTTATCTAGTTTCTAATCTGGACACTTTCGCAAATTCACAGCTTAATGCGGGTCTACAGTAATGCTGAAAGCTCCTGTAGGAGCTTTCAACATTACTGTAGACCTGCATTAAGCTGTGAAATGTGTTTCTAGACATGCGTAGTGATATATTTAAGAGCAATTCTGTATTATAAGATTTTGTTTTGAACTTTTAGTTCGAGTTATCCCGTAGTTCGAGTTATCCGAGTTCGAGATATCGAATGGCAACTGTATTTAAATCTCCTTCTGTTTTGAAAGAGCGTGAAAGCACAAACTCTCGCTTGCTGCAATTCAAAAATTCACTTACTTTTTATAGAAATGTTGAATTAGTGTCAAACAGGATCTGGATGAGACGATAAGTTACTCTGAGTTTCATCTGGATCCAAGCTTTAGTTCGCATATGAAACTTTGGACATGTTTAGCAGGCAAAGGGTTAATACATGTATATTGAATTATGATTGTATTATAACTTTATTAATGCAAATCAAGTATGCTGAACGCAAAGATTTGTCTGTTTTATTTTATTTTGTTTATAAATATAGTCAACTCTATCATAAGCGACCATATGTTAGATGCATATTAGTGGCATTACAGACAAACAGAGGCTGCATGCAGGTTGAAAGTACTACAGAAAACTCCCGCAGGATTTCTTTTGCATTACTTTTAACCTGCATTTAGTGACTACCTTTCGATAGTGACCACCACATTTCTGATATGATAAGTCGTTTAGATCTAATATAGGTTTTACTGTAGTGGGTGGTAATTTCCTATAAAAGGAAAATAAATTATTTTTCATACATTTAGATGTATAGAATGGTAAAAGAAAACATTAAAACAGGTGTACATGCAAATAATGTGTACATATTGGTCATTCATACTATATTTTTTCTAAGAATGTAACATATCACTCAACTATGGATTGGTCGGTGATTAACTTAATATTTCGTGATGATCTTCCTATAAGGTCAATATTCTCAGCAATGCCTGGTCTGAATGAATGCAACTTTATTTCTCTATTACTACATATTTTGGAGTTTACGAAAATATAAGAAACGTTTTTGTTGCAATTAGTTCGAAGCACACGAGGCTATGCAAGATTCGTTTATCAGCTTAGTGAGTAGTGTTGCACTTTTATTAACTGCTCATGAACAGACTCAATACAATCGAGTCTTAAATTTTTATACCCCCCTTTTGAAAAAATGGGGGTATATTGCTTTGCACATGTCGGTCGGTCAGTCTGTCGGTCTGTCGAGCTGTCGGTCGGTAGGTCGGTCGGTCGGTCGGTCGGTAGATCGATGGTTTCCGAACGATAACTAATAAACGACTTGGTATAGAATCTTCAAACTTGCTGTGGTGGTTGGTCATGACCACTGGATGACCCCTATTGTTTTTGAGGCCACTAGGTCAAAGGTCAAGGTCACCATGACCTTATCTGGTGAAATTGTTTCAGATCAATAACTGCTCAAGTGTTTGGCTTAGGATCTTCAAACTTGCTGATGAGGTTGGTCATGATCACTAGATGACCCATATCGCTTTGAGGTCACTAGTTCAAAGGTCAAGGTCACCATGACCTTAACTGGTGAAATTGTTTCAGATCAATAACTGCTCAAGTGTTTGGCTTAGGATCTTCAAACTTGCTGATGAGGTTGGTCATGATCACTAGATGACCCATATCGCTTTGAGGTCACTAGTTCAAAGGTCAAGGTCACCATGACCTTAACTGGTGAAATATTTCCAAGCAATAACTGCTCAAGTGTTTGGCTTAGGATCTTCAAACTTGCTGTGGTGGTTGGTCATGGCAACTAGAAGACCCCTATTGTTTTTGAGGTCACTAGGTCAAAGATCAAGGTCATCATGACCTTAACTGATGAAATGGTTTCCGATTAATAACTGCTAAATGGTTTGGTTCGGGATCTTTAAACTTGCTGTGATAGATGGTCGTGATCACTAGATGACCCTTATAGTTGTTGAGGTCACTAGGTAAAAGGTCAAGGTCACCATGACCTTAAATTGTGAAATGTTTTCAGATCAATAAATGATCAGTGGTTTGGCTTAGGATCTTCAAAGTTGCTGTGGTGATTAGTCATGACCACTAGATGACCTCTATAGTTTAGGTTACTAGATCAAAGGTCAGGGGGGTCTGGGGGGTATGCATGTTTTACAAACATCTCTTGTTTCTTTTTGCATTGCTGTTTCTGCTTTCGAATGATCTCTTTCGTTCAGAATTTTAATTTCATTTAATAACATGTGAACTTTTGGAATTTTATTATTTGTTTATCTTCATTTTATATTCAAGATAGTGATACGTTCTTCATTTTTCTTGTTCATGTTGGACGACGTTTTTGTTGATTTTCACAATGGTGTTGCTCATTTGGTTTTTGGTGTTGATATGTACTTTGGTTTTTGATCATCGTCGTCTTCTTTGGTACATAACTTAAAATTATCATAATTCGTCTTCTTTTTTCGTATTGCTACTTTTGCTTTCGGAGGATCACCCACTTTCAGAATATTTGTTCAAAGTAGCCTGTACCCGAACCCGGAGCAAATTGTTGATTTCTAGTTCTGAATAAAAGATATAACTCAGTTTCCTTCAAAGATAATTTTTAAATTATAATGGATTCAGTTCTTTATAACACCTAGTACATTAATAGTGCATTAATGTACTAGGTGCTATAAATAAACTATAGTATTTTTCGATCTAGCGCCAGTGAGACAGTGTTTATTACATACTGTTGTTCTAATTTGCTTTCACAGGATTTCAGTCAGAATTATACAGAAGTTGTAGAAATGACTGTTTGTGAAACTCGATATTGGCGGATAGATGACAATGAATTTATACTATTTATATAAAATGCTGTAATTTCTCTGTGTGTTTTTCATCGGACAAATGATGCTTGCCTTGTTAAAACTAACTACAATATTGGAGTCCTACATTTATTTGTGTTATTATACCCCCTCTTTAAAAAAAATTGGGGTATATTGCTTTGCAAATGTCGGTCAGTAGGTCGGTCGGTCAGTCGGTCGGTCAATCGAATGGTTTCCATTTTAAACGGCTGGGCATAAAATCTTCAAACTTATTTTAATGGTTGATCATGAGCACTAAATGACCTTTATCGTTTTTTAGGTCGCTAGGTCAAATGCCAAGGTCACCATGACCTTAACTGTTGAAATGGTTTCCGCCCAATAACTGCTTAAGGGTTTGGCTTTGGATCTTTCAACTTGCTGTGGTAATTGGTGATGACCACTAAATTCTCCCTATTTTTGAGGTCACTAGGTCAAAGGTCAAGGTCGCAATGATCTTAAATGTTGAAATGGTTTCCGGTCAATAACTGCTCAAGGGTTTGGTTTAGGATCTTCAAGGTTTATTTGATTTGTCATTTCCGACTTATGGCCCTTGCACTTAAAACATAATGCAAATATATGCAAATAGTTTGTCCGCTGTTTTCTGGGAAAAATGTTAGACAGATATTATTGAAACTTCACATAAATATTTAATGCATTAAAATCTGTAACTGAGTTGATTATGAGGTCCATTTGATTTGTCGTTTCGGAGTTATGGCCCTTGCACTTAAAGAAATAATGCAAATATATGCAAATATGAGGATAGCCGATTAACTTTTAATTTTAAATGAAATTTACTTCAATTTTTTTATATGATATAACCTTAATATGGATTTTCACATATTTTGCGGGGGGGGGGGGGGGGGGGGGGTATATGTCATTTTAATCTAAAGTTATGACCCTTGAACTTCGTGTGTTTGTTGCTTTGTCGGTCAACTTTTAATTTGTCTGTTGTTTTCTGGGAAAACTATTAAAAAGGATATTAATGAAACTCACACAAATGTTTTATGCAACAAAATATGAAGCCGAGTTGATTTTGAGGTTCATTCAATATGTCGCTACATAGTTATGGCCCATTCACTTTACGGAAATCTGCAAATATGAGGATGGCCATAACTTTTTTCATTTAATAAGATATTCACTTCGATTTTTTTAAATATAATATCACCTTAATATGGAGATACAGATCTGTAGCATAAATTAGAAAGTGTCAAAACTTATAAGGCATATTGAAAATGTGCAAGGAGCGTATCATGTACCGTGCATGGTACTCTTGTTAATGGTAAGGTTTTGGTTGTGTAGTCTAATAGTGTAACAAAACAGAATATTACTAATTTCTCTTTTTGCCTAAAAGACCCAGACTTAAAAAATAAGAAGTAGGATATTCAAAATACTTAGAATTTTGAAATACTCATTTAATAGTCTGTCTAGTAAATTACACAGTCTCTTGAGGTAATATATTTTAAATTTGAAAGAAGAGGATTCTTAGAGAGCACCCAAAACAAAACAAAACAGAAAATAGCAGAATCGGTTTTATTGAGACCTGTTACATTCTGCTATTTTCTACCATTTTGCCGACCTTGAGCTGTCGTGTTGGATCTAAGAAACATAACCCCCAGCGAAGAACCAGGAATGGTGGTACCAAAGGCAGATCCAGCTTCTCCTTCAATCTGAGCCTCGTATAGGTAGGTCAATCAATTCTGACAACTTCAAATATTCTTAACTAGTTCCTCCATGAATATGTTATTGAAACTCTGCCTACCTTAAATATACGAGTATATTTAGGTAAAAAAGAAATTTGAGCCAAAAATAGGAAATGTTTGGCAGTAAGTCAACAAGTAAAATCCAAGATTGATGATCTTTTCTTAATCCAAGATTGATGATATTTTCTTAAGCAAACAGAGTAGATCCTGATCAGGCAGCTCTTGCACGAGATGCCTGATTTTGGTCTACTCTGTTTGCAAAGGTTATAAGATGTATATATATATATATATATATATATATATATATATATATATATATATGTGTGTGTGTGTGTGTGTGTGTGTGTGTGTGTGTGTGTGCAGAAAGGGGTTAAATTGTAAATTTCCTTTCATATTGCATGTCACGATGCCTGTTATTGTCTTAATACAAAGAGTGTGAATGTGCTGCTTAAAACTGCAGAGTAGTTCCTGTAAAAATAACATGTTAACGTGTAACTTATTTTAGAAATTTGAGATAGAAACATACCATAGACAAATAAACTTTTTTTCATCTGGGGCCATCTGTTACATGGTAAATAATAATATTGAGTTCTGGTTCTGTTTCAATTATAGAGGTCCTGACTGAAACACCAAATCGGTCATCTATTCATAATGACACTGTAACCAGCCAGTCATCCACTGAGTCTGGGTAGTTTCATGGTCAGTTTGCATCCTTGCCACATGCAATATTAATGAAACATCATAAGTATGTATTTACTTTGTCAGTGCTTCAAAACACCTTTAAAGAAAGTAACAGAACTCCCTATCGACTGTGTTACAATGAGGGGTGCGCCTGCTAGAAGACATGTTAAGGTATCGGTTCGATACTGTTACAGCGCCTGCCTATTTGTTTACAAATATGCGAGGGAGGGGATTCAATTAGCGTTTGATAAGCTGTTAATTTTTCTAAGTTTGGTTTCTTTATTCAATACTTAGGCAATATCGCACACGTATATCGTATCGAATTATACATCATACGTGCGCAGTAAATCGTGTTAAAAGCAATTAGTGCGCGAAAAAGGGGTTTTAAAAGTAATAAATTGTTCAAAATATGAAAAAATTGCTCTGTTTTACATTTCGTTTCTCTAAAGGGGAAAAATCTTTAAACGATATGTACCGGCGATGCCTTATTTAGCATGTAGCACCCACATGTACACTTAATTTGCAGGTTTAAAATATTTTTTGACGAGTTTATCCATACTATCACACCCGTGTACATGTTACGGTTTCTTCCCAATCAACTGACGCTTGTTACGTTTTCTTATCTACAGCGTTACGGACTCTGCCAGAATGTCTTACGGCATTACATTCTGACATTTATTCTAACATAAGCGACGTTTTGGTATACAGTAAACCCCTCTCTAAACTACATGTTAAATGTAGTATAAATATCGGTCTTGGAGACAGGTGGCACCTTAATGCAGGGTGAAAGTCATACAGAAAGCTCCTCTAGGAGCTTTCCGCATAACTTTCACCATGCATTAATTAATCAGCCACCTGCCTAAAAGTTACTTAATTCTTCTCTACTAAAATTCCGGTTTAGAGGGGGTTTACTGTGCATCTACAGATAATACTCGAGAGATAGAATCTTAAATTCTGTCACGCGACAGACGGTATTACTCAGGGAGCCAGTGGGGTATACCGTGCTACCCCCCCCCCCCCCATTAGACTAGTCCGGGGGGTTCATATATATACATGTATGGGGATCTATGCAAGACGTCGATTACATGGTCATTGCAATTACTTACTGATGTTTTTACTGCCGGTGTTTTTCTAAAACAAATTGTAGGGGACATAACTATGAGAAACAATCGAACAAGATCACCCTCGCGACATGCACAACTACACTTCATGCTGTGAAATTTTATTGAAATCTGCCCAGCCGTTTTTTAGAAGAAGCGCAGATAAACTTTGCGACAGGCTGACAGGGAAGACAATTATACCGTAAGCAAACAGAGCAGACCCTGATCAGATGTCTTCTACAGAAGTTGCAGATCTGGGTCTGGCGTTTATATACTTCATATCAGGAAAAAGATTAGCTGACGAAAATATCAATTTTGCAATGGAGAATTGGCCAGCCGTGCTTATTGTTAATAAGATTATGTTTTATTATAGAACCATGTTGTAGCTCTCAGTTCCATACGATTGTCGTCAGTTCATATATGTGCACGCAGTATCTATTGTGTTTCTATCTTCTGTTCTCTGTCTTCTATTTTCTATACCAAAAGACAAACGGTACACAATGAAATACGATCGCATATGTTTTTTGTTATGCAACCCACACCCTATCAATGCATGGTTGTTAATAACCTTTCACCAGATGAATATTCATGTATGATTTATTTTAGTTATTGTATTAAAAGTACGAATATTTGCTTTTGCAAACAAATCAGAATCTGTAACATTTCAGCAAACAGAACAGACCCTGATCCATCCACGACGATCCTCTGATATGGATCTACTATGTACATGTACATGCAACATTGCCTAGGCGGCATAAGTAATGTTGCACTTTTAATAACTGCTCATGAACAGACTCAATAAAATCGAGTCTGCATTTGTTTTCTTTTTGCATTGCTTTTTTGATTTCGAAGGATCTCTTTCGATCAGAATTGTAACTTCATCTAATAACATGTGAAATTCTGGAATTTTATAATTTATTTATTTACATTTTATATTCAAGGTAGTGATACGTACTTCATTTTTCTTGTTCATGTTGGCTGCCGTTCAGTTGATTTTCACAATGGTTTTGCTCATTTGTATTTTCTTGTTTTTATGTTGATGTGTACTTTGGTTTGTGATTATCTTCGTCTTCCTAGATACATAACTTAAAATTGTCATAATTCGTCTTGTTCAAAGTAGCCTGTACCGGAACCCAGAGCAAATGGTTGATTTCTAGATCTTAATGAAAAGATATAATCCATTTCTTTCAACGATAATTTTTAAATTATTATGGATTCTGTTCTTTTTAAAGACTGTTACCACTTGCACGAGAACAAACGCACACATTTTATTTATAACACCTAGTATATTAATAGTGTATTGATGTACTAGGTGCTATAAATAAACTTTAGTCTTTTTCTATCTAGTGCCAGTGAGTGTTACACATTGCTGTTCTAATGTGCTTTTGCAGGATTTCAGTCAGTTATACAAAATTTGTACAAATTAATATTTGTGAAACTCGATATTGGCAGATAGAGGACAATGAGTACATACTAGTACTCGGTTAACCGTTGCCGATTACGAAATGGCGATAAACCGGTTATAAAATCCGTAACCGGTTAACCGGATTGGTTACTTCCTTTAGTTCGTCCGTAGAATGCTAAAGGTTACAACGGCCATAACAAGACCTTTAAATTTGTTTTCATGTTCAATAAAACTGTTAAAGTATATATATTTATTTCAAATACTATGATAAGACGTTATAATGATAAAATATGTAATAAAAAATACAATTTCTTTTCTAAAAATTGAAGCGGTTTATGAATAACACGAGCTTGAGCGCTTCCCAGAATATAGTATTTTGAGGTATCTGCAGCCATGACAACGGTACTGTATTTTTTTTTAATTATAATTGTAAACAATGGCAGAAATACATGTGTTTGAAGTTTGTGACATTTCTTGAGCGCAAAAACATATCGATACTAGCACTAAGGTAATTATTATAAGCATATATCACTAAAAATAATGGTCTTTCTCATTGCTCTTTTCATCATATGTTGATATATGCAGTCGCATTATTAGCATATATCGATTATAACAATGGTATTTCTCATTGCCCCTTTATCATATGTTGATATATACAGTCGCATTTTAGTACAGATATTTACAGTGTACCCAGGTTTGCATGACTGTGGGACAGAGCTTCGATCAACCGGTTAATCGCGGTTAATACTCACGATTAAACCGGTTACAAATTCCAGTAACCGTTTCAACACTAGTACATACAGATTTTAGACTGCATACATAGCTAAGAGTGCATACATAGTAAATATTGCATACATGCCAAGGGTTCATACTTAGTTAAGAATACACACATAACCAAGAGCACATGCATAGGTTAGGGTGTATACATATCTACTTTTTAGAAATTAAGCAAATGACAAATTACAGCTGACATAAACTTTACTGCATTTCTGGTTGTCGACTCTTTTACAGTTGGCAATCCCGCTGCCGTCTTTGCATGTACGCCGACAAGAAAGGTTTAGTACTCTATGAAAGCGACCTCTTAAATCCGGAAACGGAAGGAGGACGTCGGATATCTGTACTATTTCGTTTTTGTCGTACCCTTTATTACTTTTCTACAGTTACTCTGTTTGCAGCTCAATCATTGAGTACACTGACGATAGGATGATACAGTTTGTTTCACTTAAATGTTTTCGTTTTACATGCACTTTACCACTGTATTTGCCATCGCGGTTGTTGTAAATTAGTCGAAGAGGGGATACGTTTATTTACATTTTGTATTTTAGGATGGGGATGAAGTGGGTGTGACATTGGGCGCCCCGGAACTGGTTGGCCCCAGTGGCTTGTGTCACTGACCGTTCCAAGGCGATACTTCCATCTTCCCCTATTGTACGATGTTTGTTTTGTCTTTGTGCGTCTCTGTATGTTTTGATAATTGTGTACATTTGCAGTGTTTGTTGTTCAAGGTTAAACTTACTCCAATGTTCTATTATAAACCAAAGCAAATATGGGAATGCGTGTTTTATTTATACGTACTTTATGTTACCAAAGAACACGTATGTTGAGAGTAAGTAATAGGAATGACTCGGCAGTGTTACAGGAATTTCGACAATAATTTCAGTAAAACTTCGCTAAATTTAGTAAAGAATAATTACGAACTGTTTTAGGCAGGTGATTGTTTAATGCAGAGCAGAAATCATGCAGCCAGCTCCAACAGGAGCTTTCTGTGTGACTTTCACACTGCATTAAGCTGTAACCCGTCGTAATAACTGATAATGATACTTATTTGAGTGTTCGAGTGAGCGAGGTTTTTACTGTATGTCAACGAGCCGCCGTGACAATGTTGTCAAATTTTTCACTAACTGGTTGCTCGTAGGCTATTTTACGACCCAACGGAGCTATGCATAAATCTACTGAAAAGGAGCACCCCGTTCTCCAACTCGAATATATGGGTTAATATATGATCACACTAAAAATAAAACGTTTACTTACTAACTGCATTAGGTTCGCAAAACAAATTTTGGGGCAGCTGTCCTTGACGATTTATTTTATTTCACTAGCTATCAACACTGAAATAAATTTGCAACCAGTTGTCAGCGTATGCACTTATTTTAAAATCCGGGTAAATAGACATGTATATCAATATATATAATATCTATTAACGTTTTAACATTTTACCTGATGCGAACTTTCAATATACTGTAAAGTCTCGATAATACGACCATTCAAAAGAATCATATTTTAAATCATATGGAAACTGAATGTAAGTCAAAAGTTGTTCAAAAACCTCCTATAGGAGACTTTCGGTTTCCTCTGTGTTTTAAGCAATCACCTGCTTTTACATACTCTTATGGTTATAAATTATCGGGCCGCTTTATCGAGACTTTATCGTATTTTATATTACACGGTAGATTGCACAGCTTATGCTAGGTGACTTTGGTAGCGCACAACGCAACGCGGTAGGTCGTTTAGCTAATTAATTTGTCCACGAAAAACCTTTATACTTCATTCGTGTAGCTGTGAAATAGCTCATTACAAGTTTGGTTGATCAGAAAGCGATTCAACGGGCATCATTTATCGTTAACTCATTTGCAATTATGGGTACATTTTCGGCACCAGATTACATTGTCTTTTTCGGAACTATTGGAATATCCTTTACGATTGGATTGGTGTTTGCGATACTTGAGAGAAGGAAAGCAACTCCTGATGATTATTTCCTGGCTGGGCGTAAGGTCAGAATTCTCCCTGCCGCCCTGTCTTTCGTGGTTACATTTCAGTCATCACTTATGATACTTGGAACCCCAGTGGAAGTTTATTTATACGGGACAGCATATTGTTACTACATCGTTGGAATTTTTTTATCATATGTGTTTGCAGGAATTGTTGTGGTACCTGTATTTCACTCACTGCAACTTACAAGTGTCTACAAATATTTTGAGATCCGTTACCGAAACAATGTTGTCAGATACATGGTTATGTCAGGGGCTGTTATCTACGTTTTATTTTACGTAGCCACAGTAACATATGGAACATGTGTGGCACTGGAAATTGTGATAGGAATGCCTTTCTGGGCTACTGTTCTCCTTTATACAATAGTTTCAACCATATACACATCTGTTGGTGGAATAAAAGCGGTGATTTGGACGGACGTTTTTCAATTGTTTATCATGGTCACAGGAGTGCTTGCCGTTCATATTAAAACATCAACAGAGACGGGTGGTCCAGGAGAGATTTTCCGTATTGCGAAAAATCGACTAAATGCAGATAACTTCAGATTTGATGTAACTACTCGCTATAATATTTGGAATGTTTCATCAGGATCGTTTTGTATATTTCTGTACTGCGCCTACGCACAGGCCGGAATCCAACGCATTAACTCAACACCAACTGTGAAAACAGGACGATGGCTTTATATTATATCTGGGCCAATTTTTGCTGCCATTTGGTTATTGACAGCATTACAAGGCGTGGCAGTGTTTGCGTATCACTCTACAAAAGGATGCGATGTGATAGGATCTGGAAGTATTGAAAATGTTAACGGTCTCATGCCTTTAACAGTAATATATTTATTCCAGAATGTTCCAGGCATGGCAGGATTGTTCATTGCCTCTCTGTCCAGCGCTGTACTTAGCACATTATCCTCCTGTCTAAACAGCTTGTCTGCAATCACATACGAGGATATAATCAAAGTAAAATTTCCGGACGTTTCTGAACAAACAGCAACTTTAGTATCGAAAATTGTTGTCATTATTTACGGATTTATCGGTATGGCATTAACGTTTGTCATTTCTCAGATCCCTGGAAGCGTAAATAGTATATTTGTGGCATGGATGGGATGTATGGAGGGGCCGACTGTTGCTATCTTTTTGATGTCTACACTGTTTAGAAGGTCAACAACCAAAGGGATGGTCATTGGTGGGCTAACTGGAATGGCTGTCACGTTGTGGATTTCCCTTGGAAGAATGCTCTCAAATATTCCACCCGATCAAGTCCTGCCATCTGGGCCTGTCGACAACTGCCCGGCCAATAATTATTCGACAATAATCCAGACGTCTTTCTTTAACAATTCAAATACAGACGTATATACAGGATATGCCACGGGAAATAATCATTCTTTATTCGGAAACATGACCTTTATTCCAATAAAATCAAATAATCTGAAACTCCTTTCACCGTTACAAAAATTATATTCTGTTTCTATAATGACTTATTCATTTATTGGCATGATGGTTACAATTATGGTTGGAATTGCGGTGAGTCTAATGACAAAACCGCCGACGATCATAGATGAGCGTTGTCTGTTTTCGTTCGCCAAACATGTTCTTGGAGAAGACGGTCGACCTATACGTGAAGATGACAAGGAGGAAACGAAACCTATGAACATGGAAATCATGTAACAGAGGTCCAGATAAGATGCGTAAATTAAAACATTTATAACTCCTTTATATCTCCACCGAACCCTTGGTTGTGACTACTCTTTAAAATCGGGTGGAGAAAGGAGGATTTTGGTATCTGAGTACGCATATTTATCTGTTGCTCTGAAAAATACATAGCGTATATCAATGGCATATTGCATAACGTTTGTAAATTGATTCTGTCAGTGAAATTTGTGATAACCATTGCTAACAGATTGGATCATCAGGCGCAACTGAAAGTATTATTTTAAACTGCGCCTGATGACATGGTGAAACGCGTCACGCATTGTTAACGTAGTAATTAAACAGTTTTATAGCCATATAACATCATTTAGTCTTCTTTTAACACACATATATAGCCTTTTCCGGTTGTATTTTGCACTTTTGCCAGTTATATAATATATATATATTCATATATACATTAAATCTATATATAGAGGATCTTACATGAGTGTTCATTACAAATTATTTTATGAAACGAGTTTACTATAATAATATGACACGAGCTTTAGCGAGTGTCATATTCGTGACAGTAAACACGTTTCATGAAAACAACTTGTAATGAACACGAATGTAAGATTATTTTTATCACATAAGCCTTTAAATGCCATAGAAAAATGAAACTAGCTATAGCTGACGTCTGTTTCGGCCATTGTTTACAAACAGCGTAGTAATACAAAGGATGGCGCACATGGAGCGCTACGATTTGCTAACGCTTAAATGAGCGCTACGATTGACAAACGTTTTCTAATTTACATAACAAATGCACTAGTGCATTTTCGCAATTTATGGCACTGTGTTACGGCACTCCCACAGGGCAGATTATGTGATAAATAGAGATTCTATAAAGATTCCATTTAAAGATATCTTATTTTCTGACAAACATTGACCATGAGCAACTCTTTTTGGAAAGCTTATCTGTTATGGTCGACCTAGTACAAAGGCACACTCATACGTATAGATATATATATGTCTGTCGTATCTTTCTCAAATATATGCTATCACATGTCCACGTTGAACGAGCTCGGAAAGGTTTGTTTGCAACATTATTCTCACGTACAAAGGAATAATATTTTTCGACGTCCGTTTTTATGTATCATTTGCTTTCTACATATATAAGCAACCCTTTTTAAACACAAACTCTTCACAAAACTGGCGAAATCTCGGATCTTACTTCAAGGCAGGAGAGCCATGCCAAATCAGATCTGTTTAATGTGTTTATGGCATTTATTATTAAAGATTTATAATTCTGATATATTATTATCATTGAAGTTTGTTGTTGAATGTGGATTTGAGTGTTCGTAGACTTATTCATTAACCCTTCTCATGCTAAGGGCGACCTAACGGTATTTGCAAACAGCTTGGACCAAGATGTGAAACCGAGTAACTCGGGGGCTCTTCGGAATCCCAGCTGTTTGAACCTCGTTAAATGTTCCTTAAAAGCTTGAACGAATCGGAACGGAAAGTAAAAACAAATGTAAAAAATCAGAGTTTTAACAGTCTTTACTTTTTCGCTATGAAAAGGATTAACCCTTTCCTTAATATAAACGCCCTTTCACACATTTGCAAACAGAGCAGACCTAGATCAAACGGCTCCTATATCTTATGGAATTTTATAGATCTAATTTTACAGTTTCAACCATTGTGAAAAAAAACACATTTTCTATGTTCCAATTTATTGATTCTTATATAAATAACATTTCGAGGGCTTGGTGCAAAACTATTCTAACTCCTTCACAAAGTGAAGGAGTTAGAATAGTTTTGCACCAAGCCCTCGATTTTCTATGTTCCAATTTATTGATTCTTACCATAAATATTAATGAGGTGATAAATGTTAAACAGGGAAAACGCGATACGCGTCGTTGATGTTTGTAATGATAACTAACACTTTTATACATATACACGTTTTTAACTCTTATCATGCTGGAAAAAATTATATACAGTTGAATTTCAATATCTCGAACTTAGATAACTCGAACTAAAAGTTCGGTCCTTCCAAAACTTACAATACAGAATTCCTCTTAAATGTATCACTGCATATCTAGATAAAACACGTGATAACAGAATGCAGGTCTAAAGTAATGCTGAAAGCTCCTAAAGGAGCTTTCAGGATTACTTTAGACATGCATTAAACTGTGAACCTGAGAACTAGAACTCGGATGACTCGAACTTCTGTATGTGTGCTCCCTTGAAGTTCGAGATACCGAAGTTCAACTTTATGCCGAAACTCTGATAAGCCTTTTCACTAACTTCTGATTCGTACAAACGTTTGAGAAGCTGTTAACTGAGAAACAAACAGCTTGAATCCTGATGAGACGCCGAGTTACTCGGCGTTTCATCTGGATCCAAGCTGTTTGCAAATGCGAGTCAGATCGTGCTTAACATGATGATGGTTACTGCGAATGACGTATGCATAAACGATTGTGATTTCAGTTATGGGGCCTTGCGTGTATGTAACACTCTATACTATTGGTAAGTGGCCATGTAAACCATTAGATTCCTTTTACCCTTAACGTTTTAATCATTTAGTCCATAAATATTAATGTAAGAAACAATGACATCATGAATATTTATTAGATTAAATTTTATAATAGCCTATGCAGAAAGGATGTTTTGGTATTGTTATAGCGACTGTGCAATCAGATTTATTACAATTTCATAAGCTAACAGAGCAGACCTTGATCAGACGGCTCCTATAGGAGCTGTCTGAAGAGGATCTACTGTGCAAAGGCGTGAAAATGTCTTTATATGAAGTAAAGTGTTAAATCTTTAACCATTTCGCTGCCAATGCCGGATCTGTGATTACCTATGCAAACAGTTTGGATCCAGATGAGACGCCGAGTAACTCGGCGTCTCATCAGGATCCAAATTGTTTGTTACTGTTACTATGATTTTGAAACAAAAATGAAGAAAATAAAAAAAAATGAAAATTTGTAGCAGACGACAAAGTTACATGTAGCAGACGACAGAGTTTGGCAGCGAGAGGGTTAAAACAGACTATACCTAGATCAAACTGTGCCGTATGAACTATCTGATCAGGACTACTCTACGTGCTTATACAACCATATACAGTAAAACCTCTCTAAGCCGGAATTCTAGTAGAGAAGAATTTAAATACTTTTAGGCAGGTGGCTGCTTAATACAGGGTGAACGTCAAGCAGAAAGCTCCTCTAGGAGCTCCTATAGGAACGTTCTGTTTTACTTTCACCTTGCTTTAAGCAGCCACCTGCCTTTAACACAAAATACTTAATGTAATTTAGTGGCCGTTATAGAGAGGTTTTACTGTATTCATACAGATATAAACAGTATGCAGTGTATGACCAAATCAAATTTTATAGGAAAAGTAATTGTACAGTTTGGAGAAAAGGATCGTTCAGGTAATGTTATCGACCATTACGTTCGCTTAATCATTAACTCCATAGATATATATTTATATGCATTTGCAAACCGAGTAGACCCAGACCAGACGGCTCCATCGGGAGCCGTCTGGTCTGGGTCTGCTCGGTTTGCTTATGATATAATGAAGATATGATTCTACAGTCTCTGTCATGGTGAAAATGCCAGTGTCCATGTGCTATTATTACAATAAATACAATTCATATTCATGATGTCATTATGTCTTACATGACTATTCATTGAGTAAAAGGTTAACACACACGAGTACATCGAGAAATGGTAAAAGTCTGGGCGTTTTATGTACACTTTTAGGAGGTAAGATTCCAAAATGTCCCAGCATATAAGGAAAACAGTCTGCGCATTGTGTGTCGTGGTTTTACATATTTTTAACAGTATTTCAGATTACAGGTGGAGGAAGACTTCATTGCATTGCTTCGTGCACAGAAGAGCACACGGATAGAACCACCGACCTATAGCACGCAGGCTGGAAGGATTACTCACGTGGAAAATCCAAATGTCCAGCCATTGTAGTGATGTGCTGATTAATCGCAGTACAGTAAAACCCCTCTAATGCGACCACAGAAACAGGTATAATTTCGAGTGGTAGGGGCAGGTGGTAGCTTAATGCAGGGCAAGGGCTTTCTGTATTACTTTTGTCCTGCATTAAGCAACCACCTGCTTATAAAAACTGTTATGGTTATTCATTAAGTGGTTGTATTAGAATGGTTCTACTGTACTTGGCGATTCCGACGAAATAATCGACGAAGTCAGGCCAAAATTAATATTAATTAGTTTAGTTTTTATAATAAAACACAAGCAAAGGAATGTATTAGCCACTGCAGAAACTCTAATATCATATCTATATTATATCATAAACAAACAGCAGATCCTGATCAGACGGCTCCTATAGGAGTCGTCTGATCTTGGTCTACTCTTTTTGCAAAGGCGTAGAAAGGCGTATTTACAGAGTAAAGGATTAAGTCAAAGATACTTATGTATGCTGTGTGCAGACCAGGTCAATCTACCATGGGGCCCTTAACCCTTCTCTTGCTGAATTTTAAAATACATTTCTCCTTCTTTACCCATGCCCTGTTGTATAATTACATATATATTCACTGTGTACACGTATTTCGCTGTGCAATAACTGCTGTCGAGTGCACTGGTTGCACAGTCAACTTGTAAATAGTGCAGACCCTGATGAGACAGCTCCTGCAGGAGCTGTCTCATCTGGGTATTCACTATTTACAGTTAAGTATATTGACGTGAATAGCAAGCGAAGGGTTAAAACATATATACAATAAAACACTATATACCATATATGTATGCCTTTCAAGTCTTTGCAAACAGAATAGAACCAGTTCAGACGATTACTGTAGGAGCCAGCTGATCAGGGTCTGCTTTGTTTGCTTATGAGAATATGCATATTTGATTCTACAGTTTCTGCCAATGGCCAAAATTCCATATGTCCGTATGCCCTTTTATGAGTCAATGTAATTATTTCTTACATGAATAATCATTAGTTTTAGGGTAAAGTACATATTTACATGTATTTCACCCGTCATACCTTTCACGCATGCCATGATATCAATGTTGCGGAAAATGTATATCTGTCGATCTTTATTAGTTATAATTTATTCTCGCTGCACATTATCCGCTTTCGAGTATAACCATTTCCCTGTTCTATGTTTACTCCAAATTTCTATACCTACTGAATATTCATGGACAGAATAGTTATAATGAAATATTGAAGGTGGAACAGTGTAGCCATTTCAGAACGTAAAGAAACAGAGCTTTCGAATTCCATAAGCAAATAGAGCAGACCCTGATCAGACGGCTCCTATAGGTGGAACGTTTTGGCCATTTCGGAAACTAAAGAAACATATATGTTAGATTCCATTAGCATACAGAGCAGACTCTAATCAGGCGGTTCCTATAGGATCCGTCTGATCTGGGTCTACCCTATTTGCAGATGGGTGAAAATGCGCTTATATACAGGAAAGGGACAATAAGTATATAGACATCAAATTGCATACAGTAAAACCTCTCTATAACGGACACTCTCTATAACCGCCACTCTCTATAACGGTCACTAAATTGTGTTTATTAGTTGGTATTTAGGGCAGGTGGCTGCTTAAAGCAATGTGAAAGCAAAGCAGATTACTCCTATAGGAGCATTCTGTTTTACTTTCACCTTGCTTTAAGCAGCCACCTGTCTTTAACACAAAATACTTAATGTAATATAGTGGCCGTTATAGAGAGATTTTACTGTATTATGAAAAAATGTAGATCTATTACCTGGTACTTGGTGATATTATAAAATTGTAACTGCGCGTCAAAAGAATTGTATTTGACAGAAGTGTGATTCAACCCTTTACCAGATAAATGGTTATGTAAGAAATATAACATCAAACATAGATTTACCAGATAAATGGTTTTGTAAGAAATATAACATCAAACATAAATTTACCAGATAAATGGTTATATAAGAAATATAACATCAAACATAAATTTACCAGATAAATGGTTATGTAAGAAATATAACATCAAGCATAGATTTATCAGATAAATGGTTATGTTATGTAAGAAATATAACATCAAACATAAAATTACCGGATTAATGGTTATTTTATATAACATCAAACATAAATTTATCAGATGAATGGTTATGTAAGAAATATAATATCAAACATGAATTTACCAGATATAGAGGATCTGTTGCGAGTTGTCTTTTAAGATCACATGTTCCTAAACGAGCCTTAGAAAATGTCATTAAGCGAGCCTTGGCTAGCTTAATAACATTTTCTTGGTGAGTTTAGGAACATGTGATCTTAAAAGACAACGAGCATCAGATTCTTTTTCTCATATATCAAAAAAGTGTATTTTCGCCGTTTAAATGACATGTAAACATAAGTTTCCATGGCGTGACGTCATATATGACGCCATACGTTCTAAAGTGATCTTACGTGTGTTACAGATTAATAGAATCAAGCATGGGTTTTGTTAAAGACGAGGGTTTCTATACCCGAGGTTGGTCTGTTCCAGTCGGAAACGAGCTTTAGCGAGTTTCCGATAGGAACAGACCAACCGAGGGTATAGAACCCCCGGCTTTAACAAAACTCATGCTTGATTATTTTTCTCGCTGAAATACGCCCTAAAACCAATTAAATTAACGAATTTTGTGAAGTACTACTTTACATTGCGTAATACGACTTCCATATCTAATAGCAACTGACCGCAGCATAACTTTAGGCGTGACACCAAAATGACGTCATTTGTTATGACAACCACAAACGTTACGTTTTGGCGTAAATATAAATGACTACAAAACAACGTCTTCGGTTACTTAAATAGGCTTTTAAAGTGTTTATATGATAAATAGAATTTCATATTCGTGCTAATTACTTATATTAATTTCAATTCATAAGGTTGTTGCCTATAGAAATGTTGGTATAATTCTGTAAGAATTCCTTCCCTTGTATTGATTTTACCCAATCGCGCGTATGAATATACTAGTCACGGGGTGTTCCAGATAAGGATTTCTATTACGGCTATTTTTAGTAACTCAGCTTATCTAGCACGGCTGAGAAGCGAGAAAAGGAATTCTCGCTTCTCAGTCGTGCTAGATAAGCTGAGTTACTAAAAATAGCCGTACTAGAAATCCTTATCTGGAACACCCCGTGACTAGTGTATTCATACGCGCGATTGGGTAAAATCAATACAAGAGAAGGACTTCTTACAGAATTATACCAACATTTATATAGGCAACAACCTTATGAATTGAAATTAATATAAGTAATTAGCACGAATATGAAATTCTATTTATCAAAGCCTATTTAATTAACCGAAGACGTTGTTTTGTAGTCACTCAGTCTTTTATATTTACATAAATACTTAAACTGCTCTGATCTAATATTTCGACCACTAAGGGCCTTTGTCAAAGATTATCATGTAATCTTTGACAAAGGCCCTTAGTGGTCGAAATATTAGATCAGAGCAGTTTAAGTATTTATGTATTATATTAATTCCCTATTTTGGAATATTTACTTCATTGTGTTTTATATTTACGCCAAAACGTAACGTTTGTGGTTGTCATAACAAATGACGTCATTAGAGGGTTAATACACGTTTTTTCGGGCAATAACATCTGCAGTGTCCCGAGGGACTGTTGTTGGCCCAAGCCCGAAGGGCGAGGGCAACAACATTCCCGAGGGACACTGCAGATGTAATTGCCCGAAAACAAACATGTATTAACACTATTCTTGCATAAAACCAATTTTCTGCTCTCCTGCATCAATTTAATTCTTCAAAATACAAGCAAAACAACGGCAGCAAAACTATACACTTCTTTGACACTTCGTCGATTTATGCTGTTTCCGGGCCACTGTTTTCTTTTCGACGTCAATTCATGATTGTATCAAATACCGTTTACACGGAATTTCATTCAATATGTCTATCACTAAAAACAGTTCATTGTCGGTGCTCCTGGAAATACTCACACCCCGGCGTTCACCTAGCTTAGGCCAAAACGCTGCAACATTCGCGTCCATTGTTTACCTGAGGCCCGTAATAGGTATAATTAAAACCGGTCAACAACAGCGCGTGAGCACGAGAATCGCCTTGTTAATACATGGTCTAGCGGGACTACAACAGCACGTTTTATGCAAGAATTTGGTGTCACGCCTAAAGTTATGCTGCGGTCTGTTGCTATTAGATATGGAAGTCGTAGTACGCAATGTAAAGTAGTACTTCACAAATTCGTTAATTTTCTTGGTTTTAGGGCATATTTCAGCGAGAAAAATAATCAAGAATGGGATTTGTTAAAGCCGAGGGTTCTATACCCTCGGTTGGTCTGTTCCTATCGGAAACTCGCTAAAGCTCGTTTCCGACTGGAACAGACCAACCTCGGGTATAGAAACCCCCGTCTTTAACAAAACCCATGCTTGATTCTATTAATCTTAACCTGTTGTTCTAACTCGGAGATAAGGGAAGGTATGTGAGAAAAATGGTTATGTAAGAATTATAACATCAAACATAAATTTACCAGATAAATGGTTATGTAAGAAATATAACATCATAAACATAAATTTATTTCTAGTTTCTGCCATATTAAATAGTCCTTTTTCATGATGCCGTAATAAAATAATTAATCGATTCAACATTCATTTATTAGTTCTTACATGAATATTCATGGAGTAAAGGGTTAACACTTTACTCCATAAATACGCCTTTCTACGTATTTGCAAACAGAGTAGACCAGATCAGACGGCTCCTGTTGGAGCCGTCTGATCATGGTCCGCTCCGTTTGCATATAATA
Organism: Azorinus chamasolen; assembly: GCA_963576725.1. Lineage (NCBI taxonomy): Eukaryota > Metazoa > Mollusca > Bivalvia > Cardiida > Solecurtidae > Azorinus > Azorinus chamasolen. The sequence goes on along the minus strand of OY755235.1, from coordinate 91,824,361 downwards.
TGATAAAGATATTATTCTACTGTTTCTGTCATGACCAAATATTCATGCATCCATGGGCTATTATAATAATTAATATAAATAATAGTCTTCATATAAATATTCTTACATGAATATTCATGGAGTTAAACTATCGCCTGGTTGTAAGGTCCAGAATTAGACCTCTTCTTAGTTGTTGTTATAGAGAAGTTTGACTATTCTATGGATTTTATTTACTTTAAGCTGTGCTGACCGGTTCTACCAGCGCTATCAATGCTACCAGCCATGACACGACCATTTCTACACTTGCCCAGTCACCTGCCACTTTGGCAGTTCCTCTCAACAGCACAGTGTCTCCTGTCGGTAAGTTATTCTGAAATGAATTATTTGTTTAACCCTTACTTCCATTGCAATCAGAGCAGATCCAGATCAGACGTTTCCTATAGGAGCCGTCTTATCAGAGTCTGCTCTGGTGTGCTTTTAAGATAACATAGATTTATTTCTTCAACATCTATCATGGGAATAAACGTTTTTCATAATGATATTATAAACATTTAAAATGGTATTCATTTAGTATTTCTAGCATGGATATTCGTGGAATGAATGGTTAAGATTTCGCCTATCTGAAATAACCAGAATTAAACCCCTTCTTTGAAATAGAGAAGTTCAACTAAATTATGGATTTTATTCGTCTTAAGCTGTGCTGGCTGGTTCTACTAGCGCTATCAATGCTACCAGCCATGACACGACCATTTCTACACTTGTCCCGATCTCCTGCCACTTTGGCGGTTCCTCTCAATAACACGGTAACTCATGTCGGTAAGTCCATTTGAAATAAATCATTTAATATTCCAAAACACAGGTGAGCCTCAACATTTATCTTAATGTCTAATACACTGGGTTAGAACACATTTACAACATGAATATTCTTGTCAGTTCATGACTGTTTGAATATTGATTAGCTGATTTTTATAATGGCATTGGGAATAGGGGATTGTTTGTCATTGCAGAACTGTAGAAATATAGAAATATATGTTTATTATTTCATAAGCGAACAAAACAGACCTTGATCAGACAACTCCTACAGGGGATGTCTGTTCAGGGTCTACCTTGATTGCAAATCTGCCAAATGTCTTCACTAAGTAGTAAAAGGTTAAAAAAGAAATGAAAGTGAGAGTAACCACCATATTCAGGAAAATGTTTGAAATGGCAAACAATCCCAATGATATACAGTATAATCCGTCTTTCTGCATTACTTTTGACATGCATTAAGCTACCACCTGTTATTAAAACTCCTATGTTCAATAAACGAATGGCCGCTTAAGGCTGAAGTACAGGAGTGATGGATATATTTCTTAATTTTACCTTCTGTATGAGTTAACCCTTCGCTTGCTGTTCACGTCAATATACCTACCTGTAAATAGTGAAGACCCAGATGAGACAGCTCCTGCAGGAGCTGTCTCATCAGGGTCTGCACTATTTACAAATTGATTGTGCAACCAGTTCACTCCACAGCAGTGATTGCACAGAGAAATACTTGTAGACAGTGAAGATATATGTAATTATACCACAGGGCATGGGTAAAGAAGAAGAAATGCATTTTAAAATTCAGCAAGAGAAGAGTTAATCCTTTATCTGATAAATACACCTTATAATGTTAATGCAAACATTGTAGACTTAGGACCTATCTGACCAAGGTCTGCTCCGTTTGCTTATGTAATTATTTATAACCTACATATTCTGCCATAGCCAATATATCGTGTGTTCATATGACATTATAAATATATAGCTAACTGATAGTCATACAGTCATTAAATGAATGCGTATCAGCTTAAATGTTTATTGGTAAAATGGGTCGTGTTTGAAATAAAATGCTCACAAAACGAATCATCTGTTCTAGTTTAAACATATTTTATTCCATATAATGTTTGGAATGGGGTCGGCCCACAAGTTCTGGCAACATTAGAAACGCCCCCCCCCCCCCATCAAAACTTTTTCAATTTACATTGAAAAATTGAAATCATCTGTTCTATTTCAGTTGACCCGTTACTCCATAAATTCACCTTTCCATACGTTTGCGATAAGAGTAGACCAAGATCAGGTCAATGAAATAATTCAATTCAAAATGTAAATTGTCACTGTTCTTTCCAGTGTGCAAAGATGAAATAGACAACTGCATATACTACGGCCGAGCCCCTTGCACTGAGAAAGTGTACGAAGCCTGGTCCAAAGCCCACTGCGCAAAGTACTGTGGTTTCTGCGTACCAGGTAGGTGGGGTTGATAACTGTGGTTCAGATAGAGTGGAAGTACATGTATGTAATCTTATCATCGTTTCGGTCAAAGATAATAGTTTAGTTCCTGCTAAACACGAGCTGAATAATGTACAATTCAAAGATACAAGAAAACCCTTACTGTTTCAGCTAAACTCTTCCCATGGCAGAGACGACTTTTTACGCCTTAGCAACCAGAGTTGACTCAGAACAGATGGCTCCAGCAGAAGTCGTCTGATCTGGATGTACTCGTTTCGCTTAAGAAATAATGTAGACCTGATTCTGTTTTCCGCCACGATCAGTGTGTTCATATGCCATTATGAAAAATTAAGAGATAAATATTCAGGATGTTTTTATTCCTTGCATGAATATTCGTCAAGTATAAGTTGAACAAACACTACAGTCATGGCCATAATTAAAATAATGTATTCAAATAAAGAACCTATTAAAAATACCAAAATCAACATTTTTCTACTGGTCAAGCCTTACGTTGTCGATGAGCCGATTTGGCGGATATATAAAGGAGCTTATTTGAAAACAAAGAGTTTAGCTTACAATTCTTATCTATACATGTACTTCTATACACATGATATAAATGCTGTTCAAGGGACCCATATAATGTGTATTTAAGACATAGAGTGGCACCAATTTTATATATATTTACATCTTTAACTTTTTATTATAAAAGTTTTAACCCGTAATCCCGCTATTTGACATCTGAATTGCTTTTGTAAACAGCCTAAATCCAGATCAGACGCGATGTTGTTTGACATTTTTTGCATGAATATTCATGGTGTAAACGGTTAAGCAATGTTTTGTGGGCGGCCCTCTAGGCGTATCTGTGCTGTTGGCTTATGAAATTATAATAGACTTGCGACCAATACTAAAACGCCCTATGTACATAAGTCATTATAAAACTTTGAGCTTGTAAATATCCATGATATGATTATTTCTGATATGACTATTCAACCGAAAAAGGGTTACTCTATGTAAATCAGAAAAGTTACGTTTTACAGATACAATCAATCTCGCTGAATGCAGGGACAAACTTCCCAACTGCCACGAGTTTGATGATGGGACGTTGTGTACAGCGGACTCTTACTCTGCCTGGGCATACGAATACTGCAAAGGATATTGTAAATTAGGCCATTGTAGCGGTAAAGTGGGTTTCCCTTTGTTTATTCAAGTTACCTATCAAACTAAAGAAAAGAAGTATATTTAACCATGTGCCTCATAGATACGCCGTTTTACTCCTTCCCATACATTTGCAAGCAAAGAAGATCCAGACAAGACGGCTCCTGTACCGTTTGCTTATGGAAAAAAATATACATGTGAATGTATAGTATCTGTCATGACCAAATTGCCGCGTTCATATGCCATTTTAACCCTTTCACCGCCGATGTCGCATAAATGCACCACGAAACATAGTGCAGTCCCAGATCAGGCGCCGCCTTTTCAAGGCGGCGTCTGATCAGGGACTTCACTTATTGTCTCATTTTGTAGTTCTATTTATGTGCTTTATTCCTTTGAAACTTTCATGAATATTCATGGTGTAAACGGTTAAGCAATGTTTTGCGGACAGCCCTCTGGGCTAAGAAGAAACGATATAATCACACTCTTGGTATGTATGAAATATAGCATAGTCTAGTGGCAATTCTGTATTTGGGAGTTGTTAATAATACATGTAATTCAGGAAGTAATCCTTTACTGAACATATGACTGCTATACATTTATAAATGTATAAATGTAGTAGATAATGTTTCAGAGACAGATACGGCATTGTAACTTTTATACAGTAGAACCTGTCTTAAACGACCCTGAAAAAGAAGTCTAATTTACCCTTTTGCGCCCAGTGGATTCTTCCATGCTTATATATTGGAATAGTCTATCTTTTATCTAAGGGCTGTCTGGTCTAAATTTTCTTTTTCGTTTTGTTTTATATTGAATTTCCTATCAGCAAACAGTGTAGACATTATGCGGCGTCTGATCAGAGTCTACACTGTTTGCCTATGTCCCATATATGGGATCGTGTGAGCAAGTGGATTATGGGTCTACGAAGCAGGTGATTGCTTAATGCAGATCAAAATTAATCAAGAAGGTCTAAGTAATAGTTCGACACTCACGGAGAGCGTAGGTTTTATTTCTGTTCAAACTGTATTTAACTTGGGAGAAATGTCCATGGATAGTTTTAGGTATATGAAAATATACTCGGGGTTTGTTGTGTTATAATGTTGTGATAAAACAAAGATCTCGCTCTTAACCCTTCGCTTGCTGAATTCTAAAATACATTTCTCCTTATTTACCCATGCCCTGTTGTATAATTACATATATCTTCACTGTGTACAAGTATTTCGCTGTGCAATCACTGCTGTCGAGTGCACTGGTTGCACAATCAACTTGTAAATAGTGCATACCCTGACGAGACTCATCTGGGTCTTCACTATTTACAGGTAGGTATATTGACGTGAATAGCAAGCGAATGGTTAAATTAATAAACTAATAATATGATTAAATTTGAGTCTTAACCAGCTAGTGTTCAAATAAATTTAGGTATTTGCCGAGACCATGAACATTTTGATTGCCAAACTGTTGACCAGACACTGAATCTATGTGCTGACAAGCACAAGGCCAAACGCGTGTGTCAAAAGTACTGCAACCTCTGCGACTTAGGTAAGACATATCCATCCTTATCTAGTTCACATGTGTGTACTCTAAATGGTGATATCGAGCTACTTTCGGATTTAACAATATCACGGCCGACGGCAACCATCACAAAATTAGTATGCTGTCTTACAGCTCATTGATGAGACTGCACCCTTATCCTGTTGTTGCACATGTTTGCCAAAACACTGATGTTGTATTTGTTTTCAAATCAAATCAAATTATTTATTCATAATACATGCATTTTTGTAACCATCTTATCGCATTTAAAACGTCTTCTAAACGAATTACACAAGGACAAAAACATACACATGTGTCTAGGAACTTACCCTATTAGAAAGAACGTCGGAAAACATGTTACCAATATATTTCACGCTTGCCATTCAGCTCATGTACGAATTATTTTCACCTCATGGCATCTTCGTAAGCATGTTCGGTTCTTTTTATCGCATTTTCCAATACTGAAGCCATTGTGATAAATAGAGCTTTTGCTCAGTAGGAGCAATTGCTCTATTTAGCAAAATGGTTTCAAAACTGCATAATTCTAAAACAATCTTTTTGTCTAGTAATGCTCCTTTTCAGTACATTTATTCAAAGAGATTGGGTCTAAAAATAACTTCTGAGGATATTAACGTTTATTGTGGTTTTCTCTTAACTCTTACCCCTCTTCTCAAATTTGGATCAGGGTCCATGCTTATAAAGCTTTTTAGTTGAGTATTTATTGTTCTCAAGTTTTGATTGGTCAGATTTGAGCCAAAGGCTGAGAACGAACTTAGACTCAACTAAAAAGTTTTATAAGCATGGATACTGGTGCAATATCGAATACTCCCAAGTGGATCATGCTTTTAAGACACTATTGACCGAGTGTTATTATTATATAGTCATGTAGTGACCGGGTACGGGATGATACCTGGTTAGTAAATGTTATACCCGGCGAGGCGAAGCCACCGATGACCAGTCTATATTCTATCAGTGCTCAGTTGCTTCTTTTTCTCAATCTCGTCTGCGTCTAAGGAAGCAAAGCGTTAACAAACTAACGACAACTTTTACTGTAACTGTACCGTGTCAATTCGGCCAAACATCAATTCGGCAATGTCCTAACCAATATTATAACGGAAAACAAATCCAATACAAAAGTCCGTTATGTATTTAACTTTAAAATGAAATCTAATTTACTCAGTAACCATTTGCTGATAAAGAAAAGCAGCCATTACCTCAAGTTTGGGCTCTACGCTGGCAGAGGAAGTAACCTAGTTACTGACCGTGTATTGGATTTCTACTAACTGTGTATAGAATTAAAATAAGTTTTACTCTTCGATCACGTGACACAATTCATCCAATAACACACACATGGATTTCACCAAACAAATATCAGAGGTGGGGTAACAAACAATACATTAGATCCAGGTGAGATGGTTAGATGTTTTGCGTCTCATCTGGGTCCAAGCTATTTGCAGCTTGGAGGTCGCGGTTAACGGGATAAGAGTTAAAACTGACAAACGCATTTTAGTTTAGGACAAATAGTATTTATTACTGCATATATGAGGTATAATGGTCTCTTAAACTTGATCCAATTAATTGCCTGAAATGAAAGTGTAACGCACAATGACGGTGTTTCAGTTGACGGCCAATGGTCCGATTGGGCAGCCTGGGACCAGTGTAGTGTATCTTGCGGCAATGGAACACGAAGTCGATCAAGGCTGTGTAATAATCCACCGCCAGCCAATGGTGGTTATCTGTGTGTAGGTTCGGGTACACAACATGAACCATGTACAGTGTCACTTTGTCCAGGTGAGACAAACAATACAGGGAATGCTTTTCTTACCAAACCCCTAAGCTGACAAATTATATTAATTTTATTTATAAACAGTTACAAGAAAATTACTTGAACTCAGCTTCACTGGGATGATTTATTTTGGTACTCAATGCACTGATTTGTCCCACAATTTGCACCGTATTGTTGATATAGTGTTGTTGTTACTGCCTGGATAAGAACTTATTTGTTTGATTTAATTACTTCTGTAAGGAAAACAATTGCCTCTAACATTAGCATCTAACATTTAAAGCATGCAACAGCTAACTGTAGGATGAAAGGTATACGTCAATTTGGGGAGGGTTATGCATTTCTTTTGTTCTTCATTAAGATGCTAGCTGCATGAATCCTTATAGGGACATCTTTTGACACGTTTGCAAAGTAGATCTGGGTCCATGCTTATAAAGCTTTTTAGTTGAGTCTGGGTTCGTTCTCAATCTTTTGATTGGTCAGATTTGAGTTCTCAACCTTTTGATTGGTCAGATTTGAGCCAAAGGCTCAAATCTGACCAATCAAAAACTTGAGAACGAACTCAGACTAAACTAAAAGTTTATAAGCATGGACCCAGGACAAGGGGTCCTCTAGAGGCCGGCCGATCAGTGTCTGTTCTGTTTGCTTATTGAATAATACATATTATTATCGCCAAACCTTGCTGTGATCATATTCCATTACCAGAATTCGGCTAATTAATAGTCATCATGTCAACATTCATCAAGTAACAGGTCAAATTTATATCGCATGCATATTCATGTAAGAAATTATCACATCATGGTATTAATTAGGTGCATTTTATAATGGTATAAATTATTTATAAAACACGGGTCATTTTGGTCATGAAAGAAATTGTAGCATCAGCTAATTCCTGAAGCAAACGGGGTAAATCCAGATCAAACGGCTCCTACAAGAGCCATCTTGGTTGGGTCTACTCTTTCTGCAAAGACGTATCTATCAGCTAAAGGGTTAAACGTCGCTTAAGTGTTAAGTCAATGCTTTCTAGGGGTTGTTATTGTATATATGTAGTTCATGGTGGGTGGGGCAGCTGGGGCTCCTGGAGTACATGCAGTGCAACATGCGACAATGGCCTACAGCACAGACATAGAATGTGTGACAGTCCTCGACCAGCACGACAGGGCGACCACTGCTTTGGAAGTGACTCAGAATATCAATTGTGTTCCCTAAGAAAATGCGTTGGTATGTACAAATGTTATGTCAAAGTACTATTTAGACTGTTCTTATTGTTGAACACATTTTATTCAAATTAAAACTACAGTGTACTAGCACAAGCGTGTTCGAAGGATAGGGAGATTAACATAAACCACAGTAAAATAATAGCTGCAGACCGTATCGTGCATACGTGTTCTTGCTGCTATATGCATGTGAACAAAGTTTGAATTCAAACCCATTTAGGATGACAGTGTATGGGCAAATTAGCGACGGTTAAAATGCATTTGTATATACATAAAGACAGATAGACAGGCAGACAAAAAGTATTATGAAACTGAACAATTCGAAATACATGTACAATAATGTTCCAACGTAATTATTGATGTCAGATTCCAGTACGACATGCTAGTTAAAATGGTTATTCAAGCGCACTTCTTGCTCTAAATCTACTCTTAGTACGCATCAATAAAATTTCGTGCACATTCATTTTATTTTTTTTATTTTTATTTTTGTGGGGTGGGGGGGGGGGCACAGAGAAATAGCTGCAGAAGTTAAATTTAATTGAACCTGACAACGTCTTTTCCTACCCTAATTAACCCTTACCAATGGGTGTCTAAAGAGGAATTAGTAAATTTGGGAATATTTTGATAACTTTCATCTTCCAGTTAATGTGTCAGCATCGACATCGGCATCGGCATTTACCGCAACACATCCACATGAAGCGACGGTCGGTTCAGACCTTGCGTTCACAACGGTTGTTGTGAATGAGGGGAATGACTACGACACAACCACGGGACACTTCATATGTGACATTCAAGGAATTTATTTCTTTACGTTATCGCTCACGAAAGTAAGGACGTCTAGTGACAGTATTAACGACCAGGTTGGCTGTTACATTCGCAAAAATGGGATTACTCAGGTTAGGGCTTTCATTGATCCTGACGACCACGATGCTGACATAGGAAGCTATGGGACAACGGCATCTGTCACACTGAAACTAAAAACGGGCGATGTGGTATCTGTGGGAAGTTGTTCCCCCTCTTCACATATGGAAAGTTGGTCTTTATTCTCAGGCTTCTTGATATCACCAACTAAACAGCGTTGGTCTGGGAAATGAATGTATAATCGTACTAACCTGTAGAATCTGAATGGGCGTCTCAAGCTGCCTGCAATGCGATTCAAATGGAAGGATTAAACAGAAATGGAAATAAAAACATAATAGTTTGTACTGTTTGTTTTGATGACTGGTCTTTTATGTTTCTTGTTTGTTTTGTTGTGTTTAATATACTGTAGAACCATCGGTTTATAGGGTTTCTAATGTATATGTTCTACTTACGAGGCGTTTATCTCTGTCATTTGTCGTTAGCTTTCTATTCCATTTATACTCATTTTGAAACTTTTGCAAACGGGGTACAGTAAACCGCCTCTAAACCGGGCGTTCAATTTAGTATAAATATCGGTCTTGGAGACAGGTGGCAGCTTTATGCAGGGTGAAAATCATGCAGACAGCTTCTTTACGAGCTTTCTGCATGCCTTTCACCAGGCATTAAGCGACCACCTGCCTAAAAGTATCTAATTTCCTTGTACTAGAATTCCGGTTTAGAGGGGTTTTACTGTAGACATCTATAGGAGTCATAGGTTTGCTTAAAGCAAACATATCTTAGATATGAGGCTTTACCATTTGGCACCAGTATAAATTAGTTTTATATAACAAAGCATGTATAATATGATTAGATAATTAATATGGTAGGCTCTGCTTTAAATATTCATGGAGTAAAGGATTAATGAATAAATGTGTGCCTATTGTCCAATAATACATGTACATATATACATATGCAAACAATGTAGTCTCTGCATTATTTTTGTCCTGAATTAAGCAACCATCTGCTTTTTAACCCTATCCCTGTTCTATGTTTTTTCAATACAAAATAGTTGTAATGAAATATGGAAAAGCCATTTGAGAAAGCAAAGGAACAGCTCTATCAAATTCCATTGGCAAACAGAGTAGACCCTGATCAGACGGCTCCTCTATGAACCGTCTGATCTGAGTCTACTCTGTTTTCAAATGCGTGAAAAAGCGTTTATATGAAGGAAATGGTTATGACCCCTATGTTCAATAAATGAATGGCAGTTTAGCACCAGTTCTACTGTTAATGTTCATTCTAATGAAAACATGATGTCTTCTCAAACTCTGATCCGGAGCAATTTTATTTATTCAATCTTTTGAGAAACTACTATACATGCAGAAACCCTTACAACGCTGACTGTTCAAATGGACTATTCCAAAATTCAAACATGTCAAGCTTGTGGTGTATACGAGTTAAGGGATTTTTCTAAAGAAAAGTGTAACATGACAAACAGTGCAGACCCTGATGGAAGGGCTCCCCTGGGAACCCTTTCACCTAGGTCTACACTGTTTGCAAAGACATTAGTAACTCGTGTCCCGCATTGTTAGGGTTAAGATACAATCTCAAGCACACTAATACATATTGCGCTACAGTATCTATCATGTCTGTGTTCATATTTTCTTATTTCAGCTTTCAATGTGCGACAGGGTTTACAGCAGATTGTATTATCATTTCCTTAACACCCTTGCAAACATAGTAGTTCCTGCTCATGAAATTATAATACATTGTAGATCTAACTCTGCAGTTTCTACTAATACCAAAACTTCCTCTGTATATAGTCTGTTTTAAGAAGTTAGCGATAAATATCCACGATGTCATTATGTCTTACATGGATACATGAACAGAGAAAGGGTTAAAGTTAAAACTACAGTGCAATAGCTCAAAAGTGCTCGAACAGGCATGTGTGTCACTGTCTCACATAAGCTACAGACTTTATTTTCTGTACATGTATTTGTAGTTGTTGATATCTGCATGTGAAAAACAATGAATGTAACCATTGGGGATTCACGGCATACCGACAAATTGCATCAAAGTAAACAGAAAGAAGCGGTTACACAGACACAGACAGATAGATAGATAGATAAGCAGACAGATGGTGGCACAAAAAAGTATTACTAAACCCTTTCCTTCAAATAAATGCCTTTTCACGCATTTGCAAACAGAGTAGACTGACATATTTGCAAAGAGTGTCTTGTGTATCTTAATTTCAAGTTCGTCTGTCCGAATTCTTAGAATAAAATATAGTTTATTTTCGTTATGATTTGTTGATAAATGCAAAGACTTGAACACTTTAGATTGAACATTTTGCTTAACCTTACACTGCTTCCATATGGGCGAAAACTGCACGAGGTTCACTACAAGCTACCTTTTAAACCATACTTAACCCATTACCTTACAGGCTATTTTTAGATACAACCTCTTTGAATAAATCTACCGAAAAGGAGCATTAACTAGAGAAAAGGAAACGTTTTTAGAAAATTGTAGTTTTAAACCATTGTGATAAATAGAGCAGAGCATAGGAGCTAATGCTCTATTTATTACAATGGCTTCAAAAAGTGACTTTTACAGAGTCGTCAAAAGTCGTCAATATGAGGGAAAGGGTTAAACATTTAATATTCTTGCTCGAAACACTGCCATTATTGATATTCATTATTATATTAGCACATGAACACAATACATTTTGGCTCAGGCAGAAACTATAGAATCATATCTATATTATATCATAAGAAAACAGGACAGTCCCTGGACATACTATGAGAGTCGTCTGAATGGGTTCTGTTCTGTTTGCAAATGGGTGAAACTGGAGTATCTATAATGTAAAGATAATCTGAAAGTGGGAGATCCTTCGAAAGCAAAAGTAGCATGGCGATAAGAGAAAATTTGCAAACTCGGTTTCATTGAGTCTGTTCATGAGTAGTAATTAAAAGTGCAACACTACTCACGCCCCCTAGCACCGGCTTAGGCAGTATTCAATTTTTAAAACTAATAACATCAAAACTAATGATCCCGAAGGACCAGAAACTATAAAAAAAAAACAACACTGAGGATGAAGTACGGGCGACGTTTTACGACCGCCACACATGCACTTAACGCCTGCTGTTGTGAAGTAAATATAGTCTGAAAGTTCACCCTTTCCTTCATATAAACGCACTGTCACGCATCTGTAGGAGCCGTCTGATCATGGTCTGCTATGTTTGCTAATGGAATTTGAAAATATGTTTCTTTACTTTCTAAAATGGCTACCTTTCTAAAATGGCTACAGTGTTTCACCTTCCATATTTCACTATAACTATTTTGTCCATGAATATTCATTAAGTATTGGACTAAGCACAGGACAGGGAAAGGGGTAAAAAACGTCATGAAGCTTGGGTGTGTTTGACAAATAATTTTCAGACAGCTGCATTGCCGTTTGTACAGTGCAGTACAATGCTAAATGTATCCTTAACTCTTTTAGCCCATTTGCAAAGAGCATAGACACAGATGTCAGCTCCTACAGGAGCTGTCTGACCAGGGTGTGTCCTATTTGCATATGGAGTTATATACAGTACAACCTCTTTTATGTGACCATCAAAATATAGGTCTCGTTATGGGTGTGTAAGGCAGGTGGTAGCTTAATGAAAGACAAAAGTAATGCAGAAACTCCTAAAGGAGTTTTCTGTATTACTTTTGTCCTGAATTACGCAACCACCTGCGTTTAACATTCCCGTGTTCAATACATGAATGGTCGATTACACGACCATTAGTAAGAAATAAAAGAGAACAGTGCAGTTTAGCTCAATACATTAATAAGGCTGGTCTGAGTACATGTATTAGCCTGCTGGGAAAATCATGTTCAGGTGTTTTGAGCAGTTTTCCCGTTTCTTTCCAAAGACGCAGCCAGGGTGTAAAACATGTGGTGAAAAGAAGAGTTACCCGGTGTTCCATCTGGATCAAATTTCAGTTTGTAATGTCGTTGATTTGTCCGTAGCTTATGTTTACGTTTTAAGCGACCGGCCAGTTATTTATTGAACATAGGAGTCTTAAACAGCAGGTGGCTGCTTAAGGTAGGGAAATAATATTGAAAGCTCCTGTAGGAGTTTTTTTTTGTAGTACTTCTGACCTGCATTAAGCTACCACCTGCCTTACAGACCCATAATTGGACCTCTCTTTGATGACCGCTTAAGAGAGGTTCTACTGCTTATAAAACATTATATCCTTATATTGTTCAAAACAATTATGTTTCAACAAAAGTATTTTTCGGAACTATCTATTGTTTTCATATTTCAGTATCGGCATTCACCGCAACATATCCACATAAAGCGAGGGTCGGTTCAGACATTGCGTTCACAAGAATTGTTATGAATGAGGGGAAAGACTACAACACAACCACGGGTCACTTCATATGTAACATTCCAGGAATTTATTTCTTTACGTTATCGCTCACGAAAGTAAGATCGTCTAATGGCCGTATTAACGACCGAGTTGGCAGTTACATTCGCAAAAATGGCAATAAACAGGTAAGGGCTTTCATAAATCCCGACGACAAAGACGCTGACAACGGAAGCTACGGCACAACCGTGTCTGTCACACTGAAACTAACAAAGGGCGATGCCGTGTCTGTGGGAGGTTGTGCCGCCTCTTCGAGTATGGAAAGATGGTCTTTATTCTCTGGCTTCTTGGTATCGCCAACTAATTAGCGATGGTCAAGCACCTTGTAAATAAATAGTGCCGATTAACCCTTTACCTGTTCAATATTCATTTAAGAAAAATTATATCGTAATATTTTAGCTCAGGCATAACTGTAGAATCAGATCTATATTATATCACTAACAAACAGAGCAGACCCTGATCAGATTGCTCCTACATGAGCCGTCTGATCTGGGTCTACTCTATTTGCAAAGGCACGAAAAAGCGATCATATGGAGGAAAGGTTTAAATCTGAAAACTGATACAAATTTGACCACTTCCGATCCAACAAACGTTCAAGACACTATTGACCGAGTGTCAGCTAGCTTGAATCCAGAATATATGTCGAGTTACTCGGCGTCGCATCTGCATCCAAGCTTTTTACAAATGTGAGGCGGGTGGGGGATAGTGAACAGTTAAAACAGAAACGGAAATAAAAATAATAGTTGGTGTATTTTGTTGGTTTTGATGATCGGTCCATAATGTTGGTTGCTTTCTTTTATTGTTTTGTATAGTAAACACATCATTTTAGATGAGTGCTACTGGGTGAGACTTTATAAACCGAGATCCAATGTATCAGTGCTTTAGCCTGGCCGTCTAAAAGAACCAGAGAAACTCTATCGATAATAAGGATAGGGCATCGCGCCCGGGGTTCTCTGTATACACTTCCTACATCTAGGGTGTCCAATTGGCCAATAGTTGGCAGAAATGGACGTTATCGTTAAGCATGCTGAAGGCGTTTCATGAACATATACAATAGAATATCAAAAATCTTGGATTTGTTTAAATAAACTTACTCGGCCTATTGAAATATCAAAGAAAACCATTCAACACTGTTGATTCGGTCGACAATAGGTCTACACTGTCTGGGTCTACACTTGTTTATATAACTGATACAAAGGAAAACGAACCATTGCAATGTCGAAACAATCCCAGTAGGTGAACAATTACAAGTTTTCTTAATTTGGTTTGGCGAACAATGACATGTTCATCTATGCAGCCAAACACACGCAAACACACGAGAAGAACACAGAAAACACCAACAAATACACAAGCACCAGAGACAAACATGAACAAAACACAAGCACAGACACAAGACAAACAAAAGCAAGGGTGACAAAGAGAGAACCGCCTTGACACGGTCAGTAGCAAAATCACCACTGGGGGTTTAAACCGGTTTACGGACGTCCTAACCTCACACTTATCTCAAAGCCACCCAAGCTAAACAACCATTGTAAATAAAGATATCCCCGCCGGACTTCCCCACAACATAGACGACAGTAATCACAGTGCAAAATGTAAAAACAAAAAATAGCGTAACAACTGTGAAAGTCCGTCAAATATGTACTCAATGAATTTGCTGAAGACAGAGCAACTGCAGGGAAGCCGTTAAGGGCACGACAGAGAAAAAAGGTAATACACGAGTCTGGTAAGCTCATCCCATTTCTGTGTTAAGAGTATACCATCATAGAGTACTACCCTCGGTCTGTCATCGTGCAAGCAAAGAGGAAAGCGTAGCGACCGACTGTAAAGGTGTCGATAACCAAACATGCAGAGTGTTGCAATATAATAGGAACCTAACCTTTTTCCTTAAAGTTTTAATGCGTTTAATAAACAAATCGTGAAAATGGATATGACCCCGAATTTTCCTAAATTGGTAGATAAAATCATCATAGAAATCTGGATGAGAAATACCTTGTTGCGGTAACGTCCGTAAATTGTAGTTATATTCACTAATGATGGATACAGTGTATGTCAAAACTGTAACTCAAAAATTACCCTGTTGTATAATTACATTTATGACATAACTCGTGGCTTCAGCGTGACGTAACACTATCATTTATTTTTTGATATTCACGGGCATATATTCACTAGTGAATAACATTCGAACGACCGAACTGTATTCATACGCGCTGTCAAAACCAAAAAAAAATGGCGGACGGTGACCTACCTATCAAAGATTGAATCACGATAGATGGCAATGGACTGTTGGCACTTGCGCCTTAATTTCGATAAAATAATACAAATTGTAATCGCTGTCAGTAAATATGTACAAAATGTATGCCAAACAAGACCTACCAGCTACTCTGACCCAAACCATCCGTTCTGCATTAAAAAAAATGCCTCCACAACTTTACATTTTCTTCACCGCATGTCTTTTGTTTATGCAGATTTCTACTCACAAAAATATCTTGTCAATCAACAACTATAGTCCTCTGAATCCAGCACAGCACAACCATATTTCAAATATGCTATACTCAGCTGATCGCGAAAATCTTCCTCCTGTTCCAACACATTTTATGCAGCAGTTCGTACTGAATCTTTTGTCCATTTCAATAAACTTTTTCACTGAACTTGATGATCGAGATTTTTTTCTCAGTGGAAATGTCCATGTCCATGTGTATACAACACTGATGAATGGCTAAAAATACCAAAACGAAGGCGCATTTTGAATCCCATTGACAGTGAGTGTCAGACGTGTAGACTGTATGTGGGTCTTCGTTTAAACGGCGCGCTTTACACAGACACGTGTTGTGTACAATGACGTCATAATGTGACGTATTTGTAACTTTGTATGTCAAAACTGTAACTCAAAAATTATTTTGACGTGTTTCTGTAGGTTTTTGTATCATAAACTATCACAGTTAAATTGAATACCAGAGAGGTCTAAATTAGATCCTGGTTGATATGACAGTAAGTCAAATAAAAACAGTTGGAAATTTTGGACCTACTTTGTCCCAGTTTACCTAGCGAACCTAATAACACCTTTCATTCATCATTTCTATATGTAAGGAGAATTTATAACAATCAACGTTACTGCTGAAATATTGGCTGCAAAAACATCGGTGTTTGTTATGTTATAAATACATGTAGGATCTTGCATTCGTGTTCATGATTATTGGATTTATTAAATGAGTCTTCTTAAAACGATTAAAAAACTCGCTAAAGCTCGTTTCTTATCGTTTTAAAAAGACTCATTTAATAAATCCAATAATCAAGAACACTCATGTAAGATCCCCTATATATCTTCACTATGAACAAGTATTTCGCTGTGCAATCACTGCTGTGGGGGCATAATCAACTTGTAAATAGTGCAGGAGACAGCTCCTGCAGGGGCTGTCTCATCTGGTCTTCACTATTTACAGGTAGGTAAACTGACGTGAATAGCAAGCGAAGGGTTAATGAAATACTTTGGACTTACCTGATATAAACGTATTTTCACGTCTTTGTAGGAAACGTCTGATCTAGGTTTGCTATGTTTGCTCATGGAATTATGTTGATCTGATTCAATAGCTCCTGTCATTGGCAAATATTCCTGCGTAAATATGCTATCATAAAATATTCATGATGTCATTATTCCGTAAATATTAACCCTTTCGCTGCCAATGCCGGATCTGTGATTACCTATGCAAACAGTTTGGATTCAGATGAGACGCCGAGTAACTCGGCGTCTCATCAGGATCAAAACTGTTTGTTACTGTTACTATGTTTTTTAAACAAAAATGAAGAAAATCAAAAGAATGAAAATTTGTAGCAGACGACAAAGTTAGCAGACGACAAAGTTTGGCAGAGAAAGGGTTAATGAGGTAAAGAGTTAAGGATCACTTTAGAGAGCTTTACTGTATAACTATCCAAATTATAAAACAGTAAAGATCCTGGTCAGACGCTTCTCCCACCGGATCAGCGACTGTCACAGCACAGTTTGGTCAATGACTATGAAAGTTGTCTTACAGGTCTGCACCAGTTGCCATTCCTCTGCTTCTTCAGAATTTTTCAGCCAATATGACTGTGCGGGTCTTGATCAGGCACCTCGTATTTAATGTGTCAGGGTCTGCACTGTTTATAAAACGTCCAAACCCTCGAGGGCCACTTTTCTTGATCTGGGTCTCGAGATGTGACTTGCATCCGTTTCCATCCGAAGCTTTACTTGTTGCACACATATTAATATCCCGGTGGAAATAAGAGGTGCGTCTTGTTTATTAAATCCGTTATAATTATTTGAGATGCTTTACATTAATTTGATTTATTCATTCCCTTACTCAGTCACTCACGAAATCCCTCTCTCTCTCTCTCTCTCTCTCATACAATGTTTTTGTTGTTTCTATTTTTTATTAATGAGATATTACAAAACCAGATTAAACTGACTCTTCAATTTCCATAATTATGCTCGTGTGCACTCAATGAACATTTACCATTGGAGTATGCAGGGAGTCTGTTAAATGTGGTTTACTAATACCTAATGTGAGACTTTTTAACTCAGTTCTGTGTTTGCTTATTAACATATAGTAGATATGACTCTACAATTTACCCATTTGCGACCAGTGGTTTCTTCCATGTTTATAAATTGGATTAGTTCATTTTTTATCTAAGGGATGCCTGGCCTAAATTTCCATTTTCGTTTTGTTTCATATTGAAATTCCTATCAGCAAACATTTTAGACTCTGATCAGACGCCGAATTATGCGGCGTCTGATCAGTCTACACTGTTTGCCTATATCGCATATATGGGATCGTGAGCACAAATGGGTTAATTACCCGAACTATTCAGACACATATACAGTGGAACAGCCATAGCTCGAACTCGGATTACTCGAACTTCCAAAAACTTTCGGGCTTCCAAAATTTACAATACAGCATTGTTTTAAAATGCATCAAGTTACGCATATCTAGATACACACGTGACAGCTTAATGCAGGTCGAGAGTAATGCTGAAAGCTACTACATGCACTTTCAGCATTACTTTAGACCTCCTATTGGTTGTATGTTACATATGTGATTCTCTACTATATGCCCATACAATAACTTACCTTTTTGTATTTTGAATACTAGAATTTAATCAATATTCACAATGAGCAGTCACATAAATATTCATTTAGTAAACTTTAAGTGTTACAATTAATACAGTAGAACCAGATATAAGGGCAACTCATTTATCAATCATAGGGGTCATAAAACGCAGATGGTTGCTTAATGCAGAGCGAAAATAATACAGAAAGCTCTTATAGCTTTCTGCATTACTTTTGTAATGCATTAAGCTACCACATGCCTTACCATAATCAGACCTAATTTTCATGACCACTTAAGACACATTCTACTATACTAGAATTTACTTAATATTCACAGTAAGCAGTCTTGCATAGTTACAATAAAAACCCTCTAATGTGACCACCAAAAAGGGCATAATTCACAGTGGCAAATGCAGGTGGTAGCTTACTGCAGGACGAAAGTTATGCAGAGAGCTTTCTGCAAAACTTTCGTCCTGCATTAAGCAACCACCTGCTTATGAAGAAAGCCATGTTTGTTCATCAAGTGGTCTCATTAGAGGGGTTCTACTATATTCATTAAGTAAACTTTCTAAAGTGTTATGATTGAAAGTAGATTAGAACTGTATAATACATCAGACACTTTGGTACTATTAACCCTTTGAACGTAGGACACTGCGTGGATCCAGATCAACGGATTCCTCGAGTAGCCATCTTATTAGGATCTGCACTGTTTGTCATTCAAAATCCTCTCCTAAATGATACCTTTCATACCGAATGGACTTTCACTATATAGTTGATCACCAATAAGCCATTCTTCTTTGAATATTCAGCATCCAAGGGCTTTTAAAAAAGACAATACAACACTTTACATGTTCATGTTTCCATTTCTTTAATAAATATGAAGGTGTACATATATGACATGGACTTGGAGAAGACATGGTGAAACATCAACCTTTAGCACTCCATGGTTGAACTCATAAAATGCTAACAACTACAAACAACTTTGACCCTTATGAGATCTTCCAGCATCTCACCTAGACTCAAACTGTCAATCAGTTTCATCGTTATTTTCGTATAAAAATGTAACTCTTTACTCCACAGATATGCCTTTTACCACCTTTACAAACGGAGCAGACCTAGATCAGATGTCTCTCTTGCAAGAGCTGGTGATCAAGGTCTGCTCTGTTTGCTTATGAAACAATTAATAACAATGTAATTTTACTGTTTCTGTAATGGCCAAATTTTCTGTGTTTATTATCCATTATAACAATTCAGCTAATTAATATTCATGATGTAATTATTTCTAAAACGAATATTCATAAAGTAATTGATTAAGACGAATAAATCTACTGCCATGCCATTTCGGCAGGTGACAACCTGCTCGGCCAACTGTAGTTCATTTATCTGGCAATGTTCTTAGTTACAACTTCATTCATTTACATAGCACACAACACAGAGTTTCATGTATCATATTAACTTATTTTTTGCTCTATGAACAATATAATGTGGGTATTTTGTGTTCATAATATCTCTAAAAACTAATATCATTGATATAAATGCAATAATCCATCTCTAAAGAACCAAGAAGATGTCTAACTTTGGGTATTGAACCATTTACCTGTTGCATATTCATGAAAGTAATAATTGCATAATGAATATATACTAGCTGAATGGCTTATGTACAGATAACATTTTGGTACTGACAGAAACTGTAGTTAGATCTACGGTATTATAATTACATAGGCAAACAATGCAGACCCTGATCAGATGGCTCCTATAGGAGCCATCTTATCAGGGTCTACTCTGTTTGCAAAGGCACGAAGAAAACGTTTGTATGAAGGCAATGGTTAAGACTGGTGAATACATCATGCAGGGGGGCAAGTTATGCGGGCATTTTTGCCTTACTTACTGTATGTCCTCATTCCTCATAGACTACTTTTAGACCAATCTCTTTGAATAAATCTATTGAAATGGTCATTTACTAGACAAAAGGGAACTAAGAACTCTGTAGTTTTGAAACCATTGAAATAAACAAAAGTGACTTTTGCACAGATGTCAATAGTCATTAATGAGAGAATTGGACAATACATGTAGCTGGAGAGTGTAAAACAGTGTAAACCCTGATCAAATACGACTGTTCTGAATGAGACAGCTGGTCCTGTCTGACACAGCTTGCACTTTTGCCATGGAGCAGCTTAACCCTTTTTCCGACAGGGACACCCTTGCAAACAGAATATATCCAGATTAGATGATTTCCATAGGTACCACCTGATCAATGTCAGCTCTGTTTGCACATAAAATAATGTAAATATGAATCTACCGTTTCTGCCATGACCATAACTTTCCATGTTCATAAGCCATTATAAACATTCAGCTTATCAATATAATTCATTCAGTAATTAATTCTCTCCTGGCTAATCAAAATAATTCATTCATTAATTAATTCTCTCATGAATATTCATCAGGGTTAATTAAGATGTACTAATTTAATCAATAATCAGTACTTATAACAATATCTAACAATAGCACCGCATGAAGATGCCAACACTTGTCTGTCCTCAAAAAATCAGAAAAAAAACTTTACTCCATATATACAACTCTCTATGCCTTTGCAAACAGAAAAGACCCAGATCAGAAGGCTCCTATAGGAGCCATCTGATCAGGGTCTGCTCTGTTTGCTTATGAAATAATATACATCTGATTCTACAGTTTCTGTCTTGGCTAAAAAATCTTGAATTCATACATCATTATAACAATCTAATTAATTTACATGGTATCATCATTTCCTTCATGAATATTAATGGAGTAACAGGTAAAAAGAACCATTATTCTTTCAACATACTTGACAAAGTAATGGCCCCCGCCAGATTGTTGCTCTTGTGGTAACGATCAGCTGTCTGAACTCTGATTGGGATAGCTATACTGATTTTGAAACTATGACAAAGTGTCTAAGCACAACATCAACAACGACGACACCAAGGCTATGGCAATACCTCAGATTTTTTTTCTTCGAAGCACAAAGCTGCCCCAAAACACCCAACAATACGGATTCAATTCTGGCTACACTTGCATCTCTTTTTCAACACCAGCACACTATCAAAATGCTGCAAAGACCATTTTCAGCAATTATGTAATTTTCACCCGTCAAGTATTTTTGGATTTTTTAACCTGTATTTTTTGTCTGAAACTGTTCAAAATTCAAACAAACACCCTGCTTAAGTAAACACACTGTTGTTATCCATGATTAGAATACACACAACAGAAACCAAAGTACCATTGGCAAGATTAGAGTTAAGACTATACCCAGTTATGGTGCCATAGCATGTATAAAACACTCAAAACAAATGCATGGAAACATAAAGACATTAAACACACTGTACAAAACAAACAAAGTGAAAACAAATACAGATTAGACGGCCCCTCATTGTATCCACTATCCAGAATTGTCCTTTCTAGTACAGTAAAGCTTCTCATCTGATCACTTATTGATAAACCTTGGTGTCTTCAACCCTTTCCTTCATATAAACGTGTTTTCAAGCATTTGCAAACAGAGTAGACCCAAATCAGACGGCTCCTATAGGAGCCGTCTGATCAGGGTCTGCTCTGTTTGCTTATGGAATTTGAAAGACTTGTTTCTTAACTTTCTAAAATGGCTACAATGTTCCACTTTCCATATGTCATGAATATTCAGTAGGTATTGAAATTTGGAATAAACACAGACCAGAGAAAGGGTTAAAAGAAGATGGCTGCTTAATGTAGACAAAGGTTGTGCAGAAAGCTCCCATGGGAGCGTTCTGCATAGCTTGTGTTCTGCATTTAGCTACCACCTGCCTTCAATACTTCCTTTGATTGGTCGTTGTAAAAAAGGTTTGGTCGTTGTAAAAAAGGTTTTACTGTGCACAATCAAAAACAATACTGCACTGAGAATATGCACAATCAGGAACAACAATTCTGCACTGAGAATGTGCACAATCAGGAACAACAATTCTGCACTGAGAATGCCAAATTAGTGATGGTTTTAAACAGAATTACATAACAGTACCACAAATTATATTTTAACTTAATTAACAAGATGCATATAAAAATTGGTCAGATATATATGAACACAAGTTGATATAGTAAATTCACTCTGTAACAATCACGCACACACATACATACAAGTATACGGGTCAAAATAGAGTTAGAGAGACAATACAGAATACGACAATCAATCTGTAGAAAAACTCATTAGTGTTTTCATAGAAAATATGTTAATAAATAATAAATGCATTACTTATACAAAATGCTGCAATAAAGCCTTCATTGTTACCAAGTCCAACACTTAAGTAATACTTGGACAAATCATTTTCAAGAAATTATTCTGCAATGGAATCTTAACCCATTTCCTCATAGACATACCTTCTGGCACCTTTCAAAGCAGAATAAACACAGATTAGACGACTCCTGAAGAAGCAGAGTCTGATCAGTAATATATGTATGATTCTATAGTTTCTGAAATATTTTGTTCATTTACCAATGTAAAACATCATCTATTTAGTGTGCGTAAAAATATTATTTCTTACATGAATAATCTTCAGGTAAACTGTAAAATCAAAACTATATTAGTTACGTCAAGAGCAAACAGAGCAGACCCTGATCAGATGGCTCCTATAGGAGCCATCTGATTTGGGTCTTCTCTGTTTTCAAATGCGTAAAAAGGTGTTTATATGAG
The DNA here is from genome assembly GCA_963576725.1 of Azorinus chamasolen. Lineage (NCBI taxonomy): Eukaryota > Metazoa > Mollusca > Bivalvia > Cardiida > Solecurtidae > Azorinus > Azorinus chamasolen. Next base: position 91,801,427 of record OY755235.1, on the reverse strand, counting down.
GGAAAGGTTAATCCCATGTTTCTGAAGAAAAAAACACTCTAAAAATAGTAAGTAACAATATTTGCAGATGAAAAATACATTTTTATTAAAAGGGTTTCATAAAAAACAAATCAACCTATTCAAAACTAAATCAAATCCAACCAATAAAGTGTGGTGTTGCACTTCTGTCTAATATAAAACCATACGTAATTAAATCACTAATTCATAAATGTCAAGGTCTATTAAATTCTTAAATGAGGTATTTCTAGGGTTAATAAAATACTTTATAATCTCTCTTGAACATATCAGCATGTACAGAAGCAAAAAAAAAGAAAGAATAGACTAACAAGATTTGCATATCTCTTATTAACAATTGTACCTGTGAATAAAATATAATTTTTTTTATATCATTTCATGTACACCATGTACCCTGTCAGCATCTTATCAGGATCCAAACTGTTTGAAACTCAGCTTACGTTTTTGAGAAGAAATTGAAGGAAAGTAGACTCTGAATCTTATGTCAAATGACGACATTTGCAGACAAAAATGATATGCTGCCAAAAGGATTAAGGCAGGGCCTTTACAGCTGAAATAGTTTTCAAATCCAAGTTACATGACAAAAACCGTGATTATAGAATGAAAGAGAAAATCATTATGTCTTCCAATGGTCTGACCATTATTTGTAAAAGAAGTTAACAAACAAAAATCTAAAGAAGTTAAAAAACAAAAATCTAAATAACTCTACTGGCCAATTAATAACAGGCTCACTAACAATGAATTCAGGTGAACCTACTAAAAGTGGTATCCTTCAGGATTTATATGAAATTTGGCTGCTGCATTTCTAACGATGTAGTATTATGAACAACTTTTGAAGGCTGTTTTAACACTTTCCTTCATATAAACGCATCTTCTCGCATTTGCAAACAGAATAGACCCAGATCAGACGGCTCCTATAGGAGCCGTCTGGTCAGGGTCTGCTCTGTTTGCTAATGAAATTTGATAGATCTGTTTCTTTAGTTTCTACAATGGCTACAATGTTCCATATTTCATTATAATTAAGTTGTCCATGAATATTCAGTAGGTATTGATAATTGGAATAAACATAGAACAGGGAAATGGTTAATCCTTTAACTGTTGAATATTCATTAAAGATATAATACATCATGAATATTCATTAGCCAAATTTTTATAATGGCATATGAAAACAGGATTGATTGATATAAGCAGAAACTTAAACCAGTATTATTTCACATAATCAAACAGAGCAGACCCTGGTCAGGCGACTCCTACATAAATTATCTAATCTAGGTCTACTCTGTTTGCAAAGGTGTGAAAAAAACATCTGTATGAAGGAAAGAGTTAGACACTATATTGACCTTCATTTAAAATAAGTTGTGGCAAAAAGATACATTCAGCATAAGTTACACACATATCACCATTACATAGCAAATCATCATTGAGAAAACATAGCAAACGGACATTTGAAACCTTAAGTCAATCAGTTACTTCACTTATCAACTCTTTCGCTGCCAAATATTGTCGTCTGCTACAACTTTCATTTTCTATTTTTTTTTAAAAAAAAAAAAACCAGCCACAATAACAAACAGTGCGGATCCTGATGAGACTGAGTTACTTGGTGTCTCATCTGGATCCAAACTGTTTGCATAGGCAATAACATGTGCGACACTGACAACGAAAGAGTTAAACATTATCAGATTAATAACTTTCAAACCTGAATACTGCCCTCACATACCCTAATTATTCTAAATATTCAGACAGACAAACTTATGCAAATACAGTAAAACTCGGTTATAACGAATTCCAAGGGACTGGAGGATTTACTTCGCTATAAACATTATTCGCTATATTGATAGTACGAAGTTCGCTATAAATTATGACTTTGACACACGACTGTTCAATATTTATTAAACCGTAATTCAGACATGTGTAGCGATCAAACTCCCGAAATGCACATCATCCATCGTACAGCTTACTCTTTGTGGAAGAAATCGGTCATTTGCTTTTGAACACACGTTGATGCTTGAAACTTGCCGAATAACTGTTTCATAAATGTAAGTGTTTAAAAAAAATTCAGGAGTATTTGGTCGTTGCTCCAATATGTCCGATGCAAATTGGGTATAGCGGACAAAGACTCCGCATATGTGGGCAGGGGCAAATATTCCTTATAGATCTGTGTCGTCATCGGAGTCAGTGGTGGATTCTATTTTTAGCGGAAAATGCTGAAATAATATGCGAACGGGGAGGGAATGAAAAACCAAAAGACTTCAAGTATTTATTTTGAAAATAAAAAACGAACATCATATCTTAACAACCCGTACTTTTAAGTGCATATATATATGCCCCGCGGCTAGCGGTATTTAATTATACCCTACCACCGTGAAGAATACATGCTTTACGGATCGCTTCACAGTTCGCCCCAACACTAGTGTGTGTTTTAACACCTATGCGACATGGTGTTAATCGTGCAAAATACACAGGTGATTGAAGACAGTAGCAAGGTAAAACTTCGCTTTAACGAAGGAATTTTAAAGTGTTTTATGAATAATGGTACTGGACAATCAGTTCGCCATAAGCGAAAATTCGCTCTAACCAACTTCGCACTAAACATTATAGTCTGTATAGAATTAATGAAGATATCGACCGGGGAACGAAATTTAGTTCGCTATAAGCGCGAATTCGCTTTATCAGAGTTCGTTATAAATAAGTTTTACTGTAGTGTAGGCCAAGAAAGAATATTTTGATCTGGGTCAACACTATTTGTTACTCCATTAGAATCATTTGAGGTACAAACACGTCATGAGGGAAGACTGGGTGCTGTAATATTTAGGGTAATACGGTAGGAAAACTGTTTGCAGTCTATGGTTAATCTCTGACAATCTCGGGTACAATTTGAAATCAGACCAGGGTCCATGCTTATAAAGCTTTTCAATTGAGTCTGAGTTTGTTCTCAAATCTTTGGCTCAAATCTGACCAATCAAAAACTTGAGAACGAACTCAGACTCAACTAAAAAGTTTTATAAGCATGGAACCCGGTGCTAAGTTGCTCAGTGTCTCATCAAAGCATCAGACTGGTTAACTACTATTAACATCATTCTTAAGTTCTGGTTAACTACTATTAACATCATTCTTAAGTTCTGGTTAACTACTATTAACATCATTCTTAAGTATTCAGATTGATAGAAATAGGCAAATAGTGTTGACCAAGATGAAACTGCTCCTGAATGAGTAGCCTGATCAGGGTCTACACTATTTGCTACTATGTCTACCTAATTTACTAACATGATTACTTATTCAAGAATAGCAGTAGCTTAACCCTTTACTCCATAAATACGGCTTTCTATGCCTTTGCAAACAGAGAAGACCCAGATCAGACGGCTCCTATAGGAGCCGTCTGATCAGGGTCTGCTCTGTTTGCTTATGAATTGATATAAATACGATTCCACAGTTTCTGATATGGCCAAAAGTTATATGTCCTTGTGTTAGTATAACAAATTAATCTAATTAATATTCATGACATCATTATTTATGGAGAAAAGGGTTAATAAATCGATGGAGAGGAGAGAATTGTTGTCCCAATATTCAGAGTAAACATGGTATTGTAAAGTCAATATTAACAACAGAAACATTCCTAAACACATACAAAAATGATGTTATACGATGAAGATCAGTGGAAAATGGGAAGTGTGTTTACATGCATGTATAAAAATCAAAATTATAAGCTGAACCAGCCAGCTCTGTGGATAGTATGAGAGAAACTAAATGATATAAGGGTCTTTAAACCCTTTACTTCATATTATAAATGTCACCTTTTCACGTCTTTGCAAACAGAGTAGACTCGGATCAGATGGCTCCTACAGGAGCCGTATGAACAGGGACTGCTCTGTTTGCTTATAACATTATAGTATGATCTGAATCTACAGTTTCTACCAATACTAAAAACTCTTGTGTACATATGCCTTTATAAATAAAATAATCTAATAAATATCCATGATGCCATTATCCCTTTACTACATAAATATGCATCTGCAAGCAGAGTAGACCCAGATCAGATGGCTCCTGTGGGAACAGTCTGATCAGGGTCTGCTCTGTTTACTTATGAAATAATATAGATATGATTCTACAATCTCTGCCATGGCCCAAAATCCTGTGTCCATGTGTCATTAATCATTATCAAAATTAATTTAATTAATATTGATGGTGTCATTATTCCTTACATAAAATTTAATATTAATGGAGTAAACAGTTAACTAATGAAAAGTTGGTATTGTTTTCTGTCCAGTGCACAACATTGCCTGGATCCATTACTATTTGCAAATCATAGTCTATTTGTCTCCAATAAAAAGGACATACATGTACATCACAGAAGAAAATCCAACCCTTTACTCTATGAGTATTCATGTAAGAAATAATGACACTACAAATATTAATTAGCACAATTTCTACAATGACATAGGACATACAGGAGTCATGTGATCTGGGTCTACTCTATTTGTAAAGGTGTTGAAAGGTGTATCTATGTAGTAAAGAATTAATAACCAAATGAAACTTTTCAGAGGGCACTTTTGTCACTGAGCCTCTTGTAAGAGTTAAAATACAAACCGTTTACAAACTTTACAAAAAAAAAAATCTAAACTAGAGCCTAATTTTTAAATTGTTCGCACGAACAGCGCATTCATGGGAACACACCTAGGGTAAACTGCATCATCGAAACATATCCGAACGGTAGGCATCACATGAAAAGAGGCACTCAGTCATTAGCAAACAATGCAGACCAAATCAACCTCCACAATGGGAACATATCTGATCAGAGTCTCCACTGTTATGCATCATATCTGCACCTCTGATTATATATATAAAAAATAAAAGTGTTAAGACCATGATATTAGTACCAAATGATTTTCAAAAAGTGAAAAAAAACAATGTACAAAATAAATGAACAAGTAAAAATTATGAAATTTATACTGAAAAATAATGTTAATTCGAAAATACAAATCTGAATTACATATGTCATTTAATATAACAAAAGCTTAAACTCAAGTCCCATGAATAACATTAGTGGATGAAATGCACACTATGCAACACAAATAAAACCCTTTAATTCCTTCACTCATAGGCTAATTTTAGAACTTTGTTGTTTTGAAACCATGGAGATGAATTATCTTGAATAAATGTTAACGTTTTCCCTCATATAAATGTGTTTCCACGAATTTACAAACAGAGTAGACCCATATCAGACGGCTCCTAGAGGAGCCGTCTGATCAGGGTCTGCTCTGTTTACTAATAAAATTTGATAGATTTCTTTCTTTGCTTTCTAAACTGGCAACAATGTTCTACCTTCCATATTTCATTTAACTGTTTTGTTCATAAAGATTCAGTAGGTGTTGAAATTTGAAATAAACACAGAACAGGGAATGGGTTAAACAGGTTAACCTTAGGTCGTGTGTCAAACAGTTCGGATCCTGACAAGACAGCATGTTATAATTTGGCATCTCATCTGGATCCACACCAAGTCTGAAAAACAATCCAGCAGAGATACTTCGATCTTGATGAATTTGTCCTTTCTGTCGTGTTAAGAATTACTTCCATGTGACTATGAATAAATAATGTAAATGTCTAATTGGCTAAATGTGGTAGAGGTGTTTAAATTAACAACACAAAAATAAGACTAGGTTAATTGAAAGTAAAATTAGTAGCTGGTAAAATATGCCCTAATTCCCTGAAAAAAAATAAAAATAAGATTAATGCAGGTTGTTAATTAATATCAACTACTCTGAACAAACAAGTGCAGCAATATCACTACCTCATGGAAAAAATAATCTTTCATGTATTTTTTTCTTTCCCTTTACTCCATAAATAGGCTTGCCCTTTCCTTGTTGAATATTCAAGTGACAAATAATGATATCATGAATATTTATTGGCTGAATTTTTAAAATGGCTTATGTACACAAGACATTTCAGTATTGATAGAAGCTGTAGGCTCAGATCTATCACGATTTCATAAGCAAATAGAGCAGACCCTGATCAGATGGCTCATACAGGAGCCATCTGATCTGGGTCCACTGTTTGCAATGCATGAAGAAAGTATTTATAGGAAGGAGAACGTTAACACCTTTGCAAACAGAGTGGACCAAGATCATATGGCTCCTATTGAAGATATCTAATCAGGGGTTTGCTCTGGTTGCTTATTAACCAATATAGACCCAATTCTACAGTTTCTGCATAGGTTAATAAAAGTCCTGTATCCAAATGTCATTATGAAAATTCAGCCAATTTATATCATAATTTCTTACATGAATATTCATGGAGTAAATGGTTAATGAATCAAAGTACAGTGAACCCTCATTACAACGGAGGTGTTTGTTTCCAGACAGTGTGCTGGTATAACAAGGTTGCCGTTATAATGAGTTTAAATATGAAAGGAACCATTTGGCCAGTTTTAAAATAGTACCAACAGGTGATTGCTTAATGCAGAACACAAGAAGTGCAAAAAGCTCCCTAAGGGAGCTTTTTGCATTTCTTGTGTTCTGCATTAAGCAATCACCTGTGCTATTGGCATTGCACCTATTTATTCAGTGGCTGTTTCAAAGAGTTAATGGTAATTTTGTTTCAATGCAAATTGCCGGTATAACGATGATGCCATTGTAACGAATGCCGGTATAACGAGGGTTCACTGTATCAACGATATATCGGGCATCTTGGAGTGGTAAAGAAACTCATACACTGCACACAGTATAGATACATATCAGCCCATGAATTAGCCATGTGGCATCTAGTTAGGCCTCAAATGTTCCAGACTGTAATAAACTGCTCTATGGTTAATTAATTTTAAAACGGGAATAGCCAATCTGTCTTTAGCTATCGAGTCCACTCAGTATGAAAGGATTAAACATTTTGAATGACAACAGACCATTCACAGTACACTGTTTGAAAATGTGTGACTTTTTTCTTTTATTTTGTCATCTATGATCTATGTGGTACTCAGCACCAACAGAATCTCAGTCTGAATCTAAAAGTCTAGACAACAGAATGAGATTTTCTTTTCAACAATGTACAATGTCACCAATTCAAGAAATTTTGCTTAAAATTCATTCATTCAACCATTAAGCTGTATTTAATAGCAATAGGCCCAAGTTCCAGTGGTTTATGGGAGTTAGATCACATAATTTAACAACAACTATTTTAACTTACATGTTCAGCCTACTACAACAACATGGAATGTCACAGTACACCTAATACTTGTCTTCAGTAATGTCTCATTCACACAGACAACCTAAACTGGCTTCCACATGTTTGCCACATTGTGTCCGGATGAAAGAGACACCACTGTCTGCATATATCACCTAGTGTAACATCTATATGCTGCAGTTTCATTACGGTAAAACTTCTCTAAAATTGCCACATAACCCTTTCCCTGTTCAACATTCCATGTAAGAAATTATGACATCATGAATATCTATTACCCCATTACCTCAAAGGCTATTTTTAGATACAACCTCTTTGAAAAAATCTACCGAAAGGAGCATTAACTAGAGAAAAGGAAAATTTTGTAGTTTGAAACCATTGTGATAAATAGAGCATTTGCTCCATAGGAGCAAATGCTCTATTTATCACAATGGTTTCATAAGTGACTTTGACTGAGGAGTCAATAGATGTCAATATGAGGAAATGGGTTAACTGAATTTTTATAATGGCATATATATATAGGATTGTTTTGCTTTATTCAGAAACTGTGGAGTCAGGTCTATTATAATTTCATAAGCAAACAGAAGAAGACCCTGATCAGATGTCTCCTATAGGTCTTCTCGGTCTTCTTGGTTTGCAAATGTGTGAAAAAGTGCTTAATATAGGAAGGAAAGGGTTAAATTCTAATTCTGGGTGTTCCAGGCAGGTGGAAGCTTAATGCAGGATGGAACTTCTTTCATTCTGCATTAAGCAACCATTTGCTTTTAAAGAGATCTAGATTTAATAAGCCTTTGCCTGATACAGATGCCTTTTGATGCCTTTGCAAACGGAGTGGTCTGACAACGCATGGCTCCTGTAGAAGCCGTCTGATCAGGGTCTGCTTTGTTTGCTTATGAACTAATATGCATATTGATTCTCAGTCAAAATTCCTTAAAATCAGCCATTTAATATTCATACAGTCATTGTTTCTTTTATGAATATTCATTAGGTAAATGGTTAAGTGACTGTTTTAAAGAGATTTTATTTAACATATTACTGAGGATAAACTCTTTACCCATGAATATTCACCTAAGAAATACAGACCTTATGAATATTAATTAGATAAATATTTATAATGACACATGAACATAGAAATACATGTATTTGGCAATGGCAGAAACTGTAGAATCATTTCTATATTATTTCATAAGCAAACAGAGCAGACCCTGATCAGATGGTTCCTTCAGGAGTCATCTGATTTGGGTCTACCCTGTTTGCAAAGGTGTAGAAAGGCGGATTTATTGAGTAAAGGGTTAACCCTTTTCCTCATATAAATGTGTTTTCATGCATCTGCAAACTGAGTAGACCCAGATCAGACGGCTTCTATAGTAGCCATCTATTCTGGGTCTACTCTGTTTGCTTAGGATATAATATACATATGATTCTACAGTTTCTCCCATGACCAGGAATTCCTGTCTGTGTGTTATTATAACAAATTAATCTAATTAGTATTCATGATGTCATTATTTCTTACATGAATATTCATGGAGGAAAGGGTTAAAGGAGTAGACAAAGGTCAGCTGCCACAAAGGAACAAGTATCTGATTAGGGTCTACAGATTGTGACTCGTCACAAACAACATTACTTTGTTCATTAGCATCGCAAACAGAGAACACCCTGATCATATATCTTGTTCAAACACAGCTGTTTATTATTGTCATAAAACAGGCCTAATTTGAGTAATTAATATACAATCATGAGATCCTTTAACCCTTTCCCTGTTCAATATTCATGTAAGAAATAATAACATGAATATTTATTGGCTGAATTTTTTATGATGAAAAATTTTCAAGGGATTTATTTGCTAAATGGCAAAAACTACAGAATTAGATCTTTAGACCCTGATCAGATGGCTCCTACTGGAGCCATCTGATCTGTATCTACTCTGTTTGTAAAATCATGAAAAGGCGTTTATATGAAGGAAAGGGTTAAACACAGTAAGGGACAATCTTTACTAGATGAATATTCATGCAAGATATAATGACATAATTAATATTTATTAAGATTATTATACAGAGAAATGTTTCACCAATGAAAATATTGTGGAATCAGATCTATATATATATATATAAATTCCATTTAAGCAAACAAAGCAATCCCTGATCAGACGGCTCCTGTAGGAGCCATCTGATCTGGATCTACTTTCTTTGCAAAGGAGTAAAAAGTTGTCTCTATCAGCTAAAGGGTTAATATTTTTGACAAAAAATAACTTTAAAAGAAACTATAGTTTGTTATATCGTATATTATTCCATTCTACTTTTTGTTCCATATAGACAGAAACAGAACTATCTTTGCCCTTTTTCGAACGGTATTGATCTTTGTAACTCTTTCGTCATACAAGATGAAATATTATGATGCAAAAACATAAATTTATATTGTGGTTTTATATACTTGTAAGCACTCATTTCTTCCTTTCTTTACCTACAAAAGGTTCTTATCAGTTTAAAATGAAGAATATGTAAGTATATTTTTTCCCTCATCTAAATAAATGTGTACATCTCTGCAAACAAAGTTGACCAATATCAGACAGCCCCTGTAGGAACTGCCTGATCAAGATCTGATCTATTTGATTATGGAATTATATAGAACTGATTCTAACGTCGGAATTATATAGATCTGATTTAACGTTTCTGCCTAGGTAAAAAAATCAACACTGTTCATGTACCATTATAAAAATTAAGCCAATAAATATTCATGTTATCATTTCTTACATGAATATTCATGCTGTAAAGGGTTAATTTGAGCTGATAAACAAAGCTCTTGGGTACACATCTATAAAACTCTGTGTAGGCACTGGATTATATCAAAACTTCCCATTCCCTTGTAAGCTATTTTTAGACCCAACCGTTTTGAATAAATCTACTGAAAAGCAGCATTTACCAGAAAAAGAAAATTTTAAAATTGAATAGTTTCCTATGAAGCAAATGTTCTATTTATCACAATGATTTCAAAAAGTGACTTTTATAGAGGCATCAAAAGATGTCAATATGAGGGAATGGGTTCATTGCAAATCACTTATAGATCTATGCAGTACAAAGCAACTGATCACTCAAAAGAAGTGAAAATGTCAACTACTAAAAAGAAGTGAAAATGTCAATTTGATTCTTCATTGTATGTACTGGATATCTCACTTTATCAAACCAAATAGTTAATCTCTTAAACAGCCCTTTACACACACAGAAGCTCCAGACCTGTTGGCTCCTATTAGAACTATCTGACCAGGGACTGCTCTGTTAGCTTATACAAATTATGTAGATCTGATTCTACAGTGTCTGCCATTGGCAATAATATCCTGTGTTCATACACAATTATAAAATTCTGCTACAAATAAAAATTTACATCATTGTTTCTTACATGAACATTAATGAGACAAAGGGTTGAACAGTGTAAAAAGTAAAAACTCGAAAATATAAATTTAGCAATGTCTTTGTAGGCAGGCTGCTGCTTAATGCAGTGTGAAAGTCATGTAGAAAGCTCCTAGAGGAGCTTTCTGTATGACTTTTACCCTGCATTAAGCTGCCACCTGTGCTAAAGATCAATAATGGTACATATTTGAGTGTTCGTAGTACTAGTATTAAGTTTTTTTGTATAAGAAGATAAATTCTGTTATGTTATACTGTATGAACTGTTGCAGTGGAAACGAAAAAATATGTCCACCTCCATATAATATATTAAATTCAAACAATGTTCGATGTGGACAGAGCATATATATTATATTATACTGTCAAACCTTGTTAACTTGAATATTCAGTAAAGAAGAATCGAGAACTTTTTAGGCAGTGGACTGCTTCTTGCATGTTGAAAGTCATGCAGAAAGGTATAGGAGCTGTCTGCATGACTTTCACCCTGCATTAAGCTGCAACCTGTATTAACCCTTTCCTCCATGAATATTCATGTAAGAGATGATGACATCATGAATACTAATTAGATTAATTGCTACAATAGCACATAGACACAGGAAGTTTTGGCCATGGCAGGAAATGTAGACTCGTATCTATATTATATCATAAGCAAACAATGCAAACCCTGATCAGACAGCTCCTATAGGAGCCATCTGATCAGGATCTACTGTTTGCAAAGGTGTAGAAAGTATATTTATGGAGTAAAGGGTTAAAGAAGAGTAATAATACTTGTTTGAGAATCAAGTTATCCAGATTTTACTGTATAATGAGACAAATAGCCTTTAAAAAATAGAAAAATCACTTTTTAGTGGACTCTAAAAAAACTGTACATGCAACTGTCAAAAATATGGCTCAAATTATATGTAGTAATCAAATTAAGCTCTTTGCAAGCTTGTGGTGAATTTGTAACGGTATTTGCAAACAGATTTGGTCCAGATGGGACACTGGGTAGCTCAAGGTATTATAAGGGTGTGCAAACCATTTACACTCTCTCTAATAAATGACTTTAACCCTTTCCTCCATAGGCTATTTTTAGATCCAACCACTTTGAATAAATCTACCGAAAAGGAGCATTAACTAAAGAAAAGGAAAATTTTTAGAATTTTGTAGTTTGAATCCATTGTGATAAATAGAGTATTTGCTCTATTTATCACAATGGTTAACAGGTGATTTTTACAGAGGCGCAGAAAGACGTATTTATGGATGAAAGTGTTAACCCTTTCCCAGTTCTGTATTTTGTCCAAATTGCAATACCCACTGAATATTCATGGACAAAATAGTTATAATGAAATATGGAACATTGTAGCCATTTTAGAAACTAAAGAAACAGATCTATCAAATTCCATTAGCAAACAGAGTAGACCCTGATCAGACGGCTCCTATGGGAGCCATCTGATCTGGGTCTACTCTGTTTGCAGATGCGTAAAAACATATTTATATGAAGGAAAGGGTTAAAAGAAATAATTGGACAAATCTACAGTAAATATTAAGCAGACAACCATTTTTGCAGTGACATCTATGTACCGAGCAAAGAGTTAATATGCGATATGTGGTTGTATCACAAACAAGACACCCATCACCTTATGAATAGTGCTGATGAATTGGTTCACAAAAATCTGTGGCACAAGTAGCCTAGGTGATAATCATTCACCATGAATGCAATTTGATTCATATGCTTTAGGTCACCCTAAATTGAGCCTTCAGTGCAAACACTAACATTTACAATAGATCAAGTCTGCATCTTAAGTTTTATTTATATTTTTCCAAACTGTCGAATTTCCATGTTAGCACAGTAAAGATCAATATCATATAATCACAATAGTATAGCTATCACTAAATGTAATACCCCAATATTATATCCAAACAATACATCTTTGACCTCCAATTATGACCTGGAGCTTGGACCCTGGGAGACAGGCTTTGTCCATGGCACATCATCTGCTCTTAGAGAACATTTGTGTGTCATGGTTTAAAAATCTGCAACCACTGTGCACAAAGCTAACCCTTTACTCCATGCATATTCATGTAACAAATATTTTTTTGATAATGATATCATGATCTTTTTATAAAGGCATATTAACCCTTCGCTTGCTAATCACGTCAATATACCTACCTAAAAATAGTGAAGACCCAGATGAGACAGCTCCTGCAGGAGCTGTCTCATCAGGGTCTGCACTATTTACAAATTGATTGTGCAATCAGTGCACTCCACAGCAGTGATTGCACAGCGAAATATTTGTACACAGTGAAGATATATGTAATTATACAACAGGGCATGGGTAAAGAAGGAGACATGTATTTTAAAATTCAGCAAGCGAAGGGTTAATACAAGAATATTTAGCCATGGCAGAAACTCTAGAATCATATCTATATTAGCATAAGCAAACAGAGCAGACCCTGATCAGAGGGTTCCTACAAGAGCCATCTGACATTCTGGGTCTGCTCTGTTTGATAAGGCATTAAAGGGCATATTAATGGAGGAAAGGGTTAAATAATGTGCAGGTGATTCCCCAGATTTAAAATATGAAGCAGTCATCTGACTAACCAACACATGTGACTCCTATCAAGCTCTCACTTTCTTAAGTGAGAGGATAATTAGGCTACAACAATTTATTTGTTCTGGTGGCTTTGGTACAAATTCTGAGTGAAGTCAGTAGCTGTTTGAAACAGTCAAACCTATAGTTGTGATCACAAAACCAACCTTGCATCTAGCAACTGACTGAGGAATTTTCCACTAGGACCAGAATCAAGCAGCAACTTGTCTAAAGCAATAACATTCCGTTCCTCCCTGGCAGTGGATATTACACATTATAATTTCCATTGTCCATTGTAACCCTTTAAACATTTCATTTTCCTCTTAAAAAACATGTCATCACTTTCACATCTAAAAATATAATTTTGCAAATGTTATGACTGTCCACACTGTGGATGCCATTATTCTTAAAGTAGCTTTCTTTCATAATTTCTTTTTTTAACTCTTCCCATCATTGAAACACCTTTGCAAACAGAATAGACCCATATCAGATAACTCCCGAGGAAGCTGTCTGATCAGGATCTGTTCTGTTTGCTTCTGGAATTATATAGGTCTAAAACTACAGTTTTTGTCTAGTCCAAAAATTCTCTTGACAATTTTATATTTATCAAAATTATTATTATTTATAATGTAAACTTTTGTTTGCTTTGACAAAAGCTGCAGAAACAGATCTATTCATGTCAAAAGCAAACAGAGCAGACCCTGATTAGATGGCTCTTATAGGAGCCATCTGATCTGGGTCTACTCTGTTTGCAAATGCATGAAAATGTGTTTATATGAGGGAAAGGGATAGCATAGGTTTGACTGTACAGCAACTTGATGAGTTCCACACACACAGTGTAGTAGGCTCCGCTTCACCTCTCATTCAGTGTAATCTTGGAATATAAGTTTCACGATACCAGGTTCATCATCGAGGGGTGTGGCACAGAATGGACAGATGGCATGGAAGCCTTGACAACCGTGGGGAACAGACACCTGGCACCAGTATCTATGTAAAAAAGAAACGTATGACAAAACATCAAGAAAATCATCATTTGAATAACTAATATTGATATTTACAAATTGCATATGGATATCTTGATTATGACATTTTCCGCAAAATTGAAAACAAAAATTCTGCTTAAATCCAATAGCAGTTATATTTAACGATTACTCCATGAATATTCATGTAAGAAATAATGAAATCATGAATATTAATTAGATTAATTAATTGTTATAATAGCACATGGACACAAGAATGTTTGGCTATGGAAGAAACTGTAGAATCACACATTATATCTTAACCCTTTCCTTTGTATAAACATATTTTCACACATTAGCAAACAGAGTAGAACCAGATCAGACAGCTCCTATAGGAGCCGTCTGATCAGGGTTTGCTGTGTTTGCTGATGGAATTTGATAGATCTGTTTCTTTACTTTCTAAAATGGCTACAATGTTCCCCCTTCCACATTTTATTGTAACTTTTTTGTCCATGAACATTCTGTAGGCATTGATAAACATAGAACAGGGAAAGGGATAAGCAAATAGAGCAGACTCTGATAAGAGCTCCTAAAGGAGCCATCTGACCTGGTTTGCTCAGTTTGCAAGGCATAGAAAGGCATATTGATGATGTAAATAGTAAAATTGCACATGGATGTCTTGATTAGGATATTTTCCACAAAATCCACAGCAATTCTGCTTTAACTCAATAACAGTTATATTTAACCATTTTTACCCCCTTTTTTATTTTCTTATAACAAATTTCTGCAGCACTGTAGTCATTAAATAGTCAAATTATTAATTGCTTCAAAACTGCTGTATTTTCAAAGTTAAACTCTTTCCTCCATAAATACGCCTTTCTACTCCTCTGTAATAACCACTTCTTGAAACCATTGTGATAAACAGAGCAAATGCTCTATTTATCACAATGGTTTCAAAACTACAAAATTCTAAAATTTCCTTTTCTCTAGTAAATGCTACTTTTGGGTAGATTCATTCAAAGAGGTTGCATTTAAAAATAGCCTATAGAGGAAAGGGTTAAGTGTTGAATAGTTTGGAATCTTTAAAATGAATCATATGGCATCTGATATAAATAGACTGTTTGCAAACACCAGTCAAGTCATAATTAGTAACATATTAGTTAACTACAAGAAAAGACCATTCAAGTCGTAGGATAGTATGAGTTTTCTCCCTTTCTAAGTGCTGAATGCAAACAGATTCTCAATACTATTACACATATTGAGGGTTGAACGCAAAAATTTTGTAACTTCAATCTATGGGGTGAACTAACCAGTACCTTTGCAACAGCTGGGATCCATATGAGATGCTTGGTATCTCATCAGGATCCAATCTATTTGACACTTTGATAGCATTTTTCAATAGAAATAAAAGAAAAATCATCTTAGTAAAGTTTGTTAACCCTTTCCTCCATAAATACGCCTTTCTACGCCTCTGTAAAAGACACTTTTTGAAACCATTGTGATAAATAGAGCATTTGCTCCTATAGGAGCAAATGCTCTATTTATCACAATGGTTTCAGAACTGCAAAATTCTAACATTTTCCTTTTCTCTAGTTTATGCCTGTTTTCGGTAGATTGATTCAAAGAGGTTGTGTCTAAAAATAGGCTATGGAGGGAAAGGGTTAAATAATATATTTACTACAGTCTGGAATTCAACCCATAGAATACTTAACATGAACCAATTCCCTTAAACTGACACCTTTTGACACGTCTGTAAAAGTCACTTTTTAAAACCCTTGTGATAAATAGAGCATTATTCCAATGGAGCAAATGCTCTATTTATCACAATGGATTAAAAACTACACAATTCTAAAAAAATACATTTCCTAGTAAATGCTCTTGTTTCGACAGATTTTTAAAAAAAGATTGGATTTAAAGTAGTCTATGAGGGAATGGGTTAAGCATGGATGTCGCAGTAACTTACTTGACAGTTTTCTCTGAGGCCATGTGTCCACAGGGACTAAAGCAATATGTAGGATGTTCATTGTCAACATACAAACTCAATTCACAGCCCATCTTTAACTTTACAAATGGACTAACCTGCAAAAATCAAAAGTTAGTCAACCCTTTACTCCATGAATATTTATTTAAGAAATAGTCAATGATATCATGAATATTACCGTACTTAATTTTTTCATAGTTACATATGGAAGTGGGAATTCTTGGTCATTATAAAAAATCAAATTGTAGAATCAGATCTTTATCATGCCATAAGCATACTGAGCAGACTCTAATCAGACAGCTTCTACAGGAGCTGTCTGATCTGGGTCTACTCTGTTTGCAAAGGCGTAAAAAGGTGTATTTATGGAGTAAAGTGTTAAGTAGTTATTAGTAACATTGGAAAGAAAAATAAGGAAAATCATTTTCAACCCTGAAGCTTATGACTTTGAATGAACAAACGTTATCTACAATAACATACCATGTCTGGTTTAACCAACACCGTGCACATACAAAACTTTCTAAACAAATTCAAACACTATTCAAATATGGAGTATTCTTGTTTCAACCAGCAACTCTCGTACTTCAAATAACAATTTCAACCAAGTCATTTTTATTTGCACTAATCTTCAATTTTGCCATGACTCTGCAAATACAACAGATATGCAGGCATGACTTGCACACCAATGGAGGTACTTTATTTATATCTATGTTAAAAAGCTTATCCATGTTGAAACGAGTTATTCAAATACAGTAGTTGAATCATTTAATTCCATTTAAAACTGCAATATATTGTCATCTGCAACAAATGTTGTCTTTTCTTCCCTTTTCATTCAAAACAAATGATCATAGAAAACAAACAGATTGAATCTTGATGAGATGCCGAGTTGCCCAAATGCCCGATATGTATCCAAACTGTTTGTAGTGGTAATCACTGATTGGCGACTGGCAGTTAACCATTTCCCTGTTCTGTATTCATGTAAGAAATAATGACAACATGAATCTTTATTAGCTCAAATTTTATAATATAAACTTTCCAAGGGAAGTTTTTGACTTGATAAAACCTGTAGAATCAGATCTATATCATGTCAAAAGCAAACAGAGTAGACCCTGATTAGATGGCTCCTATGGGAGCCGTCTGATCGTGGTCTCCTCTGTTTGCAAATACGTGAAAAGGTGTTTCTATGAAGGAAAGGGTTAAAGAGTTAACCCTTTCCCCGTTACTCCATGAATATTAATGTAAGAAATAATGACATCATGAATATTAAATAGCTAAATTATTATAATAGCATATGTAAACAAGAATGTTTGGTATTGGTGGGAACTCTACAAATGTAAATTCAGATGTATTTAATTTCATTAGCAAGCAGTGCAGACCCTGATCAGATGACTCCTACAAGAGTTGTCTGATCTGGGTCTACTCTGTTTGCAAAGGCGTGAAAAAAATCCATAAATACACCTTTCTATGCTTTTGCAAACAGAATAGACCCTAGACGGCCTGGAGCCGTCTTATCAGGGTTTGCTCTGTTTGATTATGATGTAATATAGATTTGATTCTGCAGTTTCCACCATGGCCACAACTTGCTGTGTCCATGTGCTATTATTACAATTACATAAAGTTACTATTCATGATGTCACTATTGCTCACATGAATATTCATGGAGTAAAGAGTGTCCCTAGCTAATTACTTACAGAGAGACAGAGTGGACAGGTTCTTCCATCGTTGTTGTTGCCTTGGCCCCATTGGTGCTGGCCATGTACATGGCCACACTTGGTATACACAAATGGCTGTTTATCATTAATGCCCAAGGTACCCTTTCTGGGTAGAACCAGGGTCATAAGCCCTACTGGGCATTGTGGACGGCCTGCGTTAATATCATCCACCAGGTTCTCAAACTCCATCTCACTCTGAAAAAAACATATAAAAGTAAATTGTCTTAGAGAAAATTGACATAGAGAAAATTGACATAGAACTATATGTATATTCTAAATTTCTAAAATAAAATCTTTACAGTAACTTCTGTAAAATAGAAGTACAGTAAAACCCCTCTAATGCGACCAGCAAAAAGGGGCATAATTTACAGTGGCAGAGGTGGGTGGTAGCTTAATGCAGGACGAAAGTTATGCAGACTCCAAACTCCGGCAAATTGTGCAGACCCAGATCAAACTTGTCCTGAAGGAGCAATCAGTCAGGATCTACACTATTTGCTACTCCAACAGTTTCATTGAAAACTAGAATTATCCGTGAATGTGATTAACCTATTACTCCATAGGCTATTTTTAGATCCAACCTCTTAGAATGAATCTACCGAAAAGGAGCATTAACTAGAGAAAAGGAAAATGTTTAGAATTTTGTAGTTTGAAACCATTGTGATAAATAGAGCATTTGCTCCTATAGGAGCAAATGCTCTATTTATCACAATGGTTTCAACAGGTGATTTTTACAGAGGCGTAGAAAGGCGTATTTATGGAGGAAAGGGTTAATATCTATCCCCCAACTGCTTGTAAGACTAAGTTGTATTTTGAATAATCAAGCAGCCATAACTCTGAAACAAGAGCACCGCATGTAGGTACCAATGCATTGGTAGAAACTATAGAGTAAGATCTATTATCATTTCATAACAGAGCAGACACTTATCTACCGGACTGTTCCTACAGGAGCCATTTAGTCTGGATCTACTGTTTGAAAAGAGTTTGTATGAGGGAAAGGGTTAAGCTGTACACTTTCATATCCAGAGTACAGAGTTTATAGTTTATCTGTGAGAACTTACTGGTGAGAATGACAAGCCAGCAGCTGACCTCCACAGTAGAGTAGCACCACACAGATCTATCAATGTCCCATCCTGCAGGATATTGTTCTCTTCCACAATCTGAAAGACCATAAATACATCAAATTAAAACCTATACCTGTTAACAACATCTATGTACTGCAGTTCAAACTGCAAAATATTCTTAACTCTTTGCACATTTTCGGCAACATTGTGATTTCCTATGCAAACAGTTTGGATCCAGATGAGATGCAGCATAATTCAGTGTCTCATTAGGATCCAAACTGCTTGACACTTTGATCATATTATTTGCAAAGAAATGAGAGAATTGTTTTTGGAATTGAAGTAGACTGTCACTGACAAAAAATTACTCAGTGTGCAAAGAGTTATAAATGGACAATACGACATATTACTAGATTATTTTTTTCAAGTCTGCCATGCAAGGGATACTGTCATGACAAAAACAAATGGAAATTAAAGAGGCAACAGTGCACATTGGCCCCCTGCAGTCACAGCCACATACTTCAACACATTGTCTACAATGTCAGCTGTTTAACAACTTGGGACACTAAAACCCATTTTTCAACTCTAAACCAAAAACAATATGAGATGAGTATACAGGTAAACTTTGAAATCTATACATCCATGAGTCATGGTGAGAGTTTTGGACAGACAGACAGACCAAAAACAATATGCTCCCAATGTTGGGGGTATAAATGAAACTGCTTATATATATCACAGTTATCTGCCTTTAACCCTGCACTCCATGAATATTCATGTAAGAAATAATGACATTATGAATATTAACGATGACGTGGCGACTTTCTGTTGCTATGTCACACATGCAGTAAACATGATAAAAATGTGTACTGACTATAGATTTCTTAACCAAAGTATTTCAATTCATTTCATTTTATATCATTCTCATGCCTCTCTATGTCAGACCACAACTTTCAAGGACCGCAATGGAAATAAGAGATCATATTCTCTTTTTTGTGTCATCCTTGATATTGATGTGACTGACATGGTTCATTAATTATTTCATGATGTTTATATATGCATTGCTTTTTTTCAGTGTATTGCTATTGTAACCATGTTACTTGCACAATATTGATATAAATCTATCTATCCATCTATCTATCAATCTATCTATCTATGTCGGGAACTACTTCAGCGCATTCTCGGCAGACCTACCAGGCTACATAAAATTTATCATTAATTCACTAATAATCACGCAATCTGCACCAATTTTTCGCATGCTGCTTCCAAGCACTTATTTCAATACTTCCTGAAAGTTTCATTGATATATTATCAATTCTTCTATGCAAAACCACAGTATAGTGCTAAATCTGTGTTATTTTTTTTATAAAACCCATTACACAAATTACAGATAAGGGAAACCATTCAAAATGACTGTCACTGCAAATGTAAAGGATGAGTTGCTTCCCTTACTCCATAACATAAATTTACTGCAATTTAACATAGATCGTAATAGCCCCGAATCTCACTCGGGTTATAGCACACAGGCTACACTTCTCGCCCGAGTGAGGCTTGGGGTAAGGCAGCGAAGGGGTTAATTATGCACCCTAAGTATAAAGTCTCTTGAATCTTTTCTGCCTCTCTTAACCCTTTCCTCTATGGATTTTTATTAGAGACTATCTACTATGAATATATAATTAAGTAAAATTTTATTTCTAAGCAAACAGAGTAGACCCTGATCAGGCAGCTCCTACAGGAGCTGCCTGATCTGGGTCTATTCTGTTTGCAAAGGTGATAAAATGTATATCTACGGTGGAAAGTGTTAATCTTTTCAGTTTTTCTGTGTAAGCTGATTTTTAAAATAGTACATACAGTGTGCAAGACACTGATATAGCATGCTATTAAAATGGTATTTAACTTTGAAAAAACTGAACAATAAACCCTATTCAAATTTATCAACACTGAACTTTAATAAACACTCTTGATCCCTTACATTGGAATCTACTTTCAACTTAAACAGAGAAGAGCTGATTAAAACAAATCATATAAAACATTAGATCAAAAAAAAAATTTGATTTGATCATGAAATCAAGAGTTAAACCAGAATTACTTAGGGTTGATCAGGAACGTGAATTTAAATACAAAACAAATCAGGCTTACAGATGATCAATCATGCTCTACAGTTCCACAAAGTATTAGAAAATGTGTGCACATTACAATTTAAAAGCAGATATGACAGATACACTAAAATTTGGATGTGAAATATACAAAGCTAATAAAAGATCTATAAAGTTGCTTGGTTTAGTCAAAATTGAAGAAACTGCCTTAGCCTTTTATTTTCATTCTTTCTCCTTTTTGATATATTTCCTCAGCCCTCATCCTTTGGTTCCAAATTTCCCTTTGGTTCCAAATTTCCCTGACTTTTGCCAAATTTCAAATTTCCCTGACCAATTAAAAAATTCCCTGACTTTTCCCTGACCTTGAAAAAAATATTTCCCTGATATTTCCCTGTCCGTGGGAACCCTGATCTGGGGATACTCTTTGCAAAGGGTATTTATAGAGTAAAAGGTTAACCAATCTCCAATTTCTCCTCTAACATCTGCAAATTTAGCATCTCGAATTTCTCCTCTAACATTTGCAAATTTAGCAATCAGAATATTTTATCATAATCATTGCTCCATTTACCTACCTCAACATTTTTAACAAATAAATTAACAGAACAAACACATACCTGATTACTTTTATGAGGCGTTGATCGTGACTCCCTCAGTGCATAGACTGTGCCACCTACAGACACCTCGCGCCACACCCCAGCACGTGTTGACTGGTTAAAAGCACCCTGTGGTTGCATAATAAATACCCCATTGGTGGTAAGGCCATCAATCTCCTCCCCTGAGTACCACTTCACAGCTTTTTCCTGAAATATTAGCATCAGCAAATCATTGTAAGACCATCAAACATAAATGCCAGTGGTTTTGACCCATTACCTCATAGGCTATCTTTAGACCCAACCCCTTTGAATAAATCTACTGAAAAGGAGCGTTTTCAGGAAAAAGGAAAAGTTTAGAATTGTGCAGTTTTGAAACCATTGTGATAAAAAGAGCATTTGCTCCTGTGCAGCAAATGCTCTATTTATCACAATGGTTTCAAAAAATGACTTTTACAGAGGTATCAATACGAGGAAATGGGTTAACCCTTTCTCTGTTCTATGCTTATTCCAAATTTCAATACCTACTGAATATTCATGGACATAATAGTTATAATGAAATATGGAAGGTGGAACAGTGTAGCCATTTCAGAATGTAAAGAAACAGAGCTTTCGAATTTCATTAGCAGACAGAGCAGACCCTGATCAGACGGCTCCTATAGTAGCCGTCTGATCTTGGTCTACTCTGTTTGCAAATGTGTGAAAACATGTTAATATGAAGAAAAGGGTTAAAGTATCATAATTCTGTTATTATGCATAATAATATTCAAATATCTCATCAGTATGGGGCCAATATACTAGGGAATAAGTATCTAAAATTTAATGAAGAAATATGATAGTCCAACCAATCACAACCAATTACCAGAAACTGCTATCCCACTTCAGCTCTATTTCGCTGTGCTCACAACAACAGTTACCAAAGTAATTCTATTACTAACCCCAAGGAATATATTTCGACCAGAATCGAACCCAGCAGCATAAATTTTTGCCATGTAAGGGGGATGTCTGTCGACGAGTATTCGGCAAGCAAACCGTGATATGGTGGACTGGGCCACACTGTCACTTTCTGTCCTCAGGTGCCCGGGAATGGTATCCATCACAACAAAATCTATAGGGTCCTCAGAGGAACGACCGATCTGAAATAAATACAATCGCTACAGAGCATTTCGAAGGCTTAACCCTTTCTTTCTTATTAACCCCTTTTCACACATATGTAAACATAGTAGACCCAGACCCAGATCAGATGGCTCATATATATGAGCCGTCTGATCAGGACCTGCTCTTGTTTGCTTTTGAAACAATATACATCTGATTCTAGAGTTTTTAATTTTCAAACCAGAAAAAATCCCTTGAAAAGTTTACATCTTAAAAATTCTGTTGATAAATATTCATGATGTCATTGATGAATAGAGTGGCTATATTAAACAAAAAGTTCTCGATACAATTAATAACCCTTTGAATGCTGAATAGTCAAAGTGGAAGTGCCCATCAGGTTTTAAACAGATTAGAGTCAACTCAGAACGAAATGCAAAACAATGCTTGAGAATTTTGAAAGACAAACACTGCACATCTTGATCACTATGATCAGAGGTATCCTGTAGGAGACCCATGATCTGGGTCTACACTGTTTGCAAATGCCAGTGCCCTTGTTTCCCGTATTCAATGGGTTAACCCTTTCCCTCATATAAACGTATTTTCACACATTTGCAAACAGAGTAGACCTAGATCAGATGGCTCCTATAGGAGCCGTCTGATCAGGGTCTGCTCCGTTTGCAAGTGGAATTTGAAAGATCTATTTCTTTACTTTCAAAAAGGGCGACAATGTTCCACATTCTACATGTCATTATAACTATTCTGTCCATGAATACTCAGTAGGTATTGAAATTTTGACTATATATAGAACAAGGAAAGGGTTAAGGCTAAGTGAATACAAGTGGACTATTGTATTGTTCTTGTAAAGCTGGCAAACACTATTTAACTTGATTACACTTGAACAACCTACACTGACCGACTAGTGACCCCTGCCAGTAATCATATCTATATGCATTAGCCCTTTACTCCATGAATATTCATGAACGAAATAATTACCTTATGAATAACATTTTCCTTCATGAATAATTATATAAGAAATAATGATAATTTTTATATAATGATTATTAATTAGAAAAATTAATTAATTAGCACACAGACACACAATATTTGGCAAAAACAGAAACTAGAATCATTATGTACTAATATTATCTATAAACAAACAGGGCAGACCCTGACCAGACGGCTCCTATAGGAGCCGTCTGATCTGGGTCTACTCTGTTTGCAAAGGCGTAGAAAGGTGTATTTATGTTGTACAGGGTTAATAAAACATTCCAATATGTGCATGACAATATAGGTACATACAATTAACCATTTTACTAACAGATATGCCTTTCTACACCTTTGCAAACAGAGCAGACCCAGATCAGATGGCATCTGTAGGAGCTCTGCTTGTTTATGACATAATATAAATCTGATTCTACAGTTCCTTCAAATATAAATGGAGTAATGGGTTAACCCTTTACTCCATACATATGCCTTTCTATGCCTTTGCAAACAGAGTAGACCAAGCTCAGATGGCTCCTATTACTTCTTACATAAATATTCATAGAGTAAAGGGTTATGATCGAAATCTACTCTTCCTACTCCATAAATATTTATTAAAGAAATAATGACATATGCTGAACTTTTATAATGCTAGTCTACGAAATCATATATTTTCAAGGAAAGTGTTGGCTTAGAGAAAAACATTAGGATCAGATATACATTGTATACAGTTTCATGAGCAAAGAGAGCAGACCCTGATCAGAAGGCTCCTACCGCCTACATGAGCTGTCTGATCTGAGTCTACTCCATTTGCAAAGGTGTGAAAGAGGTGTGTTCATATGAGAGAAAAGGTTAAATATTTTTCATTACAGGTACTTGTCAAGAACAGTGCTTGAAGACACAAGTCACCTGCTGGTATTAGATACAGCCTGACAGATGTGATGTCAAAAAGATGGACAGACAATTGTACCAAATTGATTCTAAAGTGACTCTCTTCTCTGAAGATGACTGATGAATTGAAGTAATTCTGGTTTATTACACAAACACTTCCTAGCTCTTAGCTTCAAAAAGCAAATTATGGATAAATGAATTCCTCCTCAGTACTTACCCCTTTACTTCATAGCTATGCCTTTTAACCCTTTTCCTCATATAAACGTGTGTTCATGCATTTGCAAACAGAGTAGACCAAGATCAGACAGCTCCTAGAGGAGATGTCTGATCAGGGTCTGCTCTGTTTGCTAATGGAAATTAGTAGATCTGCCTCTATACTTTCTAAAATGGCTACAATGTTCCACTTACCATATATATATATTTCATTATAACTTTTTTGTTCATGAATATTCAGTAGGTATTAAAATCTGGAATAAACATAGAACAGGGAAAGGGTTAACACATTTGGAAACGGAGTACTCAGATCAGATGGCTCCTGTAGGAGTCTTCTGATCAAAGTCTGCTCTTTTAGCTTATAGAATTATAATGTATATGATTTGATTTGCAAAAATCAGACTGAGTTTTGTCAAGTGGTAGTATGTGGACTGTCTCAATGTGCAATCAAGTCATTTGGAATTTAGATTTATTTCAAACTGTGTAAATAGTTATAATGTGTAAATAGTTGTTACTTCAGTAGAATCTGTCTTATTTAACTCTTTCCTCCATAAATATACGCCTTTCTATGCCTCTGTAGAAATCACCTGTTGAAACCATTGTGATAAATCACAATGGTTTCAAACTTCAAAATTCTAAAAAAAATTCCTTTTCTCTAGTTAATGCTTCTTTTCGGTAGATTTATTAAAAGTGGGTGGATCAAAAAATAGCCTATGAGGCTATCATAAAGCAGCCATCAAACAGGTCTAATTATGGGTCTGTAAGGCAGGTGGTAGCTTAATGCAGGCCAAAAGTAATTCAAAATGCTCCTATAGGAGCTTTTTGCTTTACTTTTGTCCTGCATTAAGCAACCACCAGTTTTCAGACTCTTATGTTCAATAAATTAATGGCCGCTTAAGACAGGTTCTACTGTATGTCTATTTTGTGTGTCTTTCATTCAATTTCAAGCCAAGCCATGACGCAGTGTTAACTCCCTGTTCGTACATATATGTATTATATATGTATGTTTAGAAAGTCTTACATATATGTATATTTATAAAAGTGAGATTTCATGACTTTTACTATAAAATAGTAATTTATCAGGGTGTAGGATTTTTCATATTTGGTTTTGCTGCAATTTTTGGCTGGTTTACTGTGGGGTTTTTTTGGTCAATGATTGGTTAACTTAGATCCTAAAAGTAACCTCTGATCTGGATTATAACTTTACAGAATCTGCTCACCATGATGGGGGTGAGAACAAACATTCCTATCAATGTGTATACAGCATTCCATAGATTACAATCACCTAGTAAGTAACATGGCATCTTATCTGGATCTTAATTGACTATGATCTACATATAAAGAATACGTTGTTAGTGGTGCAAGTCCCTACACTGAGGTGCTGGCAACTAGGTATAACCTAGACTTTCAGCTGCTATTCTGAGTACAGTAAAAACCTCTCTGAAATGATTTGTTTGTATTTGGGCTTAACCCTTTCCCAAACACTGTAGCTATTTTAGAAAGTAAATAAACAGATCTTCCAAATTCTGGGTCTTTGTCAGCAAACAGAGCAGACGCTGATCAGATGGCTCCTATAGGAGCCATCTGATCTGGGTCTTCTCCGTTTGCAAATGCGTGAAAACACATTCATAAGAAGGAAAGGGTTAACAGCATTCCAGTCATGTCATAAATTGATGTCCAGCTAATTACAAGTGGCGGAAGACCCCAGAGGATTTTCCCATGCATGGAACAATGCACTGAAGAACACAAGAGTTGAACAACCGACCTGTAACAAGCCAGCTGGAAGGCTTCCTCACATTCTTTAACCCATTACCTCATAGGCTATTTTTAGATACAACCTCTTTGAATAAATCTACCGAAAAGAAGCATTAACTAGAGAAAAGGAAAATTTTAGAATTTTAGTTTGAAACCATTGTGATAAATATGGTTTCATAAAATGACTTCTACAGAGATGTCAAAAGTCGTCAATATGATCAGTCATCTGTAAAGGGACCACCAGAGCAACAGATTAAGGTCAATACCGAAATACTAAAATACATCCTTTCTCCACCAACCCCTATATACGATGTTGTGACCACTCTTTTGAATACTCTCTTTCAGAGCTACAGATAAGGATGCGTACCCAAATTCTAAAATCATCATTTCTCCACCAAACCCTTTACTGTGACCACTCTTTAGAATCATCTCTTTGAGTGGTCACAGTATAGGCTTTGGTGGAGAAATAAAGGAGTTATTCTTGAAAATGTTTTAATTTACGCATCTTATCTGGAGCTCTGTCTTTGAGACGATTCTAAAGAGTGGTCACAACATAGGGGTTGGTGGAGAAATAAAGACGTTTTTCTCTGGACCACTAAAATGTTTAATTGTCTGTCTTTAACCTATTACCTTAATCCTTTTCCCGTTTAAATTGTCTGTCTTAAACCTATTACCTTAATCCTTTTCCCGTTTAAATTGTCTGTCTTTAACCTATTACCTTAATCCTTTTCCCGTTTAAATTGTCTGTCTTTAACCTATTACCTTAATCCTTTTCCCGTTTAAATTGTCTGTCTTTAACCTATTACCTTAATCCTTTTCCCGTTTAAATTGTCTGTCTTTAACCTATTACCTTAATCCTTTTCCCGTTTAAATTGTCTGTCTCTAACCTATTACCTTAATCCTTTTCCCGTTTAAATTGTCTGTCTTTAACCTATTACCTTAATCCTTTTCCCGTTTAAATTGTCTGTCTTTAACCTATTACCTTAATCCTTTCCCCGTTTAAATTGTCTGTCTTTAACCTATTACCTTAATCCTTTTCTCGTTTAAATTGTCTGTCTTTAACCTATTACCTTAATCCTTTTCCCGTTTAATATTCATGTAAGAAATAACAATATTAGCTGAATTTTTATAATGAAAACTTTTCAAGTAAATTTATTGCTTTGACAAAACTGTAGAATCGGATCTATATCATGTCAAAAGCAAATAAGAGCAGATCTTGCAAGATCAGACAGCTCCTATCCTGATCTGGGTCTATTTTGTCTGTAAATGCATGAAAAAGGTTAAAGAGATGCACCTCTATTATAACCATTTCCCTGTTCTACATTTATTTCAATACCTACTGAATATTCATGCACAAAAAAGTTACAATGATATATATGGAAGGTGGAAAATTGTAACCATTTTAGAAAGTAGAGAAACAGATCTTTCAAATTCCATTGCAAACAGAGCAGACATTGATCAGACGGTTCCTATAGGAACCATCTGATCTGGGTATACTCTGTTTGCAAATGCATGTAAACACGTTTACATGAAGGAAAGAGTTAAAGAGAAAGGTGTCTGCATTAGGTAAAGAATTAAACCCCTGATTGTGTTACAATTTCTGTAACAAAATCTTCTCACAGTATGAAAGTATTTGGAAAAGAAAATCTCAAGACAAATATAAGAGCATGATATTGATTGGAAAGCTTCTAAACAGCTAACAAATGACTTTCAACTTGTTTCTGTCACTATTGGGTGAACTAATGAATTTGGTGCTGGTAGTGATTAAGCCACTATGAGTAATGACTTCTTTTAACACTTAATCCTTCGCTTGCTATTCACGTCAATATACCTACCTGTAAATAGTGAACACCCAGATGAGACAGCTCCTACAGGAGCTGTCTCATCAGGGTCTGCACTATTTACAAGTTGATTGTGCAACCAGTGCACTCCACAGCAGTGATTGCACAGCGAAATACTTGTACACAATGAAGATATATGTAATTATACAACAGGGTATGGGTAAAGAAAGAGAAATGTATTTTAAAATTCAGCAAGAGAAGGGTTAAAGAAAATCTATTTTCCTAGGCAAAAATTATCTGTTTATGTGAAGCCCCACTGTTCAACAACCTACAACTCAAACACCAAAAGACTTAAAAGAATATAATTCTTACAGTGCAAATCTTTCGCTACCAGGATTTTCATGTGTTTCAAAATTGTTATCTGTGATATAGGTATGTTAAGTCAATTGTCTGGTGTGTAACCCTTTACTTCATAGATACACCTTTTAACCCTTTCCTCCATAAATACGCCTTTCTACACCTCTGTGATAACCACTTCATTAAACCATTGAGATAAATAGAGCGTTTGCTCCTATAGGAGCAAATTCTGTATTTATCACAATGGTTTCAAACTACAAAATTCTAAAATTTTACTTTTCTCTTGTAAATATTTCTTTTGGGTAGATTCATTCAAAGAGGTTGGGTCTAAAAATAGCCTATGAGGTAATACCTTTGGAAACAGAGTAGATTCAGATCAGACAGTTCCTGTAGGGTCAATTCTGTTTGCTAATATATGTTACATATCTGAATCACTACGGTTAAGGCAATAAATTTCCAAATGTTCAATTTTTAATATATTTTTCATATTTCAACTCAAATTAATATTCCTAATGAGTGGAGTCTTATATAAATAGTCATGGGGTAACTAGTCATCTTAACCCTTTCCCTCATAGAAATGTGTTTTCATGTATTTGCAAACAGAGTAAACCCAGATCAGACAGCTCCTAGAGGAGCTGTCTGATCAGGGTCTGCTCTGTTTGCTAACATAATTTGATATATCGATTTCTTGACTTTCTAAAATGGCTACAATGTTCCACCTTCCATATGCAATTATAACTATTTTGTCCATGAATATTCAGTAAGTATTAAATTTCATAATTAACATAGAACAGGGAACCCTTTCCCCTGTTGAATACCTATGTTGTTATAAGATTATTAGATATAATGATCTCATGAACATTTATTAACCCATTCCCACTTAGGCTATTTTTAGACTTAACCTCTTTGATTAAATCTACCAAAAAGGAGCATTAACTGGAGAAAAGGAAATTTTCAGAATTGTGTAGTTTTGAAACCATTGTGATAAATAGAGCATTTGCTCCTGTGGAGCAAATGCTCTATTTATCACAATGGTTTCATAAAATGACTTTTACAGAGGCGTCAAAAGACGTCAATATGCGGGAATGGGTTAACTGAATTTTTATAATGGTATTTCTGTGTAAAGTATAACCTCTCTAAACCGGACGTTAAATTTGGTATAAATATCGATCTTGGAGACAGGTGGCAGCTTAATGCAGAATGAAAGTCATGCAGAAAGCTCCTAGAGGAGCATGAGTTTACCCTGCATTAAGCAGCCACCTGCCTAAAAGTATCTAAATTATTCTCCACTAGAATTCCGGTTTGGAGGGCATTTACTGTATATACAGATTTCTTTTTATATTGGTAGAAACAGTAGAGTCAGATCTATTGTCATTTCATAAGCAAGCAGAACAGACCCTGATCAGACGGCTGCAACAAGAGCCGTCTGTTTTGGATCTACTCTGCTTAGAAAGGCAAGATAAAGTATATATATATATATATATATATATGAAGGAAAGGGTTGAAAATATGAATGCAGGTCAGTCCAAATCTTTACAACACATCAATTGCAAATTATTACGTAATGGACTAAATCCTCTTATCTGTATCTAGATGTACCATACATGGAAATAACTTGGCTCACTAATTCAAATGAGTAATCCTTTACTCCATGAATATTCATGCATGAAATAATGACATAAGAAATATTCATTAGCTGAATCTTAATGACAAAAGATTTCTAAGTTTTCATTTTGACAAAAGCTGTAGAATCGGATCTATATCACGTCAGAGTAAACCCTGATCAGATGGCTCCTACAGGAGCATATCTATGGAGTAAAGGTTTAAAGAATATAATTTCACAAGACACTCCAGAACAAATGCAAGAGAAATCGTTTGCCCCATTCCACAAGACTGAGAAGTCTACCTAACACTGTTTTGTGCTGTCACAGCACATGCTGTTTTGTTTAACACTTCGAGTGCTGAATTTTCAAAGAATCACGGTCCATCATCGTTTCACGATAGAGTCCATTCAGTAAGAAAAAGTGTAATTAGCAAGAGGATTTTGAATGACAAACAGTGTTGACTCTGATCAGAGGGCTCCTTTGGGAGCCCTCTGATCTGGGTCTGCACTGTTTGCAAACACCCAGTGCAATCATCACATTCAAAAGGTTTAGAATCAATAGTTCCAAGAAGTTATCTCGAAGTATAAATATTCCCTTACATGCTTTGTATCATCTCAGTTTGGACAATCACATTGTAAGATGAAATACTGTCCCCCCTGAATGCTGAATATTCAATGTGGAATGGCCTATCACTGTTTACCGATACAGTCCATTCAAAGAGCTCCAGATATATAAGATGCGTAAATTATAACATTTTCAAGAATAACTTCTTTATTTCTCCACCAAACCCTATGCTGTGACTACTCTTTAGAATCGTCTCTTCAAGACGATTCTAAAGAGTGGTCACAACATAGGATTTGGTAGAAAAATGATGATTTTAGTATTGGAGTACGCACTTTATCTGTAGCTCTGCATTCAGCATCGAAATATTAAATTTGCTAGAAGATTTGAACGGTAAACAATGCAGACCTCATCTAGGTTTCCCTGTACTCTGGGTCTAAACTGTTTGGAAATGCCAGTTTACTTTTCTCCTACAATCAACGGATTAAATCCTATAATTTAAGCATACTCCTTCTAGTGCCATTATATACACATTTAGTACAGAAAACCCCTCTAAAATGACTGCTTTATGTATAAACAAAGGTCTTTAACCCTTTTCCTGTTCTATGTATATAGTATTATTCAAAATTCCAATACCTACTGATTATGCATGGACAAAACAGTTACAATGATATATGGAAGGTGGAACATTGTAGCCATGTTAGAAAGTAAAGAAACAGACCTATTCAAGTTCCATTAGCAAACAGAGCAGACTCCTATAAGAGCTCAGTTCGCTGATTGAATTTGACAAATCTGTTTCTTTACTTTCTAAAATGGCTACAATGTTCCATCTTCCATATTTCATTATAACTATTTTGTCCATGAATATTTAGTAGGTATTTGGAATAAACAAAGAACAGGGAATGGGTTAAGAGCCATTGCTTGGCGTAGACTGTCTTACCTGGAACATATCTGTATCGGCATCCTCCTTGTACTCTACTATCACAGCCTGGTTGCGGGACAAAGTGTAGGACACAGAGTGCTGGTGGCTATCTTGGACAGCCTGAACAGAAAGAGAACAAAAAACCTCAGTTAATCCTTTACTCCATGAATATTCATATAAGAAATAATGGTACCATCATTATTAATTAAATGTTATAATAGCACAGACACAGGATTCTTTGGTCGTGGCAGAAAACTGCATAATTATATCTATATTATGCCGTAAGCAACTATAGCAGACCCTGATCAGATGCTTGTCTGTCCAAAGAGCTAGGCTTTTGCTAGGGAGAGACGTACTGGGGGGGGGGGGGGGGGGGGGGGGGGGGGGGGGGGGGGGCGGGGGTTGAAATGAAGCACACCAGACAGGCAACTTTAAAACAACCCATGCTTTCTATATTAAGCCACATTTATGTACTTCCGAAAGTATCAAAGTCAATGAGCTATATATATATTACCTGATAGAGGCAGCTTTAGAAAACTTTGCAAAAAAATAGAGTAGACCCAGATCAGAAGGCTCTTAACCGTTTCCCTATTCTGTATTTATGCCGAATTTCAGTACCTACTGAATATTCATTAACAAAATAGGTATAAAGAAATACCGGTATGTAAGGTGGAGTATTGTAGACAATTTAGAAAGTAAAGAAACAGATCTATCAATTTTATCAGCAAACAGAGCAGACCCTGATTAGACGGCTCCTCTAGGAGCCGTCTGATCTGGGTCTACTCTGTTTGCAAATGTGTGAAAACACGTTTATATGAGGGAAAGGGTTAAAGGAGTCATCTGATCAGGGTCTGTCATGTTTCCTTATGATCTAATATAGGTTTTAGTCTATGCCACAACCAAAAATGCCCGTGTTTATATGCCATTACAAAAATCATCTCATTAATATTCATGCATTTATTTCTAACATGAATATTCATCAGGTGAAGGGAGAACGGTCAGAACCTTTCTATGCCTTTGCTCCTGTAAGGGTCGTCTAATCTGGGTCTGCTCTGTTTGTTTAACCCATTCCTCCAAAGGCTATTTTTAGACCCAACCTCTGAATGAATCTACCCAAAAGGAGTATTTTGTTAGAAGTAAAATTTTAGAATTTTGTAGTTTGAAACCAATGTGATAAATACAGCATTTGCTCTTATAAGAGCAAATACTCTATTTATCACAATGGTTTTAAGAAGTGGTTATTACAGAGGTGTAGAAAGGCGTTTTTATGGAGGAAGGGTTAAAGATCTGATTCTACAGTTTCTGCTTTGGCAAACATTTTATGTTTGGACCCATTCCCAGACACTGATGCCTTTTGACGCCTTTGTAAAGTCACTTATTGAAACTATTGTGATAAATAGAACATTTACTTCCTAAGGAACAAATGCTCTATTTACATGTATCACAATGGTTTCAAAACTACACAACTGTAAAGTTTTCCTTTCTTCTTGTAAATTCTCCTTTTCATTAGATTTATTCAAACAGGTTGGGTCTTAAAATAGGCTATGAGGAAATTGGAATAATTGGCCTAAGGAATGTCTATATTATATCATAAACAAATAGAGCAGGCCCTGATCAGCCATCTGTTCTGGGTCTACGTTTTTTTGCAAAGGTGTAGAAAGGCATATTTATGGAGTAAATTGTTACATGCAATTATCTGAAAAATTAAAGATTGGTACAGTCATGGTAATGTTTCGGTGATTTACCCTGAACAACATAATTGACTATAATTATCTTTTCACTTACATTTCAACATTATAATTAACTCTTTGCACGCTAGCGGCGAAACTTTGATTACCTATGCAAACAGTTTGGATCCAGATGAGACGCTGCATAATGCGGCGTCTCATCACGATCCAAACTGTTTGTCAGCTTGACCATATTTTTGCAAAAAAATGAGAGAAAGTTTATTTTAAGAATTGAAGCAGACGTCAATTATTGTTGCAGACGAAAAATTACTTAGCATGCAAAGAGTTAACTCAATTCACAAGTGTTCATTCTTGTATGGTATTATGTTTAGCTACCAAATGACTTTACTATACCAACAATAGAAACAAATATTTGTAAACAGACTTGTACATATATCTCGAACTTCAAGGGACCATAAAATTAGTTTGAGATAACAGAAGTTCCAGTTATCTGATTTCTGATCTGAACAGTTTCTTAAGTTCACAGCTTAATGCAGGTCTAAAGTAATGCTGAAGCTGCATTATTTTAGCCCCACATTAATATGCATAGTAATAGTAACATCTTAGAGCAATTCTGAATTGTAAGTTTTGGAAGGACTGAACCGAAGTTTGATTTATCCGAGTTTGAGATATCGCAGTTCAACTGTATTATGTTCTTCAATCTTTTGCATGCAATATATATATATACAGTTGTGTATGATTTGGGAAAACCTTTGAAAACCTTTGAACCTTTGATCCAGATCACTAAAAAGAAAAGATAGAATTACCTACCTTAACCCTTTCCCATTTAATACCTACAGACAAAATACTTATAATGAAATAAGGAAGGTGAAACAGTTGTAGCTGTTTTAGAACTAAAGAAACAGATCTATCAAATTTCATTAGCAAACAGAGCAGGCCCTGATCAGATGGCTCCTACAGGAGCCATATGATCTGGGTCTACTGTTTGCTAAGGTGTAGAAAGTCATAATTTTATGGAGTAAAAGACTACAGTCTATAACGGCCATTAAATTGTGTTAATCAGTTGGTATTTAGGGCAGGTGGCTGCTACAAGCAAGCTGAAAGTATAACAGAACGCTCCTATAGGAGCGTTCTGTTTACTTTCCCCTTGCTTTAAGCAGACACCTGCCTTTAACACAAAATACTTGATGTAATTTAGTCGCCGTTATAGAGAGGTTTTATTGTATTTACTATTACCAAGACCTGAAGACCTTTGCAAACAGTTTGGATGAAATGCAAAGTATAAGTCTGTATCTCATCAGGAAAAAGAAATCAAGAAACATTTGTTTGCGGATAGAAACAATCTGTCTTTGTTGCAGACTAATATTGCTTAACCCTGTCCCAGTTCTATGTTTATTCCCAATTCAAATACCTACTGAATATTCATAAATAAAATAGTTATAATGATATATATGGAAGATGAAACATTGTAGGTAATTCAGAAATTAAAGAAACAGACCTATCAAATTCCGACCATTGGCAAACAGTGCAGACCCTGATCAGATGGCTCCTATAGGAGCTGTCTGATCTGGGTCTACTCTGTTTGCAAATGTGTGAAAACACATTTACATGAAGGAAAGGGTTAGCGGTCCTAGGACTGACAATATATGCATGACTAGATCAAGGTAGCTTGTGGTGTACTATCACACCTTATCAAGTCAAAACCACATGTATAATTGTATATGCACCATTATACTAAGTTTTAACCCTTTAACCCAATATACCATGAATATTCATCTATAAAGCAATGACTTTATGAATATTAATTAGATAAATTGTTATAATAGCATATGGGCACAGGAATTTTTGGCAATGGCAGAAACTGTAGAATCTTATCTATATTATATCATAAGCAAACAGAGCAGACCCTGATCAGACAGCTCTTATTATTATCTCCTACTCTGTTTACAAAGGTGTAAAAAGGCATATTAATGGAGTAAGGGGTTAAATGAATTAATCATGGAGGAAAGGTGTCATTATTTCTCATATGAATATTCATGAAGTAAAGGGTAAATGACAGTATCTTCCTCATGTGACAATGAATTCCATTCATGCTGAACTACAGGTTCATTAGATTAATGCAAAGTAGTTTTCAGGTGCAAGAATTGTTGTTTGTTTCAATTCTTGCAGTACATAGTTTTTTGTACATAGTTTTTGTTACTTGCAATCAAATTGTCTACAGTTAGCATCACTTCTCGATCAGAGCTACAGAAAAGGGTGGCATGCATACCATTACCCAAACACTAAAATCATCATTTCTCCACCAAACTCTACACCGTGACCACTCTTTAGAATCATCTCTAAGTGGAGAAATAAAAAGAGTTATTTTTGAAAATGTTGAACTTTACACATGTTTCTTCCACGGTCAAAAATTTCTGTGTTCATTAATATTCATGATGCCATTAGTTTTTACATGAATATTCATGTATAGGTTAACCCTTTCCTTCATATAAAAGTGTTTTCATGCTTTTGCAAACAGTGTAGACCCAGATCATAACTAGAAATGTGTCCATACAACACTGATGCCCTCACTTCAGACTTTTTGTCACAGAAAGTAAGGGTCTGGACAAGATATTTTTAAAGTCATTTTTGCAAATAAAGGGCCACAACTCCTAAATGAATGATGCAATTAATTTACATGGCTATCAAATTTGACCAAGATATAATGGCCACAAACATGTGTGTAAAGTTTGATGAGGATTGGACAAATACTTTCCAAGAAAGAGTCCGGACAAGATATTTTAAAGTCATTTTTGCAAATAAAGGGCTACAACTCCTAAACGACTGAAGGGATTTACATGGCTATCAAACTTGACCAAGATATAATACATAAATACTTGAACTGCTCTGATCTAATATTTCGACCACTAAGGGCCTTTTTCAAAGATTATCATGTCAAAATACACATCACATTTTTGTTACATGCATTCAGCCATAAAATCAAAGAGAATAATGTACCAAAACATAAAACATTATTCTCTTTGATTTTATGGCTGAATGCATGTAACAAAAATGTGACGTGTATTTTGACATGATAATCTTTGAAAAAGGCCCTTAGTGGTCGAAATATTAGATCAGAGCAGTTCAAGTATTTATGTATTATATTAATTCCCTGTTTTGGAATATTTTCTTCATCAAGATATTATAATAGCCACAAAAATATGTGTAACGTTTTGTGTTGATTGGACAAATACTTTCCAAGAAATAGTCCGGGCAAATTCTTCTAGATGTGCGTACGGACGTACAGATGGACGTACGTACGGACATACTGACAAGGGCAACCCTAGTATATGCCACAACTATGTGGGGGCATAAAAAAGGCATCTAAAAAGACCTTAAGTTATTTGGCTGCTCATGAATATCCAATCTGTTTGTATGTAGATTGTCATAATACATCACTAACATTCAAGCAGATTCATGTGTACAGTGGAAAAGTATTTCAGAAATCTGACACAACTTGTGCCTGTCAAATACTATGTCAAAAACTGTCAGGTACTTTGACCTTTGAGAAGGACCATGATATTAGTAAGTAGGACAAATATGAAGTCTCTAGCTCTGATAGATAAGATGGCCAAGGTTAAGTTTTAAAAAAATTGGCCTTTGACCTAGAAGTTTGACCTTGACAAGGCACTGCAGATTAGAGACGAGTATACACCCTACATAATTATGAAGTCTCTGTCAAAATCCAATAGTTATGGCCAAGGTTAACCTTCTACTCCAAGAATATTCATGTAAGAAATAATGACATCATGAATATTAATTAGACTGATTGTTACATTAGCACAATGGACACAAGAATATTTGGCCACGGCAGAAACTGTAGAATCATACCTGTACTACATCACAAACAGAACAGACACTGATCAAACGGCTACTGCAGGAGCCGATCAATCTGGGCATACTCTGTTTGCAAATGTTTAGAAAGGCAAATTATGGTGTAAATGGTTAAAGTTTTGGACAGACAAACAGACCAACAGCAAGATCAAGATCTTGGAAGCACAAAAAGTTTCCAATATGCCTCCATCAAGTACCTTACAAGTAAAAACAGTCTCTCTAAGATAAGGTTTGACTGAACAATGAGATTTGAAAAGAACAACAAACAGTAAACTTGTCTATAGCGACCATTAATATATGGTATAAATCTCGGGGTTTTTTTAAGGAAATATGGTAGCTTAATGCAGGATGAAAGTTATGCAGAAAGCTCCTGCAGGTGCTTTCTGCATAACTTTCATCCTGCATTAAGCAACCACCAGCTCCGTCTTATCAACCTGCATATTTATTATTATATGATCGTAATTGGCAGGTTTAACTGTATCTTATATCTATAGCTCTGTTGTGATGAGCTAAAACAGTAACAGTCTGTTGTCATAAGGTATTATCAAAGTTACCTTTACCCTTTCCTTCATATAAAGTATTAAACACGTTTTCACGCATTTGCAAACAGAATAGACCCAGATCAGACGGCTCCTATAAGAGCCATCTCATCAGGGTCTGCCCTGTTTGCTAATCGAATTTGATAGATCTGTTTCCATACTTTCTAAAATGGCTACGATGTTCCACCATACATATTTCTGAAATTTTCATTTTAACTATTATGTCCATGAATATTCAGTAGGTATTGAAATTTGGAATAAACATAGAACTGGGAAAAGGTTAAATATCTGGAATTCAATCACTCTTTATTGTAAAGCAAAATTATTCCATTTGGTACCATTTTAATAACTTACAAGATGTGTTTGTGAAACACTATGCCCCCTCGATATGATATTTGACCCTAAAGGATGACCTTGATCTTGACATGTCACCCCTCAAACTGTGCAGCAAAATGAGAAACACATGTATACCAACTATCAAGTCTGTATCTCTACTGGTTTAAAAGTTATGGCCAATGTTAAAGTGTGTGACCTTTGACCATGAAGGATGACCTTGACCTTGACATGTTACCCCTCAAACTGTGCAGCAAAATGAGAAACACATGTATACCAACTATCAAGTCTGTATCTCTACTGGTTTAAAAGTTATGGCCAATGTTAAAGTCAGTGACCTTTGAACCTGAAAGATGACCTTGACCTTGAAATGTCATCCCCTTAAATGTGCAGCTTCATGAGATACACATGCATACCAAATATTAAGACTTTATCTCTATTGGTTCAAAAGTTATGGCCAATTTGAAGTTGGTGACCTTTGACCCTGAAGAATGACCTTGACATTTCACCCCTCACACCGTGCAGCTTCATGAGATACACAATCATGCCACATATCAAGTCTCTATCTGCACTGGTTCAAAAGTTATGGCCAATGTTAAAGTCAGTGATTTGACCCATATGTTTGACCTCTGACCTTTAAAGATGACCTTGACCTTGACATGTCACCCCTCAAAATGTGCGGCTTTATGAGATACATATGCATGCCAAATATCAAGTCACTAGCTGTACTGGCTCAAAAGTTATGACCAATGTTAAAGTTACAGACAAAGAAACAGACAATTTGACCTTTGACCCTGAAGTATGACCTTGACCTTGACATTTCACCCCTCAAAATGTGCAGCTTCATAAGATACACAAGCATGCCAAATATCAAGTCTGTATCTCTACTGGTCAAAAAGTTATGGCCAATGTTAAAGTCGGTGATTTGACCCATATATTTGACCTCTGACCTTGAAGGATGACCTTGACCTTGACATGTCACCCCTCAAAATGTGCGGCTTCATGAGATACATATGCATGCCAAATATCAGGTCTCTATCTGTACCGACTCAAAAGTTATGACCAATGTTAAAGTTGCGTTTATGTTACAGACAAAAAACAGACAATTTGACCTTTGACCCTGAAGATGACCTTGACCTTGACATGTCACCCCTCAAAATGTGCGGCTTCATGAGATACACAAGCATGCCAAATATAAAGTCTCTATCTCTACTGGTCCAAAAGTTATGGCCAATGTTAAAGTCGGTGATTTGACCCATATATTTGACCTCTGACCTTGAAGGATGACCTTGACCTTGACATGTCACCCCTCAAAATGTGCGGCTTCATGAGATACATATGCATACCAAATATCAAGTCTCTATCTGTACTGGCTCAAAAGTTATGACCAATGTTAAAGTTGCTGACAAACAAACAGACAAACAGACAAACAGACAAACAGACAGACAGACAGACAGGGCAAAAACAATATGCCCCCCAGATCTTATCTGGGGGGCATAAAAATCAGACCGACATAGTAGCAAATAGTGCAGACCTTAATCAAATGACTCTTTCAGAAGCTGTTTGATCTGGATCTGCACTCTTTGTCTGATAAATACTGAGGGTAATTAGCTGTAGGGTCAACACATAGTGTACACACTTACCTTTGATGAATGTGGGTTTTTGACAATATGTTTTCTGAATGGCTTTACACCATTCGGTTTGGGCCGTCTGTACAGCGAGTACTTGCTTTTCCGCCTGCCCTTATTTCCCTGTGGGAGATGACCATTGTAGCTAAAAGAAGAAACAAGACATTTAACCCTTTGAAGGCCGGAAACGAGCGTACTGTCATTGCATACAGTGTAGACTCAGATCAGGAGGAGCCCTCTGATCAGGGTCTACACTGTTTGTCACGCAGAATTCAACATATTTAAGACTTTAATACAGAATGGACTTAACCCTTTCCCTGTTCTACATTTATTCCAAATTCATTACTTACTGAATATTCATGGAAAAAATAGTTATAATGAAATACGGAAGGTTGAATATTGCAGACATTTTAGAAAGCAAAGAAACAGATCTATCAAATTCTATTAGCAAACAGAGCAGACCCTGATCAGACGGCTTCTGATCTGGGTCTACTCTGTTTGCAAGTGTGTGAAAACACGTTTATATGAGGGAAAGGGTTAATTGTAAAGCTGATGGGTTATCCAACACTAATAAAAGCCTCATAAGCCGATCAGAGGGCTCCTACACTGTTTGACCCTCTGCTCCATGAATATTCATATAAGAAATAATGACATGAATATTAATTAGATTAATTGTTATACAGTAGAACCTGTCTTAAGCGATCAGGAGTCTTTAAAAGCAGGTGGCTGCTTAATGCAGGATAAAAGTAATGCAGAAAGCTCCTATAGGAGCTTTATGCATTACTTTTGACCTACATTAAGCTAACCACCTGTCTTCCAGATCAATAATTAGACCTCTTTTTGATGGTCGCTTTTGATGCCTTTTAACGCTTATGTAAAAGTAACTTTATGAAACCATTGTGATAAATAGAGCATTTGTTCCTGTGGAGCAAATGTTCTATTTATCACAA
Organism: Azorinus chamasolen; assembly: GCA_963576725.1. NCBI lineage: Eukaryota > Metazoa > Mollusca > Bivalvia > Cardiida > Solecurtidae > Azorinus > Azorinus chamasolen. The sequence continues at coordinate 91,760,710 of OY755235.1, read as the reverse complement.
TGGTTTCAAAACTACACACTTCTGAAAATTTCCTTTTCTCTAGTTAATGCTCCTTTTTGGTAGATTTAATCAAAGAGGTTAGGTGTAAATATAGCCTAAGTGGGAATGGGTTAAGACATGTTCTACTGCACTAGCATATTGCCTTATGGAAACAGGAATAGTTGGCCATGGTAGAAGTCGTGGAATCATATCTGTTAACCCTTCGCTAGCTGTTCACGTCAATATACTTACTGTAAATAGTGCAGACCCAGATGAGACAGCTCCTGCTGGAGCTGTCTCATCAGGGTCTGCACTATTTACAAATTGATTGTGCGACCAGTACACACCACAGCAGTGATTGCACAGAGAAATAATTGTAGACAGTGAAGATATATGTAATTATACCACAGTGCATGGGTAAAGAAGAACCAAATTTAATGTGTTTTAAAATTCAGCAAGAGAAGGGTTAAATCATAAGCAAACCCTGATCAGACGGCTCATTTGTTTGAAAAGGTGTAGAAAGGCGTATTTATGGAGTAAAGGGTTACAGAACTATATTGTTGGCTTTACATTCTGATAATGAAGGCTGTAGTCATTTGAAACTCATGGGACAAAACTTTATTGAATGACATTAATTGAAAACGAAAGGAAACAAGAATATTCATGATGGGTTGTATGTAAGTTATCAAAGGCCAGACAACATACAGTCATCCTTTAAATTGCCCAGCGTTTAACCCTTTACTCCATAAATTTGTACACCTATGCAAACAGAGTAGACCCAGATTAGACAGCTATTAAACCCGGAGACGCCTGATCAAGGTCTGCTCTGTTTGTTTATGATGTAATACAGATAAAATTCTAGTTTGTTGCCATGGCCAAAATTCATGTGTAGGTATGCTTTGATAAGAATGAATCTAATTAAAATTCATGGTGTAATTATTTCTTACATGAATATTCATTAAGTAAAGGGTTAACTTATAATAGAGTCCACTCAGTATGAAAAGGCCTAAAACTTGATAGATGATTTTAAATCACAAATGGTGCATTCATCTGTATCTAATATGTCAGTCAGGTCAGGCTTAGCATAAGGACTCTAAGACAATGATACAGATGACAGATCACATCTGCATACAGCATAGATCTTAATGAGATATACAATAGGTGGGCGTCTCATGAGGATTAGAATGGTATGACACTCTGACTGTAACAGAAAAAAAAACAAATTATGGCTTCCATTTTGATAAAAAAAAATAAAAATAAATGGGGACAGTTTCTGCCGATGCCACCTGATGAGCTCATTAATCCATGAATGTTTGTGTAAGATATAATGACATCATCAATATCAAATAGATAATTGTTATACGGGAAATTTTGCCCACAGCAGAAACTGTAGAATCATATCTATATCATATCATAAGCAAACAGAGCAGACCCTGATCAGACGGCTTCTCTAGGAACCGTCTGATCTGGGTCTACTCTGTTTGTGAAGGCAAAAAAAGGTGTATTTATAGAGTAAAATGTTAAGGGTTGATTCCCCCCTTGTGTGCATGTTGCAGCAAAGATGATGGTTACCTCAGTATAGCCGTTACAGGTATTGATTATGGCATGCTTATAACAATAGGTGTCTATTGGAAAAACACTGGTTCTGCAAGATTACACCAGATATTATCTGGCTGACTTTACCTCTCTAGCCATTTACCTCATGACTATTTATCCCATTCCCTCATATTGACACCTTTTCACACCTCTAACTGTTTAAAACCCTTTCCCTGTTCTACGATTATTTCAAATTTCAATACCTACAGAATATTCATAGACAAAAAGTTAAAATGAAATACGGAAAGTGGACCATTGTAGCCATTTTTAGAACGCAAAGAAACAGATCTTTCAAAATTCCTGAGCAAACAGAGCAGACCCTGATCAGACGGCTCCTATAGGAGCCGTCTGATCTGGGTCTTCTCTGTTTGCAAATGCGTGAAAACACATTTATATGAGGGAAAGGGTTAAAGTAATTTTTATCCCATTCCCTCATATTGACACCTTTTCACGCCTCTGTTAAAGTAATTCTTATCCCATTCCCTCATATTGATGCCTTCTCTTGCCTCTGTAAAAGTCACTTTTATAATCCCATTCACTCATATTGATGCCTTTTGACGCCTCTGTAAAAGTCACTTTTTTAAAATATTGTGATAGACAGAGCATTAATTATTTATCACAATGGTTTCAAAACATTTTTTAGTAAATGCTCCTTTTCAGTAGATTTATTCAAAGAGTTAAAAAAGAATAGTCTATGAGAAAATGTGTTACACAAGAATTCACCACGAATAATTTATCAGCTTAATTCTTATAATGGAAATACAGTAGAACCCCGCTAATGTGACCACTTAATGAATTACCATAACTGTCTTTATAAGCATGTGGTAGCTTAATGCAGGACAAAAGTAATGCAGAAAGCTCCTAGAGGAGCTTTCTGCATTACTTTTGTCCTGCATTAAGCTACCACCTGCATATAGCACCCAGAATTATACCTCTTTTAGGTGGTCGCATTAGCGGGGTTTTACTGTATGTGAACAAAACAGTTTTCAGCCATTGCAGAACATTTAATATCAGTTCTATATAATTCCATAAGCAACAAGATGTCTTTGTGAAACACTATGCCCGGACCCAATTTGACCTTTGACCTTGACTTTGACCCTGAAGGATGACCTTGATCATAACATGTCACCCCTCAAAATGTGCGGCTTTATGAGATACATATGAATGCCAAATATCAAGTCCCTATCTGTACTGGCTCAAACGTTATGGCCGATGTTAAAGTCAGTGATTTGACCTATATTATTTTTTGACCCCTGACCTTGAAGGATGACATTGACCTTAACATGTCACCCCTCAAAATGTGCGGCTTTATGAGATACATATGCATGCCAAATATCAAGTCTCTATCTGTACTGGCTCAAAAGTTGTGACCAATGTTAAAGTTGCAGTCAGATAGACAAGGCAAAAACAATATGCCCCCAGATCTGATCTGGGGGGCATAAAAAGAGCAGACCCTGATCAGACAGCTCATACATAAGTCAGCTGATCTGGGTCTACTCTGTTTGCAAATTGTGAAAAGGCTCTCTTATCAGGCAAAAGGCTGAACCACTAGTACAATACCTCTGCTGTCTAGGTCAGGAAAACTTGCTGACCAAATCACAGTCAAGAGTGATCCCCAGACACTAATCCATCTTTTATACTACTTTAACAACCCACTGGAACACAACAAAAGGGTTCTTGTGTTACCAATGATACTAAAAAGCCCATTATATTTTGCAAGCAGTCGAGAAAAACTGCCTTTCTACGCATTTGCAAACAGAGTAGATCCAGATCAGAATGAGATGGCTCCTGTAAGAGGTTAAGTTTTTGGAAAATTAAGGGGCATAACTGTGGTGTTCCAAAGTTAATGTGAGTGATACTTGTAGGGCTGCATTTATTTATGCTAGGTATAAAGGTTCACAAATTTCATAGAAAAAATTCCAAACTGTTTCTGAGATATGACTTCTGACAGGCGAAAAGGTTAAGCTCTTCACAAACAAACTCCAGTGTTCCACGGTCAATGTATGTGATACTTGCCGGCCCCGCATCCCCTTATGATTCTTAATATTTCAACAATATTTCATAGAAACTCTGAACCGTTTTTGACATATGACTACTTACAGACAAAAGGTTAAGTTTTTGAAAACAAAGGTCCATGTTCAATGTGAGTTGTACTTACATAATACATAGACCCCATTTCTTTATGGTACTAGACTTTTACACAAAGTTTCAAAGAAAAGATGCTAACTATTTCGGAGATATGACTATGGGACACATGGATGGACAGACTATATCCCTCTATGAAGGGGGAGAACAAAAGACGCTAGAGTGGAATATGGTAAATGTTTCTTTCAAAAATCAAGAGCACAAAATTCTACACCTACTTGCAAACTTGACCAAAATCTGATGGCCAATGCACACTATTTTGAAATATAACAAGAATATGTGCAGAAACAAAAAGAAAGAGTGTTATAATCCTATTCAGATACATGTATTTGCCATAATTCTGACCAATCAGGGCCTTTATCAGTGATGTCAATGATCAGACCCTGATCAGATAACTCCTACAGGAGCTGTCTGATCTGGGTCTACACTAATCTATTTGCAAAAGGTGTGAAAAAGCATTTGTATCAAGGAAGGGATAAATCTACTTGGCTGGGGTCTTATGGCCATACATGATGATAAACACCAAATATAATCGATAAGAGTAATGACCCCTTACCAGATTGAAGCCATTGTGAAGGGGAAATAGTCCATTCCCTCATACTGATGCCTTTTGACGCCTCTGTAAAAGTTACTTTGTGAAACCATTGTGATAAATAGAGCATTTGCTCCATAGGAGCAAATGCTCTATTTATCACAATGGTTTCAAAACTACACAATTCTAATTTTTTTCCTTTTCTCCAGTAAATGCTCCTTTTCGGTAAGATTTATTCAAAGAGGTGGGATCTAAAAATAATCTACGAGGGAATGGGATAGTGTGTGAAGTTTGATAGGAAAGCTGTATGGATGTCAGTACTGTAACAAAATGTCAAATGTTTTTCCCAATGACATCAATAGTTATAATAGCGCATGGACACATGAAGTTTTGACCAAGGCAGATACAGTAGAATCATATCTGTATTATATAACATGTAAGAAAACTGAGCAGCCCTAATCAGATTGGCTCATGATCTGAGTCTACTCTGTTTGCAACTTTAGGCATAGAAACGTGTTTATATGGAGCAAAGGGATAACGCCCATGACAACCATAATGATAATGACAAAACGACTATGGCAGTATCTCAACCCTTTGACGCTGACGCTGACGCTGACGCCGACGCCGGGGCGAGTAGTTAGGGTAGCTCTACTATTCTTGGAATAGTCAAGCTAATAAGCATTTTCAGAATTGTAGCAGACAAAAAATGTTTGCTGATAAACCCTTTTACTGTTTAATGTTTATACAAGAAATAAAGACATCAAGAATGGTTATTAGCAGATTTTTTATAAATTTCAAATGCAAACAGAGCAGACTTCAATCAGGTGGCTTCTACAAAAGCCATCTGATCTGGGTCTACCGAGTACTCTGTTTACAAAGGCATGAAAAAATGTTTATATGAAGGAAAGGGGAAGGAAACTGAGGAAAGGATGAAAGCTATTTAGCAGTTAACTTTATTATAGTGAACTTTTATTCTTTATGTTTGTTTTAGATCTTTGTGTGTATTGCTTGTTTAATCCTTTAAATGTGGGACATGCACATACTGTCATAAGCAAACAGTGTAGACTCAGATCAGAGGGCTCCCTGAGGAGCCCTCTGATCTGGGTCTGCACTGTTTGTCATTCAAAATCCTCTACCAGGTTTGAACTTGTCACACTGAGTGGACTCTGTAGTTAAACACTGATGGGTTTTTCCACTCTGAAAAATCAGTCACGAGTGTTGAAGGGGTTTAACCCTTACAGTGCGGGACACACGTCAGTAATGTCATTTGCAAACAGTGTAGTCCTAGATGAGAGGGCTCCTCTAGGAGCCCTCTCATCAGGGTCTGCACTGTTTGTCATGCTACACTTTTCTTTAGAAAAATCCCTATATATCCATCATAAGTTTTAGATGTTTAGATTTTGGACTAGTCCATTTGAAAAGTCAGCGTTGATGGGGTTAACATTGTCATTGTCAAGTACCAATAAATGTTTGGCCTAATACCAACACTTGGGTCATTCAAACTAAGTCTGCTTGACAACACTGAGCTGATGGAAATAGCCAAAAGATAAACATTATATAGTTACATGTAGACCTTAAGCTTTATCCTTTTGCTGCCATGGGCTAAGCTATGATCACCTATAATATACAAATGTACCGATCTAGAGCTACAGATAAAGGTGCATACTCGCATACTAAAATCGTCATAAATTCTCCACCAAACCCAGTATACTGTGATCACTTAAGAATATAGGGTTTGGTGGAGAACTAAAGGAGCTACATGTATTCCTGAAAATGTTTAAATGTATGCATCTTATCTGGACCTAAACAGGCTTGATCCAGATCCAATTACAATTAAAGGTACAATTATGTTTAAACCCAGATCAGAGGGCTCCTGAATGAGCCCTCTAATCATGATTTGTATTTTTGTTGCTGAACCCATCAATTTCAATGGCTTATTCAAGCAAAAACAGTAAAACCTCTCTATAACGGCCACTAAATTACATCAAAGGCAGGTTGCTGCTTAAAGCAATGTGAAGGTAAAACAGAACGCTTCTGTTTTACTTTCACCTTGCTTTTAGCGTCCACCTGCCCTAAATACCAAATAATAAATTAACACAATTTAGTGGCTGTTATAGAGAGGTTTTACTGAACTTTGTTCGCTGTGCCCCTCTCATATGAAATATGGATGAGTTCCAAAGCAAGATGTGGATGCAGGGTGTTTTTTAAACCTTTCCTTCATATAAACACCTTTTCTGACATGCATTTGCAAACAGAGAAGACCCAAATCAGATGGCTCCTAAAGTAGCCGTCTGATCAGGGTCTGCTCTGTTTACTTCTGATGTAATATAGATATGATTCTACATTTTCTTCCGTGGCCAAAACTTCCTGTGTCCATGTGCTATTATAGCAATTAATCTGTTTAATATTCATGATGTCATTATTTCTTAGATGAATATTCATTGAGTAAAAGGTTAACCCTCAATTTACCTTATACGAACATGTTTTCACACATTTGTAATCAGAGTAGACCCAGATAAGACGGCTCCTATTGGAGCCATCTGATCAGGGTCTGCTGTTTGCTAGTGGAGTTTGAAAGATCTGTTTCTTTACTTTCTTAAACGGCTATAGTGTTCCATTTTCCATATTTTATTATAACTATTTGTCCATGAATATTCTGTAGGTATTGAAATTTGAAATAAACACAGGACTGGGAAAGGGTTAAATAATATTGGAATAAATGGATTAAACAGGAATTAGGGAAAAGTTTTTAAGTCATGATTTTGGGTCATTTGGATCGCTCTTTAAGTTGTATACGCTTCTCTGTATGTTCTAAACAGGGAGACATTAGTAAGCTATAAACGACTTTAACTCCCAAATCGCCCTCTAGCCTGAGCCCTGATTAGATGTCTGACATTGATCACGGCCTGTCAAAATTCTGACAGGACTATATTTTCAAGCATTACCATAATCAAGGCATACAGACAGTAACATATCCATTTTCCCAGTATGCAAAACATCTAAATCAGAACAGAATTCCATTAAGGCATTGGGCAATTACACCCATTTCTACATTATTATTATTATACATTCTGAAAAAAAAGACTCATTGTGTTGAACAGTCATAGATTTGATGCATAAATTTAACTGTATTCAAGACTAGGCCCTTTATTTCTCCATCAAATCCTATGTTGTGACCACTCTTTAGAATGGTCTCTGAAGAGACGATTCTAAAGAGTGATCATCACCACCATTGGTATTGGTGGAGAAATGATGATTTTACTACTTGAATACACATCATTATCTATAAATCTGGTCGAACATCCAAAAGTCTATCTCTGTATCGTAACCAATTCCCTCATATTGACGACTTTTGACGGCTCTGTAAAGGTCACTTTGTGAAACCATAATGTGATAAATAGAGCATTAAAATTTTGCTCCTATAGGAGCAAATGGTCTATTTATCACAATGGTTTCAAACTACAAAATTCTAAAAAAAAAATCCTTTTCTCTAGATAATGCTCCTTATCGGTAGGTTTATTCAAAGAGGTTGTATCTAAAAATAGCCTATGATGTAATGGGTTAAACTATCTATCCATCCAAATCTTTTATTTCTCCATCAAACTCTCGTTGGTTACACTACATCACTTATTATAAGCTAACTCATGAATATTCATGTACAAGAAATAAATGACATCATGGATATAAGAAATAGAGGCATCATGAATATGTATTGATTTTTATAATGGCACATTAATAGAGAAATGTTTGGTCATGAAAGAAACTATAAGAATTATATCTATTATTATTTCATAAGCAAACAGAGCAGACTCTGATCATGCGGCTCCTAAAGAAGCCATCTGATCTGGGTCTACACTGTTTGCAAATATTTATGGAGTAAAGGGTTAAGTACCAACAAGACAGGGTTTTGTAAATCCTAAATATCTCATCCAGGTCTGCACTGTTTACAACAATAGCTTACATAGTACTTTCATTTCTGATGAGGGACAAACAATGTAGACCCTAATAAAATGCCACATTATTGTGTAGCTCGCTGCCGATCTTAATCTACACCGAACATATTTTTTCAAACGTGGACCCGTATATATTATTTTAACAGTCACCAACCATATCAGTTACCTGATAGACACATCTTGACACCTTTGCAAACAAAGTAGACCTCAGATCAGAACTATATAAATCTTAACCCTTCTCTTGCTGAATTTTAAAATACATTTCTCCTTCTTTACCCATGCCCTGTTGTATAATTACGTATATCTTCACTGTGTACAAGTATTGCACTCTGCAATCACTGCTGTGGAGTGCACTGGTTGCACAATCAACTTGTAAATAGTGCAGACCCTGATGAGACAGCTCCTGCAGGAGCTGTCTCATCTGGGTCTTCACTATTTACAGGTAGGTATATTGACGTGAATAGCAAGCGAAGGGTTAAATCTACATTCTACAGTTTCTGCGACAGTAAAAAAATCCTGTGTTCATATATCATTACAAAAATTCAGCTAATAAATATTCATGTCTTTATTTCTTATATGAATATTCATCAGGTAAAGTCTTAATCTGTTTTTACCCTGAGCATTATATTTTCATTCCTAGGTGATTTAATGAATTACAAAGCTAGACTCTTGTCTGTTTGTACCCTGCTCCATTACTGAATTATTCAGGATATAGTCTAGATCTAATCAGTTTCTCATTATCAGTTAGAATCAGTTTATGATTACAGCTTTAACCCATTCCCGCATATTGACGCCTTTTGACGCTTATGTAAAAGTCACTTTATGAAACCATTGTGATAAATAGAGCATTTGCTACACAGGAGCAAATGCTCTATTTATCACAATGGTTTCAAAACTACACAACTCTGAAAATTTCCTTTTCTCTAGTTAATGCCCCTTTTTGGTAGATTAAATCAATGAGGTTAGGTCTAAAAATAGCCTAAGTGGGAATCATGGTTAGAGTACACTGAAGACAGTAGACAGTATAGTACATACATGTACAACCCTTCATAGGTGCAAGGTAGTAATTGAAACATTTACTGAGCAAATGGATATAGATTTAACCCATTCCTCCATAAATACGCCTTTCGACGCCTCTGTAATAACCACTTCTTGAAACGATTGTGATAAATAGAGCATTTGCTCCTATAGGAGCAAATGCTCTATTTATCACAATGGTTTCAAACTAAAAAATTCTTAAATTTTCCTTATTACAGAGGCGTAGAAAGGTGTATTTATGGAAGAAAGGGTTAACCCTTTCCCTATTCTATGCTTATTCCAAATAGCAATACCTACTGAATATTCATGGACAAAATATCATGTATATTGAAATATGGAAGGTGGAACATTACAATCATTTTAGAAACTAAAGAAACTGATCTATCAAATTCCATTTAGCAAACAGCAGACCCTGATCATATAGGAGCAGGGCTGAAGCTGCAGCTCTCCATCAGGGAGAAGTTTAGTGGGATTCAGGGAGATTAAGTTTTGGTCCTGATTTTGTATCTCCCTATAATGTTCTATACATTTAAACTTCTCCCTCAATTTAAAACAGAGAGAAGTCAGCAGGGTAGGTAAACTTTTTCTCCCAAATCATCCCTAGCTTGGGCTCTCGGTCCAAAGGAACCATCTAATCTGGGTCTGCTCTGTGTGAAAAGGAGTTTATATGAAGGAAAGGGTTAATATAATCACCACAAGTGGCCAATGCCACCATCAATATCAGCTGGATTCATTGTCTCAAGAAGATTAATTCCAGTTTGTTAAAGGCTGTTAAGTTTATGTCGCTCTTTTTAATTATTCAGTGTTCTGTGCCAAAAAAAAAACCTGTCTGAAGAAATTGATTAAAATTGCGGTCTCTAACAACCATTCTGGCAGACCACTGCAAAGACACGAAAGCTAACAAAAATTTATATGCCACAAATATTAGTTATAGCAGTGAAGCACCTAAAATATTCTACCACTATATACAATACAAGCTTCATAATCATAATGAATAAATTTCAAAGTCCATGATAAGAGCATTGGTGGTTGCTCAACCCTTTCCTCCATACATACACCTTTCGATGCCTCTGTAATAACCACTTCTTGAAACCATTGTGATAAATAGAGCATTTGCTCCTTAGTATAATAGGAGCAAATGCTCAATTTACCACAATGGTTTCAAACCACAAAATTCTAAACTTTTCTCCAGTAAATGCTCCTTTTGGGTAGATTCATTCAAAGAGGTTGGGTCTAAAATAGCCTATGGAGGAAAGGGTTAAGAGACCTTTGGACTGGTTCAGTCATTTTTCATGTCAAGAGTAATTCATTTATCTGTTGAAAAAGAGAAAAAAATTAACAATTGCAAACAACTGGTTGAACAAATACAGTCAGCCAGGTCAAGATTAAAGCATTTTCAAGAATCACTTCTTTATTTCTCCACCAAAGCCTATGTTGTGACCACTCTTTAGAATTGTCTCTTCGGGGCGATTCTAAAGAGTGGTCACAACATAGGCTTTGGTGGAGAAATGGCGATTTTTGAATTTGAGTACGCAGAGCTCTGAGTCAGCACAAAAATACTTCATTGTTTGTTCTTAGGTGACTTCTATCTACTATGTCTGAAACTTTTTGCAAACAGTGTAAGCTCAAACCAGCCAACCTCTTATGTGGCTTTCCACTACAATTGTATTTACAAAGCAATATTTAACCTTTAACCCTTCCCTTCATATAAACACCTTTTCATATCTTTGAAAACGGAGTAGACCCAGATCTACAAAACTTCAGAATCAGATGTGTGAAAAGGTCTTTATATGAGGGAAAGGGTTAATCACTGATGGACCATTCCACTCTAAACATCAAGCATTGAATTCTTTCAAGGTTTTGTATTAGAAAGCTAGGTCAGCAATTAATTACCAGTATCTGGCAACATGCTTTAACTTTTCACTGGCTAAATAACCGTCATATGCCAAACAAGTATTTCAAAACTAATTCTACTTCCCTTTCTTTCAGAAACAATATGCAGGAAATCAAACAGTCTTGATACAGATAAGTGCCGCAGTTGTTCAGTATCGAATCTGGATCTAAACTGCTTTCAAAGATGATCACAGCTTCTAACTCAATGTGGTAAGAGACAAGGTGCCGGTTTATCTTACTAACTTGATAGAAGAAATTTGCATTTGTTCGTTTCATTTGAATGCATTTTCTCATGCTCGTGGCGATTAACCCGTAAACCACCACAGTCTAATTTACAGCAGAACCACTCTCTAACGAGCACTCAATGAATAAAACTGGGGGTCTGTTAGATCAAATGATAGCTTAATGCAGGAAGAAAGTTAGGCAGAAAGCTCCTAAGGAGCTTTCTCCATAACTTTCTTCCAGCATTAAGCTACCACCTACCTAAAAGACCCAGAATAAATCATTTATGGCAGTCGCTTTAAAGAAGTTTTACTGTAATTTAATATCACTGTCAGCATGAATTACTTAATGCAGGTGTTTTTCCTCCTTTCACTGAAGATACAATAGAATCTGTCTTTAGCGGCTATTAAAAAGATCTCTAAAATCTAGATTTCTGAAACAGGTAGTAGCTTAATGCAGGACAAAAGTGATACAGAAAGCTCCTATAGGAGCTTTCTGTATCTTTTTTAACCTGCATTAAGTAACCAACTGCTTTTTAAAAGTCTAAAAATGAATGATCGTTTAAGACAGGTTAAGACTGTATGTCAATAAGTGAATTGACGTTTGCAGTTCTTGATGAAAAGGAAGTTCCTTACTCTGTGTCCAATCTTCTTTCCTCTGTGTCCAATCTGAACAGACGAGATGCTAAGTTCATATAACTTTGTATCTCATCAGGATCTAAACTGCTTGACTCTCTGTATGTAAATTACGCCTTTGAATGTTGAATAAAACTGCAAAATCATATTAATTTTGTATTATACTATATTATACCATAAGCAAACAGAGCAGACCCTTGATATTGATGTGACTGACATGGTTCATTAATTATTTCATGATGTTTATACATGCATTGCTTTAATCATCACAATTAATGTTGATATTTTTTTCAGTGTATTGCTATCTGTAACCAGTGTTACTTGCACAATATTGAAATAAATCTATCTATCTATCTTTCTAATAAATCACCTGTTGAAATCATTGTGATAAATAGAGCATTTGCTCCTATAGGAGCAAATGCTCTATTAATCACAATGATTTCAAACTACAAAATTCTCAAAATTTCCCTTTTCTCTAGCTAATGCTCCTTTTCGGTAGATTTATTCAAAGTGGTTGGATCTAAAAATAGCCTATGAGGGAATGGGTTAATGCATGAAAAGACATTTATATGAAGGAATGGGTTAACTCAGTACTCTAGAATCCATTCATTTTGAAAGGCTTAAAATTCAGTGCAGACAGACCACCAGATCCCATGTTGTGATCACTATCTTTGAGAGTATCTAAAGAGTATCCATAATAGGGGAATTGGGTGAGAAATAATAGATATATTCTTGATAAGTTTATGCATTGAATTATGCCTCTGCAAATTGAGGATTGAAGCTGATGTATATGCAAGTTATGACATCACATCTTGTCTGTTGTTTTCGATGAGTTTGGTGAACCCTTTTCCTGTTCAATATTCATGTAAGAAATAATGACATCATGAGTATTAAAAAATTTATAAACTGAACTTTAATAATGTAAACTTTTCAAGAAATATTTTTGCTTTGACAAAAGCTGTAGAATCAGATCTGTATCATGTCAATAACGAACAGAGCACTGGCCCTGATCAGACGGCTCATATAGGAGCTGCCTGATCTGGGTCAGCTCTATTTGCAAATGCATGAACACGCATTCATATGAAGGAAAGTGTTAAGTTTTGGTTTTACAGCGCTGCTAATACATGGTGTTGATATTGAACAGTTTTGTGAAGGACATGACTATATATGCAAGTGTGCACTTCGTTTGAGTTTCCGGTGTAACAGTATGTTGCTGCCTGAACCTTCTTGTCACAGCTACAGATAATGGTGCATACCCACAGATAATGGTGCATACCAAATACTAAAATTCTTATTTCTCCACCAATCCCTATATTGTGACCACTCTTTAGAATCGTTTTGAAGAGATGGTTCTAAAGAGTGGTCGCAGTATAGGGTTTGATGGAGAATAGATGACTATAGAGTTTGGTGGAGAAATAAATGAGTTACAGTAAAACCCCGCTAATGCGACCACTTAATAAACAGTTTAAAGCAGGTGGTTGCTTAATGCAGGACGAAAGTTATGCAGAAAGCTCCTAGAGGAGCTTTCTGCATAACTTTCGTCCTGCATTAAGCTACCACCTGCCTCTGCCACCCAGATGTATGCCCCTTTTTGGTGGTCGCATTAGCGGAGTTTTACTGTATAAATGTTTTAATTTACTCATCTTATCTGGACCTCTGTTCTTCTGTCATTTCCTCATTTGTTCTATCTTTAAAGAATTAAGCATGAAAGACTTAAATCAGCCTACATTACATTAATGCACTAAGCATCAAACATGCATTGGATTTCTTTATTGTCTGAGAATTACCACAGATATTGAGAAACCGGTATTGACAAAGATTAAATAGCACTAAATTAATCCTTAAAATTTCCAAGAAATTGCAATAACTACTTTCTGAACAGTTGTCAATTGCAACTGCTTGATTTCTCAAAATGCAACTTTGGATCCATCACTTTTAAAATTCAGAAACATGATAATTGCTGAACAAACCTTTGGCATGTCCCATCAGGATCCAAACTATGTCAAATTATATAGCAATCCCCTTTTCAAACAGCCAATGGCTGCTAAAAAGCAAACTGAATTAAAATGATCACTGAATGTGATTAATACTCTAACACAAGTGCTTGTCAGACAACCCATTCCCTTATAGACTATTTCAACTCTCTGAATAAATCTACTGAAAAGTTATTAGGAGCATTCACTAGAAAAAAGGCTAGTTTCCATTTCCCTCTTTAATATTCATGTAAGAAATAATGACATCATGAATATTTATGTACATTGCATTTTTTGGCTCACGCAGAAGCTGTAGAATCAGGTCTCTATTATATAATATAACCAAACAGAGCAGACCCCCTGTAAGAGCTTTCTGATCAGGGTCTACTCTGTTTGCAAATGCTTGAAAAGGCATTTATTTACATGAAGGAAATGGTTAAGAATTGTATAGTTTTGAAACCACTGTACATGTGATAAACACAGAGCATTGATTTTGCTCCATAGCAAAATTTAATGCTCTTTTAACCACAATAGTTTCCCAAAGTGACAAAATACTTTACTAATCAATGGGATAATCAAGGGCCATAAATCTGTGAATATTATATAACAATACACACATCTCTTGACGATGAAACTTCCCATAAAGTTGACAACGATCTTGGCTAAAAGCATGGTCCTTCCAAAGTTTACAATTCAGAATTGTTCTGAAATGTATCACTACACATATCTATAAACACATGCATTTGACAGCATTATGCAGGTCTAAAGATATGCAGAAAGCTCCTACAGGGGCTTTTAGTATTACTTTAGCCCTGCATGAGGCTGTAAACTTGAGATAAATAGTCCAGATCAGAAATCAGATGACTCGAACTTCTGTTATCTTGAAGTAATTTGTATGGTCCCTTAAAGTTCGATATATTGAAGTTCAACTGAGTGTATAAATATTGAGAAGTAAAAGTACTCACTGTACAATTAACCCTTTCCCTCATATAAACGTGTTTTCACGCATTTGCAAACAGAGTAGACCCAGATCAGACGGCTCCTAGAGGAGCCGTCTGATCAGTGTCTGCTCTGTTTGCTAACAGAATTTGATAGCTTTGTTCTTTGCTTTCTAAAATGTCTACAATCTTCCACCTTCTATATTTCTTTATAACTATTTTGTTAATGAATATTCAGTAGGTATTGAAATTTGCAATAATTATAGAACAGGGAAATGGTTAAACTTTAACGAGTAATTATAATTAATGCTTAGAAGGAATTTAAGTTTATAGGTAAGCAAAGTTAATACTGAGTATTATATTTATGGCATTTAATAATTCAAATACAGAATAACCTGGCTTATGCGCCCATTCATTTATTGAATATAGGAGTCTTCAAATGCAGGTGGTTGCTTAATGCAGGACAGAAGTAATGCAGAAAGCTCCTACAGGAACTTTCTGCATTACTTTATAGACATGCATTAGGCTATATCACCTGCCTTACAGACCCATAATTGGGCCACTCATTTCAGGTCCTACTGTATTGAAGGGGAAAATCCCAAATCATCTAAAAGATCTGGAGAAGCTTTCCTGGAGAATATTTCCATACAGTATAATATATAAACTTATTCTGAAATCTGACGACAAACTTCAGTTGTTTTGCATAATAGAGTAGGTAGACCTAGATGTAGGAGCTGTTTTATGAGGGTCTAATTTTGTTTGGTTGTAATCTTACAGATCTGATTCCCTAATGTTTTAAATAATACCTTATTTATAAATTTAAACTCTTTTAACCTAATGAATAATCATATAAGAAATAATAACATCATGATTATTAATTAGGTTAATTTTCATAATGGCATAATGAACACAGGAAATTGTGCAGACCCTGATCAGGGTCCATGCTTATAAAACTTTTTAGTTGAGTCTGATTAAGTTCTCAAGCTTTTGATTGGTCAGATTTGAGTTCTCAAGCTTTTGATTGGTAAATTTTGATTGGCCTTTGGCTCAAATCTGACCAATCAAAAACTTGAGAACGAACTCAGACTCAACTAAAAGTTTTATAAGCATGGACCCCGACAGCTCTACTACATGTATGTCTGCAAAAGAAAATGTGCTTCTATCAGATAAAGGTAACTTTGAATAAATCTACTGAAAAGGAACATTTAATAAAGAAAAGGAAAGTTTTAAAATTTAATAGTTTTGAAACCACTGTGATAAATAGAGCATTTGCTCCAAATAGTAGTTTCAAAGGGTGACTTTAACAGAAGTGTCAATATATGGGGATAGGTTAACAAGAGCACAGCAAGCGGGTTCGAACGCGTGTCTGTTATCATTTTGGTATGTGTGGATAGGCCGTTTCAAGATGAACATGCATACCAAATATGAAGGTTGTAAATGAAAAATTGAAGTTATGGTCAATGTTAAGATTTCGAACGACGACAACAACGACGCGGACGCCGGAGTTATGACAATAGCTCGTGATTTCTTCGAAACAGACAAGCTAAAAATTGGGAGAGGCTTGTATGAATATTCATTTTTAACCCTTTCCTCCATAAATACGCCTTTTTACGCCTCTGTAATAACCACTTCTTCAAATCATTGTGATAAATAGAGCATCTATAGGAGCAAATGTTCTATCTATCACAATGGTTTCAAACTACAAAATTCTAAAACTACTTTTACCTAGTTAATGCTCCTTCTGGGTAGATTCATTCAAGTTGGGTCTAAAAATAGTCTATGAAGGAAAGGGTTAACCCATTCCTGCGTATTGATGCCTTTTGACGCTTCTGTAAAACCATTGTGATAAATAGAGCATTTGCTCCATAGGAGCAAATGCTCTATTTATCACAATTTCTAAGCTACACAATTCTCAAAGTTTCCATTTCTCTAGTTAGTGCTCCTTTTTGGTAGATTTATTCAAAGAGGTTAGGTCTAAAAATAGCCTAAGTGGGAATGGGTTAAATAAAAGGTTAAATGGAGGAAAGTACTATAAACATAACAGAATGTACTGTAAAAACATCTACTCTGTTTGCAAAGGTGTAGGTTGGAGTAAAGGGATATCAGTTCAGGTGAGCTAAACTCACTTAAATATGATACCAGAGTCAAATGCAGACAACGTCAAACAAGTAATAACCTATAATGAAAGGTCCATAGCACAGAGAACAGACGGCCATTATGAGTGATTATGTTCTTTGCTGCAAAGTGGCAAGATGACAGGGCTATCAGTGTTTATTGCAGTCTGTGTCTGTCACCTGTCAATCAAATGACTGGAAACAAACATACAGAATGGATAGGAAATTTCACTGAACATGTTTCTGATTTTGTTTGTTAACCCACCATTCCATGAATATTCATGCTAGAAATGATGACATCATGAATATTAATTCAATTAATTAACACATGAAATTTTTGCCAATGCAGAAACTAGAATCAGATTTTTGTTATTCCATCAGCAAACAGCAGACCCTGATCTAACAGCTCTTATAGGAACCATCTGATCTGGGTCTACTCTGTTTGCAAGGCACTAGAAAGGAATATATATATGAAATAAAAGGTTCATAGGTTAGAGAGAATTAACCCTTTCCTCCATAGGCTATTTTTAGACCCAACCTCTTTGAATGAATCTATCGAAAAGGAGCATTAACTAGAAAAAAGGATTTTTTTTTTTAGAATTTTGTAGTTTGATACCATTGTGATAAATAGAGCATTTGCTCCTATAGGAGCAAATGCTCTATTTATCACAATGGTTTCAACAGGTGATTTTTACCAGTGGCGTAGAAACTTTCTAGAAAGGCATATTTATGGAGGAAAGGGTTAAGAAAACACCTTTGATTAGCCTGTGCAATGTAAAGAGTGTAGACATTGAGTAGATCTAAGCCTCATCAATGTCCCAAGTTTTTAACACTCTGATCAATAAGTACCTAAGTTTGTCAGACGTCATCATTATTTTGAGTAATCTGGGTAGTATAAACTCAGAACAGTGGCATCAAACATCAAAATTAGCTAAAGTATTAGGACAGACAAACTTAGGCAAACAGTGATCAGTGTGTTCAAAATTTGGGCCTTGATGAGGCAAACCAAGATCAAATGACTCCTGAAGAAGCTGTTTAATCAGGGTCTATACTATTTGCTAAGATCAAATGACTCCTGAAGAAGCCGTTTAACCAGGGTCTATACTATTTGCTACTATGTCAGTCTAATTCAACCCATTCCCTCATATATTGACGCCGTTGAACGCCTCTGTAAAAGTCACTTTTTGAAACCATTGTGATAAACAGAGCATTTGCTTCTATGAAGCAAATGCTCTGTTTATCACAATGATTTCCAATCTACACAATGCTCAAAGAGACGATTCTAAAGAATGATCACGAAATAGGGTTTGATGGAGAAAAAAAGGATTATTCATTTTAAAGGTTAAATTTATGCAAAATATCCATGCCTTTGGGATTACAGTTTTATAATGACAATTACTAGGCATGCTAAAAGATATGGAAATTTTACATTGTAAAACATCTATGGCCATTAAAAGTAAAGCATGCACACTTAGATTCTTCAGATGTTATGACGATAAACATTTTACAATCAATTGAATTATGCTGATGATGTACATGTAAATGACTAAATAAATACACACTGACAGATTTCTGCCATGTCAGCATCAGTTTCCAAGAGCCTACAGCATGATACAGTCATAATCATCATCTGATTTAATTACATATTTTCATTTCCATGGAAATATTCAATTGCATGTAACTTAATGCAAATGAATGCCAACGGAAAAAATTAAGTTGCTTCATTTTAATGTTTGAGTGGTTTATTTGATCAGGATTCAGTCATTGTGTGATAAAAGAATTAATCCGTTTTAATCTAACAATTATTTTCAATCAAAAAACACCTAGTGTAAAACATGAATCCCATAATTTTACATTAATAAAATATTCATCTGAAGTACTATTCATTCAATACTATTATGAACCTATATTCAGAGCTACAGAAAAAAGTGGGTACCCAAATACTAAAATCGTCAATTCTCCACCACATTCTATACTGTGACCATTCTTTAGAATCGTCTCTTCGAGACGATTCTAAAGAGTGGTCACAGTATAGGGTTTGGTGGAGAAGTAAAGGAGTTATTCTTGAAAATGTTTAAATTTACGCATCTTATCTGGACCTCTGAATATTCATCTAATTAGTACCAACCATTCATTTCATACTATTATTAACCCTTCTCTTAAAAGCACACCATGACTTTTAATAAAACACTTGCAAATCAGACAACTGTTGGCACTGTCTCAACAGGGTCTGCTCTGTTTGCAAAAGGTTAAAATGTGTTTATATGAGAGAAAGGTCATAAAAAAGACATACAAACAATTAAACACCAAACACCTTTACATACTTTTACAAACAGAGTAGACTCACATCAGATGGCTCCTATATATAGGAGCCTGTCTGATCAGGGTCTGCCCCGTTTGCTTATGAAATCATACAGACCTGATCCTACAGTATATGTCTAAGCTTACAATTCCCCTTTAAATTTTTACCATATAAACTTGTGTAATGAATATTCATGAAGAAATATAAATTCATGCATATATGTTCATAAGGGAAGGGTTAACCCTTTCCCTCATATAAACGTGTTTTCACGCATTTGCAAACATAGTAGACCCAGGGTCTACTCTGTTTGCTAATAGAATTTGATAGATCTGTTTCTGTCTACAATGGTCCACCTTGCATATTTCTTTATAAATATTTTGTTAATGACTATTCAGTAGGTATTGAAATTTGTAATAAACACAGAACAGGTAAAGGGTTAAATAATATTAATTCCACAAAAAGTCCCATGCATGTTTCAAGTGCCATAATAAAAATTGACTTAAAACAATATATATATTCGATCGTAAATTCTTACATGAATATTCATGAAAGAAAGGGTTAAAGGGATCATATAAATGTAAAATATGTAAATTCAGGTAAATGAAATTCAGACAAAGGATTCCTGTTTTTTTAATAACAATTTCTTTATTGAAATCCAGTAACTTTCGTGCAAAACTATTTCAATCCCAAAAGTACATTTTATCTTCATTTCTATTCAAACAAGAAGGCCATGATGGCCCTGTATTGCTCAACTCGTTCACAGGCTTAGTTATCTATTATGTACATTGACCAACATTCTTCAGGCAGCTGTATTTCACTGAAAACACAAGTCTGTAGATTTTGCATAAGATGATTTTCAATTTGTTAAACCCATTCCCTCTTAGGAGAGTTTTAGAGCCAACCTCTTTGAATAAATCTACCTAAAAGGAGCATTTACTAGAATAAAGGAAAATGTTAGAATTGTGTAGTATTGAAACCATTGTGATAAATTTATCACATTGGTTTCAAGAAGTGACTATTACAGAGGCGTAGAAAGGCGTATCAATGGAGGAAAGGGTTAACTCCTGTGACCTAATTTTGCAGCAGACTAAAACCATTTATAAAACTCGGATTGATAGAAGATCACCAAAGGATCAAATTCCTTTCATTGGTTTAAGAGAAAATCATGAAATAAAGAATTGATTCTAAAATCTATTTTTTAGCTCCAATGATGTACTTGCACTGCGCTGGAACAATTTAACCCTTTACTCCATAAATACACCTTTTAACCCTTTCCCAGTTCTATATTTATTCCAAATTTCAATACCTTAGTGAATATCCATGGACAAAATGGTCATAATCAAATATGGAAGGTGGAAGATTGTAGCCATTTTAGAAAGTAAAGAAACAGACCTTTCAAATTCCATTAGCAAACAGGGCAGACCCTGATCAGATGGCTGCTCTAGGAGCCATCTGATCTGGGTCTACTCTGTTTGCAAATGCGTGAAAACACATTTATAAACACAGTAGACCCAGATCAGACAGCTGCTATTGGAGCCACCTGATCAGGGTGTTCTGCATATGCTTATGAAATTCAAATAAGATATGTATACTGAGTATATCTGATTCTACAGTTTCTGTCATGAAAACCAATTCCCTAACAAGTTCCTAGTGTCCGTATTAAAATTCAATTAATTAATATTCATGATGTCATTATTTCTAATATAAATCCATGGAGTAAAGGGTTGAATAAATTTGACAGAGAGGACCATCTAAGAATTGTTTCTTTGAAGTTTGATCAATTTCCATTTAGCAGTTTAAGAGAAGATATTGCTAATAAAGAAAGTATTCATGGAAATCTATTTTCAGCTGCTGTGACAAAATAAATTATACAGCTGATCTAACATTCATACACTTTTGATAGAGGACCTCAGCTGATCTAACATTCATACATGTTTGATAGAACACCATCTAAGCTGATCTAACTTTATTATTCTTTCTTTCTCGAAGAGACAATTCTGAAGAGTGGTCACAACATAGGGATCGATTGGTGGAGAAATGGCGACTTCAGTATTTGAGCACCCTTATCATTCTGTAGTTCTGGAATCAGGGTCCATGCTTATAAAACGTTTTAGTTGAGTCTGAGTTCGTTCTCAAGCTTTTGATTGGTCAGATTTGAGCCCTTTGGCTCAAATCTGACCAATCAAAAGTTTGAGAACGAACTCAGACTCAACTAAAAGCTTTATAAGAATGGATCCAGATTAATATTATTTCATAGCAAACACAGCTGACCCTGATCAGACGGCACCTACAGGTGCTGTCTGATCTGGGTCTACTCTAGATCTATTTGCAAAGGTGACAAAAATCGTCTTATTGAGCAACAGGGATAAGGACATGTAGTTTAAAGAAACTGCTGTTAGAATTCTATTTTCAGCTAATGATCTTAAGCTTTAATCCAATTCTGTGGTTTATGAGTTGTCATTTAAACCAGAAATGGTGTCAAAGCCACCTGATGCTCGCCTGTTAAAAAGTTCAGTCTAAAACGTGTCATATTGAACACACAAAAAAATCATTCAATTTTCAATTTAAACTTAACTCCATCAATATCAGAACCAAAATGCAACCAAATACCAATTTTCAGCAACTTAAAAGATTATTAAACAAGAAAGATACATATCAAATGTGGAAGCCCTAGGCATATTGATTCCAATGTAATAGGCAGTTAAAGATTTTTGTAAAAGTAGGTCAAAGGTGAAGGTCAGAAGGGCAAAAATGTTGGCATGGTCATACCAAGTATAGAAGTCCTATGCCTATTGCATCCTATATTATAGGCATTTAAAGATTTTTGCAAAAGTAGGTCAAAGGTCAAAGTCAAGGTCACATGGTATTGAAGATGGAACATTGTAGCCATTTTAGAATATAAATAAACAGATATATCAAATCCCATTAAAAACAGAGCAGACCATGAAATAAAGGACTGTTTCTTTTTCTGGACCTCTAAGTGAAGGCTCTGAAACAGAGTCCTCTGATCAGGGTTTGGGAGATAAAGCAAATGCACTTTATGAGGGCGATGTTAATTGAATGAGGTACAAGCCCATCTTATTTCTTTCCTTCAAATAAACACCTTTTCACTCATTTGCAAACAAAGTTGATCCTGGTCAGATGGCTTCTATAGGATCTGTCTCATCTGGGTCTGCTCTGTTTGCTAATGGAATGTGATAAATCTGTTTCTTAATTTTCTAAAATGGCTACAATGCTCCACCTCCTATACTTCATTATAACTACTTTGTCCATAAATATTCAGGAGGTATTGAAATTTGGAATAAACACAGAACAGGGAAAGGGTGAATTAATTCTTCATGCTAACAGAACATTTGTGATTAACTATGCAAACAGTTTGGACCCAGATAAAATTTTAAGTAACTCAGAATCTAGTCAAACAGTTCGACACTTTGATTATATTTTTGAAGATGGATGGAAGAGTATTAACCCTTTCCTTCATATAAACACGGTTACCTTTTCACGCATCTGCAAACAGAGTAGATCTAGATCAGGTGGCTCCAATATCAGTTGTCTGATCAGGGTCTGCTCTATTTTCTTTTGTCATTTGATATTGATCTGATTCTACAGTTTTTGTCAAAGTGAAAGGTTTCATTTAAAAGTTTACATTATAAAACTTCAGCCAATAAATGTTCATGTTGTCACTATTTCTTACAAGAATACTGAACAGGGAAAAGGTTAAAAGAAGCAAATGTTCTCTTTATCACAATGGTTTCCTTTTTTTCCTTTTCAGTACATTTATTCAGAAAAGTTGGGTCTAAAAATAGCCTATGAGAGAATGGGTTAACCCTTTCCTCCATAAATACGCCATTCTACGCCTCTGTAAAAGTCACTTTATGAAACCATTGTGATAAATAGAGCATTTGCTCCTACAGGAGCAAATGCTCTATTTATCACAATGGTTTCAAACTACAAAATTCTAAAATGTTCCTTTTCTCTAGTTAATGCTCCTTTTCTGTAGATTTATTCAAAGAGGTTGGATCTAAAAATAGCCTAAAGGGTTAACTGATGAAAACCAATTTAATAGTACATACCCCAGAACAATGATTTCTCCATATTTGACAGGTTGTTGAAGCTGTTGTTGCTGCTGTTGCTGCTGTTGCTGTGATGTCATCTGTAGAATATTGGTGTCTTTATAGTGTGTGCCTGCATGTTTCGGTGTTTCTTGTTTGTGTAGAATCTCTTCTGGTGGCCTGAAAAGAATTGTGAACTTGTTAACACTTTATTCCATAAATATACTTTACCCTTAATTTCCTCCATAAATACGCCTTTCTACGCCTCTGTCACAGTCACTTTATGAAACCAATGTGATAAATAGAGCATTTTGCTCCTATAGGAGCAAATGCTCCATTTATCACAATGGTTTTAACACTTTCCCTCATATAAACGTGTTTTCATGCATCTGCAAACAGAGTAGACCCAGATCAGACGGCTCCTAGAGGAGCCGTCTGATCAGGGTCTGCTCTGTTTGCTAATAGAATTTGATAGATCTGTTTCTTTACTTTCTAAAATGGCTACAATGTTCCACCTTCCATGTTTAATTATAACTATGTTGTCCATTAATAATCAGTAGGTATTCAAATTTGGACTAAATACAGAAGAGGGAAAGGGTTAAACTACAAAATTTTAAAGTTTTCCTTTTCTCTAGTTAATGCTCCTTTTCCTTAGAGTTATTCACAGTGGACGGATCTAAAAATAGCATGTGGAGGAAAGCGTTAAGAAATAATCACATCATGAAAATAGGACATTTTGGACAAGGCAGAAATGGCAGAATCAGATGAATAATAAGTTGCATATATATATAAGGAAAACAACTGATATTGATCAGACAACTCCTACAGAAACGTTCTGATCCTGGACTACTATGTGTGCGAAGACATTAACCCTTTCCGTGTTCTGTATTCTAGGCCAAATTTTAATACCTACTGAATATTCATTAACAAAATAGTCATAAAGAAATATGGAAGGTGGAATATTGTAGACATTTTAGAAAGTAAAGAAACATATCTATCAAATTCTTTTTGCAAACAGAGCAGACCATGATCAGACAGCTCCTCAAGGAGCCGTCTGATCTGGGTCTACTCTGTTTGCAAATGAGTGAAAACAAGTTTATATGAGGGAAAGGGTTAACCCTTTACTCCATGAATATCTATGCAAGAAATAATGACACCACATGAATATCAATTAGATTACTTGCAATAATAGTATATGGACACGGGAAATTTTGGCCATTGCAGAAACTGTAGAATTGTATCTATATTATATCAAACAAAAAGTTCCTGTATTTATATACCATCCAAACCTTGTCTAATTAATATTCATGATCATTATTTCTAACATGAATATTCATCAGGTAAAGGGTTGAGCAGCCCAATCATCTGCTCCTAAAAACTTTCAAGATTATTCCCAAAGCGGTAAAAAATAAATATCTAATTAGAATCCTCTAAAATTGGTCTACACAATTTGTAAATGACAGTTCACTTGGTTCTCACATTCATAGACAAATAATAACCCTTTCCTCCATAGGCTATTTTTAGACCCAACCTCTATGAATGAATCTACCCAAAAGGAGCATTTACTAAAGAAAGGTAAAATTTTAGAATTTTGTAGTTTGAAACCATTGTGATAGAGCATTAAATTTTGCTCCTATAGGAGCAAATGCTCTGTTTATAGCAATGGTTTCAAGAAGTGATTATTACAGAGGCTAAGAAAGGCCTATTTATGGAGGAAAGGGTTAAATGAAACATGTAGATTTTGACACTTATAAATCATCATGAAACAGGGTATCCTCTAGGAGCCCTCACATCTGGGTCTACACTGTTTGCAAATGCCAGTACTTTTGTTTCTCACTTTCAAAGTTTTAATGAATTAACATTCATCTACCACCTATGATATTTCAACTCTTTGCACCCTAGCGGCGAAACTGTGATTACCTATGCAAACAGTTTGGATCGAGATGAGACGCTGCATAATGCGGCGTCTCATCAGGATCCAAACTGTTTGTCACCTTGACCATATTTTTGCGAAGAAAAATGAGAGAAAGTTTATTTCAAAAATCTAAGCAGACGGCAATTGTTGCAGACGAAAATTTACTGAAGCATGCAAAGAGTTAAATAGTAATCCGCTACATCAAAAGATTCAAACTTCCAGTACTGCAGAATACAACTCCAACAGCTTTTTTCTCCAAAGTTTCCTCAAAAGTTTTACCAGCCAACACTGTTAGGTCCACTACATTCTTCAAACTCTTGTTCGATTTAAGGCTGAGTCATCCATAACAGTAATTGTCCAAAGTGCTAGCCCCCTATCAGTATCACATTTCTCTGAATCTAATTTGCACAATTTTTCTCTGAAGTCTGCTGTACAATGAAACCACGAGTTGCTTGACTGCAGACTTCTCTATGTTTACACTTTAGCATGCAAGCAATTAATCAGTATTCTAAAAAAAAAATACTAACTTTTTTCTCTATAAATTTGTCAAAAAAAATAAAATCGTCAGGAGCTAAATAATGCATCTAAATAATACCTCTAAATGAAACATCTGGATCCAGTCTCTCCTTGTAACAATTACATCTGTCATTCACAACTTCACGAGCAACCTTACAACTCTTAACAATTACCATCTACAATAGGTCCATGTTGCTTAATTTCTAAATGTACATGTAGACATTTTCTTTCAATAAATTCTAAAACGTATCTAATTGTCAAAAACTCTTGACACCTCATCAGGATCTAAACTGTAATTTACAATAGTTATCATTCCCTATACTTCCCTAGCACGCTGAGGGACAACAGAACTTCCATTCATATGGTTATGAAACCATTGATCCCTTTACAACTTCTCAGAAAGAGTACAATAGTCTGGCCCTGCGTGCAATATTGATTTTAATATTTCCATCTGCGAGTGTTATCCCCTTAAGTATCTAAACTTTTCTTCTTTCCCTATATTATCTGCTTATAATATTTCCTCACATAAGAATTTTAGCAGTAATCAGTAACCTATGTATAAATATAGTACTCGATACTTTCTCATAAAACACTTCTGTTTTGTATGGACTCTGGTCACAATAAAATTGTACTTTAGTCCAGTGTTTCCCCACTACTGTTACCGATACAAGGGTTAACATGCAACTTGATAATCCCCAGACCATACATGCAGACAGCATTTCACTGGACCCGAAAAAAAGTTTTTGGTGCCAAACATGGGATGTCTGGTACATGCACATGCAAGCGATGTAGACACCAATGTCACATGAGTGAATAATGCTCACCGAATGGTCAATCAATTACTCACAGCAGTCCAGCACAAGTAACCTAAGGTGAATGTCTGCTATGTATTTGCCCCATTATCTAATCAGAGGAATAGATAAGACGCAAAAATTAAAACATTTTTAACCCTTTACTCTATGAATATTCATGTAAAAAATAATGTGACCATGAATATTAATTAGATTAATTTTCATAATGACATATGAGCACAAGATTTGTTGGCTCAGCAGAAAGAGTAAAAATTACCTATTTATTAGCAAACAGAGTAGACCCTGATCAAGCGACTCCTACATGAGCCATCAGATCTGGGTCTACTCTGTTAGCAAAGGCGTAGAAAGGCATATTTATGGAGTAAAGAGTTAACTCTTTTATTTCTCCACACCCAGCCCCACTATTTACAATCTGACTCACTGATCTGAGTCTACAATGTTTGAAAATGCCAGAAAACTCTATCCCTATTATAAAAGTGTTTACTAAAGGAATGTTACAATAAACTGCTTTGATATTGTCTAAAATTTCTGCATATATAAGCTGAACTCTATCGTACAGACTCTAGTGGCCAATTCATGATAACTTATACCATTGTAACTATCTCTAATAATAAATGCCCCAACAGCATAACATTTTTTAACCCTTTCATCCATAGGCTATTTTTAGACCTAACCTCTTTGAATGAATATACCCAAAAGGGGAATTTACTAGATAAAATGAAAATGTTAGAATTATGTAGTATTGAAACCATTGTAACAAATAGAGCATTTGCTCCTATGGAGCAAATGCTCTACTTATCACAATGGTTTCAAGACGTGACTATTTCAGAGGCATAGAAAAGCTTATTTATGGAGGAAAGGGTTAAAAAGACCTTGTATTTTGTACACAGGTTGTTGCTTAATGCAGAACGGAAGCAATGCAAAAAGTTCCTAGGACATGTACAGTTTTATGCATTGTATTCAGGCTGCATTATTATTGTTACCACCTGTATTCAAAAAAATTAATAGTTATTACATGTACATGTATACTAGGTTTCAGCTGTATTATTCATTGTCCCCTCAAGTGCTCTGTATGCTATAATTGAATTGCAATAGATCTGACTCTACAGTTTCAACCAATATCAAAATATCATGTGCACATAATTATGACACTATAAAAATTCAATTAATAACAAGATGTGTTTGTGAAACACTATGACCTTTGACCCTGAAAGATGGCATTGACTTTGTCATGTGCAGCTTCATGAGATACACATGCATGCCACATATCAAGTTTCTATCTCTACTGGTTCAAACGTTATGGCCAATGCTAAAGTTGGATGTTGATTTGACCTATATATTTGACCTCTGATCTTGAAGGATGACCATGACCTTGACATGTCACCCCTTAAACGTGCGGCTTTATGAAATACATATGAATGCCAAATATCAAGTCTCTACCTGTACTGGCTCAAAAGTTATGACCAATGTTAAAGTTGTCCTCAAACAAACAGACTGGGCAAAAACAACATTCCCCCCCCCCCCCCCCAAGATCTTATCGGGGCATAAAAAATCATGATGTCATTATTTCTTACATAAATATGCAATGGGGAAATGGTTAAACATTTCAAGGCAATTTTGTAGAAAAAGGCTGCCTAGCCCTGCTGACTTCTCCCTGTTTTGAGCTGGAATCCTACTGAACTTCTCCCTGATCAGTGATGGAGCCCTATGAAAGGCATGCATTTTAATGGTTACTACAAGGTAACAGTTACCCTTACTACCCTTAGTGTTCTGACTACAACTCTCCTCTCACTACCTGTTTGTAAAGCTGAATAAATTAATTCACTTTAAGATACGTAAATTAAAACATTTTTGAGAAAAGCGTCTTAACTCTAAACTTTATTTCTCCATCAAACCCTATACTCACAGTGACCACTCTTTAGAATTTTCTCTTTGGTGGAGAAATGGTGATTTTAGTATCTTAGCACCCACATATATCTGTAGCTCTTAGGTACATGAATCACTTATCCCTTTCCCTCATATTGACGACTTTTGACGACTCTGTAAAAGTAACTTTGTGAAACCATTGTGATAAATAGAGCATTTGCTCCTACAGGAGCAAATGCTCTATTTATCACAATGGTTTCAAACTACAAAATTCTAAAAAAAAATCCTTTTTTCTAGTTAATGCTCCTTTTCGGTAGATTTATCCAAATAGGTTGTATCTAAAAATAGCCTATGAGGTAATGGGTTATATACTGACACAGTAGCATATAGTGCAGACTCAGATCAAATACATGTAGCTCCTTCAACCATTTGATCTACACTGATCTATACTGTACATACATTTACCTAGGTTTGTCTTAGGATAATATAAGATGCAGCAACAGTTTTATTCTCTTTGAAGTTTCAGTTAGCATTAAATTACTTAACTTTTATAAAAAAGAAACATTTCTTTACACTACGTAGAGACAATTTTCATATGTACTTTTTATTTCCCTAAGTGGTTGTTATTTTCTCATAACAATAAAGATACCCATAAAGCCCTGCTTTGATCTCAAGGTATATGCACGGCAGAATCTCCCTATAGCCGCCATTTAATGAATGAACATGGATGTCATTAAAAGTAAATGGCTGCCTATGCAGTATGAAACTTAATACAGAACGGTCCTGTAGGACCTTTCTGAGTAACTTAACCCTTTCCCTAATAATGGCTATGTTTAGATACAACCTCTTTGAATAGATCTACCGAAAAGGAGCATTAACTAGAGAAAAGGAAAACTTTAGAATTTTGTACATGTAGTTTGAAACCATTGTGATAAATAGAGCATTTGCTCCTATAGGAGCAAATGCTCTCATTATCACAATAGTTTCACAAGTGACTTTTACAGAGTCGTCAATATGAGGGAATGGGTTAAGTCCTACATTGAACCCATTCCCTCATAGGCTATTTTTTAGATCCTACCATTTTGGATACATCTACCCAAAAGGAGCATTAATTAAAAGAAAGAAAATTTTAGAATTGTGTAGTGTTGAAACCATTGTGATAAATAGAGCATTTAAACTCCTATAGGAGCAAATGCTCTATTTATCACAATGGTTTCAAATACTGACTTTTACAGAGGCATCAAAATGTGTCAATATGAGGGAATGGGTTAAACTACCATGACTGTGTCCTAACCCTTTACTTCCTAAACATTCCTTTTAATGCCTTTGCAAACAGAGTAGACAAAGATCAGACAGCACTAGTAAAAGCTCAGTTCTTATGGAATAATACAGATCTATTTCAACAGTTTCTGCCATGCCAATTTTTTTTTTTGTGTTCACATACCAAATAAAAAAATTCTACTTAACATTCATAAAGTCATTACATGTATTTCTTACATGAATATTGATAATTCACAATTCAAATAAGCAAAGGGTTAAAACACAGAATTTGACTTTTGAATGACTGTTGTAGAGAGGTTTTACTGTACTTTAAGATATTCATTTTGTGAAGTTCTACTATACGGTTTTTTTTTATGTAAATGAGTCACACAAAAACACATCTCAAGAATACAGACAGATCAGTAAGATTAACCCTTTACTCTCTGTATTCCTTTTAATGCCTTTGTAAACAGAGTAGACCCAAATCAGATTGTCCGTGTAAGAGCAATCTGACCTGGTTCTACTCTGTACGCTATGAAATATTATAGGTCTAATTTTACAGTTTCTGCCATTTCATGAACAAACAGCAAACCCTAATCAGATGGCTCCCACAAGAGTAAATCTGATCTGGGTCTACTCTGTTTGCAAAGGTGTTTTTTTAACCCTTTCCCTAATATAAACGTGTTTTCATGCATTTGCAAACAGAGTAGACCCAGATCAGACGACTCCTAGAGGAGACGTCTGATCAGGGTCTGCTCTGTTTGCTGATGGAATTTGAAAGATCTGTTTATTTACTTTCTAAAATGGCTAAAAAGTTCAGCCTTCCATATTTCATTATAACTACTTTATTCATGAATATTCAATAGATATTGAGATTTGAAATAAACATATAACAGGGAAAGGGTTAAAAGGTGTCTTTATGGAGTAAAGGGTTAAATAAAAGTAATGAAATAACTGTTAGAAGGTGAGTTTACTTAGTGTTCAATATGTATGGCCGGCCAGACTTTTTTATGGTAAAACTCCCTTATTATTAACCCTTTCTTTCATATAACCACCTTTTCACCCATTTAGAAACAGGGTAGACCCAGATCTGACGGTTCCTATAGGAGCTGTCTGATCAGGGTCTGCTCTGTTTCCTAATGGAATTAGACAGATCGTTTTCTTTACTTTCTAAAATGGCTACTTCCACCTTCCATATTTCATTATAACTAATTTGTCCATGAATATTCAATACATGTATGTATTGAAATTAAGAATTTAAACAAAGAAATTGGAAAGAGTTAAATGTCTTTTCCATGATCACTAAATTTATTTATGGCATTTTAGTAAAATGAATAATAAAGCCTTGGGGAGTCCCATCATTCAATATGTGGATCATATTTTGACAACTTGACAAGCACCATTAAAACGGATTCCTCTTATTAAATAGTTTGCACAAAAAGTACAAATTATTAATTTGTGACTAGCTAAATTATAGTAGGCATGTTTAATCCTTTCCTCCATAAATACGCCTTTCTACGCCTCTGTAATAGTCACTTTCTGAAACCATTGTGATAAATAGAGCATTTGCTCCTATAGGAGCAAAATTAATGCTCTACATGTATTTATCAAAATGGTTTCAAACTACAAAATTCTAAACTTTTCCTTTTCTCTAGTAAATGCTCTACAAAATTCTAAACTTTTCCTTTTCTCTAGTAAATGTTCCTTTTCTGTAGATTTATTCAAAGTGGTTGGATCTAAAAATAGCCTATGGAGGATCTTATTTTGACAACTTGATTTATTCAAAGTGGTTGGATCTAACCACAGATTCCTCTTATTAAACAGTTTGCACAAAAAGTACAAATTATTAATTTGTGACTAGCTAAATTATAGTAGGCATGTTTAACCCTTTCCTCCATAAATACGCCTTTCTACGCCTCTGTAATAGTCACTTTCTGAAACCATTGTGATAAATAGAGCATTTGCTCCTATAGGAGCAAATGCTCTATTTATCAAAATGGTTTCAAACTACAAAATTCTAAACTTTTCCTCTTTTTTAGTAAATGCTCCTTTTCGGTAGATTTATTCAAAGTGGTTGGATCTAAAAATAGCCTATGGAGGATAGGGATAAGTACTGGTTCATTTGTAGAACAATAGATCAATACTGGTAATACATATGTATAAGTTGTGTAAACTACAATTCCAGCATAAGAATAATCTCAATCAAACAGGTGCTATAGGGAACTTTCCCCCATCCTGGGAGCAACAATATAACAAAGATGATATATTGAAATATAGTACAGTAAAACCTCTCTATAACGGCCACTAAACTGTGTTAATTAGTTGGTATATTAGGGCAGGTGGCTGTTTAAAACAAGGTGAAAGTAAAACAGAACGCTCCTAAAGGAGCGTTCTGTTTTACTTTCACCTTGCTTTAAGCAACCACCTGCATTTAACAAAAAATACTTGATGTAATTTAGTGACCGTTATAGAGAGGTTTTACTGTACATTCAAAAAATCATTTGATTAATATTCTGATTTCATGATGCAGGTATATGCAGGTTCATGAATCTGGTATAATTATTTGAGTTGACCTGTGCGCACAATCAGTTACTGAAGATTTTCCATTTATTATTATTATAACCTCAATAACTAAATGGGATTTATATGTTAATTAGTGTATGATCTGTTGATAATTCACTAATGAACATTTATGCATGAACTAATCACTTCATGACTTCATTAGCTCACTTTTTATATGATAAAAATTTGAAAAGGAATTGTTGGCTTAAACAAAAACTGTAAGATCAGATCTATACCCTATCATATCATTAGCAAACTAGGCAGACCTTGATCAGACACTCTGTTTGCAAATGTGTGAGAAGGTGTTTATATGAAGGAAATGGTTAACCCTTTACTCCATGAGTATTGGTCTGTAAGAAATAATGACTATGAACATTTAGAATTGTTAGCCATGGCATAAACTGTAGAATGATATTGATAAGTAAATTGAGCAGACCCTGATTAGCTAGATGGCTCCTATACGAGTCATCTGATCTAGGTCTTCTGTTTGCAAAGGCATTAAATTTAAAAGGTGTATCTAATCTATGGAGTAAGACAAGTACACAGTGAGTGGTGTAATGCAGAGGGAAAAGGGAAGGGTAAAGTGGCATCAAGAATATACATGTTGCTTTAAGTGCTAATATGCTGAAAAGCCATGCAGTAAAAAATAAATGTTCAAAAGACCAAATTATGAACTTCGTATTTCCATGTTTCAATATTTTCCTTCATTAAACGCCTTATTTACACATTTGCAAACAAGAGTAGACTCTTAAGAATCGTCTCAAAGAGTGGTCACAGTATAGGGTTTGGTGGAAAAATAAATGAGATATTCTTGAAAATGTTGAAATGTACGCATCTTATCTGGAGATCTGATTTTACCAGGTTCTGGACTGTTTACCATCTACCAAAGCCAATTCTGTTTCACTTACATGTATGTGTGTAAAATGTGGTTTCTGATCTGTTTCTACAATGTTTGTACCACCTTAACCCTTTCCCTCATATAAACGTGTTTTTATGCATTTGCATACAGAGTAGACCCAGATCAGACGGCTCCTAGAGGAGCCGTCTGATCAGGGTCTGCTCTGTTTGCTATTAGAATTTGATAGATATATTTCTTTAGTTTCTAAATTGGTTACAATGTTCCAGCTTCCATATTTCATTATAACTATTTTGTTCATGAATATTCAGTAGGACAGGTATTGAAATTTGAAATAAACATAGAACAGGGAAAGGGTTAAGGTTTGTTTACATATTTTGAGATTCATTCAGCTAAATCCAATGAAGGAGCAACATTACAGAATCAATTTGGAAATTATTCAATGCAAGATATTTCAGTCTTTTGTGAACAAGGCAGAACTAACCAAGTTAGTAAAAATTTCAATGTGAATATTCGTTAATGGCTTGTGGGGAAATAGACATGTTCTAAAAACAAGAGGGCCATAATGGTCCTTAATCGCTCACCTTGTTACTATAGACTTATGCATACACTATACATGTATTTCTATGTAAAAAAAAAATCAGCTTCAGATTGCTGGGCCAATATGAAACCAAGGGCTGTGCCATTTTTGGTCCAGGAGTCATAATTTGAACATCTTTGTAGAGGACCATTAGATCATGCTACATACCAAATATCAAAGCTCCAAGCTTTGTGGTTTCAGAGAAGAAGATGTTCAAGTAAATTGTTGACGACGCACAACACATAAACGCACAACTCACAATGACGGAGACAGCCCCCTCACAATACCTCACCTGGCACTTAGTGCCAGGTGAGCTAAAAACAGTAACTTTAATGCACTATAAACAAAAGTCTATCTGTAATCTAACCAGTTATTCCATGAATATTCATGCCAGTAATAATGAAATCATGAATATTAATTAGATTAATTGTTATAATGGCACCTGGAGACAGGTAGTGTTAGTAATGGCAGAAACTGTAGAATCATAACTTTATTATTTAATAAGCAAACTGGACAGAACCTGATCAGATGGCTCCTACAGGAGCCGTCTGATCTGGGTCTACTCGGTTTACAATGACGTAGAAAAGTGTATTCATGGAGTAAAGGGTAAAGTGTCATAGAACAAATTGATAAGATGGCCCAAACAGGGGTGTCTGCCAGGTTTATGCTAAAAGTAGTATTTCCTTACAATACATATAATTATCTTGTCAGATATAGGATCAAAGCGTCAACCAATTTGAATACACTAATCCACTGAGACATTGAGTTACATGTACTCATCTGGATCTAATCTGTTGTCATGTCACAGGTTGTCATGAGTGATGATAGTGTAACCCTTTCCCTGTTCTATTTTTAGTCCAAATTTCATTACCTACTGAATATTCATGAACAGAATAGTTATAATGAAATATGGAAGGTGGAATATTGCAGCCATTTTAGAGACTAAAGGAACAGATCTATATAATTCCATTAGCAAACAGAGCAGACCCTGATTAGGAGACGTCTGATCTGGTAAGTTCTACTCTGTTTGCAAATGCATGAAAAGGCGTTTATATGAAGGAAAGGGTTAACTTAGTTCATAACTTTTCAGCACATCATAGTTATTCCTGTCATTTATAACCACTTCCCTCATACACACAGTTTCACCCATTTGCAAACATGTAGATCCAGATCAGATAGCTCCTGTAGGAGACATCTGATTAGGGTGTGCTGTTTGCTTTGATATGATAATACATGTAGATCTGATTCTACAGTTTTTGTAAAAGCGAAAAATAAATATTCATGATGTCATTATTTCTTATATCATGTTATATGAATACCGAGCAGGGAAAGGGTTAACACATTCCCTCATATTGGTAACTTTTGAAGACTCTGTAAAAGACACTTTGTGAAACCATTGTGATAAATAGAGCATTTGCTCCTACATGAGCAAATGCTCTATTTATCACAATGGTTTCAAACTACAAAATTCTAAAAAAAAATCCTTTTCTCTAGTTGATGCTCCTTTTTGGTAGATTTATTCAAAGATGTTGTATCTAAAAATAGCCTATGAAGTAATGGGTTAAACAGTTAACTCTTATGTTTCTCTCTCTGAACCTCTTACTTTTGTTGAGCAATGATATGTATAGTAAAACTTTTCTAAACTGGATATTACCAGTAACAGTCTTTCAGACAAGTGGCAGCTTAATGCTGGTTGAAAGTCAAACAAAAAGCTCCCAAAGGAGCTTTCTTTATGACTTTCACCTTCTATTAACCCTCACAGGCAAAAAGGAAAAGGAAAAGGAAATTTCTTAAAATGTTGTAGTTTTCAAACCATTTTGATAAATAGAGCACTTGTTCCAATAGAGTAAATGCTCTATTTCTCACAATGGTTTCAAAAGGTGACTTTTACGGAGGCGTAGAAAAGCGTATATATGGAGGAAAGGGTTAAATGGTCACCTGCTTAAAAAGACCTAAATTGTTCTCTATTGAAATTACAGATTAGAGGGTTTTTATTGTACATGTAAAAAGTAAAGCGCATTGTTTACCTCATCACTAAACAGCAGCAGGAAGTAATTATAAAATAATTGATCTATCATGTTATACAATAGTCTAAAGATAATACAACTTATATCAGGTAGTAGCCAGTCAATATAAAAGGACTAATGGGAAATACTGGTATCCTGGAGTGCTAACTTTTCTTTTTTAACCCTTTCCCGTTCTATATCTAGTCCAAATTTCAATACCTGCTGAATATTCATGGAAAAAAGAGATATAATGAAATATGGAGAGTGGAATAGGAGCCTTCTGATCTGGGTCTACTCTGTTTGTAAATGCGTGAAAACATGTTTATATGTTTCACATTCATGTAAGAAATAATGACATCATGAATATTATACCGTATATATTGGCTGACTTTTTATAATGTAAAATTTTCAAGGCATTGTTTGGCTCTGACAAAACCTGTAACATGAGATCTATATCATGTCAAAAGCAAACAGAGCAGACCCTGATCGGACTGCTCCTATAGGAGCCATCTGATCTGGGTCTACTCTATTCGTAAATATTTGCAAATGTGTACAAAGGTGTTTATATAAAGGAAAGGATTAACCCTTTACTCCATGGAAGAAATAATAACATGATACATCATAAATATTAATTAATATAATATAATGCAAATGTGTATTTATCGTGTATAGGGTTAACTTAAAAAAATGTCTATCATAAGCCCAGGTGCTACAAATGCACTAAATGGCTAATAGCAACTGTATCAAATTGCATAGAGGGATACAATTATAAAGATGATAAGCGATGCAGATGCTATGGTGAAATGGTGATTAACATGACCTAATCAACAAAAGAATCACACATAAAATGTCTGATGAAAATTCTGATTAGATGTGGCTACTGTCAATGGTCTGTCTGGGAGTGGGACTTTGCCAAATTGAAAGTAGCATGACAAATGAGAAGCAACTCTGATTATAACCGCCATGGTTGCGGATGCAGTGTCTGAAATGTCTATGGTGTGGATAGAATGTAGAAATGTAACCATTCTTTTTTTTTTTTTTAAAAATATGTCATCAAGACTTGAACGGGTAAGAGTTGAACAATTTTCAAGTTTGTTATATTCCAAGGATGTTGCTCAGGGGCATTGTTCCGTACAGGTCACGAAATATAACAGTGTATGTTTCATGTAGCCCAACAAGAAATCCTTTTATAGCATGTAAGCACTCAGACTCTTTGTTGATATCATCAACAACTTATCACACAGTTACTTAAGATAAACAACTCACTGCGAGTACAGTATGATAGTTACGAGCTTAATAAAAACACAATTCCGTCGCATATCAAAATCTTCGTTATAAACTAAGAGAAAACTGACATTAATCGTACCTGTCTTTTGTATTAGGCATGGCCGCCTTGTGAAACGCATTTACAATACTCTCTATCTCTAGATAGTTGTTAAAACTGCACCATACTTCTAATGTTTTGAAATGTGGTTAACATTATTTTCACAAAGAAACCGGAAATAGTAAATTTGACAGATGGCG
Source organism: Azorinus chamasolen (assembly GCA_963576725.1). Taxonomy (NCBI): domain Eukaryota; kingdom Metazoa; phylum Mollusca; class Bivalvia; order Cardiida; family Solecurtidae; genus Azorinus; species Azorinus chamasolen. The sequence goes on along the minus strand of OY755235.1, from coordinate 91,723,441 downwards.
CTGTGATTTTTGATACAAAGGCTTGATCTAGCTAAAGCAAACGCCTGTAGTATGTGATCAAAATATCATGTGAGGCTCGTCATGTGGTCAGTAAAATTTGGATTCAACTTCCCTTGTGGGCATGCATGTATTTTGTCTTACAGAACGCACGCTGCATATAATTTCGGTATCGGATCGCATATAACTTTTACCATGCGAAAAATAGACCGAGTAAGTTTGATACGTGAAAGTAATAATAGTTTATATATGAGAATTTTAATAGAATTTTCAGTGAATTACCATCTTTTAGTATAAATATATTTTATTTCATTTCATATATCATTTCATGAAAAAGGGTCGGGTCACAAGTTGGACCTACATTAATTACGAACCACCCCCCCCCCCCCCCACACACACACACACACACACACACACACACACACACACACACACACACACACACACACACGCACACACACACCCCGAAAAAAATATTATTTTCATTTGTTTAATAAAGTCAGCCATTTTGTGCTCAGCAATGAATGTATCACTGGAAATACTTACAGCTAGTGTCACGCTCACCAACATTGATACAAACTTGTCCTCGTTTTCATGAATTATCAAATGTGAATGGTCAGTCTTGGGGTTTTAAAGTCCAGAGCTTTAAAAACAATATATATATATGTCGGATTATGATGTTTTATTTCTTACCAGAACTCGTTTAATCATACACTATACGACGAGTTTGGCCGCTACCCTCTCCTATATATACATACATGTACAAAACATACACGCACCGTTTCAATTTGTTGAATATATATATATGTGTGTGTGTGTGTGTGTGTGTGTGTGTGTGTGTGTGTGTGTGTGTGTGTGTGTGTGTGTGTGTGTGTGTGTGTGTGTGTGTGTGTGTGTGTGTGTGTGTGTGTGTGTGTGTGTGTGTGTGTGTGTGTGTGTGTGTGTGTGTGTGTGTGTGTGTGTGTGTGTGTGTGTGTGTGTGTGTGTGTGTGTGTGTGTGTGTGTGTGTGTGCGTGCGTGCGTGCGTGCGTGCGTGCGTGCGTGCGTGCGTGCGTGCGTGCGTGCGTGTGCGTGTGCGTGTGCGTGTGTGTGTGGACGTAGAGTAGACCAAGTAGACTTGAGATCCCATAATTTCATTCGCATGCTCTTTCTCAAAACGGATCCAGGAAACGAGCACTGGGCTGAGAATGGTGACAGACTATTTCGTACAAACAACCAGGTACCTATATTTATGTGTTTATATGTCTCTGAAACAACTATGATGAAGGTGTATGTATTGTCTTAAGTTCTTAACCCGTCACTCCATAAATACGCATTTTTACGCTTTTGCAAATAGAGTAGACCAAGATCAGACGTTTCCTAGAAGAGCTAGCCGTCTGATCAGGGTCTGCTCTGTTTGCTTATATGTAATATAGATCTGATTCTACAGTTTCTGCTTTGGCAAAAAAATGCATGTGTTAATACGCCTTTTTAAAAATTAATCTAATTAATATTCACGATGTCCTCATTTCTGTCCTGAATATTCTGGAGTAAAGGGTTTAAAGTATTTTATAAATTCATATTATACAGAACTATATAATTATTAACATTCAAGCCTTCGGCTGCTCTTTATCGTCTGACGTAAACGGCTTAACCCATTCCCTCATATTGACGACTCTGTAAAAGTCATTGTGTGAAACCATAGTGATAAAGTACAAAATTCTAAGATTTTCCTTTTCTCTAGTTAATGCTCCTTTTCGGTAGATTTATTCAAAGAGGTTGTATTTAAAATAGCCTATGAAGTAATGGGTTAACAGACAGACCAGGAACACCAACCTGTTGTGGTTCCACCATTTCAGCATGATTGTTTCTTAGGCATAGGTGTGTCTAAAGATGTATGTAGATGTGTATTCATCAAGTAAACATACAAGACCGTTCTGGACTAAACAGACCAATTTGTTAAAAAATCTGCCCGCTTTACAATACACGTGTATATACAACAAGGTTTACGTCCCCTAAAGCACAAAATGGAGTTTACAGTTTTTGAAACGATCTTTTCAATCAAATGAATCAAAACCATAGGAAATGACGTTTTGCCAAAAAGAGTACGACACGCAAGAAAAATAACTTTTCGCTGTTCTGTACGTATTTCTAGCTAGAGTTGTCTTTCTTGTCATTATCGAATTTATTTAAACTACAATTAGTTATGAATAGCGCTGTCAACTGATCAATCTTGTAAACATCAAATCAACCATTGCTGGAAATGACTAATTGGTTTTATATACTTGACAAATTGGTTTTATATACAGTTCTGTTCATATATCATGTTAATTGCAAAAAAATACCCGTTTCAATCAGAAACAAAGCCCATGTAGTTGTGATACGAACGATTTCCTGAAGAGTGGATTACATTGTAGCCCATTAGTGTTGAACAATAGAACCCACTCAGAATCAAAAGCTTATACAGTAAAACCTCTCTAGAACGGCCATTAAATTGCATCAATTATTTTGTGCTAAAGGCAGGTGACTGCTTAAAACAAGGAGCGTTTTGTTTTACTTTCACTTTGCCTTAAGCAGCCACCTGCCCTAAATACCAACTAACTAACACAATTTAGTGGCCGTTATAGAGAGGTGTTACTTTACTTGCTACAGGATTTTGAATCACAAACATTGCAGACCCTGATTAGAGAGCTCCTATAGCAGCCTTCTGATCTGGGTCTACATTTTTTTGTTTCAAATGACGGTGCACGCGTGTCTCACGTTCAAAGCATTTACTAGAGAAAAGGATTTTTTTTAGAATTTTGTAGCTTGAAACCATTGTGATAAATAGAGCATTTGCTCCCATAGGAGCAAATGCTCTATTTATCACAAGGGTTTCAAAATATGATTTTTACAGAGGCTCCGAAATGCGTCACTAGGAGGGAATGATCTAAAAATAGCCTATGAGGTAATGGGTTAACCCTTGACATCTAAGCACGACCTAACTGGCATTTGCAAACAGCTAGGACCCAGATGAGACGCCAAGCTGTTTGAGACTCTTGTCAGTAGTATCTCAAAAGCTTGAACGAATCAGAAGTAAGTGACAACGACAACAGATCTGAGCTTAACCCTTTCCTCCATAAATACGCATTTCTACGCCTCTGTAAAAGTCACTTTATGAAACCATTGTGATAAATAGGAGCAAATGCTCTATTTATCACAATGGTTTCAAACTACAAAATTCTATTTTTTCCTTTCTCCTTTACGGTAGATTTATTCAAAGTGGATGGATCTAAAATAGCCTATGGAGGAAAGGGATAAGCAGGCCTCATTTTCATAGCAGGCTAAGGGTTAAGTGCACTCCAGGGTCCATGCTTATAAAACTTTTCGTTGAGTCTGAGTACGTTCTCAAGCTTTTGATTGGTCAGATTTGAGCCTCTGGCTCAAATCTGACCAATCAAAAGCTTGAGAACTCAAATTTGACCAATCAAAAGCTTGAGAACGAAACTCAGACTCAACTAAAAGCTTTATAAGCATGGACCCAGATCAGACATCAGACCAGAGTTTCTCTGACGCAGCTGCTGTTCTTTCTATACGCTGTTTGGTCAGTCCCAAAAACAGTGTTTCTTGTGGATTTAAACATTTAACCCTTTACCTAATGAATACCTATATAAGAAATAATGACATAGTACATTTTAATTGGATGGTATTTTTAATTTATAATGTCATATGAACACAGGGATCGCAAAATCAGAGCTATATACAGTAAAAACTTGATAGTTCGAAGTTTTAGTAATTAAAATTGAGAACGTTTTGTGGCTTCTTAGAGCAGGGTGAAAGACATACAGAAAGTTCCCAGAGGAGGAGCATTAAGCTGCCACCTGTCTTAAAGACCGGTAATAATACCGTACTTGTTTTAGTATTCGAACTATATATAAGGGGTTTACTGTAATTCCATAAGCAAACTGAGCAGACCCTGACCAGACGGCTCCTACAGGAGGGTCTACTCTGTTTTTCCCCATTACCTCATAGGCTATTTTTAGATACAACCTCTTTGAATAAATCTACCGAAAAGGAGCATTAACTAGAGAAAAGGAAAATTTTAGAATTTTGTAGTTTGAAACCATTGTGATAAATAGAGCATTTGCTCAACTGCTCTATTTATCACAATGGTTTCACAAAGTGACTTCTACAGAGTGGTCAAAAGTCGTCAATATGAGGGAATGGGTTAATTAAAGGCGTGAACATGTTTCTCATTCAGGTGAAGGGCTACACTTCTAATCATGGTAGGTATCTCAGACAGTTTGGTCCAGACCAGACGCCGAGTAACTCCTAAAAAAATAATTGCAAGAAAAATATACTTTAAGTATTTCAGCAGACGACATTTGTTTGCAGACGAAAGTTACTTAGCGTTGAAGGGATTAACATCAAAATGTATTCTTCTGAATATTTATGGAAACCTTAATCCTTATCCCCGCTAATATCGACTTTACTCACATTTGCAAACAGTTTGGATCCAGATGAGACGCCGAGTAACTCGGCGTCTCATCAGGATCCAAGCTGTTTGACACCCGGTCAATGGTTTTACAAAAGCTTTACCGAATAAGAAGGAGTCGAAATTGCACCAGATCACAACTTGAGCAAACTGTCTTTTTTTTACAACTGGATAATGGTAAACATACAAATATAACGCTTTTCATTTACGTATTTAGTTAGAGCGCTCCGTACAAAGTACGTATTTACGAACTATTCTTGACAGTACAGTAGAGCCCCTCTAAATCGGATTTTTATTATAGAACAATTTAGGCCCTTTAGGCAGGTGGCTGCTTAATGCAGGGTGAAAGTCATGCAGAAAGCTCCTAGAGGAGCTTTCTGCATGATTTTCAACCTGCATTAAGCTGTCATCTGTCTGAAAGACCGGGTTTATTATTAATTTTAATGCCCGGATTAGGAGGGATTTACTGTATATTAAATCGAAAGTAGACCTAGTTTAATTTGAACAATGTACTTGCCTGAAGCCGATGTCAGGACAACAAGAAAAGTACACGGAAAACCATATCAACAGCCGACATATTTATAAGCAGACGACAATTGATAACCGATTAAGGGTTAAACCAAATCCGCCCGCGTTATTGATCTACCTGGTTTTATAGTAGGGGGTATGTCATTCAATTGATTGTATTGGGAGGGTTTGTAACTAGTCTAGAACTGTAATCTTAAACTTTATTTATATTCCTATATACAGTAGTCAAGTCATAACTTAACACGTTTTCTGGGTCGTACGTAACGAGCAAGTGTTTTGATTTGTTCTTACAGACACTTAACTCGTTAGAAGTGGTTTTCTCGTTCAAGGTGTTCACATTGTGTTGAGGAATTTCTTAAATAGTTTTTTCCTTTCAAAGTGTTGTATACATGTTGGAAACAATAATGTTTAGAAAGGACGCTAAAGTGGAATGAGGTATAATTATATCCGAAACTCAAGTCAATTTTAATATCGTTGTCATCCAGAGTGTGACTTGTTGTTCGGCACTCAGGATTGTGAGGATGAACGGTCCGCAAGGACCAAGCCTGGAATTCCGGGAGGATGGAGAGTCGTCTACAGGGACTGCCACACCTAAGGTAAGGATGGAGGATAGAATGGATAGTAAGGATAAAATGCTGGACATAGTTTAATGAAATGGGATATACATCATAATTATAGGGGTTCGAACAATTTACCTATCGTGTAACAGCCTTTCTAGGATTCTACGACGTGTAGATACAGATACAGAATTAATTTAGATAGATTTTTCGAAAACTGTTTGACATAGACAAAACCTACAGTGTCAAATCTACGTATGTTATCTTTTAAGCAAACAGAGCAGACCCTGATCAGACGGCTCCTACTTGAGCCGTCTGATCTGGGTCTACTCTGTTTGAAACGGTGTGTAAAGGCGTTTATATGAAGGAAAGGGTTAACAGGATTTAGCTTCCACAAAACAATGTACAGAATTCCATCAAAAAGAGATATTATATTATTGTGGGTCCGTAAGGCATGTGGTAGCTTAATGCAGGTCAAAAGTAATACTTTTGCCTGTATTAAGCAACCTCCTGCTTTTTAATACTCCTATGCTCAATAAATGAATGGCCGCTTAGGACGGGTGATACCGTAATGGCCATTAGCAGTATATATTGATAACATGATTTGCCATGCATGTGTATTGACTCTTTCTCCGACATGGTCGATTCTATTATCACATTTGAAAATAGTTTGGATCCAGATTAGACGCCGAGTAAGTCGGCGTCTGATCAAGATCCAAACCTGTTTGATGATAAGATTATGTTGTTGTTTTTTATTAAAAAAAAAAAAGAAAAAAAATCAAACAGGAAAAATTAAAACAGACGACACACTTTCAAGACGACAATATGTGGCGGTGAAAGAGTTCGAACATATGTCGCTTTCGTTGAAGCAGCAATAGCTGATATGGTCGGTAGTGCCCGGAGATGAATGTGACGATGGCTAACTAGATGAAGGGGTTTTAGAAGTACGGTAAAAACTCGATTATTCAAACACTCAAATTCGTGCCATTGTTGATCTTTAACACAGGTGACAGCTTAATACAGAGCGAAAGTCATGCAGAAAGCTCCCCCAGGAGCTTTCTGCATGACTTTTACCCTGCATTAAACTGTCACCTGCCTACACAGACATAAATTCCTTCTTACTAAAAAGTTCTTAGGGTCGAGTTTTTACTGTATTTGATAATTCCATACGGCCTCTTTAAATAACATTTATATTTATCATAAAACAAGAATATGAACGATACATATCATGATAGTGTTCCTCGTTGATTAGCGTAGGCTCCTTTCAATGTATGATCAACAAAATAGCTGGCAGTGGGATGATAACACTTGTTTCAGTCTGAGTTAATTCTCAAAACAGATGCTAGAGAATGAACCCAGATTCATTTTTTAAAACTCAACATCCGACCAATCTGGCACCAAGACGATAAGACTTGCTTGAGTCTGTGTTTATTCTCAAGCATCTGATAAGTCGGATTTTGAGTGAATTTCAAAATCTGACATATCAAATGCATGAGAATGAACTTAGACTTAATATTTCACTCAACATCTGACCAGTCAGATTCAAGACTCAGAAACTCAGACTCAAGCTCAGAAGTGTTATAACCCCGAGGTCTGTCTGTCTAAATCAGCCATGTTCACTCACAATTTGTTTATGCCATTTAACTGGATTTAGCGTCAACCATTCCCAGTCATATAAACCTTCTCCATGCCTTTGCAAACAGAGCAGATCCTGTTCAAACAACTCCTACAGGAGCTGTCTCGGAGTCTACTCGGTTTGCAAAAATAATAAATAAAATAAAATAAAATGCGTATTTATGGAGTAAAGTGTTGTAAATACACCGTGAGAAGATTGATCACATGTAACAAGATACCCATAGCTTGCTTAGAGACGACACACCATGGCTTATTAATTTTCAAATCTCCAATGTCATCGTCCCAATTAAAATCACGTGTTGACTTGGGTTATTGAGTTATGAATATGAGTTAACGATAACAGGTTTGAGTTCCAGTGACACGTGACTATATAGTTATCATTATAAATAACATATAGATGGATAGATATCAAACAGATTCATAATACAACAGAACCTGTCTTAACTCTTTCGGCGCCAATGTCGCCTGTTGGCACCATTGAAAACAGTGCAGTCCCAGGTCAGATGCCGCCTTTTCAAGGCGGCATCTGACCTGGGACTGCACTGTTTTCTGTATTATTTTAGCCCAAGCATACAGGTTTTTAAAAACAAATGTTTTACTAATATACCTTTATTATTTAGTTTAGAATTATATTTGATATTAATTTATTATTGCAGACGACACTTTTAAATTTGGCGCCAAAAGAATTAAGCGGCCGTAAAAAAGATGAATTGTGGATCTATAAGGCATGTGGTAGCTTAATACATGTCAAAAGCAATGTAGAAAGCTCCTATAAGAACAGAACAGTTCTGTTATGTTCCTATAAGAGCTTCCTGTATTATTATTGCACTGCATTAACCCTTTCCCTTATGTAAGCGCATTTTGACGCATCTGCAAACAGAGTAGACCCAAATCAGACGGCCCCTATAGGAGCCGTCTGATCAGGGTCTGCTCTGGTGGCTTATGGTTTAATAAAGATCTGATTCTACAGCTTCTGCCTGAGGCAAAATGTCCTGTATTAACATGCCATTATGAAAAATAATCTTATTAATATTTATGACGTCATTATTTCCTACATGAATATTCACCAGGGAAAGGGTTAAGCAACCACCTGTTTTTGGAACACTCCTATGTTCAATAAATGAATGACCGCTTAAGAAAGGTTCTACTGTATGTTTAGCCCTTTGCCCCATAATGACGCCTTTACAAACAGAGTAGACCCAGATCAGACGGATCCTGAAGGAACCGTCTGACCAGGGTCTACTCTGTATGCTTTATAGAATAATATAAATTTGATTATACATGCAGATAAAAGCTTTGTGAAGCTATTATATAAATAAATAGCTCATTAACCCTTTTGCTGCCAAACTCTGTCATCTGCTAACTTTGTCGTCTGCTACAAATTTTCATTGTTTTGATTTTCTTCATTTTTGTTTCAAAAACATAGTAACAGTAACAAACAGTTTGGATCCTGATGAGACGCCGAGTTACTCGGTGTCTCATCTGGATCCAAACTGTTTGCATAGGTAATCACAGATCCGGCATTGGCAGCGAAAGGGTTAATTTTTTTATATATTAATTATTTCTGAATGAATATTCATGAGTTAAAGGGTTAACATGTCTTCATGAGCTAGCAATGATTCTTAAAAAGCGTGGCTTATGAACCCTTTCCCTGTTCTATATTTATTACAAATTTCAATAACTACTGAATATTGATGGACAAAATATTTATACAAATGTAATGAAATATGCAAGGTGGAACAGTGTAGCCATTTATGAAACTAAAGAAACATCTATCAATTTCCATAAGCAAACAGAGCAGACCCAGATCAGACGGCTCCTATAGGAGCCGTCTGATCTGCGTCTACTCTGTTTGCAGATGCGTGAAAATGCGCTTATATGAAGGAAAGGGTTTGGCTTCAGTTTCTGAAGAGACAAACCAGAGGTGGTGTCAGAATTTCAGCAGATGTCGTTGTAAACAGAAGATATTCGTTCAGCTTTGTCTAACAATGCAAAAGGTTAATACTTCATTGATTTATATCTGCATTAAGCCCTTACCTCGCGGTAAAAAAAAAATGTCTGTTCAAATTTGAATCATGTACATTTTTGACTACTTCCGGTTCGATTATGTTTTTAAAAACTATTGATTAAGTGCCAAACACCATGAATCCGGATGAGACGCCGAGGAACTCGGCGTCTCATCTGGATCCAAGCTGTTTGCAAATGGGCGTTAGGTCGCGGATAGCGGGATAAGGGTGAAGGACAAAAGAGTATTTGACTGGCCAATTAGATAATGATTTAACAGCCCTGTGTTGTTTGCTTACAATCTTTTCACGTTTAACGTTGCGGAAACGAGCACGTCAACAGCACTGTTGTCAGAAATCCTTGAATTATGCCATACCTTGAAATTGTCGTCTGCTCTTTTTTTCCTTTTTTGTTAATTGTCGTCTGCCGCGAATACTTTGTCTCTTGGGTTTATGATAGCAGCCATGTCCCACCCACAGAAACTACCCGACCTCCCCATTCCCTCTCCCTCAAAAAGAAGGGACATTTCTGAATATAAATTAGATAAATCTATATTCATTTTTGTTTGGACACTGTAAGTTATATGTTACTTTGAATTGTAATTTGTCTATGCACTCAAACTTCTTTCTCCTTTGAATGTTATTCTTACTTTCTATCCTCCATTTCCCGCCAAGTTTTCTTTCTTATTGCGCACATGTAAACTGTGACGAAGGAAAGGGGTGTTCTGGTCTGTTCTGTTCAACAAAAAGTTCTTTCAAATTCAGTATATAAACTTTAATTTAATCTTCAGTAGAAGTTCGACAATTCAGTATATTAATTTTAATTTGATCTACAGTAGTAATACCCATGCTGTCATTATTTCTTACACGAATGCTCATGGAATAAAGGTTTAACTATTTCCATCATATCAACGTGTTTTCACGCATTTGCAAACAGAGTAGACCCAGATCAGACGGCTCCTATAAGAGCCGTCTGATCACGGTCTGCTCTGTTTGCAAATGGAATATGAAATATGTGTGTTGGTGGGGGCACTTTCTAAAAGGGCTACACTGTTCCACCTTCCATATTTCATTATAACTATTTTGTTCATGAATATTCAGTAGGTATTGAAATTTGAAATAAACATAGAACAGGGAAAGGGTTAAGGTACATATTTAATTAATTTAATTTGATGACTAAATTACTGCACCTAGTTTCACCACTTTCGATTTTCATTCATATTGTTTCCAAGTACGCATGTTTTGCTTATCCCTGTATCTAATATAAAAGTCTTTTCCTGCCTTTTGCAAACTGAGAAGACCCAGACCAGGCAGCTCATGTAGAAGCCCTCTGATCAGGGCCTGCTCCGTTTGCTCATGCTATAATATAGATCTGATTCTACAGTTTCTGCCGTGTAAATATTCCTTTTTTCATAGAGTCATTATAAAGATTTAATTGAATTAATGTTCACGATGTCTTTATTTCTTGCTTGAATATACATGGAGTAAAGGGTTAAGCGTTAAACATGTTCAGAGTTATCGCACATTGATTTCTGATAGTTCACCGCCAGCTTATTGTTTTCCTTTTACTCTGAAGAAACATCAGTTAACAACCCATTACCTCATAGGCTATTTTTAGATACACGTACAGCCTCTTTGAATAAATCTACCGAAAAGGAGCATTAGCTAGAGAAAAGGAATTTTTTAGAATTTTGTAGTTTGAAACCAATGTGATAAACAGAGCATTTGCTCCTATAGGAGCAAATGCTCTATTTATCACAATGGTTTCTACAGAGTCGTCAAAAGTCGTCAATATGAGGGAATGGGTTAACCGTAAGAATACGAGGGATACGGGAAACAAATGTACGGGCAAACAATGTAGACCCAGATCAGAGGGTTCCCAGAGGAACCCTCTGATCAGGGTTTGCACTGTTTGTCATTCACCATCCCCTTTCATGTACTTAATGGAATCTATAGTTATACACTGGTGAACAAGTCCACTTAGAACATTTCTGATGAAATTTCCACTTTGCTTCTCGATTAAAGTTTAAATTTCAATCGTCTCGGGAATAGGAGAAGCAGGCTCCCCCACCACACCAACACCAACACTACCAGCAGCACCAACACATACACAGAACACCAACACAGAACACCAACACAGAACACCACTACCAATACCAGCACAAAACACCAACATCAACACAGAACACCAACACCAGCACAAAACACCAACACAAACATCAACACAGAACACCAATACCAACACCAGCACAGAACACCAACATCAACATCAATACCCAACTCCAACACCAACACCCAACACCAACTGCTACTCTAACACTACACGATACAACGCACGCAAGTATGAATGCATGCACAGCATGCACGCACACGTATGTATGGCTTTTAGAGAAAATAAAGATTCCATCCCAATGTATGATATATAGAAACACTAAAAGGTTTCCATCCCAAGGCTTGAATGTTATAAACGCAAAAAATCTCAGCACATATCAATTGAGAACATTTCAACATTTCTTTTAAATAAAAGTAGGGCAAATGAATACTCATTTGATTAATTTTTATAATGACACGTGAACACATGAACTTTTTGCCCCGGAAGAAAATGTAGAACCAGATTTATATAATTTCGTAAGCATACAATGCAGAACCAGATTAGACAGCTCCTACAGATCCGTGGATCTGGATCTACTCTGTTTTCAAAGGCGTAAAAAGGTGTATTATGGAGTAAAGGGTTAACATTTGAAGGTTTCGAATAGTGTCCAATTGCGGCTGATCGAAAACCATACAAATGTACATATAACCTACTTTTTTATTTGCTTAGCATGAAAAATAATGACTTAACCCTTCGCTTGCTATTTACGTCAATATACCTACCTGTAAATAGTGTAGACCCAGATGAGACAGCCCCTGCAGGAGCTGTCTCATCAGGGCCTGCACTATTTACAAGTTGATTGAACAACCAGTGCACTCCACATCAGTGATTGCACAGCGAAATACGTGTACACAGTGAAGATATATGTAATTATAGAACAGGGCATGGGTAAAGAAGGAGAAATGTATTTTAAAATTCAGCAAGCGAAGGGTTAACCCTTTCCCTCATATAAACGTGTTTTCACGCATTTGCAAACAGAGTAGACCCAGATCAGACGGCTCCTATAGGAGCCGTCTGATCAGGGTCTGCTCTGTTTGCTTATAGAACTTGATAGATCCGTTTCTTTACTTTCTGAAATGGCTACAATGTTCCACCTTCCATACTTAATTATAACTACTTTATCCATGCATATTAAGTAGGTATTGAAATTTGGAATAAACGTAGAACAGGGAAAGGGTTAATCATATACAGTAAACGAGTGCACTGTGTACATATACAGTAAACGAGTGCACTGTGCACATATACAGTAAACGAGTGCACTGTACACATATACAGTAAACGAGTGCACTGTGCACATATACAATAAACGAGTGCACTGTCCACATATACAGTAAACGAGTGCACTGTACACATATACAGTAAACGAGTGCACTGTACACATATACAGTAAACGAGTGCACTGTACACATATACAGTAAATGAGTGCACTGTGTACCTGTTGTAATCTATATTCCTCCATTCGCGACATGTCTCACACTCACACCTGTCTCACACTCACACCTGTCTCACACTCCGCGTTTCATTAGAACCAAGCTGTTTGACACTCGGTCAAGAGTTTCTCAAAAGCTGAATCGAATCGGAACTAGTCCAAAATACAGCAGGTTCCATGCTTATAAAACTTTTTAGTTGAGTCTGAGTTCGTTCTGATCTCACCAATCAAAAATTCAGAACGAACTCAGACTCAGCTAAAAAGTTTTATAAGCATGAACCCTGATCATTATATTTTCACAGCGCTAATTTATATTCAATGTTAGCTCTTTCGTTGCCAAATTTTGTCGTCCGCAAACTTTGTCGTCTGCTACATTTTTTCCATTTTTCTTTCAAAAACAGTCACAGTAACAAACAGTTTGGATCCTGATGAGACGCCGAGTTACTCGGCCTCTCATCTGGATCCAAACTATTTACATAGGTAATCACAGATGCGACATTGGCAGCAAACGAGTTAACTAAACCACACGCACGGGTAATACATTTGGCAAAGTGACCTGTCAGTATTGGAGTACTATGCTATTCCTTAAAGTATTTTAAGCGGAAAAAGAATTGTTAATTTCAAGCTCAGTTCAATTTAACACTTCGCCTACTAATAAGCGGGACATGGCTGGCATTTACAAACAGAATGGATCCAGATAAGACGCCGAGTAACTCGGCGTCTCATCAGGATCCAAGCTGTTTGACACCCGGTCAATGGTTTCTCAAAAGTTTAACCACTCCAAAGTAAATTAAAACTTCATGTATAGCAGGTCAATATTTGAGCAAGTTAAGGATGAATCCTTTCCTTGGTATAAATGCCTTTTCACACATTTGCAAACCTTGTAGACAAAGATCAGACGGCTCTGTTTACTAATGGAATTTTCAAATTAACTTCATTGTAACTATTTTGCATATGAATATTCAGTAGGTATTGGAATATGGATTAAACATAGAACAAGGAAAGGATTTTAACAGCACTTCGACGAGACTGTGAGACAAACCAAATGGTGTTTATATAGAGATCTTGTACATATATAGACCTATTTTGTCTATCCCTTAGCAAGTTAGCATGCTTGATGAGATTCGCCTAAAACATTTCCAAACAGATGAGGCGTCGAATAGTGTGGCATCTTATCTGGTGACAAACTTGTTGACTATCTGGTCCTTTGAAAAGAGGAAGAAAAATCTACTTTGAAATTTGAAGCAGACGATATTTTTGCAGACGACAATTTGCTGATTTAGACCGCTTAGTTTTTACGAGATGGAAAAGGATGAAAATTTTATGTAAGGTCGTGGACGTCTGAGGATACTTAAACCTTCTGCACTTACAGCAAGTGTCGTCTGCAAACATTGTCGTCTGCTTCAATCGTGAAAGTACGCCCCACCCACCCACTCACTTAAAACACAGTGTCAGAGTGTCAAACAGTTTAGATCCTGGTGAGACGCCGAGTTACTCGGCGCCTTATTTGGATCCAAACTGTTTGCATAGGTTATTTCAAATTCGCCAGCAGAGCGCCGAATTTCAAATTGTTTACTCCTTTACCCCATGGATAGTCCATGTAAGAAAAAAATATGAGTTTTACAATGTCATGTGAACACAGAAACTTTTGACCATAACTGAAACGGAATTATCTGGGTCCATGCTTATAAAGCTTTTTAGTTGAGTCTGAGATCGTTCTCAAGCTTTTGATTGGTCAGATTTGAGCCAAAGGCTCAAATCTGACCAATCAAAAACTTGAGAACGAACTCAGACTCAACTAAAAGTTTTATAAGCATGGACCCTGAATTGTATCATTCCGTAAGCAAATAGAATAGACCCTGATCAGACGGCTGAGCCTGTAGGAGCGGTCTGTTGGTCTGCGCTGTTCGCAAGGACGTTAACCTTTAGCCTGCTGGGCAAAATTTGTTTGTACATTTATCAGTTATCATGGTTGATTTATCTTGCATTTCTTTTCAACAGCATGGCCAGAGTATCAAACAGTTTGGATCCTGATGAGACTCCGAGTTACTCGGCGTCTCATCTGGATCCAAACTGTTTGCAAAGGTAATCACTCATTCGCCCGCAGCAGGCTAAAAGTTAAAAAGCGTATCTATGGAATAGAGGCTTAAAGTCTTGCCTAGTCTGCCTTTGTGCTAACGGAGCTCCAACCCTCCACCCTCCACCCCTCCACCCTCCCCCCACTCCTCTCCATGCCATTCGTTTCTGTTTGAACCATTTTCTCCATATATACCCCTTCAACGCATACTAGAGTCTGATCTGTTGGCTTATGGAACAATATCGATATTTTTCTACACATCCTGCCGTGACCAACGTTTCCAGTGTCCATCTGCCATTACAGAAAATGAAATCAATTAATATCTTTAATGTCCTTATTCCTTATAATAATTATTATGTTTCATGAGGAAAAGGCTTAACCCTTTCCCTCATATAGACGTGTTTTCTCGCATTTGCAAACAGAGTAGACCCAGATCAGATGGCTCCTAGAGGAGCCATCTGATCAGGGTCTGCTCTGTTTGCTGAATATTCAGTAGATATTGAAATTTGGAAAATTATAGAACAGGGAAAGGGTTAAAAAGTCCAGTATAAGATATATGGACTTAGATGTTTCCTTTAACCATTTACCATATAGATCTATGACTTTTACACGCCTCTGAAAACAGTGTAGACCCAGACAGGAGTCTTATCTCTGTCCAAACTTTTTGCGAAGGTAATTCACCAATTCGGGATTGGAAGAAGTGCATGGATTTAGAAGTTAGTTGACTATGACACAATGAATTTACAACAGCTCCATGTACGTTAGTTTCCCTTCCTTTCTTTTCTTTTATTTATAATATGCTTTTTATTGTTGTTTTATTCTTGGGTGAACCGAAATTCCGTTGTGCCCTATGTTCAACAAGTACAGGAGAGGAATCTATTACATTGTTGATACTAAATTGGATTCAAACTGGACTCTGACCAAATACCACAGATTGCATTATATCGAACCATTTACTCTATAAATACACCTTTCTACGACCTATGATACAATATCAATATTATTCTAAAGTTTCTGTCATGGCCATGTCTGTCTATGTGTTATTATAACAACTAATCGAATGAATATTCATGATGTCATTATTTCTTTCATAAATATGAAACAGGGAATGGTTAAGAGATGTTACAACACTGGGGACTCAGATGCAATGTTTAGATATGTTGGATCTGACAAGTACAGTAAAACCCCGTCAGGTCAGTTTAGTGTAAACTATCGGTATTGGAGACAGGTGGCAGCTTAATGCAGAGTGAAAGTCATACAGAAAGCTCCTCCAGGAGCTTTCTGTGTGACTTTCACCCTGCATTAAACAGCCACCTGCCTAAAAGTATGTAATTTCTTCTCTACTAGAATTCCGGTTTAGAGGGGTTTCATTACACATCTAATACAAACACAAGACAGTTTGCCGCTTCCAAGAAGTCACACACTGATCCATTTATGACTTACCTCACGAATATTCCTGTAGGAAAAATAATTACTGTATGAATATTAGCTGGGTTTTACAATCACATTATGAACAAAGCAAACTTTCGATGGCAGAAATTATAAAATAAGATCTGTTTTATTTAACCCTTCGCTTGCTAATCACGTCAATATACCTACCTGTAAATAGTGAAGACCCAGATGAGACAGCTCCTGCAGGAGCTGTCTCATCAGGGTCTGCACTATTTACAAGTTGATTGTGCAACCAGTGCACTCCACAGCAGTGGTTGCACAGCGAAATACTTGTACACAGTGAAGATATATGTAATTATACAACAGGGCATGGGTAAAGAAGGAGAAATGTATTTTAAAATTCAGCAAGAGAAGGGTTAAGAAGCAAACAGAGCAGGTCCTGGTCAGACGGCTCCTACATGATCCGTCTGATCTGGGTCTACGTTGTTTGCAAGGGGGTTAAACTGCATCTCTATCAAGCAAAGGGTTTGCGGTCGGTCTAAATTTGGATCTTCAAACATTGGCAGTTCTACGAGCATGTTCAATGGAAATACCATGTGACTCTATCTACCTGTGTCACCGGAGATTAGTGTAAATTGGTCCGCTATTATTATAATAGTTTAATATGCTTATTTTGCTAATCCACACAGCCTTCACCTCCTCTAATAATTAACATTTATCGTGCTATAGACGTGAGTCGTTATCCCCCGTGCAAACAGTATGGATCTAGATCAGACGCCCTGTAACTCGTGCCCCATTAGGATCCAAAGTATTTGACAAGTAGTTTGTATTTTTGTTGTGAACGAATAAAATAGACGCATTTTTACACATGAAAAAAATAAGAAAACCATTCCAACCAACGTGTCTCTAAGCGTGTTAAATATAACACAAATAGCACTTTTCTAAAGACGCTCACAGTATTTTCAGTGAACATTCGGCTGCGTATTTATACGAGTGAAACCCCGGGTGGTTGGATGTTATTTTAGTTGGGAAAGTATGTTTATTTTCTCTGTGTTTAACATGGGTAAACATTCACCAGTGCTAGCCTTTGGAAATTAAGAAAAAAAAAGTCATCGAGGTATGCATTTCAATTCCTTCCATTTACACAGTTCAAATACAACTATATTAGCATGTGTTTACCTTAATCCTTTCCCTGATATAAACGCTTTTAACACATTTGCAAACAATGTAGACCCAGATCAGACGGCTCCTATAGGGTCTGCTCTGTTTGCTTATGGAATCATAATAGATCTACAGTTTGTACCAGTACCGAACTATCATTTGTACATATTCCATCATAAAAAATCAGCTGATAAATATTTATCATGAATATTCAACAGGGAAAGGGTTAACACTGCATTTTATTAATCGTTCCACGTTGATTTTCCCTTTACCCCATGAATATTTATGTAAGAAACTATGACATCATGAATATTAATTAGATTAGTTTTATAACGGTATTTGAACACATGTCGTTTTGGCTTAGGCAGAAACTGCAGAAATAGATATATATACCATAAGCAAACAGAACAGACTCTGATCAGAGTCTTCTCTGTTTGCAAAGGCGTAGAAAGGCGTATTTATGGAGTAAAGGGTATATGGAAAGATTAGACACACAGTATAATGGATTCTGCTTAACCCATTTGCTCCCAAGATCCCATATATGGGACGTAGGCAAACAGTGTAGACTCTGATCAGAGTCTATACTGTTTGCTGATAGGAAATACAATATAAAATAAAAATGAAAATTTAGACCAGACATCCCTTAGATAAAAGATGGACTAATCCAATATATAAGCAGGTAAGAATCCACTGGGAGCAAATGGGTTAAGATCTATACTGTTTGGAGTCTCCCTGTCCATGCTATCAGGTTTACCCTTTACTTCACGAATATTCATGTAAGAAATAATGACAGAATGAATATTAATTAGGCGAAATTTTATATTGACACTTTGAACAAAAGACTTTTCACCATGGCAGAAATTGTAGAATCACGTCTGTAAGCAAACAGAACAGACCTTGATCAGACCTTGATCAGACGGCTCCTGGGTCTACTTGGTTTGCAAAGGCGTTGAAAGGCATTATATCTGATAAAACGTTAAACGCTGATTGGGTGCTGTAATAATGTCAACTTAAGCAGAAGAGACACTCATTTAATTGTACAGCAGTACATATGAAAGACATGGTTTTAGAAAAGAGCAAATGGACACTTGTAACCAATGTAGACCGAGATAATTCACATATTAACTCTTTTGTTGTCAATGTCGCATCTGTGATCACCTATGGAAACAGTTTGGATCCAAATGAGACGCCGAGAGAATCGGCGTCTCACCAAGATCCACGCTGTTTGTTACAGTGGTAATGAAAGAAAAGGGGAGACACTTTAACAAACCAGACACATTATATACACAGTGACATATACACATATACACAGAGACATATACACAGAGACATATACATACACAGAGACATATACACAGAGACATATACACAGAGACATACAGTAAAACCCCTCTAAACCGGACGTTAAATTTGGTATAAATATCGGTCTTGGAGACAGGTGGCAGCTTCATGCAGGGTGAAAGTCATTCAGAAAGCTCCTAGAGGAGCTTTCTGCATGACTTTCACCCTGCATGAAGCAGCCACCTGCCTAAAAGTATCTAAATTATTCTCTACTAGAATTCCGATTTAGAGGGGTTTTACTGTATACACAGAGACATATACACAGAGACATACGAGTATACACTGAGACATATACACAGAGACATATACACAGAGACATATACACATACAGAGATCTGTATGTATATGTATGTAGGCCTACAGTAAAACCCCTCTAATGCGACCACCAAAAAGGGGCATACTTCTGGGTGGCAGAGGCAAGTGACAGTTTAATGCAGGACGAAAGTTATGCAGACCATATTGGAGCTTTCTGCATTACGTTCGTCCTGCATTAAGCAGCCACCTGCTTATAAACACACACGTTTATTCATTAAGTGGTCGCGTTAGAGGGGTTCTATTGTATATGTCTCTGAACAATTGAACAATTTAGCAGACGAAAAAGTTTGCAGGCGATACCATTTTGCAGCGAAAAAGTTAACCATATATTCCATAAATACGCATTTTTACTCATTTGCAAACAGAGTAGAACCCCTCTAATGCGACCACTTAATGAATAAACCTACCTGTCTCTATAAGCAGGTGGTTGCTTAATGCAGGACAAAAGTAATGCAGAAAGCTCCTCTAGGAGCTTTCTGCATTACTTTTTTCCTGCATTATGCTACCACCTGCATCTATCACCCAGAATTATACATTTTTAGATGGTCGCATTATCGGGGTTTTACTGTATGTAATTAAACAACAGGGCATGGGTAAAGAAGGAGAAATGCATTTTAAAATTCAGCAAGAGAAGGGTTAATATTTATGATGTCATTATTTGTTGCCTAAATATTCATTGAGTAATTCATAGCCTAATCAGGCAATGTACTAACGACAAGTTACCACTTCCTTCAATTTGTCACGGTTTACACTGTTTGTAAATTCTCCCTGCCCTTGATCACGTGTCACCATGCCTTGCACTTATTCTGTACACGTTATAAAGTAATTGTCGTCTGCAAAATATACAAACTGCTGTACCTCTGAAAGTTAAGATTCTTGCATTCCTCTCAAAAATGTAACAAGCGTGTCAAACATTAGTTTGTCCCCTGACGAGACGCAGATTTACTCGACATTTCGTCTGGATCCAAACTTTATGCATATTTCATTATAAGATTGGCAGCGAAAGTGTTAAGTGAAAACGCTTCAACTTGAGATCAATAAACTATCAAGCCATCAAATTAAAATTAATTGCTCTTCAGAAATGTTGACATACGCTCTTTTGTAGATAAAAAGTCCATTATTTTCTTACAGACTTAATTAATATACAGTAAAACCCCGCTAATGCGACCACCTAAAAGAGGTATAATTCTGAGTGCTTGATGCAGGTGGTAGCTTAATGCAGGAAAAAGTAATGCAGAAAGTTCGTCTAGGAGTTTTTTCTAGCATTAAGCAACCACCTGCTTATAGAGACAGGTTTGTTTATTCATTAAATGGTCGCATTAGAGAGGTTCTACTGTATTCGCGCATGTTTACCTCTTTCAACATTGTATACCATTATTTTGACATTTGTAGACAGTTTGGACCCAGATGAAATGCCGAGTAACTCGGCGTCTCATCAAAATCCAACCTGTTTGTTTTCTAAGAAAAGGGGGAATATATATTTTCTTTATTTAGGAATGAACAGACAAAGATTACTTAGAGCTGAAAGGGTAAACCCTTTCGGCGCCAACTTTCTAATCATAGTCTGCAACCCAATTTTATTAAAACAGAGTTTACCCTGATCAGACAGCTCCTACTGAAACTGTCTGATCTGGTTCTACTCTGTTTGCAAATGTCCCAAAAGTTGTCTTAATGTGAAAAAGGGTTAACTCGTTTGCTGCCTATGATGAATATGTAAATAATTTTGCAAACCGTTTGGATCTGGATGAGAAGCCGAGTAACTCGGCATCTCATCAGGATTCGAATTGTTTGATTTTTGTAACGAAAAGGGAAGAACATTCAGCAATGAATTTGGAAGCATACACCATTCGCAGATGACAATGGGTGGCAACGATAGGAGTTAAGCATTGCCCATGTGGATAATCCGTGTCCATCTAAAAGCGGCACGTTTGAGGCTTAATTCTTATTATATTTAACCATGTACCTGATATACATGCAATTTCACGACTTTGCAAACAGAGTAGACCCAGATCAGACGGCTCCTACAGGAGCCGTCTGATCCGGATCTGCTCTGTTTGCTTATGAAATGATATAGATCTGATTATACAGATTTGCCATGGTCAAAATATTCTGATTATAAATATTCAGCTAATTGATATTTATGATGTCATTCTTTCTTACAAAGAATGTTCATTGGGTAAAATGTTAACTGACGGTCTTATATAGAATAGGCCTTGTTAGCTCAGTTATATAACGCCAACCTCCTAATCAGGAGGCCGTGAGCTCGAATCATAGCAGAGAATCACATAGTCCTATATTGTATTATTATACCACATTTATATAGCGCTCTTTTCACACTGGATATGTGCGTTCAAAAGCGCCCATTCTCTCCTACTGGCACCATTTTGCGCCTCTGTAAAACTCATTTATTGAAACCATTGTGATAAACAGAGCAGATAAACAGATGCTGTATTTCAAAACTACAAAATTCTATATTTGTCCTTTTCTATAGTCAATGCTACTTTTCGGTAGATTAATTCAAAGAGGTTGGGTCTAAAATAGTCTAGGAAGGAATGAGTTAACTATAAAACCTGGGTTAAAGGCATGTTTGTCTCCGACAGTTTACCGCATATGATGCCTGCTTCAGTCCTTACCATTTCTTTACAAAAACAATGCAGTCAGTTTTGTCAAATAGTCCAGACACTATAGAGAGAGGTTGGACAACCCGGCATCTTATCAGGATCCGTACTTACGAAGTTATCACTGTACATCATGAATATTCATAATAATAACACAGTAAATATTAACTAAGTAGCAATTAGATGAATATTCAAGACGGCATATCGAGGGCTTGGTGCAAAACAATTGTAACTCCTTCATAAAGTGAAGGAGTTACAATAGTTTTGCACTAATCCCTCGATATATGGCCATATAAATGTTCGGCCGTGACAGGAACTGTAGAATCAGATCTGTATTATTTCATAAGCAAATAGTGCAGATCCTGATCATACAGGAGTCGTCTTATCTGGATCTATCGTGTTGGCAAAGACGTTAACCATGTCCCTCAAACAAACCCTTTTGCAAACAGAGTAGGCCTAGATCAGACGGCTCCTGTAGGAGCCGTCTGATCAAGGTCTGCTCTGTTTGCTTATGGAATTCTACAGTTTCTACCAATACCAAAAGGTCATGCAAACATATCATATGCCATTATAAAAAATCAGCTAATAAATATTCATGATGTTATTATTTTTATATCAAACAGGGAAAGGGTTAACAGACGTATCTATGAAGTAAAGGGTTAAGCCCAGTGATTACTCTCGTGCGTTTAAAAAAAGCTAGATCAACAAAACTATCGAATATAGATTAACGAATCACACGGGAGAATTTTCTTAAGGTACGGATTAAATGCTAATGAAAACCACCGGATTATAGTAAGTATAAAAGTTCGATCAGTGTGTAAACCGCCGCAAAAATTGATCTCGTTTTTTTTGCAGTCGTTGTGGATGTTATGTTTCTACACAAGCTGTATGCAATAGGGCCCTGTCCCTCATATAAACGTGTTTTCACGCGCCTGTAAAGTAGACCCAGATCAGACGGCTCCTACAGGAGCCGTCTGATCAGGGTCTGCTCTGTTTGCTAATGGAATTAGATGTTTCTATACTTTGTAAAATGGCTACCATGTTTCACCTTCCATATTTCATTATAACTATTTTGTCCATGAATACTAAGAAGGTACTCTGGACAAACTATAGAACAGGGAAAGGGTTAAGCGGCCATCAAATAGAGGTTTAGTTTTGGGGTATGTGAGGCAGGTTGTAGATTAATACGAGTCAACAGTAATGACTGCCACCTGTCTTAGATATCGATTATGGTATGTGTTTGCGTGTTCGAATAATCCAGGTTTTGTTGTAATTTTACTAAAACGAAATATCGATTATTCGGACATTATAATAAAAAATATGTATTATTATCGATCTTAAAGACAGGTGGCAGCTTAATGCATTGTGAAAGTCATGCATAAAGCTCCTCTAGGAGCTTTCTGCATGACTTTCGCCATGCATTCATCTGCTTCAAAGGGTCTAACTTCTTCTATACAGAACATTCGAATAATCGAGATTTTACTGTATTTATCTAACGCTTTATTACGCAGAACTCCGTACCTTTCGACTGACACAATGCTGGTATGTTAACCTTATTTCATCACCTCATGAATATTCGTGTAAGAAATTATTACATCATCAATATTCATTAGATGCATTTGATAATGACACTTACAGTTACAGAAACTGTATATTTATACCTGTATTAATCCATAAATCAAAGAGAGCAGATCCTGATCAGACGGCTTCTACAGGAACCATCTGATTCTGGATCTACTCTATTTGCATAGACATCGAAATATGAAAATCGTAGACCTAGATCAGACGGTTCCTGTAGGATCCGTCTGATCAGGATCTGCTCAGGCTGCTTATATGGAGCGAGATTGATCTTATTCTACAGTGTCTGCCTTGGTCAAAACAACCAATGTTCATATGCCCTTATCATAAAAACATCGTATTAATGTATTAACCCTGTACCCCATATAAATGCCTTTTCACGCAGTTGCAAACATAGTAGACCTAGATAAGACGGCTCCTATAGGAGCCGTCTGATCAGGGTCTGCTCTGTTTGCCCATGACATGCTTTAAATCTGATTCTACAACAAAAATTCCATTGAAACTTTCGCAGTAGAAAATATCAGCTAATACATATTCATGATGTCATTATTTCTTACATGAATATGAAAGTTAAACATCATGGTGTTAACCCTTATCGGGCTATCGCATTTTCAAACTGAATGGATCCAGATGAAACACCGAGAAGCTGCTTAACCCCCATTCCCTCATATTGACGAATTTTGACGACTCTGTAAAAGTCACTTCGTGAAACCATTGTGATAAAAAAGAGCATTTGCTCCTTTAGGAGCAAATGCTCTGTTTATCACAATGATTTCAAACTACAAAATTCTAAAAATTGTTCCTTTTCTCTAATTAATGATCCGTTTCGGTAGATTTATTCAGAGAGATAGTAACTAGAAATAGGCTATGAGGTAATGGGTTAATCTAATCGCAAGTTCTCAAAATTGCTCAAAATCAAAATTTGAGCAGACATTATTTTTTTCTCGGCGGGTTAAGACATGTCTGACTATATAATGTCGTGTTTTTCACAAGGTTTGTCACTGCCAATACATATGGTATTGTGTAATACAAACTGTTACACTTGTGCATAACTATTGGTGTCTTTCAAAAACAGGTGGGTGCTTAATGTAGAAAGAAAGTAATACAGAAAGCTCATGAAACAGTTCGTCCTGCATTAACCCATTTTCTCATATTGATACCGTTTGATGCCTCTGAAAACAGTCACTTATTGAAAACAAATCCGATACCTAAAGCATTTGCTCCAAAAGAGCAAATGCTCTATATATCACAATGGTTTAAAAACTACACAATTCTAAAATTTTCTTTTTTCCTAGACTTGTAGTAACGTAGTGCAGGACGAAAGTTATGCAGAAAGGTCATGCATTACATTTGTCCTGCATTAATCCCTTATTCCATAATTACCCCTGTCTACGCCTCTGTAAAAGTCACCTGTTGAAACCATTGTGATAAATAGAGCATTTGCTCCTATAGGAACAAATGCTCTATTTATCACAATGGTTTCAACTTACAAAATTCTAACCTCTTTCCTTTTCTGTAGTTAATGCTCCTTTTGGGTAGATTTATTCAAAGTGATTGGATCTACAAATAGCCTATGGAGGAATGGGAAACCACGTGCGTTCAACCACCTCATCTTTAAGACACCGATGTCTATTCAGTCGAATTAACAGCCCTGTAGAGCCTGCGTGTTATTACTGATAGTGTAAGCCTCCAACTTTGAATAAATTGACTTGACTCGGCATGACTTGGTTTGTCTATTTCATTAAATGAACGCTTTAGAAAGGTTCTACTGTACATGAACTTGCTGCATACGTTAACCCTTTCCCTGTTCTGCGTTTATTCCAAATTTCAATACCTTCTGAATATTCATTAACAAAATTGTGATAAAGAAATATGGAAGGTGGACCATTGTACACACTTTAGAAAGCAAAGAAACAGCTCTATCAAATTCTACTAGCAAACAGAGCAGACCCTGATCAGACGGCTCCTCTAGGAGCCGTCTGATCTGGGTCTACTCTGTTTGCAAATGCGTGAAAACACGTTTATATAAAGGAAAGGGTTAAAGTCATATGTAAATTTGTCGTCTACTATAAATGGATAAAGGTTTACCAGGGAGGTCAAACACTTTAGGATCTAACTGAGATGCCGAATGGCTCGATGTCTCCTATAGATCCATAATAGTATGGGACTTTGCCGCTAGCATGCAGATAACTAATGTTATGTGAAAACATGTTTTAAATAGCGACTATGGTAGAACCGGTCTTAAGCGGTCATTTATCTATTGAACATAGGAGTCTTAAAAAGCAGGCGGTAGCTTAATGCAGGGCAAAAATAATACAGAAAGCTAATGTAGAAGTTTTCTGCATTACTTTTGTCCTGCATTATGCTACCACCTGCCTAACCGACCCATAATTACATGTAGATCTCTTTTTGATGACCGCTTAAGACAGGTTATAAGTCTAAATATGGATATGCGGCAAGTGGTAGCTTAATGCAGGTCAAACGTAATTTCTATCGTTCTATGTCACTATTGTCCTGCATTAGGCAACCGCCTACTTTTCAAATCTTTTATATTCAATCGATAATCGATGCATTTACTTAACCCTTTCCCTGTTGAATATTCATGCAAGAAATAATGACATCATAAATATTTTTTGCTGAAATATTTAATGGCACATGTGCACAGGATGTTTTTGTATTGGTAGAAACTGTAGCGTTTAATATATAACATATAATTTCATAAGCAAACAGACTAGACCTTCAACAGAGTAGACCCAGATCAGACGGCTCCTATAGGAGCCGTCTGATCTGGGTCTACTCTGTTTGCAGAGGTGTGA
The DNA here is from genome assembly GCA_963576725.1 of Azorinus chamasolen. Classification (NCBI taxonomy): domain Eukaryota; kingdom Metazoa; phylum Mollusca; class Bivalvia; order Cardiida; family Solecurtidae; genus Azorinus; species Azorinus chamasolen. The sequence continues at coordinate 91,697,389 of OY755235.1, read as the reverse complement.
AAAGGCATTGATACGCATGCAAAGAGTTACTTTGTTTATTGTATCCTCGAAGCGCAATAACTATCATGTATAAACCGTTCCCTTATATGTCACGGGCAACAAACAAGGCATTCAACTCGCTGGCACTGCCGAGTGTTATATATTTACATTGAATAAATACGTTGTAATAGCCTGGTCTAAAATTTAAAGTAAATGATTGTAGACTGTAAAACTAGAAGGTAAAGAAAATTCTATTTAACCTTTTCGCTGGCAGTGGCGAATCTGTGATATCCTATAGATGCAAACAGATTGGATTCAGATGAGACGTCTCATCAGGATCCAAACTGTTTGATGCAGTGATTACGTTTCTTTAAAAAAAAATGAAGAAAATTAAAAAAAATAGCAGCCGATAAATTTTGCAGACGACATTACATGGCAGCGAAAGGGTTAAAGTTAATTGATGGTATAGTGCACCATGACCCTCGTATAAAGAACTGGTGTGAGATTGGATTTTTACGTTGTACACATTCACCCTATAAGCTAACCGACTTTATGTTGGTTTCTTGTTTTTAAAGGATTTTAGATACTTTAAAATGACGGACTTCGACGATGTGCCGCTCTCGCTGGTGAGTACAGTCATGTGATAAAACTCGTTAACAATTGAAACGACACGTTTCTTCAAATATTATATTTTGCAATAATATGAACACATAAGCTTGACATATCGACACAGAACTATTGTTATTATTATTATTAATAATATTATTATTACTATTACTTTTATTTTATAAACATAAAGATTTTGTCTACAGCAGAGCCATAAGAAAACGGGCATTTGGGGCTTTGGAATTATTTGTAAACACTGGTCAGCCACCGCTTCAGAGATGCAGCGTCGGATCAGGGTCTGCATTGTTTGCGAGTATCGAGTATACACGGCATTTGCAAACAGTGTAGAGCCAGAGAGGGAGGGGAGACATACAGATATACAGACAGACAGGCAGACAGATAGAGACAGGCAAAGAGAGACAGAGACAGACAGTCAGAAACAGTCCGATCGACAGACAAACAGCGACAGAAAGAGAGAGAGAGAGGGGGGGGGGAGAGAGAGAGACACACACACACACACACATACACAAAGAAAGAGAGGGGGAGAGTGACAGAGACAGACAGAAGAAAGGGATAAAAAACATTTATTCCATCAGAGGTTGGCTTTTGTTATATGTGCTAGACTAACGATTCAAACGTGTCGTTCCAGTTGTTAATGCAATCATATGAAGCTAAGTGTTCTTAACATAAAACAAACTGTCGTGCAGCCTAATAAGCATATTGGTGAAACCTCGATACTTCGAAATTTTAATATAGAAGAATTTAGACACATTTAGGCAAGTGGCTGCTTAATGCAGGATTGAAGTCATGCAGAAAGCTCATAGAGGAGCTTTCTGCATAACTTTCATCCTGCATTAAGCTGCCACCTGCCTTAAAGATCAATAATGATACGTATTTGAGTGTTCGAATAATCGAGTTTTCACTGTATTTGTGACGAATGTGCTTTTTTTCTACTAAAGTATAGTCCCGCTAATGCGACTGCATAATTTATTAACACAGGAGTCTGTAAAAAGCATGACAAAATTAATACAGAAGGCATGCATGTATTAACTCTTTCAGCGCCACATTTCTAATTGTCGTCTGCAATCCAAGTTTGTTAAATCATTCGGTAAAATAAGGAAATGGAATAAATTAAATGCAAATTTCAAAGGAATAAAGCACAAGTATAGAAATAGAGATTGAGACAAAAAGTGAAGTCCCTGATCTGACGCCGCCTTGAAATAGCGGCGTCTGATCTGGGACTGCACTATTTGTCGTGGTGCATTTATACGACATTGGCGGTGAAATGGTTAATCATTAACTCTTGAAATGTTTGGCGATGTCAAAAACTGTAGAACCATATTAATGTTATATCACAAGCAAACAGAATAGATCCTACAGTAGCCGTCTGATCTTGGTCTACTCTATTTGTATAGGCGTAGAATGACGTATTCATGGAGTACAGGGTTAAGACATATCTTGTTTTAAAAACAACAACAGAAGTATACTTCTCTTGAGTAGTCGTATTAGTGCGACTGTACTGTAGTATTTTAGCGCTTCACGCGTTGCTGTCGGGTCCTTCAGTTCCCAAGTTATTCTTCCATCTTATAGCATTGCCAAGAAACACTATCAATAAAAAAAAAGATTTTCAAAAAAAAATCGTTTCTAATGAGAAGCCGAGTTACTCGATGCCTCATCTGACTCTAAATTGTTTTTTAAACTTCACCACTAAATTATTCATAAAGGCTTAGAGCGAAAATGCTGAAAGTGACATCTTATTTCTAACTCCGCTGTAAAAAATGTACAGTAAAACCTCTCTATTACGACCACTAAATTGTATTAATTAGTTGGTATTTTTGGCAGGTGGTTGCTTAAAGCAAGGTGAAAGTAAAACAGAACGCTCCTTTAAGCATCCACCTGCCTTTAACACAAAATACTTGATGTAATTTAGTGGTCGTTATAGAGAGGTTTTACTGTTTGCTCAAACTTGAACCTGATGCAATTTAGACTACTTCCGACACGGACACGCTTTTGAGAAACTATTGGCAGAGTGTCAAACAGCTTAGATCCTGATTAGATGCCGAGTTACTCAGATCTCAATTAGTAGGATAAAGGTTGACCTCATATAACTTACGAACAGCTTAGATCCAGGAGAAATGCCGAGCAACTTGGTGTTTCCATCGGGATCTAACCTGTTTGACACCGAGTCAAAAACTTACTTCATAAATACGCCTTTTCTGCGTATTTGCGAACAGAGTAGACACATATCAGACCCCCCCCCCCAGGAGCCATCTGACCAGGGTCTGCTCTGTTTGCTTATGATATACTATAGATATGATTTTACAGTTTCTGCCATGGCCTAAATTTCCTGCGTCCATGTGCTATTATAACAATTAATCTAATTAATATATAGTATGATCTTATGTCTTACGTGAATATCCATGGAGTGAAGGGTTAACCCTTTACTCCATAAATACGCATTTCTGCGCCTTTGCAAACAGAGTAGACTCAGATCAGACGGCTCCTATAGGAGCCGTCTGATCAGGGTCTGCTCTGTTTGCATATGGAATTATAATAGATATGACTGGACATAGTTTCTACCAATACCAATACATCGTATGTTCGTATGCCCTAATAATCTAATTAATATTCATGACGTCATTATTTCTTACATGAATATTCATGGAGTGAAGGATTAAGTTTGAACAAATCGGAAGTAAAATTGCATCAGATCAGAGTTTGAGCAGACAACCTTTTTTCTAAGGTTTAACCCATTACCTCATAGGCTATTTTAGATACAACCTCTTTCAATAAATCTACCGAAAAGGAGCATTAATTAGAGAAAAGGATAATTTTAGATTTGTTTAGTTTCAAACCATTGTGATAAATAGAGCATTTGCTCCTATAGGAGTTTTACACTTTGACTTTTATGGAGTCGTCGAAAGTCGTCAATATGAGGTAATGGGTTAAAATCGCAATCGCAAGCAGTGTAGACCCATAGTTGAAACTGCTAAATGTAGCGTTTTGTCTGAGTCTACACTGTATGACTCTACGGGATCCGAGAAATGTCATGTTGCGGTTGTTCATTGAACTCTTTCACTGCCAACGTCGAAGCTGTGATTCCCTTTGCAAATAGTTTGGACCCAGATGAGATGCCGAGTAACTCAGTGTCTCAGCAGGATCCAAATTGTTTGTCATTCTGATTGTGTTTCTAACACAATTTTTTATGAAGGAACAACAATGCTCTTCAGAGAAGGTTCTGAGTTTCTAACTTGTGTGTGTCTTAAGCAGCCATTAAGTAGAAGTTTAAGTCTGGGTATTTAAGACAGTTTGTAGCTTACTACAGGTAGAAAGTAATGGAGAAAGCTCCTTCTGGAGTTTTCTGCATTACCTTTGTCCTGCATTAAGCTATCACTTGCTTTTTAAGATTCACTTGTCCAATAAGTAAATGGTCGCTTAAGTTCTGTTGTATGTTAGTTGTATTGGTTTGTGCAATGCTACATGTACGTGTACTTACAAGTTGTAGAAAGACTAATCCATCTTTAAACTAAACCAGTGCGTCTTAAAGACAATAAATTCCCTTGTTTATGTGTAAAAATGCAACCCTATCTTTTGCATTGTTTAATCTGTTTTCGGATAAGATAAGTGTCCGCTAACTGATCCTTCTCTAGTCATAACTGTTTCAAATAACTAAACACTCAATAAACTCCAATTAATGTTTATCCGATTACACAATCAGGGCTTTATAGTTTATACTGTTGCTTATTCTGTCTTAACTCTTTCCATGATCTACGTTTATTCCAAATTTCAACACCTACTGAATATTCATGGACAAAATACTTACCACGAAATATAGAAAGTGGAACATTGTAGCCAGTTTAGAAGGTAAAGATACCGATATTTCAAATTCCATTTCAAATTTCATGAGGAAACAGAGCAGACCCAGATCAGACGGCTCCTATAGGAGCCGTCTGATCTGGGTCTACTGTGTTTGCAAATGCGTTTATATGAAGGAAAGCGTTAATCGTTAGTACTCTAAATAATTGTCGTCTGCAAACAGTGTCGTCTGCTTCAACGGCAAAAGCATACGCTATATGTACATATCTATATGTATATATACATATCTTGCCAGACACACAATCAGAGTGATAAAACAGTTTGGATCCTGATGAGACTTCGATTTACTCGGTGTCTCATCTGAATCCAAACTGCCTTTAACCCTTTCCTTCATATAAACGTATTTTGACGCATGCAAACTGATTAGACTCAAATCAGACGGCTTCTATAGGAACCGTCTGATCAGGGTCTTTTCTGTTCGCCGATGGAAGTTGATATATCTGTTTCTTTAGTTTCCAATATGTCTACAATGTTCCACCTTCCATTATAACTTCCATTATAATCATTTTAACTATTTAGGCCATGAATATTCAGTAGGTATTGAAAATTGAAATAAACAGGGAACGGGCTAAAAGCTATGAGGATTTCTCCGATAGAGTACCACCACTGTAGTTTATTTATAACTATTATAATAACATTTGATCTAATCTCATTAAATTCCTATTAACTTCAATGTAATAATTGCATAGTCTTCTCATGATTAAACAAGGTGTACTGTACACAATATATACATATTATAGCTCAAATAAACTTTGATAACTGTAACTACATATATTTTATCTGTTGGCACCATTGCAAACATAGTAGATCCAGATCAGACGGCATATGTAGGAGCAGTCTGATCTGGACATGCTCTGTTTGTTTATTGAACATTTTATATCTGATTCTACAGTTTCTGCCTATGGCAAATATTCATAATTATGTGTTTATGGCAGCGTAAAAATCAATTAACCCTTTACTCACTAAACAGAGTAGACCCAGATCAGATGGCTCTTGGAAAAACCGTCTGATCAGAGTCTACCTTGTTTGCTTATGATAGAATATAGATATTGCTCTTAAGTTTCTGCCATGATAAAAAATTCTATGACAATGTACTACTATAACAATTAATGTAATTAATATTCATGATATCATTCTTTCTTCATGAATATTCATGGAGTTAAATGTTAATCAATAAAGAATTATAAGAAATTAATAAAATCATCTATGTATCAAACATAAATTAACCATTATAATTTTATGAAACATGTAATTATTGCATCGATGTAATTACACATACTAAATACATGTTGCTTCCATTAATCCGGCAAATCAAACATTCCAAATTGAGTATTTGTTTTGCGTTAACCCTGATACCTATTGAATATTCATGGACAAAATAGTTGTAATGAAATATGGAAGGAGGGGCATTGTATCCATTTTAGAAAGTAGAGAAACAGATCTTTCAAATTCTATTAGCAAACAGAGCAGACCCTGATCAGAAGGCTCCTATAGGAGCAGTCTGATCTGGGTATTCTCTGTATATGCGTGAAAACATGTACGTGTATACGTTCATATGAAGGACGGGGGTTAAAAGCGTGTTAACCCTTCGCTTGCTATTCACGTCAATATACCTATCTGTAAATAGTGAAGACCCAGATGAAACAGCTCCTGCAGGAGCTGTCTCATCAGGGTCTGCACTATTTACAAGTTGATTGTGCAACCAATACACTCCACAGCAGTGATTGCACAGCGATATACTTGTACACAGTGCAGATACGAGGGGTGTTCCAAAAATAATGTCATCTGTGCTTTATTTCGCGGAAATCGTGCAATTCATGCACAAAACCACCTCGTGTCGATTGAGTGATCACTGGCTCGTGACACAGGTAAATATCTCGTCCACACGTTCACTTGCCTCGGTACAGTGTACATCGTTTCATAGCCTATTCGTTAGACTATACACAAAATGACAGGAAAACGAGCTGAAAATGTTCTTGAAATTAGGGCCTATATAAAAGGTAGGTCATTACTCGGCATAAAGGCTGTAGATATTCACCGTGAGGTGTGTGACATTTATGGGGAGGGCCAAATGTCCCACAGGACTGTTTGTAGGTGGGTAGCTAAATTTAGTGCTGGGCAGCAGCAACTGAAAGATGCTGCTCGTCCAGGTCGTCCTGCAACAACTACGACCAAAGGTAACATAGAAAAAATCCGAAATATCCTCAAAACTGATGCTCGATTCACCGTAAGACAATTGGCTCGAATGACAAACTTGTCGTTAGCAAGAGTTCATGCAATTTTGAAGAAACACCTAAAAGTTAGGAAGATAAATGCAAGATGGATACCCCATTTGTTAACGGATGAACAAAATAAGTCGCGTGTAACAATGGCAAAAAAAACTTCTCAAAATGTACCCAAAATATAGTAAAAAGGCTTTTGATAATATAGTCACTGGTGATGAGACCTGAGTGTATTATTTTGAACCAAAGCGGAAGGTTTCCAACCGAATATGGGCCACTAAAAATGCCAGACGCCCAAGTATTGCCAAACGAATACGAACGGTAAAGAAGGTTTTGTATGCTATTTTTTTCACTAATAAGGGTCCAGCTATTCAAATCCCGGTGCCAAAAGGCAGAACGGTCACAGGCAAGTTCTATAAAAACGTTGTTCTGAGATAATTGAAGAACTACTACAAAAGTAGCCGCCCCAAAACAGGACTTAAGTATGTCCGACTTTTGCATGATAATGCACCCGCTCACAAGGCACGTATTGTGACTGACTTTTTGGAGTCAGAGAAGGTTACCGTCCTTCCGCATATATCATTTATCTGGAAGGAGATACAATTCGAGAAATGCCCTTGGATCTGCTGTTTATCAGTGTCTGATGGGTGTCCCCATTGAAGAGTATGAAAAATGCTTCCAAAAATGGATTGACCGGCTAAAAAGGTGTATTCTGGCTGGCGGAGAGTATTTTGAAGGGTAGAGCAAATTTAAATGAACAAAAGCACTTCCGCAATATGAGCACCGATGCAAGTGACATTATTTTTGGAACACCCCTCGTATATGTAATTATACAACAGGACATGGGTAATGAACGAGAAATGTGTTTTTAAATTCAGCAAGAGAAGTGTTAAGATGATGTATAGTATTAAAATTCGACAGAGAAAATCGACCAAACAAGCCATTTCACAAAATTGTAAAATAGTATTACCTCAAATTAGATTTGTGGTAAATTGATTAATGGGGGCAATATGTATGAAATAAAATCACATCATGCATATTAATGAGCATATGAATTGTTGGCCATTGCAGATAATACAGAATTATATCACTATTTTATACGCAGAGCACACCCTGATCAGACGGCTCCTATGGGGGCCGTCTAATCTGGGTCTACTCTTATTGCAAAGGCGTAGAAAGATGTATTTACGAATTAAAGGGTTAAGCCTTTGAACTGAACTGATATTTGCAAACACACAACCGATGGGTTCAGCAAACAGTGCAGATCCTGGTCTGGGGCTGATTCAAGAGTCATATGATCTTGATCTACACTGTTTGCCTGTGTCCTTTTTAACCCTTCGCTTGCAGGAGCTGTCTCATCAGGGTCTGCACTATTTACAAGTTGATTGTGCAACCAGTGCATCCCAGAGCAGTGATTGCACAGCGAAATACTTGTACACAGTGAAGATATATTGAATGATACAACAGGGCATGAGTAAAGAAGGAGAAATGTATTTTAAAATTCAGCAAGAGAAGGATTAAGGGACCCTGTTCATACACGTGTTAATTGGTATTAGCATTTGTCCTTTGCAAAACTATCGACTGTTTCTATTCTCCGCTTATTAATTATTTGCGTTTCCTTTATTTCCTAACTCTTTCCTTCATATAAACACCTTTCCATGCGTTTTCAAACAGAGTAGGTCCAGTTCAGACGGCTCCTATTATTATATGCACCGTCTGATCTGGGCCTGCTCTATTTGCTTATAAACTTTTATAGATCTGGTTAGGCAGTTTCAACAACAATGAAAAAAGCCCTTTCCATGCCCCATTTTATTGATTCTGCGCATGAATATTCATGAGGTGAAAACATTTGAATAAAATTAATATGAAACAGGAAAAAGGTTAAATTCTGTATGAGAGATCGAGTTGCTCTGTCTGACGTCATCTGGACTCGAGTTGCTTGTAATGTGAGTTGTCCAGTAACGAAGGTTACATGTAAATATTTCTTCAGAAATGAAACTACGTAACAAAGATGCGATTAATTTAGTCAATAAAATCATTTTATTTGTACCTCTTCGCTCCGATATTGATTGACATTTATTGCATTTGATGTATCTCGGAAGTTTTAATTAACTCTTTGGCGCCAAATCAATTACGTCAGCAAGCATCGTCGTCTGCTTTACATTTCAGAATGGGCTTTCCTTCAGACAATCTTAACTTGTGTATCAAAAAATCTGTATAATGATGAGACGCCGAGTAACTCGGCGTCTCATCCAGATCCAAACTGTTTGCAATGGTAATCACAGATTTTCACAATGAACAAGTCCTTTATTAGTCGTTTTCCGGCGAAAAAGAATTGCAAGAATGAGATCTTTTCAAACTAGATGCAAACAACATTTTGTCCAGACTATGTATATATACAGTAGAACCTGTCTTAAGCGATCATCAAAAAGTGGTCTAATTATGGGACTGTAAGGCAGATGGTAGCTTAAGCCTTAATACAGGTCAAAAGTAGTGCAGAAAGCTCATAAAGAAGTTTTCTGATTTACCTTTGACCTGTATTAAGTAACCACCTGCTTTTTAAGATTCCTGTGTCCATTCAGTATAAGGTCGCTTACCCCTTCGCTTGCTGAATTTTAAAATACATTTCTCCTTCTTTACCCATGTCCTGTTGTATAATTACACATATCTTCACTGTGTATAAATATTCCTCTGTGCAATCACTGCTGTGGTGTGCACTGGTTGCACAATCAACTTGTAAATAGTGCAGACCCTGATGAGACAGCTCCTGCAGGAGCTGTCTCATCTGGATCTTCACCATTTACAGGTTACTGGTAAGTATATTGACATGAATAGCAAGCGAAGGGTTAAGACAGATTTTACTGCAGTATTGAAATGGTTTGAACTCTTACACTGCCAATGACGAATCTATGGTTAACTATGAAAACAGATTGGATACAGATGATACGTCGAGTAACTCGACGTCTGACCAGGATCCAATCTGTCTGATGCTGCGATTATATTTTCTTTATAAAAAGGAAGAAACTACAAGAATTAAACTCAAAGCAGACGACATATTTTTGTAGACGATAAAACGTGGAAGCAAAAGTCAATTGGGCTTGTAAGATTTGCATGGGGCCATAAACATATTAGATTTTCCTTTCTTGCGTCAATAAAGTTCAGTCGGTGATGCTTAGCGCTAACTTCTTTCGCTGCCAAATGTTGTCGTCTGCAAGTACATGTATTGTTGTCAGTTATAATTTTCGTATGTTTAATTTTTCCCATTTCATTTCAGAAACATGTCCACAGTAATAAATATTCTAAATCGTGATGAGACGCCGAGTTACTCGGCGTCTCATCTTGATCCAAACTGTTTGCATATATGTAATCACAGATGCGACAATGACTACAAGACGTCAAACTTGTTCATCACTTCTGCATAATTCTTGTTAACCAACTACTGAAAACAGTTGTTTGGATACAGATATTCGGCGTCTCATCTTTGTCCAAACTGCTTGAGATCCTGATCCTATTATTGAAAACAAATGTGGGAATTAAAAAAGCAACAAAACACACACAAAAAAAACCGGAAGAAGTCGTCAGTGTAGCCAGACAAGAGTTGAATTCGTTAAAGTCTTAACCCTTACTACGCTGAATTTTCAAATGGACTATTCCGAAATTCAAACAGGTCAAGCTTATGGTGACTATTTAGGATTTTTTCTAAAGAAAAGTGTAACACAACAAACAATGCAGACCCTGGTGAGAGGGTTCCTCTAGGAGCCTTCTCATCTGGGTCTACAATGTTTGCAAAGGACATTAGTGACTCGCATCCCGCACAGAAAGGGAGGGGGATCCTACAGGAGATCTCTGATCACGGTCTGCAATATTTGTCATTCAATTTTTTCTAGCAAGTTTAAGCTTGTCATACTGAGTCGGCTCTATAGAACACTAGGTGGACTCCATAAACACTGGTTAATATTGATATCGAAAATGTTTATTAGCTTACATTTTAAACGCATTGCTTTTTTGGCTTTGGCAGAGGTTGTAGAATCAGATCTACAGTTGAACTTCGATATCTCGAACTCGGATGACTCGAACTTCAGATAACTCGAACAAAAGTTCAGTCCGTCGAAAACTTACAATACAGAATTGTTCTAAAATGGTTCGCTACAGATATATAGAAATACATGTGACAGCTTAATACAGGTCTAAAGTGATGCTGAAAGCTCCAACAGGAGCTTTCAGCATTACTTTAGACCTGTATTAAGCTGTGAACTCGAGAAATTGTTAGTAGATAAGTCGAACTCCTGTTATATTGAACTAAGTGTACAGTCCCTTGAAGTTCGAGATATCGAAGTTCAACTGTATATAATTCCATAAGCAAACAAAGTTGGCTTTGATAGACGGCTCCTAAGCAATCAATGTCTAGTGTGTTTGCAAAAAAGTTTGAAATCAAACCTTTCCTTCTTATTTATATACGCATTTGCAAACAGAGTAGATCCCTAGAATCCTTCTGATTGGGGTCTGCCCTGTTTGCTTATGATATTACAATTGGTATAACTCTACAATTCTATCAGTACATCTACTAAAAATCCTTATAAATATCAGCTTATAACTCTGCATGGTGTCGTTATTTCTTGCATGAATATTCAACAGGGATAGGGTCAAATCAATGAACCCAGGCTATAAATCAATCAATCTGTCGACAGTGTTTCCTTTTTAGGTACAAACATGCATTGACTTCAAAAGATAAACACTATTTGTTAAAAGTGTGTTCTGCAAGACATCGATTGCTTAATAATTCGCATCTGTTTAGTAAATTGTCATTCTTCACAACTTTGCCGAGATATTACACAATAACCCTGTTAAAATTGGGGAATATTCAGAAAGATTTTAATCAGGTACTGATTAAAAGTCATCTGCACAGGTTCAATGCCGTTTTCAGTCCTTGAAAAGAAAGCAAAACTGAAAACAACACTTGATAAATTTAAAAATCAAGTCGAGTCGTGACTGTTGCGGGTATAATGTTTATCTAACCTTGGCAACGTATATGTTTGTCCTTCGTGCATATTGTCGTCTGATTTAAGTGTCAGTGTCGATTTTCCTTCAATTTCTTTTCAGACATAGGTGAGTTACCCGGGGTCTCATCTGGATCCAAACTGTTTGCAAAAATTAACGCAGATCCGCCCATTGCAACGAATCCTCTGAGTCGCTTTCCAGCAACTTCGGCAGCGAAAGAGTTATTTAAACATAGTTCTCATTAATCATTATCGTATTAGGCAATTGTTTGACATGCACTTATTCCCAGATAAAAGTATTAAATTGATTTTGTAATGTACATACATATGTGGAAACTCATACTGAACCCTGGTCACCCCTAAGAATCAATATGCATCAATTTTGAAATATTCTCGTGATTCACTTTCAGGAGTATAACTGAGATGCACTTTTACAAGAACATCTTTATTTATCCATAAAACCCTATATTGTGACCACTCTTTACTGTCACAACATAGGGTTTGGTGGAAGAAATGGCCACGCAGAGGTCCAGATAAGATCCGTAAATTTAACCCTTTCACCGCCAATGTCAAGGCGGCGTCTGATCAGGGACTTCAATTTTTGTCTCAAACTCTATTTCTATATCTGTGCTCTTTATTCCTTTGAAATTTGCATTTACTTATCTCATTTCGTTATTGTACCAAATGATTTAACAAAAACATGACTGCAGACGACACTTAGAAATCTGGCACCGAAAGGGTTTATCACTTAACACCTTTATTACTCCACCAAACCCTATACTGCGACCACTCTTCGAGACGATTCTAACGAGTGGTCACAGTATAGGGTTTGATGGAGAAATGACGATTTTAGTATTTGTATAGGCACCTTTATCTGTAGCTCTGAGATGATTTTAGTATATCAGATATGCCCTTTGTCTGTGACTATGCGATATATGGGAAACTATCAGGTGATCCTTTATAGTCTATGAGCAGTTTTTTTAACAAGGTTTACGTTTCCCAATCATTGACTATAAGTCACTGAGATGCGCTTAGTGTCACTGAGATGAAACTAATTTAACCCTATGCCTTTGCAAACAGAGTAGACCCAGATCAGACGGCTCCTATAGGAGCCGTCTGATCAGGGTATGTTCTGTTTGCTTATATAATAATATAGACCTGCTTTTACAGTTTCTGTTCATATGCCGTTATATAAAAATCATGTAATTGATATTCATAGAGTCTTTTCTTACACTTTCTTACATGAATATTCACGCAGTAAAGGGTTAACCCATTAATTAGTCAACGTAAAAATTAGAATCGCGTTGTAATAAATATGGTCTGTCTTGAGAGGAATGTCTGGTAACAAAAGCTCATGTTAGAGCTGTATGATCAGAACATGCACCGTTTGCTTATTGAATAACATACATGTAGACATGATTCTGCAATTTCTGCCATGACCAAATATTCTCCTGTTCATGTGCCACTTAAACGAGACACCGAATTACAAAGAGTCTAAGCAAGACCGTCTTTAATTATGTCTTTGAAATAAACTAAATAAACTTGCATCAATATTTATTTGGTTGCGAAAGGCTTGAAACTAATCGCATGATTTATAGCGTTGATTCAGTTTCCTTTCACTTTCTAATACAATTCCTTAATGGTATATACAGATGTTCTATTTACCTCCACAACTCCCCTTAACCCACTCCCTCATATTGTCGAATTTTGACGACTCTGTAAAAGTCACTTTGTGAAACCGTTGTGATAAATAGTGCAATTGCTCCTATAGGAGCAAATGCTCTATTTATCACAATGGTTTCAAACTACAAAATTCTAAAATTTCCTTTTCTCTAGTTAATACTCCTTTTTGGTTGATTTATTCAAAGAGATTGTATCTAAAATAGCCTATGAGTGAAAGGGTTAAGACGTCTTCTGTTATACAATTCTGACTGAACTCATTTACAGTCAATTTACATATCGTTTGATCACTTAATTGTGTAAACATATTTTGATTTCTTCATCTTGCCAGATATATATACAAACTAGTATATAGTTCGTGTAAAAAGAAATAACTTTGGAACAGTAATAGCTAATATTAGCCTATTTACTGTTCTTACAGATTAATATTTTAACGTTTATCACCTTCAACATGTTTCGGTTGAATTTATGACAGCTTTTTGAAACAATTGGAATCAAAAATGAGACACGAGTAACTCGTAGTATTGTTAGGATAAACAATTTGCTCACAAATTGCATTTTTAAATGAAATGGAAAGAAAACTCGACTTTTATTGACTATCACGTTGTCATTTCCCCCAAAAAAAGTATTTGCTAAGCGCGCTTAATATTTAAAGAGGAGAACTAGTCCACTTAATTTCTTTTTCACAGGGTAACTATCACGTGACCATTTCAAATAAGTCAAGCAGGTATTAAATATACAGTAAAACCTCTCTAAAGCGACTAATTAAAGGATGTATAATTCTGGGTCTTAAAGCCAGGCGGTTGCTTAATGCAGGACGAAAGTAGGAGCTTTCTGCATTACTTTCGTCCTGCATTAAAGCTTTCTGCATTACTTTCGTCCTGCATTAAGCAACCACGTGTGTTTAAGACTCCAATTTCTATTCATTACGTGGTCGCTTTAGAGGGATTCAACAGTACGTCTTACCAAAACACACACAACTAGGAAAACTGGAAGGTCTAATTTAGAAATCTGATGCCAGTTTTCAGTATGAAGTTTGACGAACCATTTAGCTTCAAATGGCTGTGGCAATTAGTATGCTTGCCTTCGTTAATTAAGATATCTTATCTCGACAAGACTCCCAAGATTTTTACTGTAAAACACGTCTAACACGATAACTTAAAAATATGCACTGGTATATAGAAAAGGCAGGTGGTTGCTTAATGCAGGATGAAAGTAATACATAAAGTTCAAAAATGAGATTCTGCATAATTATCGTCCTGCTTTAAGCTACCACCCGTGGGCCCATATTGGCATTAAGACCCAGAATTATGCCTCTGGTATGTGGTCGGTTTAGATGGGATATACTGTATATATATATACGTTCACGTGCATGTATATGTACATACTTATTTAAAGATATGTTTATATTTGTTGACCAATCTTTTCTTATTAGGGAGACCCTCAGGGGAGTTTTCTCGACTCTGTGGAGGAAGAGGACGGCTTTGAGGAGATGGAAGGACTTCGTGTTCAAATCGATGTCATCGATGATTCCGGTAGAATGTCGGATCTTGCCGAGGACCGTCGATCTGTAAATTCGATTCGCATGCCAACACATTCGGTGCGCGCTAAACTCGTGCGGACACCAGCAAACAAAGATGAACCCACGCAAGCCGAACCTCCCCCCGATGAATGTCGGGAAGAACCGAGGCCCGCCGATGTATTGATCACAGAATTAAAAGAACCACCGCCTTTGGTAGAAGGTGACGTAGACGAAGAAGAATCTGACGTTGAGCAAGAATACAAACAAGTTACCGTGGAAACGGTGGACGCGGAGTCTGCAGAGGACTGGGACACCGACCTCGAAATTGAAGGTAATATATAAATGTTCATTTTGAATCAAGTCTGTTTTCTTGTATAACACTTACACTGTTAAAAATATTAAGTTAACAAGGCAAGATATTAAACATATAATAACCTTTTTTGTCAATAGTCAACGCAATAGTTGTTGAAATGTTATTTGCTGTTATGTTTCTATCCAGTGGAAATTTCGTATAATTTGTTATTTCAAGTGGTGTGTATTTGTCGGATTCATTCAGGTTTATATATAAAAATCTACAAGTAGTGGTTTTTTTTATAATCACTTACAATTGTAATAACCCTATTCGTTCAATCTTTTAATGAACTATGGACGGAGTGTCAAACAGTTTAGACCCTGTTGAGAGGCCGAGTAAGGCAGTGTCACATCTGGACCCAAGCTGTTTGCAAATTCCAGTCGCGCTTAGTTGGCAAAGAGTTATAACGTCTACTTACTAAAAGTACCATGAAAGCAAGCAGGTGCCTGGTGTGGAAAAACGAAGTGCTATCCACGTTCGCATAGCATTAACCCTTTACCTAATGAATACTTTCATTCATGTAAGAAATAATGAATTTATGAATATTGACCTGCACCATGAACATGGAAACTGAAGAATCAGATCTGTATTATTCCATTAGAAAGCAGAGATTACCATGACTAGGCGACTCTTACAAGAACCGTCTAATCTGGATCTGCTCTGTTTTTTAAAGGCGTCATTATCATCTCTATCAGGTAAACGGTTAAATTGCCACCATCTTGAAAAACGACTATAGGAACATATGCAACCGGTCTAGACCCAGATCAGATGGTTCTTTCAGGAGCCTCCTGATCAGGGTCTGCACTGTTTGCTGAACCCATTAATGACAATGGCTTATTCCAGCAAATATATTGTTTGTGTTTGCTGTGTCCCTTCTACATGAAAAATTAGGTGGGTTCAAAAGTAAGGTTTGGACGGGTTTACCGTAATCCTTTCACCGCCAATGTCGCAAAAATGCACCACGACAAATAGTGCAGTCCCAGATCAGACGTCGCCTTTTCAAGGCGGCTTATGATCGGGGACTTCACCATTTTTTCTCAAACTCCATTTCTACATCCGTGCTTTATTCATTTGAAATTTGCATTTATTTATCTTATTTCCTTATTTTACCGAATGATTTAACAAAATTGGTTTTCAGTCGACAATTAGAAATTTGGCGCCGAAAGAGTAAAATAATATGGGAATAAAAGGAGATTGCTTTAGAAAGTTGTACATTCTCCTATTGTAGAACAGAACATTGTACTGCTATTCAGCAGAGAAAAGAAACTATTCAATATCAACACAAAGAAACCACAAAAAATGAAAAAAAAAAAAAGTATTTCCCATGTATCAGAAGAAAGATGGCGGTTGTGTGAAACGATAACAGATATCGCGCAAAACAATGATACACACACTATGCATTCTCTATATTTATTGTTCCATATTATAATCATGGTATTGAATCGTTGTTTTCATTATGCAGCCATGCAAACAAAAAATAAAGACGTACGTCATAATTTGTTTTTGATCTCAACATTTAACCAAAGTGCTTAGTGATAAAGATAAATTGATTCATTGCAAGAAGCGAAACTTCGGTCTGAAAACCCGAGATTGGCAAGCTTTATATTGACTAGTCATTTGATATGAAATGGATATTATTCATGCATTGTAGATATAATCTTAAATATGCTTTAGTTGGACTGACTCATAATTATCCCTCCCAAAAACAGAACTTGTTGCGTTGTATGACAATGTATGCATTCTATACACTTCGGTTGTCCTTTAAAGTTGAAAATAATGAAATGTTCAGTAAAACCCCGTGAAAGCAACACTCCAGAACAGGTCTTTAAGGCTGGTGATAGCTTAATGCTGGACGAAAGTTATGCTGAGAGCTAATTTAGGAGCTTTCTACATTACTGTCACCCTGCATAAACAACCATCTGCTTTAAAAGCCAATCTACCTATAGTTTATTCATATCAGGGCCTCCGCTGGCGGTCGCCAAAATCGCCATTGGCGAAAATATTCATAATCTGGCGATAAAAAATTAAATCTGGCGAATGTTGTGGCGAAAGACAATTTTGCAGATTTTGCCGAGAAATACAGACCCATTTTAACCCTCTCGGTCAATTATCGCTGCTTCTTCTGTTTGTGTGCAAAGCGTGTCGGTTGTTTACACAAGAGTTTTATCTGGGGATTTCCCTTGCAGGCACCGGAAATCATGCGTGAAAGATGTGATTCTAGCTGGTTCCCAATATTCTCTTCCTACTATTTTGTAAAGCTGGTTCCCAATTTGTGTCCTAGTATTTTGTTAAGCAAACAGATTATGCGGGAAACCAGTTATGTCAAAGATGGCGACGTTGTTTACAAGTTCAGCCGTGGGCAATTTGATTTCTTCTTGTGGCACGTTAATTACTCAAACCAGGGAACTGACACCTAAGATTATGCGACAAAGAGATTAAAGAACGACTAACAAGGCAATTAATTGGATTTGGCTTGCGATTATCTCGGGCAATTTGGGACAGATCGGACTTTGTAGATCCACGGTAAGGAACAATTACACCACTATTCAGGCTACTGTGTTAGTTCTCAGTTTCATAATTGGGAGTAAATAAATCTAATGTGTATCGTGTGTCCTGTTATATATTAAAGATATATTTTATGCTTTCAGTCTGTTAATACACAGTTTCAACAACTTTACATGGCACACTGACTACCGTAGTGTTATGAAACCACTAAAGGAAATGCATATAACAGAAACATTACACATAACTTTTAACTGTAGAGAAAATGAATTGACCATTTTTTTAATCCTCTTTGTTAGTGTTTAAAAGTTATTTTTAATATAGAATATATATTTGTTCTGAAATTATTTGTTTGCAGTGAAAGTAAAAACAGTTTTGAAATTTCAAGTTATTTATCTTATAAAGCAAAATAATCTGAAATTAATGTAAAACTTAATGGAAATTAGCAGAGACATATACATACATGTATGTATATGTCTCTGAAATTAGTGACAAATTCAATACTTAATTGTACACTTATTATTTTTTTCTCTGGCTTACCATGAGTTTTTAATAGTACCAAGAGACTGTTAATATTGTTTACAGATAAAAAAAATTATTTGTTTCATTTGTTTAATTTCAGCTCTTCAAGTGGGGAAGAGAAATCCGAGGCTCCAGATTCTACTCCATCAATAAGAAGTGACCCTAAAATGACCACCGCAGCTAAAGCATTAAATGTAATGAGGAGCGCCAGCAAGGCAGACCACGGCTACATGTTGAAGTTGATTCAAGACTGCCACCAGCCTGATCAGACCCATAGGGGTCAACACAGTCTTATGTTGACATAAACTGTTACTATTATCAAAATTAATAAAAGAAATGTAAACATACACAAGTTGGTTATGTTGGTTACACATTTCAAGCATAAACAAAGGTTTCAAGACGTAGAATCTGAAGGAAAACTTTGGCTCTAACTTTGGCTCCAACAGATCCAAATTGGCGCAACAAAATTCTTATTTGGCACAAGTTTTTCTCATTTGGCGAAAGTGATGGCGCAAAGAAAAAAAAAGCCAGGGGAGGCCCTGCATATATTGAACATATCTTATGACTTTGAATTAATACTGTTGCATTGTCTTGTGAAGACTTCCCTGAACAGCTTATATCGTAAAACGCATCCATAAATCAACAACAACAACGTTTTCCGCGCCACTCGTTCTTGTTCTAGGAAAACAATATTTCTGCAATATCACGAACACCTACGGAATCAACCGGAGCACCTCGAGTAGTTACGATTGATACGGAACTAAAATACACACGAGTTTTGTCTAAATGCGAGCAAATAAAATCAGTGATAACGATATTTTAACATCAAACTTTCGCAATGTTTTGTGATTGTTCGTAAGTTGTTTTCTCATCCTACTGCTTTTCATTAAACACACCACACTTGTATTCCCAGAGTGTGGTAATAATGGTGCGTACACAGATACTAAAATCGTCATTTCTCCACCAAACCGTATACTGTGACCCCGTATACTGTGAAGAGAAGAGAAGAGACGATTCTAAAGAGTGGTCTCAGTATACGGTTTGGTGGAGAAATGAAGGAGTTATTCTTGAAAATGGTTTGATTTACGCATCTCACCTGGAGCTCTGTATAATTCAATTTTTAAAGACTTCTATAACGCGTCATTTATAGAAACAGTGCCCTTAATTTCGTAGCGTGATCGCTTAACAGGGGCGTACAGTATATTCTTACTTTTGTTCGTAGCTTGTATTTTAGTTTTTCATATCTGTCTTTGTCGATTTAGAATAGTATGGTATAAAAGTTTGCAAACGCACAGAAAGATCGGATTTAATTTATGTTCAGGTATAAACAAACAGAATAACTAATTGTTTATGTATATATATCAATGCTAGAGCCAGATAGTGAGAAAGGTAAGTGGAAACGCACATTTTGTCTTCCTTGAATCTCGTATATAGTCAGGCTTTTTCGTATTTTATGTTTGCCCTTGTTTTACTTTTTGTCTGTACAGCCACGCCCTGTGAACAATTACAATATTGATAAAACGCACTATGCACGGTCACATGCAAATACTGTTTGGAGCGGGTTGTTGAATGTACGCCTTTAACTAGATGGAAATGTTGAAAACAGACTACACCAAACTATAACCTAGAAATTACCTTTTGCGACCACAGTTGAACACATAGTATGCGATGAGACTGTAAATGGTATAAGAAAGACATAGGAAAGGCATACATGTATTGTGATCAAACCTGGTGTATAAATTGGGATTGCAAGATGATGTGTTCTTAAATCGCACTTTTACACTTTATTATACAGTTTGGTCTCTTATGTCAAGGCCAATGTTGTAAGCATTAAATTCAAAGTCTGATTTCCGTATTTTATGTTTACCCTTGTTCTACTTTCTGCCTGTAAGTCACATCCTGTGAACAATTTCAATACGAATAAAATGCACTATGCACGGTCACATGCAAATACTATTTGGAGCAGGTTGTTGAATGTACGCCTTAACAAGATTAAAATGTTGAAAACAGAAAAAAAACATTTGTATAACAAATATGAATAAAGAACAGAAATTTTAGTTGCATATGGACACTTTGATTGACTGGAATTTTATCCCGGATAATTGTTATACATACATGTATTTTCTCTGATTAACTTTCTGTGCGGATGATTTCCTTCTCATTTGACTAGACGTGTTATACCAATGGATTGCATGATTGCAAAGTATTTCTTGGTAAAACGTGTAAGTTAAGAACAATTCTGGTTAGTATCAGTATGCGTTGTTTGGCGAGCGGGCGGTGGGCGGCTGTGTAGACTGCGTCAAATGTTTAGTTTCCGGGCAATAACTTTGGTTAGGAAAGGTATATTGTGTCCAAATATGGTTACATAGAGACAAATGTTTAGACTGCATTGGTGGTCATGCGTCGAGGTCAATGTCAGTGTTTCTTTAATTGAAAAACAGTTTCTGGACAATTCCTTTAGTTAGAGAAAATATAACAAACTTGAGGTATAGATGGCTCGCATGAAGATAAAGAGGAGGTTGGAGAATCTGTTGTTGAAGTCACTGTTACTAAAACAGAAAAATGGTTTGCGGATAATAACCTTAGTTTGGAAAGAAGTTTTTTTATTTAATTTATTTAACAAGGCTTTTATGCAAACAAATAACGGTGGAGTTACATTTATGGTTCTTGGGTTAAAATTAAAAAAGCGGTTTCTGGACAAACAGAGGTATCTTTTGTGTACAGTTAGATGGCGCGGAGACAAAGATTGGCATTGCATTGTCAAGAATCAGAGGTCAGAGTCAATGTAATGGTTTGTTCCAAACAATAAATGTATTATAGAAAGACGTAGTGTAACCAAAATTGGTGAAGAGATAACTTGTATAGCGTTCAAATATAGTATAGTATTTGAGGCATTATGTCAAAATCAAGGTCAATGTTACAAGAATAGAACAAAACGTTTCATTGGTCATAACTTTAGGCAGAAAAAGAAATTTAATGAACAGAATGCTTGCATGACGACAAAGGCATTGATTTCATTACTGGGATCTGATGTCAAGGTCAGGGAACTAGGGTCAAAGCCAAGTTCACTGTAACTAAAAATAGGAAACAGTTTCGGACAATAACTTTAATGAGGAAAGACATATTGTGACCAAATTTGGTGTACATATTACTCACACTGAGACCCAAGTTGGGAGCTTACATGGATACTCTTTCGTAAAGGTTAAGGTTATTGTTATCAAATAGAAAAAAAACGATTATGGGACAAAAACGTTTGGTAGGAGAGACATGTTGCAATCAGAACGATTTCCGGATTATAACTTGACTTTACTACTTTTTCATTAATTAGGAAAGTCGTATGGTGACCATGTATGTGCAAATAATTTCCATTGTATCAAGGACTTTGATTGGAATTTCGGGGGTCAATGTCATTGTAACTATTTTCAGTATCAAAATGGTTTCCAGACTATAACCTAGCAATTGCCTTTTGTTACCAAATTTGTGCACATAGTATGCAATGAGACAAAGATTGAAAATGGTCTAGGAAAGTCATAGGAAAGATATATTGTGACCAAACCTGTCAGATTGGGATTGCAAATCGTACTTTTACACATTTATTATATAGTTTGGTCTCGTATGTCCAGGTCAATGATGTTATCATTAAAATCAAAATCTAGCTTTCGTGGTATCTATTTTAAGTGATAATATTTGTTTAAATATCTCACGATAAATACATTTTATAGAATATCATAAGCATAACGTGACGAAAACACGTATGGATTACATAGGAATTTGGAAGTTTTAACTCTTTTGGCGCCAATGTCGCCTGTTGGCACCATTGAAAACAGTGCAGTCCCATGCCAGATGCCGCCTTTTCAAGGAGGCATCTGACCTGGGTTATTCACGGTTTTCTGTATTATTTTAGCCCAAGCATATAGGTTTTTAAAAACAATTGTTTTACTAATATACCTTTATTATTTTGTTTAGAATTATATTTAATATGAAATTATTATTGCAGACGACACTTTTAAATTTGGCGCCAAAAGAGTTAAGTAATCAAAATGGAATGTATTGTTAAAATTTGGTTGAGAAAAGAACCAATAGAACGATTTTCCCTTCCTGGATAGATAGTATGTTTTGTATAAATAAAACTAAAGACGATCAGATCGTGTTACTTTAGAGCTTGTGTACTTTTTTAGTAGCTTAGATCCCTTTATAGAGTTCACTACTTTGCCTATTACCTCATAGGCTAATTTTAGACCCAACCTCTTTGAATAAATCTACTGAAAAGGAACATTTACTAGAACAATAGAAAAAATAGAAATATTGTGTAGTTTTCAAAAACAAAAAAACCCCATTGTGATAAATAGAGCATTTGCTCATAAGAAGCACATGTTCTAATTATCACAGTGGTTTCAAAACACGACTTTTACAGATGCGTCAATATGAGGAAATATGCCAAAAGGCGTCAATATAAGGGAATGGGTCAAAAGGCGTCAATATGAGGGAATGGTTTATAAGATAAACCGTTTACGGCCGTGATTATGCTTTTTTGAAACAAAAATGAAGAAAATAAAATAAAAATGAAATTTGAAATAGGTGAAATGGCATAAATCAGATTTAATGTCAGATTCTGACGAGTCCCCGTCTAAATTCATGTCTAATTTGGATCAAAACTGCTTGTTATTGTCATCACAATTCTATCTATAATGTTGAAAGAGTTAATGATATCACATGTACAGATAAACCTCATTATCTCAATATTTTAGTAAAGAAGGATTAAAAACGTTTGAGGCAGGCGGCAGCTTAATGCAGGGTAAAGTGCATGCAGAAAGCTCCCAGAGGAGCTTTCTACATTACTTCCGTTCTGCATTAACCCTTTCGCTGCCAATGCCGGATCTGTGATTACCTATGAAAACAGTTTGGATCCAGATGAGACGCCGAGTAACTCGGCGTCTCATCAGGATCCAAACTGTTTATTACTGTTACTATGATTTTGAAACAAAAATTAAGAAAATCAAAAGAATGAAAATTTGTAGCAGACGACAAAGTTAGCAGACGACAGAGTTTTGGCAGCGAAAGGATTAAGTTGCTGCCTGTCTTACAGTTCGAGTTATCGAGATTTTTACTGTGTCCTGCACACCATTCTTATTTTCGTTTTTCAGTCGTATAGTCGTATCTAGTATGCATATGCATGTTATTCATTATTCATTTCTGTTTACTATTACAGTTGAACTTCAATATCTCGAACTTCAAGGGGGGTGGGGGGCATATACATTACTCCGAAATAACAGAAGTGCGAGTCATCCGCTGTCCAATATGGACAATTTCTCAAGTTTACAACTTAATGCAGGCCGAAAGTAATGCTGAAAGTCATCCTGTAGGAGATTCTAGCGTTACTTTCGACCTTCATTAAGCTGTTACATGAGTTTCCAGATGTGCGCAGTGATAGATGTTAGAAGGAAGGACCGAACTTTAACTTCGAATTATCCCGAAGTTCAAGTCATCCGAGTTCGAGATATCGAAGTTCAACTGTATATATATACAGAATTTATTTATATTCGCATGTTTTGAATCATTCTGTCTACAGTTAGAACTACATGTATTTGTTTACTCTTATTTCATGTAGTTTGACAATAATGCATGTTTTGATGCACGTTTTGATAGTTGTAGATAATCCACTCATATATACATAATAACAATGCAATGTAAATTTTATATCATATGTGATGAGCTCTTCATGTGTTAGACTTTGTTAAAACAACGACACTTATCTGAAAGATGAACATTCGAAGACAATGCATTGTTTCTAATAGTTTAACGTTTCTTTACCTCAGTTTATTACTTCATGATTAGATGTACAAGTAAAACTTCTCTAAAACGACCACCAAAAAGCTAATTCTGGGGTTTTTAGGCATATGGTAGCTTAATGCATGACAAAAGTAATGCAGAAAGCTCCTCCTCGTCATGCATTAAGTAACTACCTGCTTTGAAAGACACATATGTTTATAAAGTGGTCGCTTAAGAGGGGTGTTACCGGTGTGTATTAGAGTGCAGTTTTATTTCGGCATGGATAGATAAGTCAATGCAAATGCCACATGACTTTGATCAGTGATGAGATGATGTTTATTATTGATGACATAAATATGATTTTGACTAATTTCAAGAGCATATTAGATCTATTTTAACTCTGGAAAAAAACTATGGAATCAGATCTATATCAGTCCATAAACAAACAGAACATACCATTATCAGACAGTTCTCACAGGAGAATTTGATGACTCTACTCTATTAGCAAATGCCAAAAACGCGTATATATAAAGTAAATGCTTAAATGACTATTTGGATGTACAGCATGTATAACTGTTTACATTATAAAGAATATATCGAGAAACTACTGTTACCAAATGAAGTAAAAACATTTTCTTCAATTAGATGAAGTTATGGCAGCGGTGCGAAACCACGATCCCTCAGGCAGGGCATATTACGACAGAGTCTGTGAACGGATGGGACTTGTACCCGTATCCTACTTAAAACGCCACATCACGGACAACGAGATTACTATGCGATATCATGGACTAGGACCGACTGCTACCAAAGCGATTGCATTAGTTTTACGAGTATGTCTGTCACTATTGTTAACTCTTTCCCTGTTGAATATTCATGTTAGTAATCATGACATTATTAAATCGATTATTTTACAATGGCAAAACAATGCAGGACATTTTGGCTCGGGCAGAAACTTCAGAAACAATTTTATGTAATACGTCTATAAGCAAACAGAGCAGACTCTGTGCCGTCTGATCTGGGCCTCCTACGCTCGTAATAAGTTAATAAAATATTGAAGATTTCTTCATCAGAAAGCTCTGGTATAATTTACCATTTATTCATACAAAACACACCAACAATAAACATGTAATGGACGTGCCAAAACAGTTTTGACTTCTTTATCATCTTAATCCTTTACCTGATAGAAACACTTATAATTATCCACCATCGTATTGAGCGTATCAAATGATCTGCATTGTTTGTCATTCGAGACCCTCGCAAATTATGATTTGCGAGATGATATTGAATGGCAAACAATGTAGACCCTTGATCAGAGAGTTCTTCTAGGAGCCCTCTGATTTGGGCCCACGCGGTTAGGTAAATGACGATACACTAGTTGCCTGTAATCAAAGGGTTAAAAGATGCCTTGTTATAAAGTTCAACCAACATTAACCATGAACATTAACACTCCGTAGAAACGCCTTTGCAAACAGAGCAGACCAAGATCAGACCACTCCAATAGGAGCCGTCTGAAGAGGGTCTGTTCTGCTTGCTAGTGCATTTGTATATATCAGATTCTGGACACAGTTTCTGCCATGATCAAAAGCCCCTTGTTCATGGTCCAAATACCAACCTTCTGCTTAGTAATATTCATACATTGATTATTTCCATATTCATGTTGTAAAGGTTTAACATAAATACCAATATCGGTTTCTTATTTTGTAGGACAACATCACCTTGGAAAAGCTAAATCTACAAGGTAACTGGATAGAAGCTGACGGTGGTCTAGCCATGGCCCGAATGTTGGAAGAGAATGACTATATCACGGAACTGGTATGTACTGTAACTATAATGTTGAATGTTCAGTGACACACAAACAGGAAGTCCGTCAGTTTAATAATCTACCTGTGTCTGGTAATTTTAAAGATCTGTCTTTTCAACGAACGTGTGCATTTTACAGTGAACCCTCATTTCAACGGAGGTGTTTGTTTCCAGACATTTTGCTGGTATAACGAGGTTGCCGTTATAACAAGTTTAAATATTTAAAGGAACCATATGGCTAGTTTTAAACTAGTACCAGCAGGCAAACGCTTAATGCAGAACACAAGAAGTGCCAAAAGCTCCCATAAACACAAGAAGTGCCAAATGCTCCCTATGGGAGCTTTTGGCACTTCTTGTGTTCTGAATTAAGCGATCGCATGTCTTATTGATATTGCCCCTATTTATTCTGTGTTTTTTTTCAAAGACTTAACGGTAATTTTCTTTCAATGCATACTGCCGTTATAACGAGGTGCCATATTGTAACGAATGCCGGTATAACGTGGGTTCACTGTATAATACTCAGAAGTGGATACTACGAGAACATTGTTTTATCCCATACCTCGATGTGAACAAATAATGTACGGGTAGATTTGGACCTGGTACAGCATTGACTACTTCCGATTCGAACAAGTTTTTGAGAAACTATTGACCGAGTGTCAACCATCTTGGATTCTCATGCGACGCTGAGTTACTCGGTGTCTCATCAATATCTAAGCTGTTTGTGAAAGCGAGATAAGAAACTGTCTATAAATTATGCGGTTTTTTTATCTCGTCTGGGTTTTCCTTCGAATACAAATACACAAGTTTCTGTGAATAACTCCGTCTTCCGCGTTATCCTCGTCATTGTCGTTGTTGTCGTCCGGAAACTTTACTATTGGGTATTACTTATTTAATGTCCATGACAATCTTATGAAATTTCACATAATTATTAACCGTCACAATGGATACAATCGAATATATTGGTCACAACATAGGATTTGGTTGGAAAAGTTGATTTTAGTATCTGAGTACGCACATTTATCTGTTGCTCTGCGTGATGTAGTATCATACTGGTAAACTTATATAGTCTAGGTTCTGTCAGACAACAAGTTAGGCACTGTTGGTGCTTAGTTTATGTGTATGTGACTAAATAGAATATATGTACAGAGGTCCAGATAAGATTCCTAAATTAGAACATTTCAAAAATAATATTTCTGCACCAAACCCTATGTTGTGACCACTCTTTAGAATCGTCTCGAAGAGACGATTCTAAAGAGTGGTCACACCATAGGGTTTGGTGGAGATATGACGACTTTAGTATCTGATTACGTCCACATTATGATGTAGTATCATGATTTCTAGGTTTTGTCAGACAACAAGTTGGGGACTGTTGGTGCTAAGTGTATGTGTAAGATGCTGTCAGTGAACGCCGGGTTGCGGAAGCTCGATCTCTCAGGAAACAATTTCGTGGACGATGACGCTCTCATATTTTCTGATGCCTTAGAGGTAATAAAAAAATAGCAATATCTATTTCATGATGATCACACTGCAAAACAGAATTTCTCTTGTTGGCATTATTATCTTATTCTTGCATAAAACCATAGAGCAATAACCCAATAAGTGCTTGTATGATTTATATATACTTATTGAGTTATTGCTCTAGGGTGATAATACTTATTGGGTTATTGCTCTAAGCTGACGCGTCTTTGATTTAAGTTTCTATTTCTGCATCAAGTTCTTGTACGTTTATGACATGATTTGAACATACCACAAATATACTTTTTATAGATACGCCTTTTAACGCATTTGCAAACAGAGTAGACTCAGACCAGACATCACCCATGAGAGCTGCCTGGTCAGGGTCTGCTCTATTCGCTTATGAAATGGGATAGTGTTATAGTATTTTGTTTATGAAATGGTACATTTGCTGTCATGACTAAACATTCCTGTGTTCATATACTATTATAAACAAAATTTGCCATAATTTTTATAATATGCATGATGCCATTATTTCTTACATGAATATTCATGGAGTGAAGAGCTAATGTCGATTGCCATGGGTTTTTTTTTACATATTCTCGTAAGGTACAAAATGGTCTTTATTACGTACACTGCTGATATAACTAATGTACAGTACACCACCTCTAAACCAGATATTCAATTTAGTATAAATATCGGTCTTGTAGACATGTGGCAGTTTAATGCAGGGTGAAAGTCATGCAGAAAGCGAACTTTCTACATGACTTTCCCCCTGCATTAAGCAACCACCTGCCTAAAAGTATCTAAATTCTTCTCTACTAGAATTCCGATTTAAAATGGGTTTTATTGTATATGGCAGAAAAGCTCAATTGAAACAATATGATATTGTCGATCGCAGCACTTACACATTGCCAGTCTGTTTTACGACACGTTTAACACATTATTTATTCATACAGAATGCTAAATACCTGAAGGAATTGCGTCTGGCAAGGAATAAGCTTGGATCAGAGTCTGGGGAGATACTTGGTCCTGCTATAAGTAAGTACACAGCACAGGTTAATGAATATATCTATACTGCAGGGAGTTGTATATCAAGTCAATATCATGTCTTGATACAATGTATATACAGTAAAACCTCTCTATAACGGCCACTAAATTGTGTTAATTAGTTGGTATATGAGGGCCGGTGGCTGCTTAAAGCAAAGTGAAAGTAAAACAGAACGCTCCCTATAGGAGCGTTCTGTTTTACTTTCACATTGCTTTAAGCAACCACCTGCTTTTAACACAAAATAATTGATGTAATTTAGTGGCCGTTATAGAGAGGGTTTACTGTATACATATGACATTGACCTTACGTGCCGATCCCTTTGATCTATATTTTCTCATATGTTAACTCTACCATATATAAAGCGTATG
Source organism: Azorinus chamasolen (assembly GCA_963576725.1). NCBI lineage: Eukaryota > Metazoa > Mollusca > Bivalvia > Cardiida > Solecurtidae > Azorinus > Azorinus chamasolen. Next base: position 91,668,688 of record OY755235.1, on the reverse strand, counting down.
CTGACGTGTTCGCTAAATACTGAGTTTTCGTATAAGAAAATGACATAAGAATTTTACATAATGTACAAATAATTACTTATTCATGGTTTATTTTCAAACCAATGTCACCGCTTTAAGAAATGCTTTCCTGAACATTAATATTTAATTATATGATTCTGAGTGACTTGAGATATAGATTAAATGCAGTCTTAACTTATTGCGGCTCAATTGCAGGTTCCAATGACATTCTGGAAGTATTAGATCTTAGCTGGAATCACATACGAGGGAGAGGTGCAATAGCGGTGGCCAAAGGAATTGGGGTAAGGTCTAGCTCTCATGCCAAGCACAAATTGGGCGAGTGATTAACCCCTTTCCTTGTTCTATGTTTATTCCAAATTTCAATAGCTACTGAATATTCATGAACACAATAGTTTCAAGGAAATACGGAAGGTGGAACAGTATAGCCATTTTAGAAACTAAAGAAACATATCTATTAAATTCCATTAGCAAATAGAGCAGACCCTGATCAGACGGCTCCTATAGGAGCCGTCTGATATGGGTCTACTCTATTTACAAATATGTGAAAATGCATTTATATGAAGGAAAGGGGGTTAAATCGTGTCGAAAATTGCATCTAAATTTTTGTTACCATCCCAATTACAATCTTTGTCTATTAAAGTATTTTAATGCCGATTTTTGTTCGAGTGTCCATAAATATTTAACTACAGCATCCATCAAGTATGACGAGGTTGAATTTGCAAGAAGATTTTGAATGGCATATAGTGCAGACCCTGATCAGAGGGCGCCTCTAGGAGCCGTCTGATCTGGGTATACACTGTTTGCAAAATGCTAGTGAATGCGTTTCCCGCATTCAAAGGATTAAAGACACATCGTTCAGAGGGGGTGAAGTGAGGTATAGGGATTATGTGCTCGTTCAATGGGATTATGTGTTCGTTCAAAGAGACTATGTGTTCATTTAACTCTTTACTCCATGGATTTTAATATTAGAAATAATGACATCTTATTAATTGATAACTTATTTTTTTAAAATGGCACATGAACACAGGAAAGTTTGGCAATGGCAGAAACTGTAGAATTATATCTATATTATAAGGAAACAGAGGCATATAAAGGCGTATTTATCGAGTAAAGGTTTAAGAGGGAATATGTATTCGTTCAAAGGGAGTTCCTTATGCGAATGAAAACGAGCATTCTGGAAAGTTCTGCTCTATCAAATTTGTTTCACTTACCAGGAGAACGTTCGTTTGAAAGTGTGCGACATCAGTTGGAATGGGTTTGGACCGGAAGGTGGTAACGCCGTCGGGGAGGCAATGACTTCCAACAACTCACTGCTGGAGCTTGACGTCAGTGGCAACAGACTCAACTCCGAATGCGCCATGAAGATGGCCAGAATGATAGCCTCCAATGAGACAATTAGAGTATTAAAAGTAAGTTATATAAACATAACACATTTGTTGAGGAAATACAACAGAACATGTCCTAAGCGGCCATTCATTTATTGAACATGGGAGTCTTAAAAGCATGTGGTTGATTAATGTTGGGTTAAAGATACGCAGAAAGTTCCTACAGGAGCTTTCTGCTTTTCTTTTGACCTGCATTAAGCTACCACGTGTCTTACATGCCCATAATTATTCCTCTTTTTGATGGCAGCTTAACCCTTCGCTTGCTATTCACGTCAATATACCTACCTGTAAATAGTGAAGACCCAGATGAGACAGCTCCTGCAGGAGCTGTCTGATCAGGGTCTGCACTATTTACAAGTTGATTGTGCAACCAGTGCACTCCACAGCAGTGATTGCACAGCGATACACTTGTACACAGTGAAGATGTATGTAATTATACAACAGGGCATGGGTAAAGAAGGAGAAATGTATTTTAAAATTCAGCAAGAGAAAGGTTAAGACCGGTTCTACTGTATACGTTTAGGCTATATGTTACTCGTATGCATGTTGAATAATTATAAACGTGATGATGATCTAAAACGGTTCTATTTGCTATTGAGATTGTAACGTATAACTGGAAGGTGCTTTAAATAGTTTCCCCCTCGAAAAGGCATTCGAAAAAAATGAAGGGGCGAGAAAAAAAGAAAAAGAAATGGGAATGTTTTAAACTTAATGTTCATTTATTTTTCTTGACAGATTGGTAACAACTTGCTCACTACATCTGGGGCCATTGGTATTGCAACATCTCTGAATGCAAGTGACAGCAGCGAATTGGAAGAGTTGGATCTCACAGTAAGTAGCATCTCTAAGAATAATTCTTAATGTAAAGATACCGCTGTCGCCAGGACACGTGCGACCATACAGCCGATATAGATGTCGATGTTATCATGCAATGAAACAAGTTTGGAATTAAAAACAAGTCAAAAACAACTCAAATAAAAAAATCCTTTCAGTCTTTTGTAATGTATGATTTTTTTTACTTTATTAATTTACTTTTAACAATTCAATAGCATTTTATCATAAGTGTCTTTTATTATTAGAGATTAAACTTGATTTCCTTGCAGGATGTTCATGTTGAATTTGAATTCCTACGCATTTTCGAAGACATTAAGAGCAAGAAGCCAAACTTCAAACTAACACATGGTCCAATCATCAGTTCTGGCAACACGACAGAGGATCTCGGCAAGCCCGCTGTACATCCGCATCGCCGAAAAGAGCCAGTCATGATATTGGATCAACATATCGTGGTCAATGACATGAGGCTACTTGATATTCTGAAAAAGTATGACCCCAGCACTGACTACAAAGTAACGCCAGAAGACTTTGTACATGCGGTAGAGGTAAGACAAACTTTCATTTTGGCAACACATATGCAGTTAATTCTTTACTTGTTCCATATTCCTGAAAGAAAAACTATCGTCATGAATATCAATTAGCCGAACTATTTTAACTCTTTCGGTGCCAATGTCGCCCGTTGGCACCATTGAAAACAGTGCAGTCCCAGGTCAGATGCCGCTTTTTCAAGGCGGTATCTGACCTGGGACTTCACTGTTTTCTGTATTATTTTAGCCCAAACATACAGGTTTTTAAAAACAAATGTTTTACTAATATACTTTTATAATTTAGTTTAGAATTATATTTAATATGAAATTATTATTGCAGACGATACTTTTAAATTTGGCGCCAAAAGAGTTAAAGCATTATTAACAGAGGAACTGTTGACTGTGGCAGAGTGTAGAATCAGATCTATATACTTCCATTAGCAAACAGAGCAGACCCTGATCAGGAGCCGTCTGATCAGGGTCTGCTGTTTGCAAATGCGTTTATATGAAGGAAAGGTTTAAACAGTGCAAAATTAAAAAAGTGTCTGGGTTCAAGTAACATATTGCATTGGTCTCAGCCGGAAGAAGCATTGCACTGGATTCACCGGCAACTCGTAGAATGTGATTTTTTTAAAATTAAATTTTGTGTAGTATTTATATTCATGTACTTGTATAATTATGTTCCTTGTCTACGTAGTTCGATAACATATTTATAATTGTAACTGGACGTTTATTGTTGTTTTGGTCTATTTTCAGGATCTTGGGGTTCCTTTCAATAAGACAAAACTTGAAGAGGCTGTAAAACGATTGGCCGACGACCAGGCAGGGCGAATATACTTCGGGTAGGTACAATAAAACTTGCAATGGGACATGCTTGCTGCCATTTTCCAATAAAGAAAGGTCTGCATACTGAATGATAAAGTTTTTCGTATTCTAAGGCAAACTAAAACAATTTGTGTACATACTGTTACTGATGTTTTAACCCTTTTGTGCCCAATGCCCCTTAACCTTTAGCCTGCTATGGGTTGATAAGTGAATACCTATGCAAACAGTTTGGATCCAGATGAGACGCCGAGTAACTCGGCGTCTCATCAGGATCCAAACTGTTTGACACCCTGATTGCATTTTGGAAGAAGATTGATTATAGCTTGAATTTTGAGAATGTAATAGGTGAACAATTCTGTAAAAATAATTAGCTTAGCAGGCTAAAGGTTAAATGACATATGCAAACTGTAAATCCAGATAAAAGGGCTTCTGAAGGAGTCCTCTGATCAGGGTCTGTATTGTTTGCTGAACCCATAGATATTAATGGTTTATTCCAACATATGTGTTGTAGTCTGTACCCCCTCTACATGTAAAACCAAAATGACAACTGGCATGTTTCGACAGTACAGCAAAACCTGTCTCAAGCGACCATCAAAAAGATGTGTTATTCTTTATCTTTAAGGGATGCGGTAGCTTAATATGCATGTCAAAAGTTATGCATAAAAGTTCCGATAAGAGATTTTCTGCATTACTTTTGTCCTGCATGAAGCAACCACCTGCTTTTCAAGATTCCGGTGTTCAATCAGTGAATGGTCGCTTAAGATAGATTATACTGTAATTAAATGTATGCACGTATATGTACATCTTGTACAAGGGTTTTTTTTTATCGATGAAAGTATTGTAAACGCCAAGGCAGTATATTTCGTGTTTTAGCATTGTCGTTTTTTGTCCTTATTATGTAACGGTGGGAGACACATGATACGTTTACTTTTCAATCGAGATGATAAATTCTTTGGCAATTCTGGGCAAATAAAAAACATTAAAAAAATTATATGAATAAATTACTATTTACTAACTGACGGCACTGACGCTGTACGGCCTCCGTGCGGATTTCCTTGTGGCTGCCGTATAATTTTTAAAATACTACGACAGCCGCACGGGTGCCGTATGGCGACCGTTGGCCATCACTTTAAAGGCTGTACAGCAACCGTAAGTTTCCTGTCTCCACAAATTCAAAATACGTCGTACGTCAGCTGTAGCATATGTGACGACTGCAGTATATAGCCATAGGAATTGTGCAGCGGTCGTAGAAATGGTATTTAGACCGTACAGTCGCCATGGAAAATGGGACTGAGGCAGTAGCACTAGCAATTAATGTTGTCAAATTTCGTTTGTTTTCAGAGATTTTATCAAGCAAAGAGAAGAACAAATTGAGAACGAGAACCAGAGAACTGGCGGCGGTGATGACGGAGAAGATGAGTGACCGTGGAATGATAAAACTCGTGCAGATATCATTGTTTCATGTCTTCTTAACAGACTGTCATGTGGATGGTAGCCTGTAAATGCGAAGTCACATGGAATGTTCGAGTTTACGGAGGAAATAGATTGCTGCCAAATACACTTCCTTATATTATGTGACCATAGACTGTGATATATCCGCATCTTATTATTTATTGGTTGAATGTGAGAAGGTGCGTCATTTAGGTCTTAATTCACTCATGTGTAAACTTTCTGTGCTAGATATTACATGATATGCAAGACTTTGTGTTCGTGTGAACGAAATGGACTATGCCAATCAGGCAACCATGCCAACTTCAAACAAGATCTTCCAGTATTTAACTACACGGTAGCAGACACGAGTCTACACTTTTTTTTACTATGTTACCCTTGTTCCTATGATTGTAGGTTTCAATGAAACTGTCACAATATAAATCTGCCACGAGCAGTACATAATTGACAAATAGGACACAAAATGACCAAAGACATCCACTGACTTAACTATATGAATGTTGAGAGGCCCGTCATTGTTTAACTCTTTCCTCTATTCTATATTTATTCCAAATATTCATGGAGAGAATGGTTATACATGTAGTGAAATATGAATGGTGGAACATTGTAGCCATTTTAGAAAGTAAAGAAACAAATCTATCAAATTCCAATAACAAACAGAGCAGACCCTAATCAGACGACTCCTTTAGGAGCCATCTGATCTGGGTCTACTCTGTTTGCAAATGCCCAAAAACACGTTTATTTTAAGGAAAGGGTTAACGATAGAGCCTATTCAGTACGAAATCGTATAATTTGCTGAAGGAGTTTGAATGATAAACAGTACAGTCCCTGATCAGATGGCTCATCTAGGACATCATAGCTCCATCATTAGTATACATTTTTATCTCATGGTCGGGTAAATTTGCTTCAGCACCTACCTATGCAACTCATTTTATACAGCAATAATCCCTTACTCCATGAATACTCCTGTAAGAATTAATGACGTTATGCATATTAACCCATTACCTCATAGGCTATTTTTAGATCCAACCACTTTGAATAAATCTACCGAAAAGAAGCATTAACTAGAGAAAGGGAAAATTTTAGAATTTTGTAGTTTGAAACCATTGTGATAAATAGAGCATTTGCTCCTATAGGAGCAAATGCTCTATTTATCACAATGGTTTCACATAGTGACTTTTACAGAGTCGTCAATATGAGGGAATGGGTTAATCAGATTTATTTTTATAATGGCACATGAACACAGGAGTTTCTGGCCATTGCAGAAACTGTATAATCATATCTATATTATTGTTATAAGCAAGCAGAGTAGACTCGATCAGACGGCTCCAACAGGAGCTGTCTGATCTTGGTCTACTCTGTTTGCAAAGGCGTAGAAAAGCATATTTATGGAGTAATGGGTTAAATTCAAAAGTAGTAGCCGTAACATTGTGATCAGCAGTTTTATTATTTCACCCAGTCTTCCATTCGTTGCTGTTCTATTTACTGATATATTAAAATGTATTGCCAAGAAATTTGTGACTGTTAAATGTTAGTGTCTTACTGATACTTTAAACAATATTGATACAATCAACTTTAATTTTGTGATGTCATATACAAAAGCTCTCCAGTATTAAAGCATAACTATGTATTTCATTATTATTTCTGAATATGTAAACAATGAAGTACTACATAGACTACCAGTGCTATTTCAGAGAACTGGTATATTACTGCATAATTATGATGAGATACACACATCTCCAAAATCTGCTGAATTCTCAAATTGGAAAGACCCATCATAAGTGTTTAACCCTTTCCTTCATAAAAACGTGTTTTCACACATTTGCAGAGTAGACCCAGATCAGACGGCTCCTATAGGAGCCGTCTGATCTGGATCTGCTCTGTTTGCTGTTGACATGATATAAATCTGATTCTAAGGTTTTTGTCAAAGCAAACAATTTCTTTATAAAAATGCAGCTCGTGAATATTCATGATGTCATTTTTTCTTACATGAATATTGAACAGGGATAAGTACAGAGTCCATACAATATGAAAGGCTCACATTTGCTAAATGATTCTGAATGACAAACAGAGCAGAACCTGATCATATGGTTCATCTAGAAGATCACTGATCTGGGTCTGCACTGTTTGCAAATGTCATAGCGCACGTTTCCCCGACTTCAAACCATTAAGGGTTAATCAATCTTTTCAATGTAACTTTTTATCTCTTCTTGTGAGTATTCATGTTGGGCTGTTAGCCGTATCCTATTTCTATGTTACCTCAATATGTTCATTTGAAGATTGTTTTGTTCATACACTCTATCAGTGGTACGATATTCGTACAAATACGAATAAATATATGTACTATGTCCATTTTGTTGTATTTTATATGTTCACATAAGAGCCTTTTATAACAAGAATCCTCTTTAGTATGATGAGTAAATATAGTCAAATGATTAAATTCATAAACATCTTTTTTTCCAAACCAGTATAGGAAAGGTATGCATTCTGGTTAGCAAACAAAGTACTCAGCATCACTGAAATTCTCATTTATATTCAAACATGTGAAATGATAATCCAGAATTCACCAATTTGCCAAATTTTACCACAGGAAATTATGCCATACATAGTTGATGGGAGTAAAGAATGCAAACTCGTTCCATGTAGTAAGCTATTTGTACAACAAAGTTGCTCCATGAATTCTCAATGCAATTCAAACCATTATTCCTATGCAAGCTATCAAGCTTTAATCACAATATGTCTTCCCTTCCAAATGTTATTATCCCAGTGTTTTAATAACAGTAGTCTTTACCTTCATCCCTGATAGCCCTTATGCACTAAAATCCTTTGTCTCCAAGGAAGCTATCTGTACACCAAAATGTCTCAAAAGGCCTAGTGAATGACTTTGACCATGACCCCGGGCACCTAAATGCTATCCCTAGTTTTGTCTCAAAGCAATCTCTCTGAACAGCATGTTTGGTCACACTATGTCTTGCCTACTCAAATTATAGTTAGGAAACTAAAAGTTTGATGCCCTTCTGCCTTCATGCCAACAATATACCCCCGTTTTATAACTAGAATTTTTGTGTGAAAAATCTGGGTAAAAAAGACATGCAGGGTTTGCATTACGGAAGAACCTTTCTGAAGCAGTTACAGTGAGTAGATTTAACAGTTTATCCTAATGACACCATTGGGTGTGCAGTATCCAAGAAATATGCACAACTTTAAAAAAAAAAAAAAAAGCAATTTTCTCCACTCAACTCATTTTATTTGTAACAATGCATTTATAACATCTCTTCAATATAGTGTCATTTGCAATCGCAAAACATCTGAAAAGTGAATCAACCAAGATTTCTAAACAGACTGTCACTAGAACATATTCATAGCTTTAGTATACCCTCACTCAATATCGAGGTCATGGAGCCAAACTATTGTAACTCCTTCACTTTGTGAAGAAGTTACACTTGTTGTGCACCAAACCCTCGATATATCACGTTCATGTAGGAACATAATAAAAACCCTATTGAAAATACAAGTAAAATATAAATACTAAATTGGTGAACATAACAATACGCATTTAATCTAATTGTAAATATAATGGTTGAAATAAATTTGTGAAAAACCAACAGAAAGACATATAACATGGATGGAATCGGTGGAAAGTAGTTCAATAAAACACTTATCTTGTATACATTATATCACAGATCATCGCAAAGGGACGTTTATGTAGTCAGCAGTATGCATTTGAGTAAATCAAACACACGTAAAACTATACATCAGGTATAAACATACATAATTTCAATTTCATAAATACAAGTCATATGCATATAGATTTACAACTTATAATTTAAATCAAATAAATAGAATAATGCTTCACTTTTACATATATATAGTAAACTTACACCTACTTTTATAAGAACTGGGTACTTGCAGTTTATTAAAAGTTAGTTTAATATGGTGGAACAATTGATAATTAAAGTGCCTATTGTGTATTCTTAGAGATTCAGCAACCAAAAATTGATACAGGCAGCAATGAGTCAGTAGCAATGTTACATTCATTTACACATTTCCACAACAAAAAATGTGTGTATAAAGTGAACAACATAAATATCTAACTACATGTGAAAAATACTCGAACAGTTTTTCAAGCAGTTTTACTTTCATTTGACTTATGATCTATAAACATAAAAATTCTGTTTCTTGTAATTATAAATATAAGGCACATCTTGACACTAACCACTGCCTATTTTGCAAAATATGATAAAGTTTGTAATATAAAACTGATGGATGGTGAAAGGTCTGTCTGATTATATTTGATAAACGGTTGTGAAAACACTATTTCCAAAGTAAATTCAAATTTGATTGGCACATACAAAATGTTTGGATCCGAATCATATCAGAAGCTGTTCTATTTCCAAACCTATATTGTGTTTGCATTATTACTCTGACTGGTAACAGATGTAAACTAAGCGATACATTTGTTGTATAAGGTTGTGGAATGTTATAGCATATCACAGCAACTTGTAAAAGTTGATAAACACTTCAAAAATATACAGTATTTATTACAGAATATATACTATTAACAACATACGATAATTTAATTTGTCAAAATATAATTTTAATCAGCTTCTTTATTAAATTAGTAATACAGTTTAACCCCTCTAAAACGACCACTTTACTAACAAATATAGGTGCCTTTAAAAGCAGGTGGTTGCTTAATGCAGCATAAAAGTAATGCCTTTAGCATAACTTTCATCCTGCATTAAGCTACCACCTGTATTTAATACACACGCACTTATACCTCTTTTATGGTCCCTGTTCAATAATCATGAGAGAAATAATGACATCATGATTATTTATTAGCAGAACTTTTATAATGTAAAATTTTCAAGGTAATGTTTTTGCTTCCACAAAAGCCGTAGAAACAGATCTTTATCAAAAGCAAACAGAACTGACCCTGATCAGACGGCTTCTATAGGAGCCATCTAATCTGGGTCTACTTTGTTTGCAAATGCCTGAAAAGGCATTTACACGAGATAAAGGGTTAACCCATTCCTTCATGTTGATGCCTTTTGATGCCTCTGTAAAAGTCGCTTTTTGAAACCATTGTGATAAATAGAACATTTGCTCCATAGGAGCAAATGCTCTATTTATCACAATGGTTTCAGAACTACACCATTTCAAACATATCCTTTTCTCTAGTAAATGCTCCTTTTCGGTAGATTTATTCAAAGAGGTTTGGTCTAAAAATAGCCTATGAGGTAATGGGTTAAGAGGTGTTTTACTGTACTATTAACTATTATATAGTTTATATGACACACAATATCCTGCACCATTTATTAAAGGTAACATTTATACTGACCAAAATATAAAATAATCAGCCAAGTTCCATATTCACATAGCACATATATCAACAAATCAATTTCCCTGGCATATCACTTTTATATGACAGTATTTGAAATATCATATTCTTTTGCCCAACCCATTTCTAGCACTCCGTAAGATGTTAGACATTAGTTGTTATTTTTATTTAACCATTTACTCCACAGAGATGTCTTTTGGCACCTTATATTTCTACAAGTTCTGCAATGGAAAAAACGGCATTATAAAATTTCAGCTAATAAATATTCATACAGTCATTATATCTGATATGAATATTAATGGAGTAAACAGTTAAGCCATGAATACCTGTTTATGAAATTAATAAGTAAATTTATATGTAAGCCATGTTAATCCTTTCCCTGTCAAATACCGGTATTCATGTAAACAATATGACATCATGAATATGTATTAGCTGTGTTTTTACAATGGCATATGTACACTGAAGATTTTGATAGTGGTAGAACTTTTAGAGTCGGATCTTTGTAATTTCAGAAGCAAACAGAGCAGACCCTGATCAGATGGCTCATACAGGAGCCGACTCATCTAGGTCTACTCTGTTCGCAAAGGTGTGAAAAAGTATTTATATGAGGGAAATGGTTAAGTAATGCATGTATACCTGAACCATTGTGAGGTCAAAATAATATATATCAACACTACAGTGCACAAGAAACTATAAGAAGAGTATCTACAAGCAAAAATACTGCATAAAGATGTATTTGGCCCGGAGTAAAGCGTTTTCTCCTGGGTAATACTATACGGCCCAATCATCCCCATACACTCATTCCTCTTACCACACTTTAACCCCTTATTCCATGAATATTCATGTAAGAGATAATGACATCATGAATATTCATTAAATTGTTAAAATAGCGCATGGACACGGGAATATTTGGTCGTGGCAGGAACTGTAGAATCATATCTATATTATATCATAAGCAACAGAGCAGACCCTGATCAGACAGCTCCTACAGGTCTATTCTGTTATAAAGGTGTAGAAAGGTGTATTTTAAGGAATAAAGGGGCAATGCATTCTCTCAGGCTGTCAGCTGCTAAATATGAAAATCAAACAGAAAGCTTCTTGCAACACTATATTAGAAGACTCTTTAAATCTACACCCCTTGATCATTCACATGAAAATTCAGGAATATTTTTCGGCTGAATTTTTATAATGGCCTATGAACATGTAGATACAACTGATTTTAATACTTTCATTTAACAGAAAAAAAACTCTTCTGAACAATACAAAACACCTTTGGTAACTTGTTCATGCAACGATTAATGATAATACATGCATTAAACATCAATCAGAGAATGCTTTATGGTTGTAGCATTGAGGACACATGTATTTATCTATGTAGCATTCAGGTCACATGTATTTATCTATGTAGCATTCAGGTCACAAGTATTTATCTATGTAGCATTCAGGTCACATGTATTTATCTACGTAGCATTCAGGTCACATGTATTTATCTATGTAACATTCAGGTCACATATATTTATCTACTTAGCACTTTGCAAAAATAGTCATCTTCAGTCTGCCTCTTTTTTTTTTAACAGTGTAAACATTCTTAATTAAATGTTACAAATATAATCATGTAGTCTACAAAGATCATTTGATAGTAATTCTGATAATAATTAGCCTTTATTTAAGCTAAGAGTAGATCCAGATCAGCAGTTCCTATAGGAGCCATCTGATCTGGGTCTACTCTGCTTGCAAAGGCATAGAAAAGGCGTATTAATGGAGTATTGGGTTAAACTGTTCAAAAATTACATTTAGGAATATTCATACTATTTGATTGAATGACACATTAACTCATTTGTAAGGATGAACAATTCAAAGTCTATTCATCTGGCTGGCACAACAGGGCCACGCCTCTGATAACCCAGAAGTCTTGTTCACGGTCGGAAGGCAGGTGTACAGTGGTTACAAAGTTTGTAGAGTGTCCAGTTGATGACAGTGTGCCTGCCCGCTCTGAGGTGCGGTATAGCGGACACTCATAAATAAATGCTGGCACTTTAGATTCTTCACTGTCTGCAGACACTTTTTCTTGAGACGTGCTGTGGACATCACTTCTGCTTGTCTGGGTCTAAAATAGTGTACAATTAAAATGAAATTTAACCCTTTCAACGGTGAATTTTTGAATGGACTATTGAAATAAATCAAACAGGTCAATGTTAAAGTGCATATTCAGGGATTAATTTTAAAGAAAAGTATAACATGACAAACAGTGCAGACCCTTATGAGAGGGCTACTCTAGGAGCCCTCTCATTTGGGTCTACACTGTTTGCAAAGGACATTAGTGACTAGTTCCCTGCATCGAAAGGTTTAAGTCACATGTATGTCTAGTTATCAACATGGAAAACAAGTAAAAAGTAACAAAGATTCTCAATTACTATTCAAATATCCTACGAAATATTTTGTCATTCAACATTACAATAAATTTCATCTGGTAAAATTGATATTTGCTTCAATTCTTATTTTAATGTTCTTTACCTAGTTCATTGCTTATTAATTACTCCTGTCAGATTGTCCAACAGAATGACTTGTACCTTAACATGATGCCACATTTCATCTGGGCCCGGAAGTCCAGATAAGAAATAAGAATAAAAGATAAGAATAACATTTTCATGAATAACTCCTGTATTTCTCTACCAAGCCCTATGTTGTGACCACTTTTTAGCATCGTCTCTTCAAGACAATTCTAATGAGTGGTCACAACATAGGGTTTATGGAGAAATGTTGATTTTAGTATCTGAGTATGCATATTCATCTGTTGCTCTGTGGACACTGTCAGTTTACTGAGTAAAGACAAATTAACCCATAGTGTGGGAAGAAAACCATGAAACAGGGATAGTTATTGATGTTTTCCATAAACAAGCATACCTGAACTGGCTTGAAGTGTATTTCTGGAAGTCTAGAGAACCGGAGACCTGGCAGAGAATCCTGCAGACAGCCCAGTGTGGGCTCCCAGCGAGCCCCATCAATGAACAGCCCAAATATCATTACCCCATCCTCCGGTGGTGCTTTACCCTGAAGTATAATCAAATATGTTCTATTTGCAATTCAAGACAAATATCCCTTTCCCTGTTCAATATTCATGTAAGAAATAATGACTTCATGAATATTTATTAGTTGAATTTTTGTAATGGTCCATTTACACAGGATTTGGAAACTTTAAGTCAGATCTATTACAATTTCATAAGCAAACAGAGCAGACCCCGATCAGATGGCTCCTACAGGAGCCATCTGATCTGGGTTTTCTCTGTTTGTTAACACTTTCAAAGGTGTTTAGATGAAGGTAAGAGATAAGCAACAGTCTAAAATACAAGAAGTTTCTGTAACACAACAGAATCTTTTGAATGGCCATTTAGTGAATAAGCATACATGCCTTGAACCCTTTCCTCTAAGAATATTAATCAGAGGTTGGATCCAAAAATAGTCTATGAGGGAAAGGGTTAAACATTATGTCACTACATCATTTTCAGAACTCATTTGTATCTCAGCACTGATTTCAGTGGTGAATATAGTTTCTATAACTTACTTGGAATGCAACATCCTTTGCCACTATTTTCCTTTTCAGGTTTGAGAGAGTCTCCACTGTATCATATGGACTGTGTTTGACATTGAACTCAAAATGCAGAGAGTCGACAGAAATTCCCATTTTTCTAGCATGATTCTGTAATATCCCAGTAATGAATCCTGAAAATCAAACAATAAAAACAATTTTGGATATGACTATCAAATTTCAGACAAAAAATCATATCCCCACCAAAACATTATCTCGTTTCATGACATGGATGACAAGGTCTTGTTTCATATACAGGGATACAGATAAAGGTGCATACCCAAATACTAATATTGTCATTTCTCCACCAAATCCTATTCTGTGACCACTCTTTAGAATCGTCTCGAAGAGACGATTCTAAAGAGTGGTCAAAGAATAGGATTTGGTGGAGAAATAAGTGAGCTATTCTTGAAAATGTTTAAATTTATGCATCTTATCTGAACCTCTAATATACCTGGAATATATGGTGGCCAATGTCAATCTAGTCTAATCTTCAAAAAGAAGATAAATAGAAGGTAAGAAAATTATCAAGTCACAAGTTCTATTGGTTAATAGTGTAAAAGTCACTTTTTCAAACCATTGCTTTCAAAACCACACAATTCTAAAAAAAATACGGTACTACTAATTTAGCTTTGATAAAGCAGGAGCACGCAACAGTTTACATGATGAAAAATCTCTGAAACCTCAAGGCAGTTCTAATATAATTTTGCAGATATGTTCCTGAGATAATCCCTTACCAAATTTTTTCAAGCTGTTGCAATGTTTTACATAATGATTCATGGTGTAAAAGGCAAAGAATGTCATAAGGAGTTATTAGAATGATATTTTATACTTCAGAATTTGGCTGAACGAGGGTTGATCTTGATTTTATTATGCGGAGTCTGATCAGAGTCTACACTGCTTGCCTACGTCCCATATATAGGATCGTGGGAGCAAATGGGTTAAAGTCACTTTGTGAAACCATTGTGATAAATAGAGCCTTTGCTCTATTTATTAAAATGGTTTCAAAACTTCACAATTCTAAAATTTCCCTTTTCTCTAGTAAATGCTTCTTTTTGGTAGATTAGAGGTTGATTCTAAAAATAACCTATGAGGGAATGGGTTAATACATGTATATTAAAAATTTCAAGTATAAAATCTCGATATAGGATTTTCAACTGTGTATCTGCATTCCAATTAAGAATCTGAACAATGTTTCATGAAAACATTTAGCATTGAATATTTTGTTCGCAAGAAAAGTTGAAATAAACAACTATAGAAATGTAACTACAAATGTTTTGTACAATGCAACTGCCATAGTCTATGACCTTACCCTGGGGAAAGAAGAAGCCAGAGAGCCAGTAACTGGATGGCTGACACAAGGGAACATCACTGAAGTCTACATCTACTGAGGGCGTCTTGGAGCCAATCACTGGCTTTATCAACTTCTCAACAGTGTTTATTATCATTTCTGCCCACTGGGCGAAGAAATCAACCCTCTCGTATAGATTGTTGACCCATGATCCCAGTGGCTTACGAGATTCATATGACATGGCCTGAAACAAAGAATGGTATCATGTACAATAGTGTCTCATTAAATTTGCTTATTGTAAAATGATAAAGTAAAACCCCTTTAACCCATTCCCTCATATTGACGCCTCTGTAAAAGTTACTTTTTGAAACTATTGTGATAAATAGAGCATTTGCTCCTATGGAGCAAATGCTCTATTTGTCACAATGGTTTCCAAACTACATGATTTTAGAATTTTCCTTTTCTCTAGTAAATGCTCCTTTTCAATAGATTTATTCAAAGAGGTCGGATCTAAAAATAACCTATGAGGAAATGGGTTAAACCCATCACCTAAAAGGTTTCAATCTGAGTCTTAAAGACAGATGGTAGCTGTATGCAGGACAAAAATTATGCAGAAAGCTCCAGCAGGACCTTTCTGAATTACTTTTGCCATGCATTAAGCAACCATCTGGTTTGAATGACACCAATTTTATTCATATAGTGGTTGTTTTAGAGGGATTTTACTGTAAATATGCAAGATATTTAACATGCTGACAAGTGTCAAATAGAGTGGAACCAGCTTCAAAACCACCTCTTTCATGGTTAGGTCTGCACAGTCTGCAATTGAAATAATGTTTCTTTTTTCTTATTTATTAGCTCAATCACTACACAACACAATGCCCCAAACAGGCACTTATAGTTTTTACCTTGATCTTGACATGGTACCACTCATATTGCAGCTTCATGAGATGAATATACCTGCTAAGCACAGAGTCTGTATCTCCAATAGTTTAAACATTTGTTAAAGACAGGCCAACATCTAGATCTTGGAGGCATTAAAATGAGTTTTATAAGAATGATATCAAATTTAGGTAGCTAACTTCAAAATACTTCATGACATTACAGCATCACCTGTTGCACTGCATTAAGCAACCACTTGCCTAATAATTCCTATGATCAACTAGAATTATCACTAAAGGTGATGGAATACCCCCGCACAGCAGCCTTGATAGCAAATCCATATACCCATGTTACCAAAAAATACTCAAAGGGTAAGTTCAAGGGGAGATAATTCTGCAATGCTCAGCAGTAAACAAATGCAAATTGTGTCTTGCACATCTTCTATTCATGGTTATTATGTATCCCAAATATAAAATTCAAAACTTTAAAATTAAAGGAGGAGTTTGTGACTCCACCTACCCAAGTTAAATGCGGACGGACAGATGGACAGGGTAATTCTAGTATATCCCGTCAAACAAGTTTGCGAGAGTACATTAAATGAATGGCCGTTTAGGTTAGGCTCTACTATATAACATGTATTCCCCAACACAAACAAACACTAGCAGCAGCCAGTCTATAAATTTTACAAGTGACATGAAAGGTGACATTGACTTTGACCTACATGTACTGACCTCAAAATCAGTAAAGGTCATGCAATCATCATGACCAGCCTCCTTTCCCATTATGTGGACTCTCAATCAAATACTGACTGACATGAACATAGCAAAGCAATCTATAACAGTTCTTTTTAAAAAGGGACATAATGTCATGCAACAAAGTAATGCCAAACCTTCCACTGGCGAGGAACTTTCTGTGTGAGTATAGCATTGTATGCCTCCTCCAATTGTTCTGACATGATGACCTCCCCCTTAATGGCCAGAATGAGGGCCTTCAGTGATGTGTGAATAGCATGTAGGAGGTTGTTGTATCGATCAATCTCCTGTCGTAACACCGTGAACAAAGCAGAGTTACCCATCACCGCATCCACTGCCATCTCCAAGACTGAAACACCAGTGCATTTTGTGTTATTGCTTATTGTGTTATTTTCTGCTATTGAATATTCATGGATGTCATTATATTTTAACCCATTCCCTCATATTGATGTCTTATGAAGCCTCTGTTAAAGTCACATCATGAAAACACTGTGATAAATAGAGCATTTGCTCCATATGAACAAATGCTCTATTAATCACAATGGTTTCAAAACTACAAACTTTAAAAAAATCCTTTTTTCTAGTTTATGCTCCTTTTCAGTAGATTTATTCAAAGAAGGTTGATCTAAAAATAGCCTATGAGATAATGGGCTAAATGAATATTCATGGAGTAAAGGGTTAAAATTATTACAAATTATTGTCAATATTAGCACTATCTCTATCATTATGATTTTTATCATACTACAATTCTGAAAGATGATAAGTATAACACCAAGACTATGATACAACTAGAGTTTCCTTCTTCTGATGATAGACAAGTTGAAGGAAGCTTGCTATTCTAATGACAAACTATGAAAGCATTTATCTCCCTCACTTTTGTTTCTCTCATTATCCCTGAAGTCTGGTAAGTCTCTATTAAGTATGTGTCGA
Organism: Azorinus chamasolen; assembly: GCA_963576725.1. Classification (NCBI taxonomy): domain Eukaryota; kingdom Metazoa; phylum Mollusca; class Bivalvia; order Cardiida; family Solecurtidae; genus Azorinus; species Azorinus chamasolen. The sequence continues at coordinate 91,650,871 of OY755235.1, read as the reverse complement.
ATGCGTAGCTGGAAGATCATTGAGCCAGTATTGCTGGAGCGGACGTCTCCTTCAGCCTGTTCCTCCACAGTCGCAGGCAGCTGATGTAAAATGTCTGCAGAAAGGTCACGAACAATGTCGTCACTGCTCTTCTCAGATCTAGGAAAGATTTTAGAAAGAAAAATTCAATGAGTTCTTTGGAAATATATGACAAGTTCTGAACTAGAAACTTGTCAATAGGGCATAAATGTCTCCTCCTAAAAAGGGCTACTATATTCTAGTGTTACTGAGTACATAGCATGACTATACCCAAAGTGTTCACATGATGACCAACCATCCTAAACATGTTTTATGATTTGAGTCCAAAAAACATTTGGCTTTACAGACTACACAAAAAAATATATGCAAACAGTGCAGAACTAGAACAGCTGAAGCATCAGAGATGCCATATCAACTATAAACCTTTCACTCCATGTACACTATTATATGCCTTTGCAAACGTAGACAGCTCCTACTGAAGTTGTCTCAACAGGGTCTGCTCAGTTAGCTTATGAAGTAATATAAATATACGATTCTAAAACCAAAAAATTCCCATGTTTATATGCATTTATCAAAATTCAGCTATTACACATCAAATCATATTTATTTCATGAATATTCATGAAATAACTGAGTCTCATCAGGATCCAAGCTATTTGACACTCAAACAATAGTTTCTATAAAGCTTAAGCAAATTGGATGTAGTTAAAAAAAAATAACAGCTGGGTAAGGGTAAACAAACACAGAGGTTTGAATCATCTGATCCCAGATCTGAAAAATATCTCAAGTTATCAGCTTAACCCATTACCTCATAGGCTATTTTTAGATACAACCTGTTTGAATGTCTACTGGAAAGGAGCATTAACTAGAGAAAAGGAAAATTTTAGAATTGTGTAATTTGAAACCATTGTGATAAATAGAGCATTTGCTCCTATAGGAGCAAATGCTCTATTTATCACAATGGTTTCACAAAGAGACTTTTACAGAGTCGTCAAAAGTCGTCAATATGGGGGAATGGGTTAATGCAGATTGAAAGTAATGCTGAAAGTTCCTGTAGGAGCCTTCCACATTACTTTCAACCTGCATTTAGCTGTCACATGTGTTTCTTGATATACATAGTGATACATTATCAATTCTGTATTGTACATTTCGGAAGAACCAAACTTTTAGTTTGAGTTATCCCAAAGTTCGAGTTATCCGGGTAACTGTTTGAGATATCAAAGTTCAAGTGTATCTACAAAAGTACATATAAGGGTCCTACCCGGCTAGCCTCATTGCGAGTCTCGGCTGTACACTGATAATAGTATTCATCATGTCGTTAGCCTGCATTTCTCGACACGCCTTCTCCGCATTCTCCGTCATTCCAAACACGTCTGCAGAGTCATAGTTTGGCAGAGACTCAATATATGTTGTCACATCTGCAAAGGTCATGCTGTCCTTGACTGGATGGTAGATCTGCAAGTGAAATAAAATCAATACATATATCTTAAAGTAAGAGTGGTAAAGGTTATTATGAAATAACTTGTTTGCACTTTAATGTTTTATATTCAGTAAAACCTGTATGAAGTCACCATTGCAAAGAGGATTTAATTATGCGTCTTTAAGGCAGGTGGTAACTTAATGCAAGTAGCAAGTTATGCATAAAGTTTTTATGGGAGCATTCTGCATTTCTTTCACGTTGCATAAAATATTTTTGTTTATTCAATACAGTAAAATACTTCAAAACTGGAATTTTAGGTCTTCTTAGGCAGGTGGTTGCTTAATGCTGGGTAAAAGTCATGCAGAAAGCTCCCGGAGGAGCTTTCTGCATGACCTTCATCTTGCATTAAACTGTCATCTGTCTTACAGACTGGCATAAACACTGATCTGAATGTCCAGTTTAGAGAGATTTTACCATATCTATTGAGAACCACAGTCATCAACCCAAATTTACTGGATCCTTTATTTGATACAAATTTGTGTTCGAGTAGTATATACATGTACTTGGAGCAGATCAGCAACAATCTATAACAACTATCCAGAAAGAAACTTGTACAATCAATTTAAATTGCAGAAAACAAGTGTTGTGGCATTTGCAAAAAGTATATACACAGATCATATTACTCCTAAAGGAGCCCTATGATCAGGGTCTGCACTGTTTGTCGTTCAAAAATCTCTCGCATATTACACCATTTTATACAGAATGGACTCTATCATTAAACAATGATGGACCATTCCACTTTGAAAATTCAGCATTGAAAGGGTTAAAAAGATTCAAAAAGAATTGGTAACATTAAACCTGTAAACAATTTCAAACAACAATATAACAGGAGAACATATGAACAAATAGCAAAAAGAATCAAAGCAACATGGTAGAGTAAAACCCCTCTAAACCGAATTTCTAGTAGAGAAGAATTTAGATACTTTTAGGCAGATGGCTGCTAAATGCAGCGTGAAAATCATGCAAAAAGCTCCTAGAGGAGCTTTTTGCATGATTTTTGCCCTGCATTAAGCTGCCACCTGTCTTCAAGACCAATTTTCATAACTAGGTAAATTTAACATCTGGTTTAGAGAGGTTTTACTGTATAGGTTTAGATTCCAATCTTAACATTCTTACCTCTTTTATACATATCTCTTGTATACTATTTCCCTTTAAAAAGATAATTGAAAATATGACAATCTATTGAGTCTTTTACTTTGTGCATAAAATCTGTGAGTTGATCCAAGTTTAAGTTTGTTTAAGTTTAAGTTTGTTTAACCCTTTACTCCATAAATACGCCTTTCTACGCCTTTGCAAACATAGTAGATCCAGATCAGACAGCTCCTATAGGAGCCATCTGATCAGTGTCTGCTCTGTTTGCTTATGATATAATATAGATATGATTCTCTAGCTTCTGCCATGGCCAAAACATTCTGTGTCCATGTGCTTTTATTACAATTAATCTAATTAATATTCATGATGTCATTATTTCTTACATAAATATTCACGGAGTAAAGGGTTAATGCAACAGAAAATGATCTGACAAGCTCTGATCAGGTTTTTTTTTATAAATGCCAAATGTGGGTCAACATAAACAAAATCCATTTTACTTTTCTAGACAGACAATTGGATTACACTTTAATGGCAATACTATTGAACTGTTCTCTGACAAATAATACCGTTCTTCCCTAAATTATCATTTTGTCAGCAATTTAATTAAGGTCATGAAAATGTTATCAGAACAGTCTAGTTTACCTTGTTAGGTGAGTAGCTGTAATCTGCGAGCAGAGATTCGGGACAGAAAAATCTTCCCAGGAGGGAATGTAGACACCGGAAGTCCCATTCATCTGTAACTCGGCCACCATAGGTTACTCCACCAATGAGATAGGAGAGAGCCTCCCAGGGGATGGTTGTGTGTTCTGACAGCAACATTTGCAATTGGAGAATAGACACCTGAAATGAAAGAAAAAGAAATGCTCATATCTGAATTTGCAGAAAGTTAAAACAAGAAGCAAATGTATTTAATTAACCCCTCACCTGATGGAGATATCCGTTTACTTTGCAAACAGAGTAGACCCAAATCAGATGGCTCCAAGTAGGGTCTATCTGATCCAGGTCTGCTCTGTTTGCTTATGATGAAATACTATAGATCTGATACCACAGTTATATAAAAGTAATGTAATTTATATTCACAATATCATTTTTTCTTCCATAGATAATCAAGGGATGAAAGGTTCATCTTTAATCCATTACCTCATAGGTTATTTTTAGATACAACCTCTTTGAATAAATTTACCAAAAAGGAGCATTAACTAGAGAAAAGGAAAATTTGTAATTTGAAACCATTGTGATAAATAGAGCATTTGCTCCTATAGGAGCAAATGCTCTATTTATCACAATGGTTTCACAAAGTGACTTATATAGAGTCATCAATATGAGGGAATGTGTTAACCTTACTCCATAAATGCACTTTTCTATGTCTTTACAAACAGATTTGACTCAGATCAGACAGCTCCTGTAGGAGATGTTTGATTAGGGTCTGCTGTGTTTACTTATGATATAATAAGGATATGATTCTAGAGTATCTTCAATGGCCAAACATTCCTGTGTCCATGTGCTATTATAAAAATTAATCTAGTTAATATTCATGACATCATTATTTCTTATATGAATATTCACGGAATAAATGGCTAATAATCTTCTAGTGAACCATATCTGCAAAAAAGAGTTTCAGAAAGTTGTTTCAGTCATTCAGATACATACAGCATTTTTGGAGATGACATTTACTGAATTTAGGGTGAACCCTTTCTCTCATTATATAAACAGCTTTTCACGTCTTAGCAAACAGAGCAGACCAAGAACAGGTGACTTCTGTAGGAGTCGTCTGATTAGGGTCTGCTCTGTTTGCTTAAGACATAATAACAGATCTGACTCTACAATTTCTACCAACACTAAAAACTCTTGTGTACAAAATTAAATTCAGCTAATAAATATTCACTGGGAAATGGTTGAGGCGATTACTATTTGGGCAGAAAATTCTTTGCCAAACCTGAAACTTTCACATATATTCAGTTACAAGAAGTCTGCTTGTTTCTTTGGAAGATATTAATCCATTCCCCCATAGGCTTATTTTAGATTCAACCTCTTTGAAAAAGAAGATTTACCAGAGAAAGGGATTTTTTTTTAGAATTGTGCAGTTTTTAAATGGTTTCAGAAAATGACTTTTACAGAGGTGTCAAAAGGCATTAAAATGTGGGAATAGGTTGACCTTAGTCTCTCTAAAGAATCATTGTCTATAAATACTGTCTGTCATCTGTCTCAATGCTAAATAATTCTGACTTGAAACATGATCTGAGTGTCAAACAGTTAGGATTCTGATGAGGCTCCAAGTTACTTGGCATCTCAACAGATTCCATACTGTTTGCAAAGACTATCAAAAAACCATGGACAGACTGCTAAAGGTTAACCCTTTACTCCACGAATACGCCTTTCTAGGTCTTTGCAACAGAGCAGACCCAGATCAGATGGCCGTCTGATCAGGGTCTGCTCTGTTTGCTTATGAGACAATATAGATTAATGATTCTACAGTTTCAGCTATGACCAAAACTTAACACAGTAGACCCAGATCAGATGGCTCCTGTAGGAGCGGTCTGATCAGTGTCTACTCTGCCTGCTTATTAGACAATAAACATGTAGATATAATTCTACAGTTTCAACAATGACCAAAACTTTCTTTGTCCACCTGCTATTATAATAATTAATCTAGTTCAAATTCATGGTGTCATTATTTCCTGCATGAATATTCATAGTGTATTATAAGGTTAAAAATGATTGTTGGAACCTTTACCTCTAAATCAGAGTCATTGAACTCATAGACTATATTCCAGCCAAGTGCACCATATTTTTTTCGCTCATGGATAACACTGTTGAAGAGGCACAGACCAAACAGTAGTTTTTTCCAGGCATGTCCAGAGGAAGCATCCTCGTACATTTTCTCTGAGATCACTCCGGTGCCACCACTGCCAAATGCCCGCAGCATATTAGACTTTAGGCCTTGGGGAGGTTCCACTGTCATCTGTGTTACAAAGAAATAATTTAAATAATTATCAGAATTTTAACAGGTCATAATAGATAAGGAAGCTGTACACAATTATTAGAAAATGAAATACATTGTACTACCTACATGTTTAATAAGTAAATCACTTTGCAAATTCACATTATGATTTTACAAACAACTTGTTTCCAAACTCAAATAACAGAACAACTGCCTCAAGCATTTACAGTTGTTTTTCTTCCTTTAATAATTGTATTAAAATTACAAAAAATTTTTTATTGAAAGTGTGTTTGTTTCTTTTAACCTGATAGAGGCATTTTTCACACCTTTGCAAATAGAATAGACACAGATTAGACAGCTCCTGTAGGATCTGTTTGACCAGGGTCATCTGTTTGATTATGCAATAATATAGACCTGATTCTAGTTTCTGCCATGGCCAACATATCCTGTGTTTCTTTACCTTTATAAAAATTCATATATAAGATATTCATAATGATATTTCATACAAGAATATTCATCAATTAAATGTTTTAGCAATTTAAACTAAAACCGTTGAAACTTGATATATTTATTTGATCCTTTCCTTCATATAAATGCATTTTCATACATTTGCAAACAGGGTAGACCCAAATCAGATGGCTCTAGTAGGAGACATCTGATCAGGATCTGCCCTGTTTGCTTATAAATTATAATAGATCTGATTCTATAGATTCCACCAATACCGAAATATCCTATTTAAATATGCTATTACATGTATAAAAGTTCATTAAATAGATATTCATGATGTCATTATTTCTTACATGAATATTCATTTAGGAAATGGTTCAATGGTTTTGTTTCACCCTATGTATGTACAAAAAGATGTTTACCTTCATTCCTGTTTGCAGGATGGACACAGGGAAACTAGGGTCAGGCTTTGAGCTGAGCCATAGACGGAACTGTGGATCTATCTCGTCATTATTGGGACGGCTGAAACTGCACAAACAAATAACGTTACACTTCAATCATTGTATTGTATCTTTAACCCTTTCCTTCATATATACACATTTTTACGCATTTGCAAACAGAGTAGACCCAGATCAGATGGCTCCTGTAGGAGCCATCTGATCAGGGTCTGCTCTGTTTGCTTATGGACATTCATAGAACTGATTATGATGTTTCCAAAAAAGTGAAAAAAATCCCGTTTCCATGTTCCATTTCAATGATTCTCTCCATGAGTATTCTTGGGATGAAGAATAAATAGAAAACAGGATAAGGGCTAAAAGTAAAATGTTGTTTTTGGTACATGTAGCTGTATTCATTCTGAATAGACAAACCTTGCTGAAAGGAATTAGTAATGATGGGAAGAGAAGATTATAACAGTTTCTAAATTCAGTTTACATAATTAAGAAGATTCAATATGTAATTACAAAATTACATTTGAATTTTTGAAAATAAGAGAGCTGTTCAAGTAAATTATGACCAAACAGGTCTGCATATAAGGAACAACTATTTCATATGTACTCAGGGCTCTGAGATAAAGCCTCCAGAACATATTACTCTAAATATTTAGATATCCAATCTCCCATTTCCATTGGTCTGTAAAGCTGATTAATCCTTTCCTTCATACAGACACACCTTTTCATACTTTTGCTAACAGAGTAGACCCACATCAGATGGCTCCTGATCAGTGTCTGTTCTGTTTGCTTATGGAATAATATAGCTCCGATTCTATAGTTTCTACCAATATCAAAAACTCCTTTTTTGTTTGTCACTTGTCACAATACATGTAACACTTGAATAACTGTTTCCACAGTACAAGTAACACTTGTAATAATTTATGTTTCTGTAATACAAGTAACAATTGAAATAATTATGTTTCTGCATTACAAGTAACACTTGTAATAATTATATTTCCACAATACAAGTAACACTTGTAATAATTATGTTTCTGCAATATAAGTAACACTTGTAATAATTATGTTTCGGCATTACAAGTAATATTTTTAATAATAATATTTACACAATACAAGTGGCATTAATTTTGTAATAATTATATTAACAATTTTCATGTTTGAAGAAAAGGTGAACAGAACTTGAGATAAGAGGTGTAGTTTAAGGCAATGTAACAAAAGGCAAATTATCTTCTTTATTTGTCTACCAAACTCTACGTTGATGGTATTTTCTGGGTCAATTCACATAACCCTTTACTCCATAAATATGCTTTTCAATGCCTTTGTAAACAGAGTAGACCCAGATCAGAGGGCTCTTATGGGAGCCGTCTGATCAGGGTCTGCTCTGTTTGTTTATGATATACTATGGATATGATTCTACAGTTTTTGCCAAGACCAAACATTCCTGTGTCAATGTGCTATTATAACAATTATTCTAATTACTATTCATGATGTCATTACTTCTTACATGAATATTTATGGAATAAAGAGATAAGGAACAACGAGAATGGGTTTTGCTTTGAAATAAGATACAGTGAAAACTCGCTATAATGACACTCGATATAACGGAATATTCATTATACCGACAAGAATTTCAGAAACATATACTAAAACTCTCTCGAAACTGAAAATTTAGTACAGAAATTAGAATTTTTTAAGGCAGATGGGTGCTTAATGCAGGATGAAAGTAATGCAGAAAGCTCCTCTGGGAGCTTTCTGCATTACTTTCACCTTGCATTAAGCTGCCACCTGTCTTACAGGCCAGTATTTATGCTAATTTGAATGCCTGGTTAAGAGGGGTGTTATGTACATGTATAACTTAATGTTCATCACAACAACATTTTCGATACAATGACAGTTTCTGTGTGGGAAAAAAGTGGTTGTTGTAACAAGAGCTGACTGTATTTTGATAATTAGTACACCTCTTATCCACTATTCTGGATGCTGCTGCAATGGAAAATGAATTTTCAATAAATCTCAAATTGAAAGAGGTTCAAAAAATATAATTTCAGCCACACTTAAAGCAAAGAATGATGTATATTCTGTAAGATATATTCTCACAGAAATCATTACACTGTTGAAGCAAAAACACCCAGTTTTAGAGTCTGTGTTAAAATCTTTTGTGCTATTGTACTTGGAGAAACACTCTGTATATGAAAAAATGTTAGCTTGGCTAATATTTTGGAAACAGATAAGGAATGACATAATTTTGAATTTTGTCAAGATCCTATAAGTCAAAAGGACACTTTGATGGCATTTGTAAAAATCAAAATCACATTCATTTTCACCCCTTTAAGAATATTTTTTTTATTATGTAACTCAAAACATGTACCATGGAAACACTTCCATTCAAAAAGTATCATATGGTCTCTAATTAACGCGTTCAACCCAGGACACACATGCACTGTCATAATGTAAACACTGTAGACCCAGATCAGAGGGCTCCTAGAGGAGCGTCTAATCAGGGTCTACTCTGTTTGCTTATGATATAATATACATCTAATTCTACAGTTTCTGCTTTGGCAAGAATTTTATATGTTAATATATCATTTCAAAAATTAATCTAGTTAATATTCATGATGACACAATTTCTTTCATTAACCCATTCCCTCTTATTGACAACTTTTGATGACTTTGTAAAAGTCACTTTGTGAAACCATTGTGATAAATCACAATGGTTTCAAACTACAAAATTCATAAATTTTCCTTTTCTCTAGTTAATGCTCCTTTTTGGTAGATTTATTCAAAGAGGTTGTTTCTAAAAATAGTCTATGAGGTAATGGAGTAAAGAGTTAAAAGGGTTAAATGATTTTGGAGCAGAAAACCCTTGAAACATAGAACCCCATCTAAAATGGTAGTACAAATACTCAACATCACTCCTGCCTGGTTTAGGATTCATAAGTTTCAATTTTAACACAGAAACTTATACCTAGATTAACTATTCTAACACATCTAAATAACTGAAAAGTCAAAAAGCATCAACAACTTGCTCTGTACATATATAGAACACCATACAATCATGCAGAAGAATTCTGAAAAATATATTCATACACCCTAATTAACGTAAGTATTCTGACACTCAATTAAATTTTCCCCTCTCCACAAATTTGTAACGCTGAATAACTCCAATTTGGCGCCATTTCGATAACTTTAAATTACACTGACACAGTAGCAAATTGTGAAGGCCATGGTCAAACTGCTCCTAACCTGTAGAATCATATCTATATTATACCATAAGCAAACAGAGCAGACCCAGATCAGATGGCTCCTATAGGAGCTGTCTGATCTGGGTCTACTCTGTTTGCAAAGTGTAGAAGGGTGTTTTTATAGAGTTAAGGGTTAAGGAGCAGTTTAATATATGACCAATGGAAACTCTACCATTCTAAAAACTTGGAAATGGTATCTAAAGCAGAAACACTATTTGCCAAGTCGTCTGTCCGAATACTTAGGGTAATTTAGGTATTGCCAAGAGTGCTGTACAAGTTCACACCCAGAGAACAATGCAGATCAGTGACAGTGTGCAATACAGATATATTAACTGTGTAGCCACAGCCAGACAAACAAGCGCCCCATGTACAATCGTCATACATGCGGCAAAGATGATAACAAGAAACAGCTGTTTTAATTTTAACAATGTAGTCCAGTCCCCTATATTTATTAATAGAAAAATCAATGTAGATTTAAATGACAACAACAATCAACAATAAATGAACCCTGCTGTACAAAGTAAAAATCTTTTTGACAATGCAAACAGTGTTGATTTAAATCAGCTACGGAAACAGCATATTGCCAAACTGTAACTCTTCCCCTCATACAGATGACTTTTGGCATATTGGCAAACAAAGTAGACCAAGAACAGACAGCTCTGGTCAATTCTTCTCTGTTCAGCTATGGAATAATATAGATCTGATGCTGAAGTTTCCTTCACAGTCAAAAATGTCCTTGTTAATGTATAATTATAGACATTAAGTCCATGAATATTAATGCAATAATTAATTCTTAAATTAATATTCATCGAATAAAAGGTATGTTTTACTCATCAGAAGCTTGTCCACCGCTACAATTAATGTTGACCTTGATCAGACACTATGAATAAGCATTTGCATGAGTGACCATTTTTTGTGATTAGTTCTGCAAACAGTTTGATCAAGGTCAGACACCGAGTGACGCCACTTTTTGAAATCACTGTGATAAATACAGCATTTGCATCACAATGGTTTCAAAACTACAAAATTCTAAAAGCTTACTATTTTCTAATAAATGCTCCGTTTCAGTAGATTTATTCAAAGAGTTGAATTTAAAAATAGTTTTCAAAGAGTTGAATTTAAAAATAGTCTATGAGGAAATATGGGCTAAATGTACCAGCAGATCTACAGTATTTGTGTTGTACAATACTAAGTATTCAATGCAGCAGGACTCAAATATAGAGACAAACAGTATACCCCACATAAAACATTTGAACCCTGTCCTTTATATGGTACAGACACTTTTTCACACTTTGCAAACAGAGTCGATCCAGATCAGATTGCTCCTGTAGTTTTGGTTATGGAAGAGCTGTAGAATCAGATTTATATCATTCCATAAGCAAACAGGGTAGACCCTAATCAGACAGATCCTAAAGAAGCCATCTGATTGGGGTCTACTCTATCTGCAAACGTGTGAAAAGGCATCTCTGCCATGTATAAGGTTAACCTTATGTCCTTTGCAAACAGTGTAGACCCAGATGAGAGGGCTCCTCTAGGAGCCCTCTCATCAGGATCTGCACTGTTTGTCATGTTACACTTTTCTTTAAAAAAAACAATCCCTGAGTATTCACCGTAGGCTTGACCTGTTCGAAATTTCAGTGATAAACAGGCGAACAAAGACAAAGCAGATGCCCATGAACAGTTCTTTTACCAGTTTTGATTCTTCGTTCACTATCATTATCATTATTGACATTAGGAAAGCATCCCACTGAAATACAAATTTCCCAAACAAAGCTGAAAACAAATCAAAAAGATAGTCCTCTGCCAGTGTAAGAGACACAGATGAAGAAACAAGCACATATACATATATACATATATAAAGGCTGTGTCAGATGTGACTGGCTTACCTCCCTTCTTCCTCATTCATCAGCTGTATCCTGCATTTACGAGGTCAATGTCATTATGTTTAAAAACAATACTGACAAGATTATAACTGGAATTTGTCCACTAAACAAAGATGCCCCTTATTATTTATGATTTTTGGGTCAAAGGTCATCAAGCATTGATAGAATGTAGTATCAAAACCCAGTATCAAAAGAAAACCAGCAGTTTATCCTTCGTGATAAATCAATCCAGATTTATTTAACCCTTTACTCCATGAATATCCATCTAAGAAATAATGACATCATGAATATTAATTAGATTAATTGTTATAATAGCACATGGACACGGGAACTTTTGGCGAAGGCAGAAACTATAGAATTATATCTATATCATAAGCAAACAGAGCAGACTCTGATCAGACGGCTCCTATAGGAGCCGTCTGATCTGGGCCTTCCCTATTTGCAAAGGCGTAGAAAGGCGTACTTATGGAGTAAAGGGTTAATATTAACAGAGTAAACCCAGATCAGATGGCTTCTGTAGGAGCTCGCTAATCAGGGTCTGCCCTGTTTGCTTATGAAATAATATAGATCTGATTCTATAGTTTCTTAATGGCTAAACTCCCTTGTTCATGATGAAATTTCAGTTAATTAATATTCATAGTCATTAATTATTTAATGAATATTCATTACATAAAGGGTTATTCCTTTTGACACTAAATTTTAATAGCAGGTAGGTGCTTAATGCAGGAGCTTTCTGCTTAACTTTCATCCTGTATTTTTAGACTTCATTTTTGTGGTAGACATAATGAGGTTTTACTGTATAATAGAGATCCAGATAAGATAATGTAAAAGTAAACAATTTCAAAAATAGTTCCTTTATTTTCCCCACCAATCTTTAGAATCGTCTCTTCAAGATTATTCTGAAGAATGGTCACAGTACATGTGTGGGGTTTGGCAGAGAAATGACGATTTTAGTATTTGGGTACACACCTTTATCAGTAGCTCTGTGTAAAACATTACAGTGAGGGAATAAAGAAAATATTGAATTTCATTAAATGCTTTAGAAGAAATTCATATAACAGCTCCTCGTCATATGATATAGATCCATACTTTGAGGTACAGATCTTTAGAATTGTATGTCAAATATATAACATCAGACATCACTTTCAAAACAGACACAATATTCAACCACATGCAATGAAACCATGTCAAAATTCTGGTACTGCAAAAAAATAACTTGAATTACAAACTTGACATAATATGACAATGTGTGAACAGCTATCCTCATTACTCAAAGTATTCGGACTGATAAACTTAACCCTTTCCCTCTTATAAAAGTGTTTTCACGCATTTGCAAACAGAGTAGACCCAGATCAGACGGCTCCAAGAGGAGCCGTCTGATCAGGGTCTACTCTGTTTGCTAATAGAATTTTTGAAAACATCTGTGTCTTTACTTTCTAAAATGGCTACAATGTTGCACCTTCCATATTTCTATATAATTATTTTGTCCATGAATATTCAGTAGGTATAGAAATTTGGAATGAACACAGAACAGGGAAAAGGTTAAGCAAATAGTGCAAACCATGATCAAACAGCTCCTGTATGAGCTGTATGATCTAGATCTACACTATTTGCTACCTAAAGTTATCAAACTGGCACAAAGTTGAATTATTCAGCTTTACAAACCTTTGGAGAGGTAGATTTGGATGTCCGAATACTTAGGGTAATAAGGGTGTAGTAGAACCTGTCTTAAGCGACCATTCATTTATTGAACATAGGAGTTTAAAAAAATAGGTGGATGCTTAATGCAGGGCAAAAGTAATGCAGAAAGCTCCTATAGGAGCTTTCTGCATTACTTTTGACCTGCATAAAGCTACCACCTGCCTTATAGGTCTATGTTTATACCTCTTTTTAATGGCCACTTAAGACAGTTTCTACTGTAAATGATCTACTCCATGAGAAAAGCATTAGATTAGATCTTTGAATGAACATACATGTACGCTCTATGAATTGAACCACAGAGTCCATTCAGCATGAAAGGAATAATTTTCTTGAGGATTTTGACAAACACTGCAGACCCTGATCAGAGGGCTCCTTCAGGAACACTCTGATCTAGGTCTACACTGTTGGCATCATCTAGGTCTACATTGTTTGCAAACAGTGTAGCCACATACCGGCTGCCATGTCTCTACCATGCATCCAATCATGATCTTCTCTGCTTGACACTTACAGTAAACCAGTACAAGCTGAAGAGTGTAAAATAGTGCAGATCCTGATCAAACACTGCAGCTATTCTGGGTTCGCATATATTGCATATTCACAAAGACAACTTTTCTCATGGCAAAGGTCATAAATAATATAAAATCTATATTTTCATGCTCATAATATATAACAACAGCACCAGTGTCAATGACAATTTACATGCTCCAAACTAAATTGGAACCATACTATAATCAACAGCACAATTTTGACCATGGTCCTGCTGATTCAAATGAGAGCTTTCACTAAAATTGCTATTAACCCATTCCCCTTATATTGATGCCTTATGGCGCCTCTGTGAACGCTGCTTTTTGAAACCATTGTAATAAATAGAGCATTTGCTCACAATGGTTTAAAATTTATCACAATAGTTTAAAAAATACACAATTTTAGCATTTTCTTCTCTCTAGTAATGCTTCTTTTTGGTAGATTTATTAAAAGAGGTTGGGTCTAAAAATAACCTATGAGAGAATGGGTTAATCCTTTTCTCCATAGATATTCCTATAATGCTTATGCAAGCAGAGCAGACCCAGAACAGATGGCTCCTATAGGAGCCTCCTGAGCAGGGTCTGCTCTGTCTGCTTATGGGATTAAAAAGATCTGATTCTACAGTTTCTGAAATGGCTACAAATCTGTTTGTTGGCCATTGTAAACATTCAGTCACTTGGTGTCTAAGCAGGATCCGAACTGTCTGCATAGATAGTAGATCATTAGTTCGCTGCTATGCTTGCACATGTTAAAATAATATTTCAGCTAACCTTAACTATAGTCGAAATTGAGGCTCATTTGATACCAAGCAGGTCAAGGGTCGTTCTCTTGTACATGCTATCTACTCCAGCTCACCTCTTTCTGCGCCTGCCTCTATGTTTTAGCTTTATTCCTAATACACTGTGTTAGAATAATGTAAGTACAAGTATGAGATAAGTTAGTACTAACCCTTTATTTGATAATCCCATCTTTCAGTTAGCATTACAGATAATCCCATCTATTTATGCCTCAGCATTATACATAATCCCATCTACTTATGCCTTTTGCAAACAGAGTAGACCAAGATCAGACAGCTCCTGTAGGAGCTGTCTGATCAGACTCTCCTCTGTTTGCTTATATTTTATATGATATATGTATATATGAAAATATCTACTGTTGGCCATGGGAGTAAATTTGGGTACTTTATATTTTTAATACAAAGAATTAATTTAATTAATATTCATAATGGACAAGAGTCTTCCATGAATAATCATTAATCAAAGGGTCAATACTACCTATCATGTTTAATAGTGTATCTGCTCTTAAAGTGTTAATCTACTCAACATGGTTAAAATCAAACCTTCCAATGCTAACTACACTAACATTTTCAATTAACTTTGACCAAGAGCAATATTTTCCTAAATTATTAAGCACTTAAAATGGTGTTAACAAGAGATGTTAGAAAGAGCTTGCCCTGCAACTTTCTGAGTACGACAAGGGTTAATCTAATGTTCACAACTAGGTGAGTTTCCTTCCACAACACAACCTAATCATGATACCTCAATTACCCTAAGTATTCAGACAGACAACTAAGGCAGATAGTGCAGACACAGACCAATTGATTTTGGTCTAAACTATTTGCTTTGTCAGTCTTATTAACACTTTACTCCATAAATACACTTTTCTACGCCTTTGCAAACAGAGTAGACCCAGATCAGACGGCTCCTGTAGGAGCCGTCTGATCAGGGTCTGATCTGTTTGCTTATGGGGATTATATAGATCTGATTCTTCAGTATCTACCATAGCCAAAATTTCCTGTGTTCATGTGCCATTATAAACAATAATTTAATTAATATTCATGATGTCATAATTTCTGATACAAATATTAATGGAGAAAAGGTTTAAAAGTAAAAATAATGGTGTCATACTGACAAACCATTGGGAAGATGAGACTGCTTGTCTGAATACTCAAGGTAAATTAGGGTAGAAATTAGTATGATTAGTTACTTTTGGGTGGTAAGTTCTAACAAGCAGGTCATGAGCTTACACAAGATTAACAAACAAATCCTTCAGGTATGGATTTTTAAAATTTCCTACTCAAGCATTTCTGTATAATCTTTGACCTAGTGGCATAGGTCTTGCACATGATATATCCTCTACCAGTTGAGATCATTTGTGTCAAATTATTCTGAAATTCCACCACAAACAGTCATGACCTGATCATGAAAAAAGCACTTTTTGAACATATATATTATGTACCTTTGGCAAACAATTTTTTCCATATGAGACATTCATTATTTTGTTAAGGACTTCAATCAGATGACTACTTATCAAGACTACAATACTAAGAGTGCTGTAGAATGAGCTGATACTTTAAACAGAACAATTATGCTTACTTTTCAACCAATGATTGCAGTTTAGGCATCCAGGATGCAGCAAGATGGCAGTTCTGTAGAAACACCCAGCGACCCTTCAGAATCTGAGCCTTGGCAATGAGCTCCTCAGCCTTGGGGCCCTGGCCCCTGCCCAGGGAGATCATGTCTAGATGAAGGGCACTACCTCTCAGTTCTTTGGCAAACCTTAGAAGCTGGGCTCCTGGGTCACAACCTGACAAACATACATGGTTTAATGTTATCCAAAGTACAAATATGAGTCATGCAGGAAACACCACATACAGAACAAACAGCCGCCCGAACAGCAACACTAGAAAACACAGCAAATTTACAAAACTATCAAAACATAAAGAGACGCACAAAGACAAAAAGAAAAACATACAATAGGGGCAAGATGGAAGTACTGTCTTGGAACGGTCAGTGACAAAAGTCATGTGTGTGTGTGTTTGGGGGTGGGGTGGGGGGGGGGATTGGGGGGGTTTAGCTAATGTTACATTGTTATATATGCACCGACTTTAAATAAAGTTTGTATTGTATTGTTAAGTTTTGTTTGTATTGTAAGTCTTTTGATGGCTCTGTAAAAGTTACTTTTTGAAACCATTGTGATAAACAGAGCATCTAAAAATAGCCTATCTGGGAATTGGTTGAGCACAGAAATATTTTTGTAGACCAGTATGCATCTCATCTACTGCTCTATTTCAAGCACTTAACCCATTACCTCATAGGCTATTTTAGATCCAAGCACTTTGAATAAATCTACCAAAAAGGAGTATTAACTATAGAAAAGGAAAGTTTCAGAATTTTGTAGTTTAAAACCATTGTAAATGCTCTATTTATCACAATGGTTTCATCAGGTGACTTTTACAGAGGCTTAGAAAGGCGTATTTATGGAGGAAAGGGTTAATTTGAGAAAAATCTTTACACATGGTCAATTTATTTTTTGTACAATAACAAACTTACTCGGGGACAGAATGAATATTAGTGGTGTCTTGGCTGTAGACTCCTCAAAGATCTCTTTCAGGTCAAATGTGCCTGTAGACAAATACTTCTCTCCAATGCGATCTTTCACAAACTGGCTGCTGGAGGACGTCAGCACATCAGGACGAAGTATCTTGATCAGGATGAGACGCTGGAATTGACTCAGTTCCTCCCACTCCAAGATTATACCATGGTCATGGTCATGCTCAGCCTCATCTTTGTCTGAATAAGATACAAATATGAACAGAGATACAGATAAAAGAGAGTACCAAAATACTAAAATCATAATTTCTCCACCAAACCCTATACTGTGACCACTTTTTAGAAACGTCTCCTCTAGACGATTCTAAAGAGTGGTCATAGTATAGGGTTTGGTGGAGAAATAAAGGCGCTATTGTTGAAAATGTTAAAATTTAAGCGTCATTTCTGGACCTCTGTAAGAAAATATAACATTTTTCTTCTTGAAAGAAACATCAGAATACACATTTACTCAGAGATAGCATTGGGTAAGTACACATTTTGTATTACACTTTTCCTTCATATAAATGCTTTTTCATACCTTTGTAAACAGTAGACCCAGATCAGATGGCTCCTGTAGGAGCCATCTGATCAGGGTCTGCTCTGTTTGCTTATGAAATTATAATAGATCTGACTGCTGATAAAAAATATCCGATGTAGTATGTGCATATGCCATAATGAAAATTCAGCTAAAGCATATTCATGGTGTCATTATTTCTTATATGAATATTCAACAGGAAAAGGGTTAAATCCTGTCCCAGAAGCATTTACCATGCATTGCAAATAACATTTTTCTGAGAATATTTACATAATCATGTTTTACCTAGGGTAACCATGCCTGGGTTGTATGCTTGTTGCATGAGCTTGTATGGGTTTTCATATGTGTCAAACAGTCTCCATTGTTTGTAGTTGCTAATAATGCTCCGGCACAGCTTGTTGAACTGTTCGAAGGAGGCGTCCAGGTGCTGGCATTGGCGCCACATGGACTCTGTGATCCAGCGAGGTGGGATTTTGTGCTTCTTTGAAGTCTTGTCACCACTCTGGGCCTGAGACTCAAGCCTCTCCATTGGAGACAGGCCTTAAACAAAATGGTGAAAATTCAAAATCTTATAAATAGTTAAAAACTCTTTACTCCATAAATATGTCTTTCTACAACTTTGCACACAGAGTGAGCCCAGACCAGAGGGCTCCTGTAGGAGCCATCTGATCAGGCTCTGCTCTGTTTGCTTATGATATAAAATAGATATAATTCTACTGCAGTGCCATGGCAATTCCTGTGTCCATAATTTATTTGATATTCATGACATCATTATTTCTTACATGAATATTCATGGAGTAGTGATATTTCTTTAAAAATAACAAATAAATTTAAATCAACATCAAAACAATATTTCATTTAATATTCAGTGCAAAAAAATGGGTTACTAATGTGCTAAACAGTGTAGACCCAGATGAGAGGGCTCTCATCAGGTCTGCACTGTTTGTCATATTAACCCATTCCCTCATAGGCTATTTTTAGATACAAACTCTTTGAATAATTCTACCGAAAAGGAGCATTTACTAGAGAAAAGGAAAATTTTAGAATTTTGTAGTTTGAAACCATTGTGATAAATAGAGCATTTGCTCCTATAGGAGTGACTTTTACAGAGTCATCAATTTTAAGCCGTCCATACGATTGAATGGGTTAAATATTTCTGAATACCTGAATAGTCCATTTGAAAATTCAGTGTCGAAAGGGTAAAACTTTTGCATGCTAGCTGTGAATTTTAATTTTGTGAATTTTCTGAACTTCTGACTTTTTTGTCCATTCATTCTTAAGCAAATCACTTACTGATGTTGGGTGCATATATCTGCTCAATCCATCACACCACTTACCATCATGCTCCTGTAATGTTTTCTCGTCCATCATGTTTGCAAGGATATTGCCTTGTAGGAATACTTGCCACTCAAATTCTGGTATCTCCCCGATGTTTGCAATGTCATCGTAATGCTCATTAGCGCGCATGATGCTTGAAGTGATCATGAAGCTGAATGTCAGCTGGTGGTGGGCAAATAAAGCCACAGAGACCACACGATATATACCATAGGTCAGCCTGAAATAAACATAACTCACTGTTTTAACTCAATAGACACAATTTTAATATCTTTGCAAACACAGTACATGTTCAACCCATATCAGATAGCATTAGATAGTAAACATTTTGTATTAATTCCCTCATATAAACGTGTTTTCATACATTTGCAAACAGAGTAGACCCAGATCAGACGGCTCCTAGAGGAGCCGTCTGATCAGGGTCTACTCTGTTTGCTAATAGAATTGCAAAGATCTGTGTCTTTACTTTCTAAAATGGCTACAAAGTTCCACCTTCCATATTTCATTTTAACTATTTTGTCCATGAATAATCAGTAGGTATTGAAATTCGTAATAAACATAGAACAGGGAAAGGGTTAAACCTTTCCTTCACATAAATGCTTTTTCGTGCCTTTGCAAGCAGAGTAGAGTCATATCGATCAGGGTTGCTCTGTTTGCTTATGAAGTAATATACATCTGAATCTATAGTTTCTGCCATGGCCAAATATTCTTTTATTCATATACTATCATGAAAATTCAGCCTATTAACCCATTACCTCATAGGCTATTTTTAGATACCTCTTTGAATAAATGTACCAAAAATGAGCATTTACTAGAGGAAAGGAATTCTTTTTAGAATTTTGTAGTTTGAAACCATTGTGATAAATAGAGGAACAAATGCTCTATTTATCACAATAGGTTTCACAATGTGACTTTTACAGACTCGTCAAAAGTCGTCAGTATGAGGGAAAGGGTTAATATTTATGGTGCCATTGTCTATTATATTCATGGAGTAAAGTACTAAAATCCCCTGAAAAGAGGCTTCAAATATACATGAAGTATGAGTGATTTTGACAAAAGTTATGCTCATCACCAGATAAAGCTGTAATGTTATTCTACTAGAGATGTCAGTGTATGAGCATGTTTATCGGATAATCCCTGAATATTCACATAAGAAATACTGACATCATGAATCTTCTAAGATATTCTAAGACAATGATAAAACATCAGATCCCATTTTTTAGGAGATATAACAAGCTATCATGCCTGAAAATGTTAAACATGAATATCCATGCCTTAATCAATTCTTAAATTAAAATTCATGGGGGAAAGGGTTAAGGTACTATCTGCCTTACAGATTGAGAAATGAAGTGTTCTTTTGAATATAATATGCTGCCAACACTTACCTGTTGATCATATCAAGCATGTGCTTCTTCAGTTCCAGTGGACTCTGAGTCTCAGACACCTTCTCAATGGTAATGGATGTCTTCCTCTGCAGGCTGGGTCTACGAGTTGGCCCCGGATCTGGAGGCTCCATGCTATTCCTACAACACATTGACGCAATCTTGAGTACTCTATACAAATAACATTTTCACAGAGGTCCAGATATGATGTGTAAATTAAAACATTTTTCAAGAATACCTTTTTTATTTCTCCACCAAACCTTATGTTGTGACCACTCTTT
The DNA here is from genome assembly GCA_963576725.1 of Azorinus chamasolen. NCBI lineage: Eukaryota > Metazoa > Mollusca > Bivalvia > Cardiida > Solecurtidae > Azorinus > Azorinus chamasolen. The sequence continues at coordinate 91,630,190 of OY755235.1, read as the reverse complement.
AGAATTGTCTCTTCGAGACAATTCTAAAGAGTGGTCACAACATAGGGTTTGGTGGAGAAAGGACAGTTTTCGTATTCAGCTTTGCTTTCAGTATGCATGGAGCTGAAATTTACAAATTAACCCACATACAACAAACAATGTTGGCATATGCAAATTGGTCAGATCCAGATGAATAGGTTCCTGTGTGTTCTATACTGGCTATGATATCAGAAATGTTTACCAGTAAAAATAATGGTAATGAAAATAAATAAATCCTAAATAATAAAATAAATAATAAAATCTATCATTTAAATTTCAATATTATAAGAGTAAACCCTTCATCTCATTAATATTAATGCGAGAAATAATAATGTCATGAATATTAATTACTGAAGTTTTATAATGATACTATAAACTATAGGATCAGTTCTATGTAGTTTCATAAGCAAATACAACAGATTCTAATCAGACGACTCCTACAAGAGTCACAGGAAGTCTCTATCACTTCCCTCATACTGATGCTTTCCGACGCCTCTGTAAAAGTTATTCTTTGAAAACATTGTGATAAATAGAGAATGGTTTCAAAACTACACAATTCTAAAATTTTCTTTTTTTTTCTAGTAAATTCTCCTTTTTAGTAGATTTATTCAGGGGTTGGGTCTTAAAACAGCCTATAAGGGAATGGGTTAAAGGGTTAAGAAACCTGAAGGTAAGTAGTACTCACTTTCTAGATGTGCTTGATCCATCAGATACCATGTCTTCCCCAGAGCTTAACACTGGTGGTCTACTATGACCTACACTCGACTTACGCCGACTTACTGGCAGAACCCCAAGGCCGGAGGACTTGCGCCTCTGTCTCTCCTTTAGTGACATCTGACCGCTAATAGCTGCCGTGAACATGTCTTGGAACCAGTCTAGAGAGAACTGGTACATTACATCTATGCTGGCAAGGTCTGCCAGGACAAAGTACAGGGTAGAGCCTCTTGTGGCAACCTGTAAAAGCAATGATAAGTAGCCTTCTATACACTAAGTAACTATTATTCAAACAATTGATTGTTTCCTCCTTAAATACACCTTTCTACGCCTCTGTAATAACCACTTCTTGAAACCGTTGTGACAATAGGAGCAAATGCTCTATTTATCACAATGGTTTCTATACTACACAATTATAACATTTTCCTTTTCTCTAGTAAATGCTCCTTTTCGGTAGATTCATTCAAAGAGGTTGGCTCTAAAAATAGCCTATGGAGGAAAGGGCTAATAGGATTAGTTATAATATGCTTACAGGCAGGTATCTCTTCCTGGCAAGGTTGAGCCGTTTCTCCGTCTCCTCAGATTGGGCGATACGGTCGTAGATCTCACTGGCCATGCCTTTACTCTTCTGTAGTGTTTCCACCAAGTCCTGGTCATCCAGAATATGGCCTAGAAATAGGAAGGACATTCTTTTCTATACCTATTCACAGATACGAGTCAGTTGTTAACCCTTTACTTCATGAATATTAATATAAGAAATAGTGACATCATGAATATTAATCAGATTAATTATCATAATAGCACATAGACACAGGAAATTTTGGCCATGGCAAAAACTGTAGAATCATATCTACATTACATTGTATATCATAAGCAGAGTAGACCCTGATCAAATGGCTCCTATAGTTCTGATATGGGGGCCAAAGACATATTTATGGAGTAAACGGTTGAATGACAGTTACACAAAATAATTTTACAAACCTCTTTCACTGTTATAGGAAAAAATTATGAAAAAACAAGATGTGTTTGTGAAACACTATGCCCCCTCATATATTTGACCTCTGACCTTGAACGATGACCTTGACCTTGACATGTTACCCCTCAAAATGTACCGCTTTATGAGATACATATGCATGCCAAATATCAAGTCTCTATCTGTACTGGCTCAAAAATTAAGACCAATGTTAAGGTTGCGTTAAAGTTACAAAGACAATTTGACATTTGACCCTGAAGGATGACATTGACCTTGACATGTCACCCCTCAAAATGTGCAGCCTCATGAGATACACAAGCATGCCAAATATCAAGTCTCTATCTCTACTGGTCCAAAAGTTATGGCCAATGTTAAAGTCGGTGATTTGACCCATATATTTGACCTCTGACCTTGAAGGATGACCTTGACATGTCACCCCTCAAAATGTGCGGCTTTATGAGATACATATGCATGCCAAATATCAAGTCTCTATCTGTACTGCCTCAAAAGTTAAGACCAAGGTTAAGGTTGCGTTAAAGTTACAAAGACAATTTGACCTTTGACCCTGAAGGATGACCTTGACATGTCACCCCTCAAAATGTGCAGCCTCATGAGATACACAAGCATGCCAAATATCAAGTCTCTATCTCTATTGGTCCAAAAGTAATGTCCAATGTTAAAGTCGTTGATTTGACCCATATATTTGACCTCTGACCTTGAACGATGACCTTGACCTTGACATGTCACCCCTCAAAATGTGCGGCTTTATGAGATACATATGCATGCCAAATATCAAGTCTCTATCTGTACTGGCTCAAAAGTTATGGCCAATGTTAAAGTTGCTGACAAACAGACAAACAGACAAACAGACAAACAGACAAACAAACAGACAAACAGACAGGGCAAAAACAATATGCCCCCTGACTATCGTCAATGGGGGCATAAAAAAAAAACACGGAAAAAACATATGGGGTCTAAACTATAACTGAAATATTGTTAAAGTGACATAAACCCCAATGCAAACAAACAGACAAAATTGAATCATCAGAGAAAAAGTTAACTAATACAGTAGAACCTTTTCTAAGTGGCCATTCATTTATTGAACATAGGAGTCTTAAAAAACAGGTGGTTGCTTAATGCAGGACAAAAGTAATGCAGAAAGCTCCTATAGGAGCTTTCTGCATTACTTTTGACCTGCATTAAGCTACCACCTGCCTTACAGACTCATAATTGGACCTCTTTTTATGGCCACTTAAGACAGGTTCTATTGTAAAGCTTCTTTACTTACCTTCAGATTTCTGCAGCAAACCTAGTGACTTGTCCTCCAGGTCTCTCAGGAATTGTAAATCATTTGTAATGCTCTCCAGTAACTCTGAGCGCTGGTTCTCGAGTTGAGGTCTCTCCTATGAAAAACAAATAACAACATCAAATCCAAGGATTGATAACTTCTGTATGTTAGTTACTGAAAACATTTATGTGATGCACATCTACTATTCAAAGACATCAGTCATGTGTATCAACTTTATTGAAATATTTAGAAAATTGCAGAAGTTCACTCTTCAAATTGAAGGAGAGGTTTGCTTCACCAACAATCTATGCTACAGGCAAAAATGACAAAAAATACCCAAATTCCAGGGGAGATAATTCAGCAACGCCTGGAAATAAACACATGAAAATATGTGTCTTACACATCTATTTATGGTTATTATGTAAGCCAAATACAAATTCAATACCTTTCAAATCAAAGGAGGAGGTTGTGACACCAACTACTCATATTAAATGCCCAAAAGACAAAAATACTCAAAGTTCTGCAATTCTCCATGCTTAACACATAACAAATTAAATGTATTGCACATCTACTATTCATGGTTATTATGTATGGCAAGTATCAATTCAATAACTTTCAAATTGAAAGAGGAGTTTGTCACAACAACTACCCATGTTTCAAGTTAAAAGGGGGATAATTCTGCAAAGCCCAGTGCTAAACAAGTGTTTACAAGGTGATACGTATTCCTTCAAACTCTTGTTAGCCCTTTACCTTTAGGTTAATGTAAAGGATGTACAGTAATTATAATAGTTTTGCTCAAAGCCCTCTATATATTCTCACCTGTTTGACCACGGAGAATGTTTGACCATGGCAGAAACTGTAGAATCATATCTATATAATATCATAAGCAAACAGAGCAGACCCTGATTAGACAGCTCCTACAGGAGCTGTCTGATCTGGGTCTTCTCTGTTTGCATGAGCATAGAAAGGCATATTTATGGAGTAAAGGGTTAAACTCTGAATATATTCTCACCTGTTTGACCACAGCTGACAGCAGCTGTTCTTGCAGACCTTCAAAGGTCACTGTGAAGTTGATGATGTTGGCCTGTATGTACACCTCAGGTAGGTAGTGGGGGTTAGGCATTGAGGTAGTCATGTACAACCTGAAATAAACACCAACATGGCATCAATGGTGCAGAATTTTATTATTTTACCTCCATAGCAGAACTTGTTTGTCCCTTTACCTAATACAGACACTGATTGACATACTTGCAAACAAGAGCTACCCTATGTTTGCAAAGGTGCCAGAATGAGTCATTATGGGGGAAAGGATAAAACACTACAAAAAACCCACACTAGAATGTTTCTTATTTGTTTGATGCCAGATGGTATCATGGTTTTCTCACATACCTTCCCTTATCTCCGAGTTAGAACAACGGGTTAAGATTCCCTTATCTGTAACATGTGTAAGATCACTTTAGAACATATATGACGTCATACGTTATATATGACGTCAAACCATGGAAACCGATGGTTACATGTCATTTAAACGGTGAAAATACACTTTTTTGTTATGTGAGAAAAAGAATCTGATGCTCGTTGTCTTTTAAGATCACATGTTCCTAAACTCACCAAGAAAATGTTATTAAGCTCGCCAAGGCTCGCTTAATGACATTTTCTAAGGCTCGTTTAGGAGCATGTGATCTTAAAAGACAACTCGCAACAGATCCTTTATATCTGTCACTCTAATGTTTGACATCAGCTAAATATAGGTGGAAAAATACTCCAAAGTTTGTTTTTTTGTGTGCATTGAACATAATTATTGCATTGTTAAGTGCACAGAAGAACAACCTGGTTGGAACCACCAATCTACTGCAAGCCAGCTGGAATGTACCAATAGCGCGTCATTTTGTTTGTTATATGGTTTATAACAGCATTAGATGTACACTTATGGCCAACCTTCAAAAAAAGAGTAGACTCAGATCAAACGGCGCCTGTATGAGCCATATTGTGGAATTACATATTACAGTAAAACCTCTCTATAATGGCCACTGAATTGTGTTAATTAGGTGGTATTTGGGGCAGGTGGCTGCTTAAAGCAAGGTGAAGGTAAAACAGAACGCTCCTATAGGAGCAAACAGAACGCTCCTATAGGACCATTCTGTTTTACTTATACCTTGCTTTAAGCAGCCACCTGCCTTTAACACAAAATACTTGATGTAATTTAGTGGCTGTTATGGTGGGTTTTACTGTATATAGATCTGATTCCATAACATGAAATGGTCTAAAGTTCCATTGTTCATTAGTAATTATAAAATTCATGAAATCATAAATTCTTGAATGGGAAAATACTAACTGGTATTGTGGGACACACATGCACTGTCATTTGCAAACAGTGTAGACCCAGATCAGAGGGCTCCTAGAGGAGTCTTCTGATCAGGGTCTGCACTGATTGTCATTGTAGACTCAGATCAGAAGGCTCCTAGAGGAGCCCTTTGATCAGAATCTGCACTGTTTGTTGTTCAAAATCTTCCAGCTAATTAAGTCTTTTCATACGGAGTAGACTCTATAGTTAACCCTTTCCCTGTTCTATTTTTAGTCCAAATTTTAATACCCATTAAATATTCATGAACAAAACACTTATAATCAAATCTGGAAGGTGGTACATTGTAGCTATTTTAGAAAGTAAAGACACAGATCTATCAAATTCCATTAGCAAACAGAGAAGACCCTGATCAGACAGCTCCTCTAGGAGCCGTCTGATCTGGGTCTACTCTGTTTGCAAATGCGTGAAAACACGTTTCTATGAGGGAAAGGGTTAAACACTGATGGGCTATTCCACTATGAAACTTCAGCATTCATTATCCAAAGGTTTAGGCCATGAAGTGCAAGCCAATACAATGACCTTAAACAAGGTACAAAACAAGAATTTATGGAACATTGAACCAGTTCTTATCTCCGCTCCATATGCCATGCCTCTCAGAATGCTCTTACAGGTATTCTTCAACTTTATGAGTGTCTGTCATTAGTGACTGATATTTACAAATCATGAAAAAATCAGATACTCTGGAATCATTTTAAATTTATCAAAACAAAGTAACAAGCTAAAAATTGTTATCTGTCTCAATTCTATGAAATGTTTTTTCCTAAACCCTTTATTCCATAAATATGCTTTTCTACACCTTTGCCAAAAGAGTAGACCCAGATTAGACAGCTCCTGTAGGAGCCATCTAGATATAATTCTACACGTTCTGCCTTGGATAAATATTCATGACTTCATGTGTTATTTTAACAATACAGCTAATTAATACGCATGATATCATTATTTCTTACATGAATTCATGGAGTAAAGGGTTAATTTGACCCTTTCCCTCATATAAACGCATTGTCACGCATCTGCAAACAGAGTAGACCCCGATCAGACTGCTATAGGAGCTGTCTGATCAGGGTCTGCTATGTTTGCTGATGGAATTTGATAGAATGGTTTCTTTAGTTTCCAAAATGATTACAATGTTCCAACTTCCACATTTCACTGTTTTGTCCATGAATATTCAGTAGGTATTGAAATTTTAATAAACATAGAATAGGGCAAGGGTTAACTTTTCAATGCAGGGAAACACGCTAATGCTCAGATGCTTTGTAACTTGGCATCTAATCCTGTTTCAAATTGTTTGCCAAGTTGCACAAATTGGCAAGTACTGAGGGTAATGTTAAATCATGCTGAAACCTGAAATCAGATTAGAAACTGTAACAGGCTGGGACATAGCAAATATGTAACAAGGTGACTATTATAGGGGAAACAGTTTACATGAAACTTAGGTGTCTGTAACAGGAGAAGAAAAGTATAATATTAAAGAGTTTGTAATAGGAAGAGACAGTGACAGGTAACAAAGAGGTGGTAAATAGAATATTGTACATGTGTAATAAAGAGTTTGTAAAACATGAAGAGACATACTGTAACAAATAGCTTGTAATAGGCAGATAATACTATACAGTCATGTAACAAAGAATTGGTAAAGGGAAGAGACCCAGTATACAGGTAAAATACTGATATTGATATTGGTGAAAGTCATTACTTTAGGTTTTAAACCGAAATTAGGACTTACAAACAGAAAGTATGACTTTCGCTGATATCAATATCAAGCTTGTAGAGATTTTTAGAAAAGTATCAGACCGGGGGAATGCCTTATACCCCAGTTATATTGTGTTTCGACTTGAATTATAGCGTATTTCTATTTCGAACCTCAGAGTCAACCTGTGTCCTAGAGGGGTCTGTTGTCACTTTGGCGACTTGTAAAAGTGTGTTAATATTCTGAGAAAAAATAGATGACTGCTCATCAAGAGTGATGATTTCTTTGATAAATGAGACACAGTTTATGGAAATCGTTGGTTAAATGAGCTTTCAAAGATGATCTCAGTGAATGTACCCATCGATTTTTGAGCAGATTTCCGCTAGAGTTGAATACCTTTTACTTATTATATAGAGCAGGGGTGTTTGCAATTTTTTTTTTTTTTGGGTTGGGTCAGAAAACTATCTTTTGGTATGTTTCAGATACTTATGAGATGTGATTAAAAAAATGATGTATTTGTGATTGAGTTGGTGTTGTTGTTGAGACACAGCACCTGTGGATAATTAAGACACAGTAACGGTGACAGTATACATGTAAGGAAGAGCTTAATTTAATAAGCAGAAATATAGTACAAATGTTACAGAGAGTCTGTAATCACATGTGATTTGTTTGTTAACTGAAATAGTATTTTAAGACAAGATTCAACATTATTTCGCTTTCTATTTAATGTTCCTTCCTTACACACTTCACACTGCCTGGACATTAACAAATGTATTATTCCTTTCCCTCAAAAAAATACTTTTGCTTATCTCATAAAAGACTTAACCCATTCCCTCATATGCTATTTTTAGATCCAACTTCTTTGAATGAATCTACAGAAAAGGAGCATTAACTAAAGACAAGGCAGTCCAAAGGACAGCTATATCCCCCACCGCCGCCACCTAAATTAAGACATTGACCTTAAGGTGATACCTTCCAGTTGTTAAGAAAATAGTATGCGGAAACAAATATAATGGAAACTGAAGGTAAGAACACAACATTCAAATTTGACCTTGACCGTGAGCCGACATGACTGCCACATGTGTTCTGCACATCATTTCAATTCGGTTAATATTTGACTCAAGTTTTATGAAAATCGTTCAAATGGTTTAGAAGATATGGAGCGGTCACGAAATGTAATGGAAATTGAAGATTAAATCACTTGGCCTTCAAATGTGACCTTGACCTTGAGCCGACATGACTGCCACATATGTTCTGCACATTGTCTCAACGTTGTTAACATTTGAGGCAAGTTTCTTGAAAATCCTTCAAGGGGTATAGGAGATAACGAAACTATAATTGAAATTGAAGGTAAGAACACTTGATCTTCAAATGTGACCTTGACCTTGAGCTGACATGACTGGCACATGTGTTCTGCACATCGTCTCAATTTAGCTAACATTTAACTAAACTTTTATGAAAATCCTTCAAAGGCTTTAGAAGATATGGGGCGGACACGAAAATGTAACCGAAATTAAAGGTTAGAACACTTGACCTTCAAACGTGACCTTGACCTTGAGCCAACATGACTGCCGCATGGGTTCTGCACATCGTCTCAATTCATTTAATATTTGACTCAAGTTTTATGAAAATCCTTCAAAGGGTTTAGAAGATATGGAGCGGACACGAAACTGTAATGGCAACTGAAGGTTTAAACACTTGACCTTCAAATGTGACCTTGAACTTGAGCCGACATGACTGCCACATGTGTTCTGCACATCGTCTTAATTTGGTTAACATTTGACTCAAGTTTTATGAAAATCCTTCAAAGGGTTTAGAAGATATGGAGCGGACACAAAAATGCAATGGAAATTGAAGGTTAAAACCCTTGACCTTCAAATGTGACCTTGACCTTGAGTCGACATATCTGCCACATATGTTCTGCACATCGTCTCAACTTGGTTAACATTTGAGGCAAGTTTCTTGAAAATCCTTCAAGGGGTATAGGAGATATGGAGCGGACACGAAATTATTACGGACAGACGGACGGACGGATGGACAGACGGACGGACGGACGGAGGCCATTCCTATAACCCCCCTCCGCTATGCGGTGGGGGATAAAAATGAAATTTTTAGAATTTTGTAGTATTGAAACCATACTGATAAATAGAGCATTAATTTTTCTCCACAGGAGCAATTAAATGCTCTATTTATCACAATGGTTTTAAAAAGTGATTTTTACAGTGGCGTCAAAAGGCATCAATATGAGGGAATGGGTTAACAGATATATAGTCCAACTTCAATACCTCAAACTTCAACGGCCCATACAAATAACTTCGAGATAACATAGGTTGGAGTCATCTAATTTTCTAATTTGAAAAAAATTCTTAAGTTTTTATAGTTTAATGCAGGTCTAAAGTAATGCTGAAAGCCCCTGTAGAAGCTTTTAGCATTACTTTGACCTGCATTAAACGGTCACTATTTCGAGATATGCTAAGTGCTACATTTTAGAACAATTCTGTATTGTAAATTTTGGGTATTATAATTTTGAGTTATCCAAAAGTTTGAGTTATCCGAGTTTGAGATTTTTAAGTTCAACTGTATCTATATGGTACATACAGCATGCAGAGCAATATTAACTGCTTATTTTTTTCAGCTTCTTTCCCTCATATAAAAGCCTTAATTTTCATGCATTTGCAAACAGAGTAAACCCAGATCAGATGGCTCCTATCTGATCAGGGTCTGCTCTGTTGCTTTTGACATGATATAGATCTGATTCTATAGTTAGAATGAAAGCAAACAAATTCCCTCGAAAAGTTAACATTATAAAAATTGAGCTTATAAAATTAATGTTCATGTTGTCACCACATCTTACATGAATACTGAAAAGGGAAAGGGTTAATTACAAAATGTAAGCTTTTCCTCTGTGAAAATACAATATCACGGCTAAATACTAATGAGATGCTATGTTTTCTGTCATGTCATTTAGATCTAAACTGTCTGTAAGCATCATCTTTGTATCTCTCCAGGCATTGTTAGCCTATTCCCTCATATTGACACCATTTGACACCTCTGTAAAAGTCACTTTTTGAAACTACAAATGTATTGTGATAAATAGAGCATTTGCATTACAATGGTTTCAAAACTACACAATTCTAAAAATAATAATTTGTTTCTAGTTAATGCTCTTTTTCAGTAGGTTGATTCATTGAGGTTGGGTCTCAAAATAGCTAATGAAGGAAAGGGTTAAAGAACTACTTAAAACAGATCTCTTCTGTGATTGGTACCAAGATCTAACCAATAATATGGCTGATGGAAGTTTTGAGTAGTTACACAAGGAAAACTATTTCATATTTCATGTCAAGTTTTCTCAGATAAAGAATTAGGTTAACACATTATCATGTTCACACAGATTGTTTCATCAACTGCATCTCTAGATACCAATATGGGCAGGTAACTGCTCTTTCTCTAATGCCAAAGCATATACCGGTATGACAAGAGTTCCAAGCTAACAGAGAATATGCCTGTTCATTGACAGTATAATGCCAATATCAGTATTGTCTTATTATATTAACCCTTCGCTTGCTATTCACATCAATATACCTACCTGTAAATAGTGAAGACCCAGATGAGACAGCTCCTGCAGGAGCTGTCTCATCAGGATCTGCACTATTTACAAAATGATTGTGCGACCAGTGCACTCCATAGCAGTGATTGGACAGCAAAATACGTGTAGACAGTGAAGATATATGTAATTATACAACAGTGCATGGGTAAAGAAGAAGAAATGTATTTTAAATTCAGCAACAGAAGGGTTAAAAAGGTAAACTTTTTAATAAATCAAAATGAATGTTAGAATGTTTTGAACCTGGAGTCTTGTCTTAACCCTTTCCCTGTTCTATGTTTATTTCAATTTTCAGTACCTACTGATTATTAATGGACAAAATAGTTATACATGTAATGAGATATAGTAGGTGGAACATTGTAGCCATTTTAGAAAGTAAAGAAACAGATCTATCAAATTCCATTGGCAAAAGGAGCAGAGCCTGATCAGACGGCTCCTATAGGAGCCGTCTAATCTGGGTCTACTCTGTTTGCAAATGAGTGAAAATGTGCTTATATGAAGGAAAGGGTTCAATTACAGTATTTGTATTATTCTACTTCTGAATAGCTTAAATTATACAGTTTTTGTTGCACTCTTCTTCGCAATATCTTAAAACTGCAAAGTATTTTACATTACATTAGTTTTGGTTATTCTCTACTACCGCATATCCTATGCTGTGTAGTTTTGATTGTACTCTATTTCTGTGCATCTTGTCCTAATTCAAGTTTTGGTTGTATTCTACTGCTAAGTATCTTACCCTAATTCAAGTTTTGGTTGTATTCTACTGCTAAGTATCTTACCCTAATTCAAGTTTTGGTTGTATTCTACTGCTAAGTATCTTACCCTAATTCAAGTTTTGGTTGTACTTTACTGCTAAGTATATTGCTCTAATTTAAGTTTTGGTTGTATTCTACTGCTAAGTATCTTACCCTAATTTAAGTTTTGGTTGTACTCTACTGCTAGATACATGTATTTTGCCCTAAATTAAGTTTTGGTTGTACTATTCTGCTAAGTACATGTAGCTTACCATAAGTTTAGTTATGGTTGTACGCTACTGTCAAGTACCTTGCCCTAAGTTTTAGCTGTGCACTTAATTCTGCTAACCATCTTGCCCTTATATAAATTGGATAAGGAATTGTAAATCTAGCATTTGTTGTTCACAACATTAAAATAGCTTTGATTGAATGAAGTTTTAGATGTGCATGTTGGTTTTGCCAATCAACTTGACTTACCTGAAATTTTGGTTGTACTCTATTTCAGAATAGCCCAGCTTGATAACCAGCATGCCACCTCTTCTGAAAGTCTCATGCATCAGCACAGGCCTCAGAGCCGGATCCAAACTCTCAGTCACATCCTGCAAAATAAAATGTTAGCAACATTATTACATTATGTACATGTACTCTAATTTCCCTAAGTATTCCCGACAACCATATTTCCCCTTCCCCCTGTATGTAAATATGAATACGGTAAGTCAAGTTAGAACCTCCCTGTTCAATATTTATGTAAGAAATAATGAAATCATGCTTGTTATTACATTATTTTTTATAACAGCATATGAACACAGGATATTTTGGCTCAGACAGAAACTGTAGAATCAGATCCATATTATACCATAAGCAAACAGAGCAGACCCAGATCACACTTCTATAGGAGCCATCTGATCTGGGTCTACTTTGTTTGCAAATGTGCAAAAATGTGTTCATATGAAGGAAAGGGTTAATAACTTTAAAATTAGATTGACATAGTAGCAAGTATTGTAGACCCTGACCAGCTGCTCTTGAAGCAGCAGTTTAATCCAAGGTTAATTAGGATAATCAGCCAAAAGCATATGTCCTTATATAGTCTTTTTACCCTTTTCTTAATATAAATGCCTTCTCATGCCTTTGCAAACACAGTAGACCAAGATCAGATGGCTCCTATAGGGGCTATGTGATCAGGATCTACTCTGTTTGCTTATGAAATTAGAATAGAAATGACTGTGCAGTATCTAAAAATACCAAACAATCATGTACATATATACATATGCCATTATATAAAAAATTCAGCTAATAAATATTTAGGATATCATTAATTCTTACATGAATATTCAACAGGGAACGGGTTATATGCATAGAAATATGCAAATACTATCAGTTCCAATGGTTTTAAAAAAAGACAATTATAATTTCATGCTAACCAGTCACCATGGTTATACATGATTTTAGAGTTAAGGCTTATAATGTGGTGCTTCTAACTCTTGCAAAAAAGTTTTGTTTGTAACAGTTCTGAATCTGCTGTCTTGTTTGTTTGTGTTGATTAATGTCCGTTTCTGCCCACTATGGGCTCATTGGATGCACCAGAGAGGTAGAGGAGAAAATATACAGAGAAACCCGGGTGCGATGCCCTAATCTTATTATCAACAGTTTCCCTGGTTCTTTAGTTGCCAAGTGTAAAGCACCCATACATTAGACCTCAGTTTATAGTCTCGTCTGAAGGACTTGATCCGGTGTGGGATCAAACCTGGGACCCCTGGTATTGTAGTTGACTGTGTTAGACATACAACCATGTCTGGTGTCTTGTCCAGATCCAGTAATTGCATGGGCAATTATGGATTTTATTATTGCATTCTTAACATCTTAACTCTTTCCTTCATACAAACACCTTTTCATGCCTTTGCAATCAGAGTAGACAGGGGACAGGGGTAAAGTTATCAAAATGGTGTCAAATTGACTTATTCAGCTTTTTACAAACCCACAGAGATTGGGGAAACTGGGTATCTTAACCCTTTCCTCCATTTAAACACCTTTTCAAGCATTGGCAAACAGAGTAGACCCAGATCAGACGGCTCCTCTAGGAGCCGTCTGATCAGGGTCTACTCTGTTTGTTTATCATATAATATAGATATGATTCTATAGTTTCTGCCTTTGACAAATTTTCCTGTGTCCATTATGCTATTGTAACAGTTAATCTAATTAATATTCATGATAATTATAATTTTTTCTTACATGAATATTCATGGGGTAAAAGGTATCTGAATACTTAGGGTATTTATAGTAAGTCACATAACACCATAAAAGGTCATACAGAACTACAGTATACCCACAGATATACTCAGGTCAGATAAAAGGGCTAAAATTAGCCTAAAATAAACAGTTATCAATTTGCTATCTTTTCTTATATAAGGTATATCTGCCACATAAACCTTCTACAAAGACAAGCATTAAGTTACAAGGACATTTCTGTATACATGTATGCTATTATGAGACTGCTGTTAGATAATCTGTAGAATATATAGCATCTGGATCATTTACAAGGTAATGCATTTATCTTATCCTAAGTAGAGTAACAAATCATTAACCCATAGGCTATTTTTAGACCCAACTTCTTTGAATAAATCTACCAAAAAGGAGCATTTACTACAGAAAGGGAAAATTTTACAATTGTGTAACCCATTCCCTCATACTGACCCCTTTTGACGCCTCTGCAAAAGTCACTTTTGAAACCAATGTGATAAAGAGAGCATTTGCTCCACAGGAGCAATTTATCACAATTTATTTATCACAATGGTTTCATAAAGTGATTTTTACAGAGGCGTCAAAATATGTCAGTATGAGGGAATAAGTTAATTGTCACACTGTGCATGTTTTACACTTTTAGAATTTTGCAAATATCAAAAAGAATAAATAAAATGCATAAATTAATAATTTTAGCTCCTTTATTTTCCATCCAACTCTATGTTGTGACCACTCTTTAAAAGCATGCTTTCGAGGCAATTTTAAAAAGTGTTCTCAGCATAGGGTTTGGTGGAGAAACGATGATTTTAAATATGAAATATACCCTCTTTCTGTAACTTGAATATCTTATGGCTTATGTTTTCATGTTTTTTGTGTAAATAATTTGACGGATCGGTGTCTTTACTTTCTAAAATGGCTGTAATGTATCGCTTTCCATATTTCATTATAACTATTTTGTCTATGAATATTCAGTAAGTATTGAAATTTGGAATAAACATAGAACAGGGAAAGGGTTAATACCATATTTACAAACATATAATCTACAACAGTGAGTAATACTGTACTTCATCAAGTACATTTCAAGGATGGGATATATGTCATACTGGGTGCATGTAAACATACCATATGAGAACATGTGATTGTCCATGTAACCAAATGGTTATGATGACAGGCATGCAGGATTTTCATCAATCAATTTGTCATATCTATTATTAACCCTTTCCCTCATGTAAACGTGTTTTCACGCATTTGCAAACAGAGAAGACCCAGATCAGAGGTCTGATCAGGGTCTGCTCTGTTTGCTAATAGATTTTGATAAATCTGTTTCTTTGCTTTCTAAATTCTGTATAATGTTCTAATTTCCATATTTCTTTATAACTATTTTGTCCATGAATATTCAATAGGTACTGAAATTTCGACTAAATATCGAACAGGGAAAGGGTTAACTACATGTATGAGAAATCATAACACATACACATGTAAAACTTCATTTGGATCCCTCTCCCCCAAGTTTTCACCATATGTGCAGCATTCACAGGTATTCCACATTATGTGTGAAGATGCAATACCCTAGCCAAATAATTTAAATCATTATACTGAATACAATATGTTTGGCACTGTTTTTAAAAGAAATGTATTATAAAGATTGAAACAAACAATTATTTTTGCAGCAAATGTTCAAAGGATTAAATTAAATAGAAATTGTTGTAACTAAAACTTATTTTCCATATGTTATTTTTTGATAAGGAGTAAAGAAAAATAATCAAATTTCAACTACATTTTTTAAAAGAACTCTTAACCCTAACCCTTGGAAAGCTTCTTGCTTTCGAGAAAATTGTAGATCAGCAGTGTTTGCTAGTCATAGTGGGCTTTAACCCATTCCCTCATTTTGACGACTTTTGAAGACTCTGTAAAAGTCACTTAGGGAGCAAAATGCTCTATTTATCACAATGGTTTCAAACTAAACAATTCAAAAATATTCCTTTTCTTTAGTTAATGATCCTTTTCGGTAGATTTATTCAAAGAGGTTTGGTCTAAAATAGCCTATTATTGAGGTAATGGGTTAATAAGGCCTGCAATGTTTTTTGTGTAAAAGTGGGCTTTGATAAGGGTCTGAGATGTTTTTTTTGTCATATTGCACTTTGATAAGGGTCTGCACTTTGCGGTGTTTGTCACGTAATGTTTCATCTGAAATCAAACTGGTTCCAAAAGCTATCACAATTTACATATAGCATGCTTAGATTAAAATATACATAGGTATTAAAGTTTTCCTTATCATGCTCCTATAATGATGCATTCTATTTTTCATTTACATGTACTTCAGATTCATCTAAACTTTTCAGAAACTGTAACAGACCAAGTGTCATACAAATTGTACCATGATGAGATAAACAAGTTACTCATAATCTTATCTGGATTCACACTGTTTGCAAAGGCCAGTCAGGTTGACTAACCCGTTCCCTGCTCTTTGTTAATTTCAATACCTACTGAATATTCATGGACAAGATAATTATAATGAAATGTGAAAGGTGGTACATTATAGCCATTTAACTCTTCGTTTGCTATTCACATCAATATACCTACATGTAAATAGTGAAGACCCAGATGAGACAGCTCCTGCAGGAGCTGTCTCATCAGGGTCAGCACTATTTACAAGTTGATTGTGCAACCAGTGCACTCCACAGCAGTGATTACACAGCGAACTACGTGTTCACAGTGAAGATATATGTAATTATACAACAGGGCATGGGTAAAGAAGGAGAAATGTATTTTAAAATTCAGCAAGCAAAGGGTTAAGAAAATGAAGACACATATCTTTCAAATTATATTAGCAAACAGTGTAGACCCTGATCAGACGGCTCCTCTAGGAGCCGTCTGATCAGGGTCTACTCTGTTTGCAAATGCTTGAAAACACATTTATATGAGGGAAAGGGTTAACTCGTTACCTCACAGGCTATTTTTAGATCAAACCTCTACTGAATGGAAGCATTTACTAGAGAATAGGAAAATTATGGAATTGTGTAGTTTTGGAACCATTCCGATAAAAAGAGTATTAATTTTGCTCCTATGGAGCAAATGCTCTTTTTTATCACAATGGTTTGGTGCATATTTTATTTTTGTAATTTACAACATGCATAAATATACATAACTCTAATTAGGATTGGAATGGAAGCTATTAGCTTACTAAGTTCCTCTTATCACAATGGTTTCAAACAGTGACTTTTACAGAGGCGTCAAAAGTCGTCAATATGAGGCAATGGGCTAACATGATAATGGCTCAAGCATAGGACTTTCACCTGATATGCAGAAGATGTGCAAAGATTGTTGACACATATCTGTATTTGCTCACTCTGTCAAACTCCTCTTTCACTTGTGATATAAAACATGATAAACAATGGCTGTACATGGAGAAAACAATGACCTTACATATATATGATAAAATAAAACATCATTTTAACTACAATCTAAGGCACATTAACCCTTTCCTCCATAAATACGCCTTTCTACGCTTTTGTAAAAGTCACCTGTTGAAACCATTGTGAGAAATAGAGCATTTGCTCCTATAGGAGCAAATGCTCTATTTATCACAATGGTTTCAAACTACAAATTCTAAAAAATTTCATTTCTCTAGTTAATGCTCCTTTTCGGTAGATTTATTCAAAAAGGTTGGGTCTAAAAATAGCTTATGGAGGAATGGGTTAAAACAAATTTTGCAATTACCATTTTATCTCACAGATAAACCTTTTTACACCTTTATAAACAGAGTAGACCAAGATCAGTAGGCTCCTGTAGGAGTTGTCTGATCAGGATCTGTTCTGTTTCTAAAATTTCAGCCATGGCCAAACTTTCATTTTTGGGGGTAAAATTATAAGAAGAGCTGTCAGAGGACAGCACGCTCACATGTTCAAATTTAACCTGTTATTCTAAGAAACTAATTTTGCTAAAATCTATCTAAGCAGGACACACACACACTGGCTTATGCTAACAGTGCAGATCCAGGTCAGAGGGCTCCTAGGAAAAACATGACAACTGAAAAACACTTTTACAGAGGACAATTAATGTCAGATCAGCCAAATGGTTAACAAACATAAGCTACAGAGTGCAACGCCTTATTGATGGTCTGTAAGGCCAAAGTCATAGCTGACATAAATATGATAACTCTGTTTTCATAATGTTGAAGATTTTGAATAAATGTACACACTCAAATCCTACTTATCTAATCAGTTGGTAATGAAACGTCCATTACTTCCAATGTCTTGACCACAAACCCTTTTAAACCTTTCCCTGTTGAATATTCATGTAAGAAAATAATGACATCATGAATATTTATTAGCTCATTTTTTTTATAATGTCATATGTATTGGTATTGGTAGTAATTGTAGAGCAAACAGAGCAGACCCTGATTAGACAGCTCCTACTGATCTGGGTCTACTCTGTTTGCAAAAGTCTAAAAAAGGGTCTATATGAGGGAAAGGGTTAACACTAAGAACAAGTTCAATGGGGTCTATATGAGGGAAAGGGTTAACACTAAGAACAAGTTCAATGGTTCATGTGTATGCAAGCAATGTAGACCTAAACTGACAAATCATACTCAGTAAATATCAATACATAGTGTAGACCCTGATTTTAAAGCTCCTGTAGCAATCTCCTGATCTGGATTTACAATGTTTGTAGTTGGAAGTTTACATATTTCTTATATTAACCCTTTACTCCATAAATACACCTTTCTACGCCTTTGCAAACAGAGTAGACCAAGATCAGATAACTCCTATAGGAGCTGTCTGATCTGGGTCTGCTCTGTTTTCTTATGATATAATATAGATATGATTCTACAGTTTCTGCCATGGCCAAAACTTCCTGTGACCTGATGTGCTATCATACCTAATTAATATAATTAAGATTTATGACATCATTATTAATCTTACATGAATATTCATGGAGAAAAGGGTTAAACTGAATGAATCTTGAAAGCTCGATCTGTCTTCTTACTCGGTCAGTCACCAAGTAGTCAATACGACTGGGGCTTTCTGTCTATCAGTGAGCCCGATAATGGGCTGTCAACCACACTGATATGACAAGACCTTAAGGTGAGTGCCACCTGGTGGTTAATGTCAGTGATATTTACAAGGCTGTAAACTATTGTAATATAAACCTTTTGTTCTTTCAAAAGATTTCATAGTCATTTAATGCTTAGAGAGTAAAAAGAATAACCATTAGAGTTCTTGAGAAAAAAAATCCGCAAGAAAATTGAAAATCTGTTAGAAAAAGGAAGTACGCTATATATATATAAAACATATACTAAATGGATAATTGGACAAGCAACGTATAATGTTATGTAAGTAAAAATGTAATTATTTTGCTTGGAGAATAGAGTTAAGTTTCAACTATAAAAGTAATATTAAAAGTGGAATACCATATATTATTATCCAATAAATGCTTCTGTGGCTGTAATGGAATTTTGGCCATGGCAGAAACAGTAGAATCATATCTATATTATATGTACATTGTCATAATCAAATAGAGCAAACCTTGATCAGACAGCTCATATAGGAGCCTTCTGATCTGGGTCTACTCTGTTTGCAAAGGCATAGACAGAGTATATATGGAGTAAAGGGTTATTATAAGAAATATGTAAACTTCTAACTGCAAACATTGTAGATCCAGATTGGAAGACAGCTTGTTTAAAAGAGTTCCTTGCATTTTATGCTATGGTAGTTGCTGAATGCACAATGAACGCAATAGAGAAACCTCCAAGAGGAGCTTTCTGCATTGCTTTCAGTCTGCAGTAAGCTACCACCTGTAGTTTCAGAAACCTAGCTACTTCCATATCTAATAGATATTATATAGAGTTTTATTTTATTTTTTTATTGATTGTTAGTTTCCCCCTGAAGTAAGGGGTTGTACATTAGAGTAGGGGCACTTATCAGGGATAATAAACAATTATAGTATATTGTCTATGTAAGAAATAACTACCGCTATTAGCTAAATTTACAATTTAAATTTTGGACAAAACTTGACTAAAATATATTTTTCATAAAATTAACTGATATGTGATTTTATCATCATAGCTTACAGACAATGTAGACCCTGTTATGATGATGTGTCTATGATGTATCTGCTGGTCTGAGGCTACATTGTTATAATACCCTGTTTGCACTGTAATAATATTTTCTCTCAAGGCTCAGCTCATAGATACACTGTTACAAAAGTACATACATTTACTTACACTATTGATACAATCTTTAATCGTTTCTGTTAACCCTTTCCCTGTTCTATGTTTATTTAAATTTTGATACCTACTGAATATTCATTGACAAAAAAAAGTTATAATGACATAAGGAAGGTGGAACATTAGAGCCATTTTAGAAACTAAAGAAACAGAACTATCAAATTCCATTAGCAAATAGAGCAGACCCTGATCAGACGGCTCCTGTAGTTTTCTCTGTTTGGAACATTATAGCCATTTTAGAAACTAAAGAAACAGAACTATCAAATTTCATTAGCAAACAGAGCAGACCCTGATCAGACGACTCCTGGGTCTTCTCTGTTAAAAATGCAAATGCATGAAAACATGTTTATAAATATGAGTGAAAGGGTTAAAAACTAGACAGTGTTTGTTGCTTGTAGGAAAATATATCAAGATTGAGACATGCATTCAAATGTTCCAATCTGAAAAATTTAAGTCAACAACAACCAAAATTAATGTTGGCATTTTTGAAAAAGAAAAGTATGTAAACATGGATACCGAACTGACACAAAATAATTATGACACATGAAGTTTGGTGAAGATCTGATTAAAACTGGTTGACATAGAGAACGGACAAGAGTAAAATAAGAAATTTAGGCTTATTCAAGGGCCATAACTCTGAAAGGCTTGTGGCCATTTGACTAGTTATCAAACTTGGTCGGGACAATATGGCCACATACAATTTCATGAAGTTTGGTGAGGATCAGATTAAAACTAGTTGTCTTAGACAAACATATCATTAAGTTCAGTTACCATTGGATGGAAATTACTCAACTTAGAGAGCAGACAAGTCTCAAATTTAATAGGCTATTTTTGTTAGTAGAAGGGCCATTACTCTAGTGCCTGGGGCATTATTTAGCTCAGGTTTATTGAAAAAAAAATCACCAAGTTTGCTGATACATTGTAATTGGATAGACACCCAGCTCAACTTAGAGAGCGGACATATTTTGGATGACGCCCACTCGCCTGCCTGCCCGCCTGCTAATTCCATAATACAACCTGTCTTTTAAAGGACGTATAAAAATATAACAGTACCAGTACCTTTGGTACATTTTTTTTTATTAAAACAGTAACCTGCTTTAAATAATTTAATATATATTTCTGATGGACTATGTAACAACCCAAACTACAATCTTGGTTTTTTTTCTCATAGCAAATGCATTAATATTCATAATGTATAAACCTCATGTTTGGTTTAGACGTTATCCAATTGCATATAATACATTTTCTTTTTGCCTGCTGTGTAAATATATCATGCTGCTGTATTTTTACAATGAACAAGGGAGTCTTTTACCATGGCACAAACTATAGAATCAGATCTATATCATTCTGTAAGCAACAAGAGCAGACCCTGAAGTCATCTAGTTAGGGTCTACTTTGTTTTCAAAGGTGATAAAGTCGTTATACGGAGTGAAGGGTTAAAGGAAATGAGATACAATCAGAACTGAACCAAAGTCACCTTACTTAATGCAGTAACGGGTATTTGAACAAGACTGCTTTTTCACTGTGACAGCCAACCCAATAATTATTAGTTAAATTTGTTTTCATGCTGATTGCTATTTCATGATAACATATTCAAACACTCACTGTGTCATATTTACACCTAATCTCCTATCTCCTATGGTTTGTTTAGCCAAATAAGTAAATCCGTACAGTTTGAAAACTTTTACCCTTTCCCTCATAGGCTATTTTTAGATACAACCTCTTTGAATAAATCTACCGAAAAGGAGCATTAACTAGAGAAAAGGAATTGTTTTTAGAATTTTGTAATTTGAAACCATTGTGATAAATAGAGCATTTTGCTCCAATAGGAGCAAATGCTCTATTTATCACAATGGTTTCAAAAAGTGACTTTTACAGAGGCGTATTTATGGAGGAAAGGGTTAACCCCTTTCCCTGTTGAATATTGATGAAAGAAATAATGACATCATGACTATATATCAGCTGATTTTTTTAATGGCTTATGTACACAGGACATTTTGTTATTTCTAGAAAGTATAGAGTCAGATCTATTATACTTTTGTAGGCAAACAGAGCAGACCCTCAGATCAGATAGCTCCTGATTTTATCAAATATAAATCATGAATTTGCATCACAGTTTTCTGTAATAAAATGTTTAAACCCATTACTACATACATGCCTTTTAATCCTTTACTCCATAAATACCCTTTTTTACGCTTTTACAGAGTAGACCCAGATCAGATGGCTCTGATCAGGGTCTGCTCTGTTTGCTTATGACAATAAACCAGAATAAACCCATATACAGAACAGTTCCTATATGAGCTGTCTAATCAACATCCACTCTGTTAGCTTATGGAATAAAACAGTTTCTGTGTTAATATGTCACCATTTAATTAATATTCATGACATCAGTATTTCTCGCATAAATATTCATGATCATGCAGTAAATAGTTAACATCCCATCGACAAAACAAAATTACAGATTTCTAAATCAATAGAATTCAGACTTTTTAAATTTCCTCCGTAAGTAATGGCTTCCTGTAACTCTTTAATTGATAGAGGTAACTATTTGGAAACTTCCTGTGACTGATTTTCTTTTGAAATAATTACAAACTGATAGGTGAAAAACTATTTGACAATGCTGATCAAAGTATATCTTCTCATGCCAAAAATGGATCTGACAAGGAGTTTGAGACAGGTAAACCTAATTCAAACATTTTGATGTCACAGTAAGAAAAGGAAGCAGACACACTTACAACAGCTTATGCTACTCTGAAAAGACTGCCACCCGTTTTTAGTATTTCTGAAACTTTTGAATGACCTGTACAAACAAGATGTGTTTGTGAAACACTATGCCCCCTCGCCCAATTTGACATTTGACTCTGAAAGGTTACCGTGACCTTGATATATTACCCCTCAAAATGTACAGCTTCATGAGATACACAAGCATGCCAAATATCAAGTCTCTATCTCTACTGGTTCAAAAGTTATGGCCAATGTTTAAAAGTCGGTGATTTGACCTATATATTTGACCTCTGACCTTGAAGGATGAGCTTGACCTTGACATGTCACCCCTCAAAATGTGTGGCTTTATGAGATGCATATGCATGCCAAATATCAAGTCTCTATCTGTACTTACTGGCTCAAAAGTTATGCCCAATGTTAAAGTTAGTGACAAACAAACAGGGCAAAAACAATAACATCCCCCCCCCCCCACACACACACACACACACCCCCCAGATCTGATTTTGGGGGCATAAACATTCTGCAATTCTTTATATATAAATATATAAGGTGTTTAACTTTTACCCCGGAGTGAAAAAAAATATGTCCTCAAATTTGACATTGTGCAATGTTTGCTACTTCAGATTTGATCAACCTTTTGAGAAAGTATTGACCATTATGTGAAACAGCTTGGATCCTTATAAGACACCAAGTTACTTGGCATCTCATCTGGATTCAAGCTGTTTGCAAAATTAATGTGAGTCACGTCGCAAACAGTGGGATAAGAGTTAAAATAAACATGTAAAAACAACAGTTTTAAATGGAAGCAGAATATCTTTTTAACAGACAACTTAGCTTGGTAAAGATTAAGGTAGCAAAGGCCACTAGGTTTTGTTGCTATCATTCATATAATACTATGACAGGTCTTCCTAAACTTATCCCCATCACACCTATACAAAACAAACAGAAGAAACCTATTGCAAACAGTAAAAATCCAATATCCAATAAAAACCTACAAATACACTAATCTGAGTTATTCATTTTTATGGTATTAGGCAAAACCAATTGATTTCAAGGCTTATTTTATCTCATTTTTTATCATAAAACAGATACCAGCTTTTTAATGGAATCCTCTCTGTTTGAAGTTTAGTAAACTTTACATTTACCAGAACAGAGCAATGAACTTTACTGATAGGCAACAAGAATTTTCCCC
This sequence comes from Azorinus chamasolen, assembly GCA_963576725.1. Taxonomy (NCBI): domain Eukaryota; kingdom Metazoa; phylum Mollusca; class Bivalvia; order Cardiida; family Solecurtidae; genus Azorinus; species Azorinus chamasolen. Next base: position 91,606,427 of record OY755235.1, on the reverse strand, counting down.
CCGTTTGACAGCAACACCCGAACAGTCAGTTGCCAAAAAAGCTAAAAAAGGGATGCAATGGCATGATACCAGGTTATTGACGCTTTTTCAGATTCAGGCTCTTGATATAGTTAACAAGCATTTACAGTTAAATGTGGAACTGGAAATAACCCTTTCCTTCATATAAATGCCTTTTCATGCCTTTGCAAACAGAGTAGACACAGATCAGATGGCTCCTGTAGGAGCCATCTGATCAGGGTCTGCTCTGTTTGCTTATGAAGTTACAATAGATCTGATTCTACAATTTCTAATCCTGTATGTATACATATAACATAGATTGATTGTCTATCATGAGAATGAAACATAATACATAAGTGATTGTAATAAACTGAGATGGTTAACCCTTTCCATGTTCAATGTTTATTCCAAAGTTCAATACCTAATAATATTCATGGACAAAATAGTTATAATGAAGTATGGAAGATGAAACATTGTAGCCATTTTAGTACATAAATATCACATCCAATGGAGAGAGACAGCACGTACTGTCAACCCAAGGCTGGTTAACGCCTCGGTGGACATTACCATATCGAGGGCTAACAATACGTGCTTTCGCTCTCCATAGGATGTGATATTTATTTTATTATACCGAACAGCACAATCAATTTAGTCAGCAAAAATATTTATTCAATGACAACAATAAACAGTTTTAAGCAAAAGTTATAAAGCTATTCGGTGCTTAAAAATCGCGGAACAGATTCACATTTCTATTCATTACATGTTATAAGTACTGGCGGAGGCCTTTATACTGTCCTGTCTAGACAGAGACTCTCCGAAATAGTCTCATAACGCGACATTTCTCAAATATATGAACAAAAACAAATCAATAAATTATTGCCATAATGACGTTTGTTGATCAAATTGCAAGCGTCGGATGACGTCAGTTGATGACGTCTTGAATGGATTACATCACGCACACAATTTAATAAGCGCTCACTGATCTAGATGTTCCGTGCCTATGGTAGCGGGAGACAGTATTTTTTTCCCGCTGGGCCTGACAGTATTTCTATGTCACGGTGGCCTATGGGAAATTAACATTGTAAATGAAATTGAGGTATAATAATAAATAATGAAACCGATCTATAAAATTCCATTAGCAAACACAGCAGACCTTGATCAGATGACTCCTATAAGAGCCGTCTGATCTGGGTCTACTCTGTTTGCAAATGCTTGGAAACATGCATGTTTAAAGGAAGGAAAGGGTTAAAATGCTATATAAAGATGTGCTTTACCAAGTATTTACCCATAGTAAAGGGTGAAAAACCAAACCAAGGCAACTTTTTAACAAACATCTGACTTTAATCATTCAACTACTGGGGAACAGTAAACTTTTGAAAGCATCCTGTGCTATACAGTTATACTAATTATCGCAAGAATTCAGACAATCTTAGGCAAATAGTGCAGACCCAGATCAAACTGCTCCTCAAGGAGCAGTTTGATCAGGGTCTATACTATTTGCTACTAGGTCTGTCTAACTTAATGTTATCAAAATGATGCCAAATTAACTGATTCTGCTTTATAAAAATCTTTGAGAGGGGAGAGTGTGTGTCCGAATACTTAGGGTACGTTTGTACATCAAAGTTGCTCTTATCTAGGTTAAAATGCCAAGCTGGACAAACAGTGTCATGATACATGTAGGACATATCAGCTGTCTATATTATCTTTAGTTTGCTGAGTTTGACAACAGTTTCAAAATAACAAAGAATATTGTAAAACTGATCTAATAAATGATTAATTCCTGATTTAGATTTGAATCAATTAACCATTTCCCTAATGAGCATTTATGCCTGAAATGGCCACTTCATGAGTATTCATTAGCTTAATTTTTTATCATGTTAACCCTTCGCTTGCTATTCACGTCAATATACCTACCTGTAAATAGTGAAGACCCAGATGAGACGGCTCCTGCAGGAGCTGTCTCATCTGGGTCTGCACTATTTACAAGTTGATTGTGCAACCAGTGCACTCCACAGCAGTGATTGCGCAGCGAAATACTTGTACACAGTGAAGATATATGTAATTATACAACAGGGCATGGGTAAAGAAGGAGAAATGTATTTTAAAATTCAGCAAGCGAAGGGTTCAATTTTCAAGGCAAATCTATATAATAACAGCAGCCATGTGATCATGGTCCACTATGTTTGCAATGGTGTAATACAGTGTTTATATCAAGGAAAGGGTTAATTGTCTGCACACCAAACAATTGTTGTTTGTAAAACTTATTGTGGATTGGTGTGCAAAGAAGATCATTGACTTTGTGTTCTAATTTTAGATCACTGAATTTTGAAAAAGGAAGCATTTTAAAAAGTCTATAATTTTTGGCTATTTAAAAATCTGGGTTATCATCAGAACAGTGGGGGACAAACATATTTGTCAACCAAGAGGGCTTGCCAGCAAAACAAAATCCAATCATTAAATAGCTTTCTCTAACTCTGTAGCTGAGCAGAAATCATCTTAACCCTTTCCCTGTTCTATATTTGTTCCAAATTTCAATACCTACTGAATATTCATAGACAAAACAGTTATAATGAAATATGGAAGGTTGAAAATAGTAGCCATTTTAGAAAGTAAAGAGACAGAACTATCATATTCCATTAGCAAACAGCATTTTGGAAAGTAAAGTGACGGAACTATTACATTCCATTAGCAAACCGAGCAGACCCTGATCAGACCGCTCCTATGGGAGCCGTCTAATCCGGGTCTGCTCTGTTTGCAAGTGCATGAAAAAGGCATTTATATGAAGGAAAGGATTATCTGAAACTCTTTGAACACAGGAAACACATGTACTGGCATTAGCAAACAGTGTACACCCAGCATTCATATGTACTCATGCATATCCTCTAGGAGCCCTCTGATCAGGGTATGCACTGTTTGTAAAACATAATCTTCTAACAAATCTAAGTCTTTCATACTGAATGGATTCAAACACTGTCAGATCATTTCGATATCGAAATTCAGTAATGAAAGGGTTAACCCATTCCCTCATAATTTGACGACTTTTGATGACTCTGTAAAAGTCACTTTGTGAAACCATTGTGATAAATAGAGCATTTGCTCCTATAGGAGCAAATGCTCTATTTATCACAATGGTTTCAAAGTACAAAATTCTAAAAAAGTTCCATTTGTCTAGTTAATGCTCCTTTTCAGTAGATTTATTCAAAGAGGTTGTATCTAAAAATAACCTATGAGGTAATTGGTTAAAACTGTCATACAAATTTATGGCACATCTAATCATTTCATATTTTCTGAATGTCTTGCATAGCTGAATAAATGTTTTTTTGTTGTTGTTTTTTTCAGACACCTGTTAAACATTTTATTTTCAACTGGAATTGAATTTCACACATTCTGACCCGATGAAGATGTGTTGGTGTAAAGAAAAATGTCACTAGTTTCAACGGAGAGCAGATTCATGAACTTTCTGGAAGATGCATCCAATGGGAGTGTTTTCTTTTACCTTTTAAATCTTCTGACAAATAATAATCACTCTGCTATAGGTATACCAGAAGATCTATCACAGGACAAATCAAGGATGCTATTATTCAAACACAATATTATTTCTGAAGACTTAGTTACAGGCACCATGACACCTAATTCTACAATCAGCACCACACCATCTGCTGTTCACCAACAGACAAATGATTATTTGTTTGTTTCACTACATGGCTATCACGTGACTCTTGAAAACTTTTTGGTGAACATTGGAGCTGTTATTATGGCATGTTGGATAATACTGTTAAACTGTCTTCTTATGCACACACTTGTCAAATGCAGAGCTCAGCTAGAAGTGACAGATATTTTCATCCATAGTTTAGCACTGACTGACTGTTTAAATGGGGTGTTATTTTTGTATAACTCCGCCTACAATATCATAAATTTTCAAGACAAGTTTGAGTGTCTTACAAGATTTGGACTTATTCATAGCATGCTGATGAACTCAACAGGCCACATTTCATTGCTCACCATAAATAGGTATATCAAAATAACCAAACCTTTACAGTACCGACAGATCTTCAAAAAGTGGAGAATGATAGTTCTGTCTGGAAGTGTATGGATATTTTCAGTGACACTTGGGTTATCTCCCTTGTTCGGCTGGAGCAAAGAGTATGAGCCTACAGCAAAGGATGGTGGCTACATTGTGTGCAGATATTTCGGAATAATGAGGCCAGGATTCATTGCAACTAATGTGTCACTTTACTGGGTGCCACTGATACTCATGATTGTTTTATATACTCATGTATGCAAAATTGTGTGTAGACATTCAAGGGAGATCACTGCACAGCATAAATCGATCAGGAAGGAGTTAGGCCCCTTTTCATCCAGGAGCTCATGGAGATTCTCTAAGACGATGTTCACAATCATTGGAGTTTACTTTTTCTGTTGGATGCCAACAGGTACATTAGATAAATTATAATTATAACTTCATTAACTCTGGTCATACTACAGTTGAACTTTGATAACTCGAACTCCAAGGGACCACACAAATTAGTTCGAGATAACAGAAGTTTGAGTCATCCGATTTCTAATCTGAAAAATTTCTCAAGGCCCAGGCTTAATACAGGTCTAAAGTAATGCTGAAAGTTCCTGTAGGAGCTTTCAGCATTATTTTAGACCTGTATTAAGCTGTCACATGTGTTTCTAGATATCTGTTGAGATACATTACTGAAGCAATTCTGTATTGTAAGTTTTGGAAGGACTAAACTTTTTGTTCGAGTTATCCAGAAGTTCGAGTTATCGGAGTATATTAATTTTACATACAGCTTATTTGACTACCATGCATTCTTACTACAAGTACAGAATAAGCCATAATTCCTAATATATATGAAGTATAATATTGGCTTAATATCTTTATTCTTTCTTTCATCAATTTCTGAAGTCATCATCATAAGACATATTTTGATCTTGTTGTCAAACTAAATTCTTTTAGGCATTATAAGCTTTATTTCAGTTTTAAATTCTCTTTGTTTTTCTTTTTCTCTTTTGAGAATTTCATCAAAATTTCCCGATAGAATGTTTTATTTTTTTCTCAAAATTACTCTCTTTGCAGGAGTCTACCTCATTATAGAGTTGTCTGGTGCCTTGCAGCATGTTCATTCCACTACACTGGGAAACATCCTCACCTACACAACCAGTCTAGGCTACCTAAATAGCCTTCTCAATCCCATTATATATGCCACAAAAATTACTTGTGTGAAGCAGAGGTTTAGAAAAGTATTCTGTTGTAAGGACTACAGACGACAATCCATTTTCTCAAGTCTTTCAAGTCGCAGGCAGTCACTTATCTCAGACAATGTTTACACTATCAGTCAAGCCAGTAGCAGAAGACAGTCTACTGACAACATACTGGCTACCAGTCAAAGTAGTAGTCTAAATATCTCAACCAATCATATTGGAGATAACATAATAGTTCGATGATATCATGCTTGACAACATCAATTCTGACCAATCAAGGGACTATTCTATTCTATGAGACAAGCATGTGGAAAGTTTTAATATTATTAATTTGGCATTCAACCCTTTACTCCATGAATATTCAAGTAAGAAATAATGACATCATGAATACTAATTAACTGAATTTGTATAATGACACTATGAACAAGGGAATATATTACAGTAAAACCTCTCTATAACTGCCACTAAATTACATCAATTATTTTGTGTTAAAGGCAGGTGGCTGCTTAAAGCAAGGTGAAAGTAAAACAGAACGATCCTATAGGAGCGTTCTGTTTTACTTTCACCTTGCTTTAAAGGCATTTCAAAGCTCCTTATATAAGTGACCCCCCCTATATACACAGTATCCAGCTGTGCTCCTGCAGTGTCCAGTCAGGGTCCATAGCCATAAGTGATAAAGTTATGCAATTATACATTGATCCTCTGTGATGGTAGCCCGCCTTATCAGTTTGTGTATCAGACCCCTGACAGTAGGCTCCCAAAATACACAGCATGGGGTTAATGGGTCAACATTCCTTTCGAAATGCCTTTAAGCAGCCACTTGCCTTAAATACCAAGTAATTAACACAATTTAGTGGCCGTTATAGAGAGGTTTTACTGTACGTCATAAGCAAACAGAGCAGACCCTGATCAGACTGCTCCTACAGGAAACTTGGTCTACTCTGCATGCAAAGTCGCTAAATGTCATATCTATGGAGTAAAGGGATATTCAGAGGGCAAATTGTCAAATTTATTTGAAGTATGAAATGTTTACTGTGACAATGTGATTTCTGAGCAAGATGGAAGGCTATTGGAAGCAAAATGTGTTGTGACAAGGGTTACATAGGGAATGTTCAACAGAATTCATTGAAAGTCCATAATTATGAGACACAATTAGGTTACAGAAACCAGCAGTCTTCAGCAGAAAGTAAGAGATTTAACTCTTTGTATGCTAGCTGTAAAATAGTGAATACCTATGCAGCCGTTTAATTTTCTGACACTAATCAGGATCCAACCTGAATGTCACTCTAATCGTATTTATTGGAGAAAATGGAAGAAAAAATAGCTTCCAGTTGTGAATCAGACAGCAAGATTTGCAGAAAATCATTACAAAGCATGCAAAGAGTTAACCCTTTACCTGATAGATATTTTAATGCCTTTGCAAACAGAGTAGATCCAGATCAGATGGCTCCTGAAGAGGCCATCTGTTCTGGGTCTGCTCTGTTTGCTTATGGAATTATACAGATCTGATTCTACAGTGTCTTTCATGACCATCATGTATTCTTATGTGATTATAATAAGTTAAATTAGCTAATAAATATTTCTTTATTTCTTACATGGATATTGATTAGGAGAGGGCAAAAGTCTTTGCTATATGTTTCGGAATACAAGAGCGTATCTAATGAGAAAACAGCGTAAAAGATTGTTTTGACAGGGGGTTTTTTCATTTCGCAATGACGGGTGTCTCATGTTTTATCTGTGATATTCTATCATATCATGCATGTGTTTTTCTTCATGATTTATTATCATCATTTCATGATGTAACAAATTCATTCGATACTCGAAATACAGATCTTTATGATGCGTCTTCTTGTCATTCTATACTTAGTCTTGTGTATATAAGGACTGTCACTCATTGTGCGTTGAGACTTTACAGAAACACACATTCTGGCCCCAAATAATTTTCATCTGCAAACAATGTTGTCTGCATATTAAACCATTACCTCATAGGCTATTTTTAGATCCAACCTCTTTGGATAAATCTACGAAAAAGCAGCATTTACTAGAGAAATTGGAAACTTTTACATTGTGTAGTTCTGAAACCATTGTGATAAATAGAGCATAATTTATGCTCCTGTTGAGCAAATGCTCTATTTACCACAATGGTTTCAAAAAGTGATTTTTACAGAGGCGTCAATATGAGGGAATGGGTTAAGTTTCAGAGGAGACTTTTCATCAATTTCTTATTGACAAGGTATGTCAAACAGTTTGGATCCTGATGAGATGCCACTTTACTCAGCATACCATCTGGATCCAAACTGTTTGCAAAGTTTTCTTTAACCCTTTACACCATAAATACATCTTTTAATGTCCTTTCACACAGAGCAGATCCAGATCAGACACTTCCTGTAGGAGTCGGTCTGATCAGGGTCTTCTGTTTTCTTAAGAAACTACAGCTATCACTAAAGGTGATTAATACCCCCACCCACCACCTTGTCACAAGATTCATTGACTTCAATACATGAGGCAATAGCTCAATAATCCTTTCATCCACACTTAAATTGCTTATGAAAAGTAACAAAGGGGAAAATATCCCTCAAAATTGACTTTAGAGTTACAGCCCTTGTTGACTGCACAGTCATCCTCTCATCACCCACTATCCATATATAAAGTTTCACAGTTGTGCCTATAATACTTGAGAAATTATGTTCCAGATAAAAAGTTGCTCCTGAAAATCAACTAAGGGGAATAAATCCATCAAAAATGAATTTACAGGTACAACCTTTGTTGACTGCACATCCTCTCATCACCCTCTATCCATTTATAAAGTTTCACAGTTGTGCCTACACTACTTGAGAAGTTATACTCCAGACAAAAATTGCTTCTGAAAAGTAACTAAGAGGAATAACTCCCTTAAAACTGAATTTAGAGTTACAACCCTTGTTGACTGCACATCCTCACAACACCCTCTATACATATATATAATATTTCACAGTTGTGCCTACAAACTTGAGAAGTTATGCTCCGAACAAAAATTGCTTCTGAAAAGCAACTAAGGGGATTAACTCCCTCAAAAAATTAATTTAGAGTTACAACCCTTGTTGACAGCACATCATCTCATCACCCTCTATCCATATAAAGTTTCATAGTTGTGTCTAATATACCTTAGGAGTAATGCTCCGGACAAAAATTCAGACTGATGGACGGAAGATGGAAGGACAGACATGTGTGATTCCAATTTAGCCCCCACTTCTTTAGAAGTGAGGTATAACAATATTGAACTGATTCTATAGTGTCTGCCATTATAGAAAAAATCTCTTGCTCTTGATGCCTTTATAATATATATATTCATTGTTTCTTAAAAATTATTCATGGAGTAAATAATTAAATTTCCAAATTTAAAGCAAAGACAACTTTCATTTGGGAAATACACGGCAAGTGTACTATATACAAAAATGCAGGAACCATAACTCCATATTGTGATCAGGAACAATAACTAATTCCCAATGTGTTTAGGAACCAGAACTCCCAATGTGATACTGACCTTTGAGTCATAAATCTAGGATTTGCATACAGCATATTGTTTCATTGTCTTATACATGTATGTAAAATCATTTCATATTCTTGTGTCATATTATTCCTTATCCTTTACTCCATAAATACGCCTTTCTACGCCTTTGCAAACAGAGTAGATCCAGATCAGACGGCCCCTATAGGATCTATTACTCCTTATGGAGTACAGGGTTATTCAGCTAATTCATATTCATACAGTCATTATTTCTGACATGAGTGTTCATGGGGTAAAGGGTAGAATTGAACATGTTTTCACTATATGGACTGACATACCGGTAAACTGGTAAGATTATGATTCACCTACATAGATTTGTACATTATCTATTGCCATGATAACTAACCTAAACCATATCACAGCAGAGTAACCATATTGATTTATTCCAAATGCCTCAGATTTCTTTACTGACATATTGCAATCATAGACACCCCCACCCCCTTAATTTCATCCTGCCCAAACACACAGTGCTCAGGTTGACTTTCGCAATGTATGAATACAAAAGGGAGTCTTAAGTGGCCATTCATTTTTTGAAAATAGGAGTCTTAAAAAGCAGATGGTTGCTTAATGCCGGGCAAAAGTAATGCAGAAAGCTCTTATAGCAGCTTTCTGCATTATTTTTAACCTGCATTAAGCTGCCACTTGCCGTCAATATGCGGGAATGGGTTAAGCAAGCAGGAGCCGTCTAATCTGAGTATTCTCTGAGTGCAAAAGTGTCAAAAGGTGTTGATATGGAGCAAAGGATAAATGAGAGAAATATACATGAATAGGTGACATAATGCACATGACTAACCATCAACCTAGACCCATTTTGTCTAGATGATACATACCGGTCATGAGTATTGTGCATGTATGACACAGAAACCTAGACTCCATATCAATACTGATAATTTTGGATTAGAAATCATGTTGCCCACTTATATTGTATTTGTCATTAGCCTATTTGCCTTTAACCTTTTACCATATGAATATTTATGTATGGAATTATTACATTATGAATATTGATTAGATTATTTTTTAAAATAGCACATGAACACATGAAGTTTTGAGCATGACAGAAACTGTAAAATCATACCTATACAGTAAAACCCCTCTAAACCGGAATTCTAGTAAAGAAGTATTTGGATACATTTAGGCAGGTGGCTGCTTAATGCAGGGTGAAAGTCATGCAGAAAGCTCCTAGAGGAGCTTTCTGCATGACTTTCACCCTGCATTAAGCTGCCACCTGTCTCCAAGACCGATATTTATGCTAAATTTAGCGTCTGGTTTAGAGGGGTTTCACTGTATTATTTTATACGCAAAAGGAGCAGACCCTGATCAGACAGCTCCAATATGAGCAGTCTGACCTGGGTCAACTCTGTTTGCTTATGAAATAATATACATCTGATTCTATAGTTTCTGTATTGGCCAAATAATCCTGATTTCATATCATTATAAAAGTTCAACTTGATAATATCAATGATGCCATTATTTCTTTCATGAATATTCATAAAAGTAAAGGGTAAATATGAACTGTACTGTAAGATGTTACTCTTTACCCTGCTAAATGTGACATTTTGTAAACAGTTTGGATTCAGATGAGATGTCATGTAACTCATCAGGATCAAGAGTGTTTGTCACTCAGTCAATCACTTCCTACATGTATTAACCCTTTCCACCATAGGCTATTTTTAGATACAACCTCTTTGAATGAATCTACCCAAAAGGAGCAATTACTAGAGAAAAGGAAGATTTTTAGAATTTTGAAGTTTGAAACCATTGTGATAAATAGAGCATTTGCTCCTATAGGAGCAAATGCTCTATTTATCACAATGGTTTCAATAGGTGATTTTTGCAGAGGTGTAGAAAGGCGTATTTATGGAGGAAAGGGTTAAGGAACTAGAGGTAAGTAAACAATACAGAATATCAGAGTTTAACTCTTTCCTTCATATCATATAAACACCTTTTCAAGCATTTGCAAACAGAGTAGACCTAGATCAGAGGGCTCCTACAGGAGCAGTCTGATCAGGCAGGGTCTGTCCTGTTTGCTAATGGAAATTGAAAGATCTGTTTCTTTACTTTCTAAAATGGCTACAATGTTTCACCTTCCATATTTCATTATAACTACTTTGGCCATGAATATATAGTAGGTATTTTAATTTGGAATAAACATAGAACAGGGAAACAGTTAAGGAATAGGATATTAGTGAACATTACAGCATATCAGAGTTTCTAAAAGTTGTGAAGAGATCACTAGACATATTTTATCAAATAATAATCCTAGAACTATTTTAGAGACCACTAAGCATATTTTACCAAAGAATATACTAAAACTATTTTAGAGATGACTAAGAAATTCATCATATCCTCAAAAAAATTTTTAGGGACAACTAAGAATGTTTTATCAATATCCTAGAACTGTGTTACAGACCTGAATGCCTCAAATTGTGAGTCACCGAAAATTCTAGCAGCTGGCGATGTGATGATTCCACTTTCTAATTACATGTATACAGTTATTGTAGAATTTATTCAGTGATATGCAGCATTTCACTTTGGTGTGGGTGGTTTTATCCTTTCTACAATATGTGGCTCAAGGAACACCTGTATCCTTTGAGAAAAACTGTTTGGAGGGATGCCATATCGAAGGATCTTTAATCTGGTTACTTTTTCATTTTCTAGACTTTTTTCTTAGCATGCTTTGAGTCTGCTCGGAACAGGTGGGCCTAAATTGAAGATAAATTATATGGAATAGAATAATGGAGATTAAATATTGGAATTGATTGTGTGGAATAATGGAAATATATCATATAGAGATATATGGAATAATGGAAATAAAAATATGGAGGTAAATTGGATGGAATAAGGGAATCAAATTTTATGGAGACACTGGAGATGGAGAGTAAATTTATGGAAATAATGGAGACCATTTTTATGGATATTGTATATCATTTATAAATTTGACCAGTGTGGCACCATTTCATTGTCAGTGTCATTTATTCTTTTCTATGATTTCATGTGGCAATTAGTTGAAAACCAGTGGAAACAAATATTATGATGTTTTCAATGCAGTCCAATCATGCCATTTATAATAAATCGGGCTATATTGACAATAACAATAAGCCACACTATTTTAGAGACCTTTAACCCATTCCCCCATAGGCTATTTTTAGACCTAATCTCTTTGAATAAATGTACCGAAAAGGAGCATTTACTAGTAAAAAGTTTGTAGCTTTGAAACGATTGTGATAAATAGAGCATTTGCTCCTATGGAGTAAATGCTCTTTTAATCACAATAGTTTCAAAAGGTTGCTTTCACAGAGGTGTCAATATGAGGGAACGGGTTGAGCTTATATTATCAAAGAATATTCTAAAATTATTTTCGAGACTTAGTTACTACCGTCTATTTTATCAAACAATATCCTAAAACTAATTAAGAGACCACTATGACTGTCTTATCCTAAAGCTAATTTAGAGACCATTAAGAATGTTTTATCAAACAATATTCTAAACTATTTTAGACATCACTGACCATACTTTGTGAAGGTATGCATCGTTAAACTATTTTAGAGACCACTAAGAATATTTTATCAAGGAATATACTAAAACTATTTTCCAGTGATAGTGTACTATATATTAACAGCTTTCAGTTTGAGTGTATACTTTAATTATCCTATTTACTTGGACAGACAGACTTTTATCTTAAAAAGCTGTCAAAATCTATTGCGCAAATAATTGTCATGGCAACCTATGAGGTTATAATAATACTGTGCGTTTCTGAGATACACATAAATATGACAAATATTCTGCTAAATCGTATATACCTTACACTATCAATGATTTGTCTTTGAATGGGAAACTAATGCATCTCTAATGACTTTGACTCTTTGCACGTTAAGTAATTGTCGCTTGCAAAAATTGCAATCTGGTATAATTTTGAAATTATTTTTTCACTTCTTTTCAAAAATGAAGTCGTAGTGAGAGTGTGAAACAGGAAGGATCCTGCTGAATATGTCCTGTTACATGCCATTTCATTTGGGTCAAAACTGTATCACTAATCACCAATTGCATGCAAAGGCTTAATGACCCTTGGGACAAATATAAACCGAGTTATTATTATTACCTATGACAGGTCTCAGCTTTCAGCATTTGCAGAAGTTATTACAACCATCATTAAGCTTCAGTGCTGCAAACGAGTTACTACTGTCTTTTGCAAACAATGAAGACCCAGATGAGAGGGCTCCTAGAGGAGCCCTCTCATCAGGTTCTGCACTGTTTGTCATGTTACACTTTTCTTTAAAAAAATCCCTAAATATTCACAGTAAACTTGACCCATTTGATTTTTGGAATAGTCCATTTGAAAATCCAGCATTGAAAGGGTTAATATTCAGCTTGCTAAGGACAAATCTTAAGTACATTTGAAAGCAGTTTGGATCCAGATGAGATGACAAATAACCTGTATGTTAACAGGATCCAATCTGTATGACAATATAATTAAGTTTTTGTTAAAATGGAAGAAAAATCACAGATTGAAAGTGAGGACAATACTGGAATTTCATAGAATAACGTGCTAAGGTGAACCTCTCATTGTGTTAAATACAAGCAGAAAGATATTCAAGCCTGTTAATGACTAATAAATCTAATTGAGTGTTTCATCATCTTTCAGTTAAAATGTTCTGGAAGAAAAGAAACCATAAAAACTAGAAATGTGATTCTGTCATCATCAGAAAATGTGCTTGGTCAGGAAAGCCAACGTGACAATGTTGATTAAAAATCTCCGCTAGGATTGGCTAGGATATACAAGCACCAAGTTTTCATTGGAAAATATTCAAACCGAAAATTGTCTATTATAGATACTTCACTGGATAACAGGGAAGACAGTGTTACTGAATTAAAAACTTTAGTGACTTAAAATAAGCTGAAAATAACAGACACTAATCAATAATTTTGAGTCATTACATGTAAAACTTATAATTTTTTGTATTACTTAAATATTGCGGAAAATAAATGAGCTTCATTGTGGATAAATTAAGATACTTAAATATTGTGAATTATTTTAAGCCATTTCTAATTGGCTAGCTTTAACTCTCTCACTGCCAATGTCACAATTGTGATTACCAAGCAAACAGTTTGAATCCAGCTGAGATGCTGAGTAACTTGGCACCTCATCAGGATCAAAACTATTTGTTTCTGTGTTAATTTTTTAAAGGAAATGGGAGAAAATTAACCAAATGAAAATTGTGGCAGATGACAAATTTATCAGATGACAATATTTGGCAGTGAAGAAGTTAAGTTTTAGCTACAGACAATTATGCATAAAATTCTTCATTAATACTAGATTTGAAATGATTGCTTTATATAAATGATATTTTAAAGCAAATTCTGTATAAAGCATGTATAGTTTTCATGTGAACAGTAAGTCCACCAAATTATCATTATCTTCCTAAGTAAGACAGAAAAAGAAGAAGGTACTTGAAAAAATCATAAGGTGATGTGACAGGATTTGAGATTAGATATGGTTGAACTGTTACCCAAAAGATATGGAGTTAACAACCAACACGCTTGCAACTTCAACAAGTAACGAGGATGGTCTTAATGGAATACTTTATACAACTTACACGGGTGCACACATTTCAAATCTGTATTTTATTTCCTGTTTGGTGACTTTAATTATTGCAACATGGATTGTCATTTTAAATTCAGTTGTTGTGCATACGCTTCTATGTCATCGACAGAATACAAGGGTGTCCGATTATTTTGTATCATCTCTCTCAGTCGCAGATCTATTCACTGGAATGGTAATGTTCTATATCACTACTTACAGCTTAATCCAGTATCAAAATTTCTGGGAATGTTTGTTTCGATTTGGACTTACTTACACCATCTCCGAGAGTGCATACACTCACTTGTTTGCCATTACAATAGACAGGTATGTGAAAATAGTTCACCCCCTCCAATACAACAGAATCTTCACAAAACGGAAGGTGATCATCATATCTGGCACAATTTGGATGATATCAATGATAATCGGACTATTGCCGCTAATGGGATGGAACCATCAGGTTAAAGAAGAGGCTGAGAAAGGGACAGTCTGTCGATTTTTTGGAGTTCTGCCAGATAGCTATTTCATCTTTAATCTTGCCCTCAGTACCATAACCATGGGCATTACCATCATTCTCTACGGACGCATTATCTACATTGCCAGACAACAGTACAATGAAATTCGTTCACAAACAATGCCGTTTCTGAAGACCTCTAGACCTAGGTTTGATGGGCATTCATGGAAACTGGCTAAAACTATTGCAGTGGTGGTGGTAGTATCAAACTTGTGCTGGCTCCCAGGAAGTAAGTAAAAACCTTTTTATCTTTAACCCTTAACTCCATGACTATTTATGTAATAAAAGATGATATCAAGAATATTAATTAAATAAATCAATTTGTTTTAATAGCACAATGATACAGGATTTTTTTGCTATGGCAGAAACTGTAGAATCATATCTATATTACATCATAAGCAAACAGAGACCCTGATCAGTATTAACCCTTCGCTTGCTATTCGCGTCAATATACCTACCCGTAAATAGTGAAGACCCAGATGAGACAGCTCCTGCAGGAGCTGTCTCATCAGGATCTGCACTATCTACAAGTTTATTGTGCAACCAGTGCACTCCACAGCAGTGATTGCACAGCGAAATACATGTACACAGTGAAGATATATGTAATTATACAACAGGGCATGGGTAAAGAAGGAGAAATGTATTTCAAAATTCAGCAAGAGAAGGGTTAATGTTAGAAATAGCAACATCATGAATATCTACAGTGATGTCTCATTAATCCGGAATTCATTAATCTGGAAACTCGTTACATCCGGAAATTCGCGTTCCGGAACCGGATATAGATTTCCGGTAACCAATCTATGTATTTACCTGTATTTGTGACTCGTTAATCCGGACAGGTCCGTAGCCTGGGATTTAATTGCCCACCCCTGACACTAAACAATAGTGCACCGCAGGTGGGAATTCTTGTTTTTACAATCACGGGTATGGGTAACCCCCCCCCCCCCCGACTGTGTGTAAACTGTTTAATTGATTTGATATTCTTTAATGTTCCTTAATGAGATGAACACTTGCCCAATTAACATGTTACATTAAAACCGGGCTGCATCGTTAAACTGTTACTCACTGCTAATTCAGAAATTACAATGCTATATTAATTGGGGATTCCCGCTAGGTTTTCCCTAAGATTCTAACTCACGCCTGAGCTGGCTGGTTCCCGACTTCCGCCTTACAAGTACATGTACGAGGATGGAATATTCGGGAAACCAGTCATGTCAAACATGGAGACCTACGTCGATTTTACAAAATTTGCCCGCAGGCAAATTCGATAATCCACATTGTATTACTCAAATGAGAGAACTGACACTTATGGATAGGGTGCAAAAAGCATTTAGAATGACAAACAAGGCAATTAATTTGATATGACTTGCCATTGTTACGGGCATATGCACACATGAACGTTACAAGAAAAGACTTCTTGATGTGAAAGTAAATGTGTACATATACATATACAATGTTTATAATTAAGTTGATATTTAGCAGCATACGATGGAGATTCGTTAATCCGGAAAATTCGTTAATCTGGAAATTTCGCCAGGAACGAATGTTTCCGGATTAATGAGACATCACTGTATAAGCAAAAGGGCAGACCCTGATCAGATGACTTTCTCATGCCTTTGCAAACATAGTAGACCCAGATATGATGGTTCCTGTAGGAGCTGTCTGATCTGCTTATGACAAAATATAAATCTCATTCCACAGTTTTTGTTAAAGCAAACTTTCCATTGAAATGCATACATTATAAAATTCAGCTAATAAATATTCTTCCATGAATATGCAATAGGGAAAGGGTTAATTGTTGTTGAAAGACAAACTCAATAAGTCCAAGTTAATTATGAACACAAAAACAAGATTTTATTTATGACATACAGAGACTGCTTGCAAACCTTAACTACAAATGTGCACAAACAACTTATAGAACGCTAGATGTGTGGATTATTCATATCTATACCATGGATGAAATATCTTACTTTGTTGTATAGAAAAATAGTACAGAATAGTTCAAACTTCTAAGCCCGTTACCTGTTTTTAGACTGTTCAATGGACAATCAGAAACAATAGATCAATGGACAAAGAGATTTGCTTACTGACAGACCTACATAGTGACTTTTATATACCCCCTCTTAACCCTTTACTCCATGAATATTCATGAAAGAAATAGTGACATCATGAATATGAATGAGATTACAGTTTAAATGACATAAGAACACATGCATTTTGAGTCATGTCATAAACTGTAAAATCATATCTATATTATTTAATTAGCAAACAGAGCAGACTCTGATCAGACGACTCTTACAGGAACCGTCTGATCTGGGACTACTCTTTTTGCAAAGGCATAGATAGAAAGGAGTATTCATGGAGTAAAGTGCTAACGTCATTTGTAGAGGTATAAAGAGTACAAGAATGGGTTTGGCACAAAAATGAAGAGAATAACATGGTAGGTGAATTTGTGATGACATATGCAGAGAGTTTAGATTTTGCGGGGGTATAAATATTGAAAATTGTAGCAGATGACAATACTGGCATACAACAATTTCTTAGTGTGCAACAACTGAATAACTTTAAATATATTTTTCAGTCATAATTCTGCTACTTCACATCAGTGGTTCCCTGGACCAGTATTCTGTAGAAGTGCAGGGAGACATGGTCACATACTGCGGGCTAATGGTGTTCCTCAACTCCCTAATCAACCCTATCATTTATGCCTCCAAGATAAGGGTCGTAAACAAGCAGTTTCGAGCCATCTTCTGTTGCAAGAGATCCAACACCATGAATAGGGACCCAGTTGAAGCAAATGAGATGAATATGTAGAATTGGACTGCTATACAATTATGGCCAATTGGAAGTGTTGAAATATTGCAGACTTGTAGACAAGAAACTCATGTACGACCCTTGCCTTTAACCCTTTACTTAATGAATTTTCATTCAACCCATTACCTCATAGGCTATTTTTAGGGTAAACCTCTTTGAATGAATCTACTGAAAAGGAGCATTTACTAGAATTTTTTTTAGAAATGTGTAGTTTTGAAACCATTGTAATAAAAAGAGCATTTGCTCCCATGAGCAAATCCGCTATTTATCTCAATGGTTTCAAAAAGCATTTACTAGAGAAAAGCAAACTTTTAGAGTTGTTTCGATATGAAACTATTGTGATAAATAGAGCATTTGCTCCAATGGAGCAAATGCTCTATTTATCACAATCCTTTCAGAAAATGATTTCTACATAGGCATCAAAAGGTGTCAATATGAGGAAATAGGTTAAGAGATTATGACTTTATGACTATATTCAGTTGCTGACTTTGAGTAATAACACATGCATAACAGCATTTTATTCAAAGATGGAATCTGCAGAATTAGATCTACATGTATATCATTCTATAAGCAAATGGAACAGGCCTTGATGAGACAGAGCTGTCTGATCTGGGTCTACTCTGTTTGCAAATGCATAAATATGTGTCATTATCAAGTAAAGGGTTGAAGTTATATGCTTCTGCACAAAGTTGTTTTCCTCGGAAAAGTGCCATATCTTTCAATATTTATATGTATCAGTTGGTCTTGTGGTTCATATCAATAATAAATATGACATATATAAAACACAGTTAAATTTGTTTTTAACCCTTTCCCTGTTCTATGTTTATTCCAAAAGTCAATACAGTGAATATTCATTGATAAAATAGTTGTAAAGAAATGTGGAAGGTAGAACATTGTAGGCATTTAGGAAGCAAAGAAACAGATCTATCAAATTCCATAAGCAAACAGAGCAGACCCTGATCAGACGGCTCCTCTAGGAGCTGTTTGATCTGGGTCTACTCTGTTTGCAAATGCGTGAAAACATGTTTATATGAGGGAAAGGGTTAACCCCCTCCCTGTTGAATATTCATGTAAGAAATAATGATATAATGAATATTTATTACGGGTAGTCGATTTTTATAATGGCATAATATTATGTACTCAGGATGTTTTGGTATAGGTAGAAACTGTAGATTCCGATTTATCATAATTTCATAAGCAATCAGAGCAGACCCTGCTGATTTCAATTGCACCACTGATCCCCTTTTTTACCAACTAATGCATAATTAACACCATCGTGGGCCTGACAGGGGCATTTAAAAATCTGCGAGTTTTTCAGTATTGTTGGTTCTTTGTATTTCTTAGCATCCTTTATGTACCGTATCTAAATGCACACATGTAGACAGATACACAACCTATTTTCCTGCATCTGTGTGTACAGTAGTAAAATCTATTTCCCATTGGCATGGACTCAACTTTTATTATGTAATAAAGAATCTAGCCAGCATCGCATAGATGAAGCAAATTTTTTGTATAATTGTATATATCTTCACTGTGTACAAGTATTTCGCTGTGCAATCACTGGTGTGGAGTGCACTGGTTGCACAATCAACTTGTAAATAGTGCAGACCCTGATGAGACAGCTCCTGCAGGAACTGTCTCATCTGGGTCTTCATTATTTATAGGTAGGTATATTGACGTGAATAGTAAGCAAAGGGTTAAGGTCCATAGAAATGTGTCCTGTATATGCATATAGATAAATATATATATGTGTTTATTCAAACAATTTGTGAAAACATTTTCACAAATTGCTCAAAGTATCAAAGATTAACCCTTTCCCTGCTGAATATTCATGTTAAAAATGATATCGTGAATATTTTATAAGCTGAATTTTATTGAAGTGTCTGATCTATTATAATTTCAAAAGTAAACAGAGCAGACCCTGATCTGGGTCTACTCTGTTTGCAAAGACGTGAAAAAGCATTGGTATGAAGGAAAGGGTTAACCCTTTACTCCATAAATACTCATTTCTATGCATTTATACAGAGTAGACCCAGATCAGATGGCTCCTGTAGTAGCTGTCTGATCATTATCTGCTGTTTGCTAATGGAATAGTACAGACAGGATTCTACAAATTTCTTCTGTGGCCAATAGTTCCCCTGTCCATATGCTATTAAAGGAATTAATCGAATTAACCCTTCGCTTGCTAATCTCGTCAATATACCTACCTGTAAATAGTGAAGACCCAGATGAGACAGCTCCTGCAGGAGCTGTCTCATCAGGGTCTGCACTATTTACAAGTTGATTGTGCAATCAGTGCACTCCACAGCAGTGATTGCACAGCGAAATATGTGTACACAGTGAAGATATATGTAATTATACCACAGGGCATGGGTAAAGAAGGAGAAATGTATTTTAAAATTCAGCAAGCAAAGGGTTAATATGCACAGTGGAGTAAAGGGTTAACAGGAAATGACATACAAGCCTATCAGTTAGATATGTTAAACACCAAAACCAATGACTTACCTTCAGCAACATGGCAGCCCCTACTCTAATTGAAGCCTCAAGGGTTCTCATAAAGTTGACATCAGTGGCTGATACAACTTTTAGCTTGCTTCCTTCCATTGTCTGAATCCACCTATGGTGAAAAGAATCATACATTCAATATTGCTAACATGTATATTCTCAAGAGAAAGGTAAAAAGGTGATGGGTGCAGTAGAAACAACAGGTGATAGGTATGACCATTATGTCATCATAAGTACAGTAAAACCCCACTAATACGACCACCAAAAAGGGGCTTATTCTGGGTGGTAGAGGCAGGTGGTAGCTTAATGCAGGACATAAGTTATGCAGAAAGCTCCTATAGGAGCTTTCTGCATAACTTTTGTCCTACATTAAGCAACCACCTGCTTTAGACGACATCAGTGGCTGTTTATTAAGTGGTCGTATTAGCGGGGTTTCACTGTATACAAAGATCCATGGTAACAAAAATGGTTTCTCTACAATCAAACATTCCAAAAGTGTTATACCATTTAGTGAACACAAAAACTGTAAATTAAAGAAGTTTTGACCAGGACATATAGTTTAAGCCTTTCCTCCATGAATATTCATGTAAAAAATAATAATGTCATGAATATTAATCTCATTAATTGTTATAATGACAAATGGACACATGAATTTATTAACATGACAGAAACTGTAGAATTATGTCTATATGATATCATAAGCAAACAGAGCAGACCCTGATCAGACGGCTCCTATAGTAGACCAAGATCAGATCAGATCAGATGGCAACTGTAGGAGCCTTCTGGCCAGGATCTGCTGTTTGCTTAACCCATTCCCACTTAGGCTATTTTTAGACCCAACCTCTTTGAATAAACCTACCGAAAAGGAGTATAAACTAGAGAAAAGGAAAATTTAAAAAAAAATTAGTTTGAAACCAGTGATAAATAGAGCATTTGCTCCTGCAGGAACACATGCTCTATTTATCACAATGGTTTCACAAAGTGACTTTTACAGAAGCGTCAAAAGGCGTCAATATGCGGGAATGGGTTAAGGGATTCTACAGTTTCTACCATGACCAAAAATTCTTGCGATCATCTGAAATTATTAAAATTCAGCAAATAAATATTCATGATGTCATTTTTTCTACATAAATATCCATGGAGTACAGGGCTAAGTACCAATATTTGGTGACTATTGTTTTCTCAATTCTAACCATACACTACTGCTTGAAAATAGAACTTACTCTGCTGCCTGTCCCTGTGGATCTATCATTAGGGGCCATTTATTGCCCTTTTTCACCATGATAGCATTGGCAGTAGAGTGAGTGTCTAGTGGTAGTCCTTCGTTCTGCCATAGCAACACCTGAAATAATTGTCATCAAAGTGCTAAGGGTCCTATGCATGTGAATAACTAAACATGTGAAAACATTCAAATAGATGATAATACAGTAGAATCTAGTGGCCATTCATTTATTAAGAGTCTTCAATAGCAGGTGGTTACTTAATGCAGGGCAAAAGTAATGCAGAAAGTTCCTATAGGAGCTTTCTGCATTACATTTGCCCTGCTTTAAGCAACCACCTGACTCACAGATCCATAATCAGATCTCTTTTTGATGACTGCTTTCGACAGGTTCTACTGTAAGCCCTAATTACCTTAAATATTCTGACATTAAATCTCCCCTCCCTACCAGTTTGTACAGTTGAATAACCTAATTTGGCACCATTTTGATAACTTTGATAACATAGTAGCAAATAGTTTAGACCCTGATCAGATTACTCCTTCTGGAGCTGTTTGATCTGGATCTTCACCATTTGCCCATGTTTGTCTGTCCGAATACTTTGCGTAATAAGGACAAGCTAGAACTGCAAGACTAACTCCTGTCTTCATCATGCACTTGTCGCCAGATTGTAACAAATATTACAGAATCTCCTTTAGTAGTCGTCAATACTATATTTTTGAAAAAAATTGTAGAACACGGTAGGAGTAGTAGTCTGGAAAAAAACATGTTCAAGAGCAATTTCTTTATTTCTTCACCAAACCTTATATTATTACCACCCTTTAGAATTGCCTCTGAGAGACAATTCTAAAGAGTGGTCACAACATAGGGTTTGGTGAAGAAATGATGATTTTAGTATTTGAGTACGCACTTTTATCTGTTACTCTGTAGAATACTAACCTGGTGGGCATCCACTGTATTCTTGATAAGGTCATAGTTCTTAGTGATAGGGATTTTTGAGTCTTTACACTTGTCAACCCATTGGTGGATCAGGTCCTTGCGATACTTTGAAGTGAAAGGTCCAATATACCCAACACTGGCTGCCGCCACTAGCGTGTCACCCACAATGCCTTGCAGCTTGAAATCCAACTCATTTACAGACTCTGCCCATCTAACCTGTTGGATGATATGAACTTAAAATTTACATTTTGCACAAAGCATTCCCTCATAGGCTTTTTTCAGACCGAACCTCTTTGAATATGTTTACTGAAAAGGAGTATTTACTAGAAAGAAGGAACATTTTAGAATTGTGTAGTTTTTAAACCATTTTGATAAATAGAGTACATGTATTTGCTTCTATGGAGCAAATGCTCTATTTATCACAATGGTTTAAAAAAAAAAGACTTTTACAGAGTTGTCAAATGGCATAAATATGACAGAATGGGTTGACCTTTTCCTTCACATAAACATATTTTCAAACATTTGCAAACAGAGTAGACCAAGATCAGACAGCTCCTATTAGGGTCTTTTCTGTTTGCTTATGGTATAATATAGATTTGATTCTATAGTTTTGTCAAAGCAAAATATTCCCTTGAAAATTTAACAGTATAAAAATTCAGCTGATAAGACTTAGTATTCATCATGTCATTATTTCTTACATGAATATTCAACAGGGAAAGGGTTAACCCTTTCCCTCATATAAACGTGTTTTCACGCATTTGCAAATAGAGTAGACCCAGATCAGACGGCTCCTAGAGGAGCCGTCTGATCAGGGTCTGCTCTGTTTGCTAATAGAATTAGATAGATCTGTTTCTTTACTTTCTAAACTGTCTACAATGTCCCACCTTCAATATTTCTTTATAACTGTTTTGTTAATGAATATTCAGTAGATGTTGAAATTTGGCCTATATACAGAACAGGGAAAGGTTTAAAGGAAGTTTTTATGTTGCTTAGCATGAGAAGGGCTACAAATATGCTAAGCCAACAGTGCCATCAGATAAGGTATGTTTGTGGTTCTGGTGTTTGGCATACTGTCGAGACCAAGACTAGCTGTAGTATTTCTAACAAGGCTGGGTCAGGGAATACACTATTTTTGGAATACAATTTAACCCTGGTGAATATTTATACAGTAAAACCCCGCTAATGCGACCACCTTAAAGAGGTATAATTCTGGGTGCTAGATGCTTGTGGTAGCTTAATGTAGGACAAAAGTAATGCAGAAAGCTCCTAGAGGAGCTTTCTGCATTACTTTTGCCCTGCATTAAGCAACCACCTGCTTATAAAGATACTCATGCTTATTCATTAAGTGGTCGCATTAGCGGGGTTTTACTGTATAAGAAATAATGATACATGTATCATGAATATTTATAAGCTGAATATTTATAATTGTAAATGAATACAGGATATTTTTTTCAGTGGCAGAAACTGTTGAATAAGATCTATAAGCAAACAGAGCATACCCTGATCAGACCACTCTTGTAGGAGTCATCAGATCTGGGTCTACTCTGTTTGCAAATACATCAGACGGCATCTCTATCAAGAAAAGATTTAACCCATTTCTTCATAAATATGCCTCTGTAAAAATCACTTTATGAAACCATTGTGACAAATAGAGCATTTGCTCCATAGGAGCAAATGCTCTATTTATCACAATGGTTTCAAAGCTGCACAATTCTTAAATTTTCCTTTTCTCTAGTAAATGCTCCTTTTCAGTAGATTTATTCAAAGAAGTTGGATCTAAAAATAGCATATGAAGGAATGGGTTAACCTTTCCCTTATACAGATGCATTTTCATGCCCTTGCAAACAGTGTAGACCCAAATCAGATGGTGCCTGTGTGTGTCAGCTAATCTGGGACTTCCCTGTTTGTTCATGGAATAAAATAGATCTGATTCTAAAATTCCTGTGTTCATAATTATGCAATTATAAAAATTCATTTAATTAATATTCATAATGTCACTGTTTTGTATATGAATATTCACCTGGTTAAAGATTAAAGCGCTTCAAAAGAGCCTTATGAGATATAACCTTATCAACATGTTTTGACTTGGTTTGTTAGTACATATCCCATTCTGCTTAATGTGTGGCAAATTAATGCAGAAAGCTTCTATAGCAACTTTTTGCATAATTTTTGTCCTCCCATAAGCTTCCACTACTTCAAACTCTCACCTTCTCATCCTCCAGAGCACTTATAAGTATATCTGCTCTCTCCAATCTCAGTGTAGTCAGTCGCTGGTGTTCCTGCAGAGAATCTCGCTGGTGTACACTGTCCTCATACTTCTGTGTCAGAGTGTTTAGATGATCCTGAATCTGTCAAAGCATAAGCCATATATCTATATTCCTTTAACCCTTACAACGCTGAATTTTCAAATTGACTATTCCAAAATTAAAACAGGTCAAGCTTATGGTGAATAACCGTAACATGACAAACAGTGCAGACCCTGATGAGAGGGCTCCTCTAGGAGTCCTCTCATCTGGGTCTACACTGTTTGCAAAGGACATAAGTCACTCATGTCCTACACTGTAAGGGTTAATCTTTTCTGTTCATAAATACATCTTTTAATGCTTTTACAAACAGAGCAGACAAAGATCAGACGGTTCCTGTACGAGTTGCCTGAAGGGGGTCCGGTCTATTGCATATGGAATTATATAGATCTAATTACACAGTTTCTGCCACGGCCGAATATTCCTGTATTCATATACCATTAATAAAATTTCGTCTAATCAGTACTAGTGGTGTCATTATTTCTTATATGAATATTCAAGTGGTAAAGGTTTTAACACTAACAAGTAAATTCTGAATTGATATCCTACGCCAAACAAATGCTGGCCTCCAGAGTTATTGATCAGATGGACAAAAAGGTTAAATTTTTCACAAAGTAAGAGCTATAACAGTAAATGTGAGTGATACTTGCATGGCCGCATTTCTCTATACTACCGAACATTTACACAAACTTTCATTTAAAAAGTCCAAAACATTTCTGAGATATGACAGATGGACAAAAAGGTTAAGTTTTGATGTGACTGCTTGTTCTGTCTGTTTTCCAAGATGACAATTCCTCAAGCATTCTAAGAGACGAGGAGGCTCCAATGTATCTCTTGAGGGCTCAGTGCAAAACTGCTGGAATTACATGTACAGTCTACAGTACTAGTGATGCCCTTTGCAAACTATTTGGATCCAGATGAGACACCAAGTAACTCAGTGTCTAATTAGAATCAACACTGTTTGACACTCTCATTGATAGAAATGCAAATATTAATAATCAACAATTTTAAGGCAACAATAAATTTGTACATGCTTGTAAATATTAATCTTTTACTTCACAGAAATGCCATTTAATGCCTTATCAAAAAGAGTAGACCAAAAACTCAGGGTTTGCTTTGTTTGCTTATGGAAGTATAATAATTAGATCTGATTCTACATTTTATGCCAATGGAAAACATTTATGTATCTTTTACTCCATAGAAATGGCTTGTAACCCTTTACTCCATGAATATTCATGTAAGAAATAATGAAATCATGAATATTAATTAGATTGTTATAATAGCACATGGGCATAGGAATGTTTGGCCGTGGCAAAAACTGTAAAATAATATCTGCATTATATCATAAGCAAACAACAGCAGACCCTGATCAGACGTCTCCTATAGACGTCTGATCTGGGTCTATTCTGCTTGCAAAAGCACAGAAAGGCATATTTATTGAGGAATGGGTTAATGCCTTATCAAAAAGAGTAGACCCAAAACTCAGGGTTTGCTCTGTTTGCTTATGTGGGAGTATATACATGTGATTCTACAGCTTATGTCAATGGCAAACATTTATATGTTCATGTGCCATTATAAAAAAACACTGACACCCATGATGTCATTATTTAATATTCATACAGTAAAGGGTTAAATAAGCAATTTTGCACTAAAAACCTCTACCTAACACCATGCAGACATACCTTGCTGAGGCTGGCTTGTTTCTGGGACAGACTGGCTTGGGCTAACTTGAGGGCTTCTCGGGCTTCTTCAACTCGCTTCTGCTTGGGCTTCACCATCTATGGGTAGAAATAAAGTCAACATTGTGGTAGTGGTTAACTATTACGTATCTCTATCAACATTCAACCTTTATAAGGCAGCCACTTGAGATTTCAACAGAAAAAGACATACAGTAAAATCTCAATTATTCGAACACTAAAATTTGATTCATTATCGATCTTTTAGACAGATGGGAGCTTAATGCATGGTGAAAGTCATGCAGAAAGCTCCTCTAGGAGCTTTCTGCATGACTTTCACCATGCATTAAGCAGCCACCTGTCTAAAATGGATCTTAATTCTTCTATATTAAAATTTGAATAATCGAGATTTCACTGTATATTTATGACCTGTATTAACCCATTTACCTCACAGACTATTATTAAACCCAACCTTTTTGAATAAATCTACTGAAAATGAGCATTTATTAAAAAAAAAATGGATTTTTAAAAAAAAATTGTGTAGTTTTTAAATCATTTTGATAAATAGAGCAATTTGCTCCATAGGAGCAAATGCTCTATTTATCACAATGGTTTCAAAAACTGATTTTTACAGGTGTCAATATGAGAGAACCCTATACCTGAAACATATGCCTTTTAAAGTTTTGCAAACAAGAGTAGATGCAGGAGCTGTTTGATCAGAGTTTGCTGTTTGCTTATAAAATTATTCTAGTTTGTGTCATGGTTAAAAAAAACCTTGTTCATTATGCTTTTATAAATATTCAGCTAAATAATATTCATAGTCATAATTTCTTACACGAATTTCAAAGTGTATCTTATATTCAGTGTTAGTTTTATACAAGAGATATGAAGAAGTAGTTTGCATAAACTTCTTTTCAGTAAATTTTACACAAAAAAGTGGAAAATCAGTCATACAGGGAGTGCCATACACAAAAGGGCATGGCACATGGCACAAACATGAAACAGCACAATTACAAGACAAAACATGATGAAACGCACAACAAGACATTAAAAATTTACCATATAAAAAATAACAAAGTAGAGGATAGGGTGAAAGCTGGAGCACTGCCTAGCAACGGTCAGTAGCCAAAAAGGCTACTTGGGGTCTAAACCATTCCCCCATATTGACGCCTCTGTATAAGTCACTTTGTGAAACCATTGTGAAAAATAGAGCATTAATTGTGCTCCTATAGGAGCAAAATTTAATGCTCTATTTATCACAATAGTTTCAAACTACAAAATTCTAAAATTTTCCTTTCCTCTAGTTAATGCTACTTTTTGGTAGATTGTTTCAAAAAGGTTGTATCTTAAAATAGCTTATCAGGTAATGGGGTAAACCAGGTTTGTGGGTACCCAACCTCATGCTTATCCAACCTTCACCCAAGTCAAAATGTAAAGTAAAATCCCCCCCCCCCCCGACAACACCACAACTATTATTTTAATCATTCATCTATACAAGGAAGTATATAAGG
Source organism: Azorinus chamasolen (assembly GCA_963576725.1). Lineage (NCBI taxonomy): Eukaryota > Metazoa > Mollusca > Bivalvia > Cardiida > Solecurtidae > Azorinus > Azorinus chamasolen. The sequence continues at coordinate 91,578,615 of OY755235.1, read as the reverse complement.
GCACACAAATAGTCATGCAGCTTATTCATACCTTATAGACTTCATTGTAGTGTTCCAGTGCCTGAACCCACTCACAGATAGAGCGGCACGCTGAGGACACCTTACCCACAGCATCTGGGTTGAAGTCTGGATGCTTGGAGTACTTTTTCAAATTCTTGAATACCTGAAAGAGAAAGAAGCCCAGAGGCAAGGGTAATATATGTAAATTAAACCCTATTATCAATGTTAGCGCCTTCATTTCTCCACCAAACCCTATGTTGTGACCACTATTTAGAATTGCTCTTTGAGACAATATAAAAGAGTGATCACAACATAGGTTTGGTGGAGAAATAATACAGATAATTATGGTAATGTTTATTGGCTCAATATTTCTTACATGAATATTCATGGGGTAAAGGGTTCAATCTTTGTTTTTCATTAAGTTAACCCTTCGCTTGCTATTCACGTCAATATACCTACCTGTAAATAGTGAAGACCCAGATGAGACAGCTCCTGCAGGAGCTGTCTCATCAGGATCTGCACTATTTACAAGTTGATTGTGCAACCAGTGTACTCCACAGCAGTGATTGCACAGCGAAATACTTATAGACAGTGCAGATATATGTAATTATACAACAGGGCATGGGTAAAGAAGGAGAAATGTATTTTAAAATTCAGCAAGATAAGGGTTAATCCTTAACTCCATAGAGATGCCTCTTGATATCTTTGCAAACAGATTAGACCGAGATCTGGCTGCTCCTGTAGATGCCATTGGATCAGAGTCTGCTCTGTTTGCTAGAGAATACCTGATTGTATACTATGTGGCATAGTTATGTATTCAACCATTTTATATACATTTGAAACAATTAATCTAGTTGTATCATGTTCATAATGATTGAAATTAATCATTTACTCTATGAATATTCATATAAGAAATAGTTACATCATGAGTATTTATAGATTATATTTCAAAATGTCCTATTAACGCATGCAATTTTTGCCATAGCAGAAACTGTAGAATCAGATCTATATTTCATAAGCAAACAGAGCAGACCCTTATCAGATGGCTGTCTGATCATGGCTTACTCTGTTTGGAAAGGTGTAGAAAGGTTTATTTCTGTAGTAATCAATATTCATGGAGTAAAGGGTTAAACATTTGTTCTACTCAAAAACAGTAAGAATCTTTCTTCAATAAAAACATAGGGCACTGAAGTCTAAGTATGTGTGTAGGAATTCTTGAGGAAGAACAAACTCTATATCCCTACCCTATCTGGCAGACTATTCTTGTCAAACTGCAGAAGCTTCTTGAGGAAGTTGGCATCACCCAGCATCATCTTTGCTGTCGGCCAATCTGGCTTCTTCTGGAATAGCACACACACAGCATTTAGCACCATCAATACCAGCGGTGGGGGACTGATGTACACACGGATCTCAGATATAGATGCCTTATCCAGGGTTTCCAGGGATTCGACAGCTTTCTGAAGGGCTGGGATCACAGATGCCAAATCTTTCTGACATTCCTGTAAGATATGCAAATAACAAAACTCATGAATATGAATATGTTATCTGGAGAAATATGATTAATACATTCAATCTGACAAACTCAAGACATACCTTAGATTTGTCTTGTTTGAAAAAGTAACAAAAACATAACTGCATATAAAAACTGTAAGCATGGCATATTTCAGCCCCTATATACTACCGGTATTAGGAATAATCATATACCTATAATAATAGATATAAAAGATAAAATAATTGTTTACTATAGTGTCACCCCTATTGTAAGGGCCAGCCATTTTGATTATGGGACACATTTCTCTAAGACGGTACCTCCTGATACCGAACTTATTGGCCAATTCCCTCACATTGACACCTTTTGAAACCTCTGAAAAAGTAACCTGTTGAAACCATTGTGATAAATAGACCATTTGCTCCTGTAGGAGCAAATGCTCTATTTATCACAATGGTTTCAAACTACAAAATTCTAAAATTTTCCTTTCCTCTAGTTAATGCTCCTTTTGGTAGATTTATTCAAAGTGGTTTGATCTAAAAACAGCCTCTGAGGTAATGGGTTAATGACATGTACCAAGCATGTAAGAAACCAGTAAACAGTCTTTAACTTGATGAAGGCCTGGGTCCTGAAGCAGGTGCCTTATCCAACTTTTAGAAATAGTATATTTTTCATCTTAGCCCATTCCCTCATTGGCTAGTTTTACACCTAACCTCTAAGAATAAATCTACTGAAAAGGAGCATTGACTAGAGAAAACAAAAAAAATGTGCAGTTTTTAAACTGTTGTGATAAATAGAGAACTTGCTCCTATCACAATGGTTTCAAAACATAACTTTTAGAGGCATCAAAAGGCGTCAATATGAGGGAATGGGTTATTAAATACTGCAATGGGATTTCTACATGTAGTGATGATGTACACAGTTGTACAAAAACATTTAGCTTGAAATTATTTCTTTACAAGAAACTCAATCCTGATCTCAATGTCTTTATCTCGTTCCCTCATGAATAAACATGGCAGAAATAATGACTATGAATACATTTGTATAACAAAGTTGAATTTGTATAATGGCACATAGGCATATACTACAGGAGCTATCTGGTCTGGATCTACTCTGCTTTCAAAGGCAGTAAAAGATGTAAAAAGTTCAGTTAACCCTTTTCCCTGTTCTTTGTTTATTACAAATTTCATTTCCTAATGAATATTCAAGGCCAAAATAGTTATAATGAAATATGGAAGGTGGAACATTGCAGCCATTTTACAAAGTACAGAAACAGATCTATCTAATTCCATTAGCAAACAGAGCAGACCCTGATCAGACGGCTCCTATAGGAGCCATCTGATCAGGGTCTACTCTGTTTGCAAACGCATTAAAACATGTTTATATGAGGGAAAGGGTTAAGAACAAATTGTCAGATGTGTTACAGGGATGCCAACCGTAATGTTGACACAAACGAAACAGTACTTACATCTGCATAATTCTGTACAATATCTGTCTCCTTCTTCATAATCGACTCCTCATGTTCAACTATTTCCCTGACCTCATTAACGGCCTCTCTGTCCTTCAGTAGTTGCTCTAGTAGGACCTCTGTGTCCTGAAATTTAAAATCAAATCCTGACTCTCTGCATGCTTAGGTACTTTTGTGTGAAAAAAAACTTATTAATGGCTACCATTTTTAAAAGTTCATGTTTCTCTCATGTCTCTTCATAAATATAGACAGAGTGATTACTGCGGTCAAAGCGACAAACATTTAGGCTTCTGATAAGATATTGAGTTACATACAGTCTCAACAGGATCCAAACTATTTGCCACTCTGACATTGTGTTTTGAAAATAAATGCAAAAAACAACTTTTAGAATTGAAGCAGAGGCTATACTTTGCAGATGAAAGTTACTTAGTGTTGAAAAGGTTAAATACTTTTTACCCTTTACTTAATATAAATGCCTTTTGTGGCTTTGGAAACAGAGTAGACCGTGATCAGATGGCTCCTAAAGGAGCCATCTAATCTGGGTCTACTTTGTTTGCAAATGGGTACATATTCATATAGTGGTCCATAATTAAACTCTCACCTTTTGCTTCAACACAATTTGTGGTCCAAGTCTACTTAGCTCATCTTGCATTGTACCCACCAGGGAGTTGGCCTCGGAAAGTTTGAATAAACCTGTCATAAGGCGGTTCCTGAAAAAATGCTTGAATGTAATCCACTTACATTGATAGTACTAACTTAAAGAAAAAGAAGAAACTAACAGATTAACCCTTTCCTCCATAAATACGCCTTTCTACGCCTCTGTAAAAGTCACTTTTTGAAACCATTGTGATAAATAGAGCATTTGCTCCTTCAGAGCTAATGCTCTACTTATCACAATGGTTTCAGAACTACAAAATGCTAAAAAAAATTCCTTTTCTCTAGTTCATGCTCCTTTTCGTTAGATTTATTCAAAGTAGTCTTAAAATAGCCTATAAGGGAATGGGTTAAACACTCTTATTTGTATGATTGTTTGCATTAGGGTTTTATGTCCAGCTAACTACAGGTGGAGGAAGACCCTAAAGGTTCTTCTGTATACAGAACAAATTGCATTGGTTTGTACAGAAGAACATTCAGCTAGAACCACCAACCTACCATAAGCCAGCCAAAAGTACTCTTATTTGGATGACAAAAGGGATAGATATGATCACTATAATGCAAACCAATTCCATTGGACATGTTTACTATTCTATATACTTATACTAATTTTGTAACAATATCATCAAAATGATGGATTGTGAAGTAAGTTTGTATAAAAATAAATCCTGTATGTACTTCTTTAAGAAATACATGTAGTGACGTCATAAGTATTAAATTGATTAATTGTTATAATAGCACATGTAAAATCTGGATCCAACTGTTGTAAGGGAGTTACTCAAGAAGCCATTCTTAGAATGTTATGAGTACATGTACGAAGTAAACGTTGTGTCATTACTTGTTATTCATGAACACTGTCTTGTTGTCTTTGAGCATCCTGGAGTACAGACGAATGAGCTCCATGTAGCTACTGGGGGTGGAATAGTAGTGGCGGCGGACCTCGTCCCAGTACCGCACGGCCATGCTCCTCACTGACTGGTGAATGTCCACACACAATACTCCAACATTCTTTTTCAGCTCCTGTGATAAAGATTTACAAGAGAAAATATATTCCAATTCAAAATTAACCCATTACACCATGAATATTTCATGCAAGAAATAATGTATGTATGAACATTAACCCTTTCCCTCATATAAACATGTTTTCACACATCTGCAAACAGAGTAGACCCAGATCAGACGGCTCCTATAGGAGCCGTATGATCAGGGTCTGTTCTGTTTGTTAATGGAATTTGTTAGATCTGTTTCTATACTTTCTAAAATGGCTACAATGTTCCACCTTCCATATATTTCAGTATAACTATTCTGTCCATAAATATTCAGTAGGTATTAAAATTTGTAATAAACATAGAACAGGGAAACTTTTGTAAGGGCATATGCACAAGAAAGGTTTAGGCCCTGGCAGAAACTGCAGAATCATACATTATTCAGAATAGACATTGATTTGACAACTCATACAGAAGTCAGCTGATCAGGGTCTACTCTGTTTCCACAGGTGTCAATAAACATATCCATGGAGTAAAGCATTAACCCTGTCAACACTAAGTCACTTTCATTAGCAAATGTTGTCGTCTGCTTCAATTCTAATTGTACATTGTTTTCAATATCTTTTAAGAAATAATGACATCAAGAATATTAATTAGATGAATTATTACAATAGAACATGGACACACAAATGTTTCGCCATGGCAGAAACGGGAAAATCATATCTATATTGTATCATAAGCAAACAGAGTAGACCCTGATCAGACGGCTCCTTTGCCGTCTGATCTGGGTTTACTCTGTTTGCAAAGGCGCAGAAAGGCGTATTTATGGAGTAAAGAATTAAAGATTGATAATGTTACATATCTGAGTGTTGGATACTCAAAGTTCTACAGTGTGACCTACCTCTATATTTGTATCCTTTTCAGCTATGAATTCAGCATTCTCAAAGAACACGTCTGCTACACTCAACATGGCTTCCTCATCCCATTCATCAAACCAGTCTATTGTACAACAGTTAATTAATGCTGGATTCATCCTACACCGTTGCCTGAATCGGCCGCCAGCAGGACTGAGTGCTAACACAACATGCAGGTTCTGCCTCACTCTCTGTATGAAGAAGCTGTACACAGCCTGCCTGGTGTCTGGAATGTCATGTTCCGTCGCCTGTTGCTTTAAGTCCATATTAATTCCATCAATTTCTTCATTGTCAAACAGATCAGGAACTTCTCCAGAATTCAGTATACAGTTTATGTCTTCAAGGAAACTCTCCTGAAAATGCAATTAACAACTTCAAATATTAATTTCATTTAACTCTTTCCCTCATGCATATTCATGTGAGAAATAATGAATGTATCAATATCAATAATCTGAATTTTATATTGACATCATGAACAAGAGATTTTTTTACCATGGCAGATGTTGTGGAATCTATATTACATTTTGTATTTCATAAGTAAACATAGTAGACTCTGATCAAACAGCTGTTGTAGGAGCCATCTGTTCTGGATCTACTCTGTCTGTAAAGGCATCAAAGATGTCTGTATAGGGGAAGAGGTGAAATATTTGCAATGCTATGATACAAATCTTAAAATAAGCATGTACAATTGTAAAACTTCCATACATGTATGTTTATCCAAAGATCAATGAAACAAGAGCTGTCTGCAGACAGCACGCTCCACTTTCTTTAGTGCTTGATAGTGTAGTGGAAGTCTAAGTCAGAAAGGGGAGATAACTATAGCAAAATTAATTTTAGGGTTACCTGCCCTTGTGAAATGGGTCCCCCTTGTAACAGTTAACATGTATACCAAAGTTGAACCAAATATCTTGGACAGTTTCTGAGACATGGACCTGAACATAAAACTTAACCAACCTAAGTCGAAAAAGGGGCATAACTATGGCAAAATTAATTTTAGGGTTACCTACCCTTGTGAAATGGGTTCCCTTTGTGATAGTTAACATGCATACTAAATATGAACTAAATATCTTTGATGGTTTGTGAGAAAAGGACCTTAACAAAAAGGTTAACCAACGCTGACGCCGACGCCGACGAGAGGGTCATGACAATAGCTCCACTTTTTGAACAAGAGGGCCAGAATGGCCCTGACATCGCTCACCAGCCAATCAGAGGAGAAGATGTTCAAAGTTTTCACTATATGTTTCTAGAGAAAACTGGCACCCCTGGGGCGGGGTCAATTTTGACCCCAGGGGCATAATGTATATAACTTGTGTAGAGGACCTGAACATGATGCTATGTGCAAGATATGAAAGCTGAGAACCGTTCAGTTTCAGAGAAGAATATATTCAAAGTTTTACAATATATTTCTATTGAAAACTGGCTACCCCTGGGGCGGGGCCAATTTTGACCCCAGGGGCATAATTTATATAAATTTTGTAGAGGACCTGAACATGATGCTATGTGCCAAATATGAAAGCTTAGAACCTTCCAGTTTCAGAGGAGAAGATTTTCAAAGTTTCACTATATGTTTCTATTCAAAACTGACCACCCCTGGGGCGGGGCCAATTTTGACCCCAGGGGCATAATTTATATAACTTTTGTAGAGGATCTGAACATGATGCTATGTGCCAAATATGAAAGCTGAGAACCCTGTAGATTCAGAGGAGAAGATTTTCAAAGTTGTCACTATATGTTTCTAATGAAATCTGGCTACCTCTTGGGTGGGGCCAATTTTGACCCCAGGGCCATAATTTATATAACTTTTGTAGAGGACCTGAACATGATGCTATGTGCCAAATATGAAAGCTGAGAACCCTGTAGATTCAGAGGAGAAGATTTTCAAAGTTGTCACTATATGTTTCTATTCAAAACTGGCTACCCCTGGGGCGGGGCCAATTTTGACCCCAGGGCCATAATTTATATAACTTTTGTAGAGGACCTGAACATGATGCTATGTGCCAAATATGAAAGCTGAGAACCCTGTAGATTCAGAGGAGAATATTTTCAAAGTTTCACTATATGTTTCTATTCAAAACTGACCACCCCTGGGGCGGGGCCAATTTTGACCCCAGGGGCATAATTTATACAAATTTTGTAGAGGACCTGAACATGATGCTATGTGCCAAATATGAAAGCTGAGAACCCTGTAGATTGAGAAGAAATTTTTTTCAAAGTTGTCACTATATGTTTCTATTCAAAACTGGCTACCCCTGGGGCGGGGCCAATTTTGACCCCAGGGGCATAATTTATATAACTTTTGTAGAGGATCTGAACATGATGCTATGTGCCAAATATGAAAGCTGAGAACCCTGTAGATTCAGAGGAGAAGATTTTCAAAGTTGTCACTATATGTTTCTAATGAAATCTGGCTACCCCTTGGGCGGGGCCAATTTTGACCCCAGGGCCATAATTTATATAACTTTTGTAGAGGACCTGAACATGATGCTATGTGCCAAATATGAAAGCTGAGAACCCTGTAGATTCAGAGGAGAAGATTTTCAAAGTTGTCACTATATGTTTCTTTTCAAAACTGGCTACCCCTGGGGCGGGGCCAATTTTGACCCCAGGGCCATAATTTATATAACTTTTGTAGAGGACCTGAACATGATGCTATGTGCCAAATATGAAAGCTGAGAACCCTGTAGATTCAGAGGAGAAGATTTTCAAAGTTGTCACTATATGTTTCTATTCAAAACTGGCTACCCCTGGGGCGGGGCCAATTTTGACCCCAGGGGCATAATTTATATAACTTTTGTAGAGGACCTGAACATGATGCTTTGTGCCAAATATGAAAGCTAAGAACCCTGTAGATTCAGAGGAGAAGATTTTCAAAGTTTTACTATATATTTCAATAGAAAACAAGGCACCCCTGGGGCGGGGCCAATTTTGACCCCAGGGGCAAAATTTATATAACTTTTGTAGAGGACCTAAAGGTGATGCTATGTACCAAAGATGAAAGCTGAGAACCCTGTAGATTCAGAGGAGAAGATTTTTAAAGGTTCAAATTGTTGACGCCCGACGACGGACGACGCACGACGGACGACGGACGACGGACGACGGACATCAAGTGATCACAAAAGCTCACCCTGAGCACAAAAGTGCTCTGGTGAGCTAAAAAGTGGAGCTAAAAAAGGATTTTTAACATAGCAGAAACTGTAGAATCATAATTATCCTTATTACTTCATGATCATATAGCTCCTGATTTGGATCTACTCTGTTTCCAAAAGCATTAAATGGTACATTTATTAGGTAAACGGTTAAGAGTGACTAGATAAGTTTGGTTTTTAAACATGCCGGGAAACACTTTCTTAACTTTTGTTGAATATAAATATGCAAGAAGACTAGACAATACCTATACTGGTGGTAATTCAAAAACATACCTTTACAATGTCGGCATCTGTAAGTAGGAAGATAATCTTTTCACCTTTAACCCCAGTTTGAAGGAAAACTTTCTTCAAGTCGTCTCTGAACTCAGTGGTCGAGTAGCCTCGTTGCAGAGTCAGTTTGAAGAGCTCACAGCCAGCAATGAAAGCTGCTAGGTGGGCCACTGTCGACTTCCCACATCCATCCAATCCAACCTAAATTATCATTACATATGCTTTGATACAAAATAACAAACATATGTTTAATATAATATGGAAATTAAAATATAATGTTAATGACATTTTTTTTTAGGAAATTAGCACCGTAACATCAAACACAAATACATACAAGCAAAAAATGCAGAAACCACATTAAAGCCGGATTTTTTGTGTTAACAATTTACCTAATGACAAGTATGAATTGTCTAGCTTAAGTAATTCAGAAGCAATGTTAAAGTTTTGTTTACGACACCACGCCGAAAAACCGCCCGCCCAACTGCCCGCCCGGTTTTTGCCAAACTATAAGCCGAGAATTTTCTCGAAAAATCCCGCTAACAAGAGAATTGATCCTGTTTCTTGTATAGAATATGTAATTTACAATGAAAGAAACACATTTTGACACTCTCCCTTTGAATATTCAGCATTCAAAAGGTGAACCCTTTCCCTCATGCAGACGACTCTTGGCACCTTTACAGAGTAGACCCAGATTAGGAGCTGTCTGATCCAGGTCTGCTCTGTTTACTTATTGAATAATATGTGTAGAGCTGATTCTGATGTTTCTGTCACAGCCAAACATTTAATTGTTAATGTGTTACTACCTTGTTATACAAATTTAGTCCATGAATATTCATACAGTCATAAATTCTTAACCCTTGTCTTGCTAAATTTTAAAATACATTTCTCTTTCTTTACCAATGCCCTGTTGTATTATTAAATATATCTGCACTGTGTATAAGTATTTCGCTGTGCAATCACTGCTGTGAAGTGCACTGGTTGCACAATCAACTTGTAAATAGTGCAGACCCTGATGAGACAGCTCCTGCAGGAGCTGTCTCATCTGGGTCTTCACTATTTACAGGTAGGTATATTGACGTGAACAGCAAGCGAAGAGTTAAATCAATATATTCATGGGGAAAAGGATTAATCCTGAAGGTGTGGGCACTGAGTGTATAGGATCTTCACAAACAGTGTAGATCCAAATCAGAGGGCTCGGGAGAGAGCCATTTCATGATTTAGTCAGGATCTGCATTGTTTGTCATAGATAAATTTTCTATACTCTTTTTGTTTAACACTTTCCCTGTTCTGTATTTAGGCCAAATTTCAATACCTTCCGAATAGTCATTGAAAAATATTTATAAATAAATATGGAAGGTGAAACATTGTAGACATGTTAGAAAGTAAAGAACCAGATATATCAAATTCAATTAGCAAACAGGGCAGACCCTGATCAGACGGCTCCTCTAGGAGCCGTCTGATCTGGGTCTTCTCTGTTTGCAAATGCGTGAAAACACGTTTATATGGGGGAAAGGGTTAATTAACATTCAGAAAGGGAGGAACCAGTATTAAATATTCAGCAGGTTATGTACTGGAACGTAGAGTTTAATGAACATACCAGTAACATGTGTCCTCCAGGCTGGCTGAAAATCCTGGCAGCCCTACATATGTGGTCAACACAGTCACGGAAAAACACCATCTGTGATGCCTAGAATGTGAAAAAGAGTGAATGTTAACAAACAAACCATATTGAATATTCAATAAATACTAAACCTTGATTTAAGATTTAAACAAAACAAAAAGCATTCAGATTTAGTGGACAATTTGGTTGATTAAAAGATTCAATCATTTTAAAAATACAATTTCTGCAAAACTAAGAGATGAAGATTTGTTCAAATGGAATGAATTAACCCTTTCCTTCATATGAACTTGTTTTCACACATTTGAAAACTGAGTAGACCCAGATCAGACAGCTCCTATAGGAGCCGTCTGATCAGGGTCTGATTTGTTTGCCAGCAGCTAATGGAAATTGATAACTCTGTTTCTTTACTTTCTAAAATGGCTCTGTTTCTTTACTTTCTAAAATGGCTACAACGTTCCACTTTTCATACATAATTTTGACCATGAGTATTCAGTAGGTATTGAAATTTGATATAAACACAGAACAGGTAAAGAGTTAAGAGGGTGACCCTTTACTTGATAGGGACGCCTTTGCAAAAAGTGTAGAGCCAGATCAGATGGCTCCTATAGGAGCTGTCTGATCAGGGTCTGCTTTAATTGCTGACAGGATACTACAGATCTACAAAATTTTAATGTAACTACATGTACAGAAAAAACTCTCTAAACTGGATGTTCAATTCAGTATATTTATACTGAATATATTGGGAGACAGATATTGGAGACAGGTGGCAGCTTAATGCAGGGTGAAAGTCATGCAGAAAGCTCCTCTAGCTTTCACCCTGCATTAAGCAGCCACCTAAATATATCTAAATGGTTGTCTACTAGAATTCTGGTTTAGAGAAGTTACTGTATTCAGTTTCTACCCTGACCAAAATTCTTTTGCTCATAAAATATTATGCCAATACGAAAAATCACCTAATTAATATTTATGAAATTATTTTTTTACACAAAATTCTCATCTAGTAAAGAATTTAAACTATATGTATGTAAAATATATACCCTACAGGCATCAGTCCAAAAAAATATTTTGAACTCAATCTGAAGCAAATTATTGATAAAGTATGAATACACAAAAAATGAGAAAGACTTGCTTTTACTGAAAAACAAAACAGACAAGCAAGAAATATAATTACTGCATTTACCTAATTATGTTATAAACAGAAAGATAACAACAGAGATAAGACAGTAAGTCTAACAGAAAAGGATCGGCAGTTTAATGAATTTCAGCACTAGAGATGGACAGACTGATCTAAGTCCTACAGAAGAAAAGACTGTATTGAAAATCAGAAAAGATATTTATAAATGATAACAAAAAAACACTTTTAAGCAAAAGCTGAAAAGGAACGCTACATTGAAATAGTTTACCTCACCCCAGTAGTATACAATATGTATTGGATATCTTAATTATTGAAAGATACAACAAAAAGTACAAAAAAAACTCTAAGAAAATATTTTCTATCAGATAAAGACCTACTGAAGACCAATTATAGCTAAAATCGCTTAGTGCTGTTAGTACCTGCATATGAAGAGAAAAAGAACAGATGTCTTCATTTGTTTTCTTCATAAGTTAAAATTGTTTATATGTTATCAATCAGTACATACATAGAGCTACAGATAACTGTGCGTACTCAAATTCTAAAATCTCCACTAAACGAAATAAAGAAGTTATTCTTGAAAATGTTTTAATTTACGCATCTTATCTGGACCTCTGTATACATTACATCATACTCTAAATACACTTTAATAGTATTCGGACACCCTATGTACCCCCTCTTTATGAGTTTATAAAACTTAATATGTCAATGGCACAGCATTGGTAACTTTAAATTGACATAGTAGCAAATAATGTAGACCCTGATCAAACTATTCCTTCTTAATCTTGGTCTGCACTATTTGCCATAGTTTGTCTGTTCAAATATTTTGGGTAATTAGGGTTCTTGCTTATTTTAACCCTTTACTCTATAAATACACCTTTCTATACCTTTGCCAACAGAACAGACCCACATCAGATAGCTCCTACAGGAGTTGTCTGATCAGGGTCTGCTCTGTTTGCTTATTGAATTATATAGATGCAATCTTTAAAGCTTCTGCCAAGGTAAAAAAAACATGGGTTTACGTACCATTTTAAAAATTCAGCTCATAAATATTCATGGTTTCTTATTTCTTACACTAATATTGATCTGGGATAGCGTTAAAATATCGTATCTATTGTCTTATTTCTAACAGATTATAAAGCAATCTTTGTAACAAGTTCATTTCATTTCTCAGGATCAAATCAAACAATATTATGGACAAAAGGAATGTGATGGGATTAAAATGCAAGGACATCAAATTGCAAAACATTTGCATTGTGCAAACAGGGCAACATCTTCCTTTTAACCCTGTACTTGATAGTGATGCCTAATTCTGCCTTTGCAAATTGAGTAGACTCAGATCAGTTGGCTTGTGTAGGAGCAATCTGATCAGGGTCTGCTCTGTTTGCTTATGAAATAGTATAACCTGCTTCTTTGGGTTTCTGCCATGTTCAAAATTCCTCTATTTATAACACCATTATTGAAATTTAGCCAATTAATATTCATGATGTTATTATTTCTGACATGAATATTCATCAGGTAAAGGGTTAAATAAATATGCTAAAATTATTATACCTGCAAACAACTGGTTTTATGCAACAACAGCTTGAACAAACATGTGAAATATTTAACTCTGAGCATGTTGAGCAAATTGTGATCTCAAAGACTGTTATCTAATTGTGATCTCAAAGACTGTTATCTAATTGTGATCTCAAAGACTGTGATCTAATTGTGACCTGGCAAATCACAATAGTTATGGTACCACAGTTTTTACAGTATGTTTTTCTTCTACTTCTTTCCAAAACCATGACTTCACTTTCAAATCATTTTAGTCCAAACTATTTTCAAGCATAATCACTAATTTGCCCATAACATGCTAAGAGTCATACACAATGACGACAACATTTGGATGCAACATAAAACCCTTCACTCCATAAATATTCATGTATGAAATAATGATGTCATGAATATTAATTAAGATTATTTTTCATAATTGCCCATGGTCACAGGAATTTTTGGGCATGGCAGAAACTGTAGAATTAGATCTACATTATCTCATAAGCAAACAGAGCTGACCAATATCTGATGGCTCTTAAAGGAGACGCCTGATCTTGGTCTACTCTGTTTGCAAAAGGCATTAAAGAGCGTAATTATGGAGTAAAGGGTTAAACTGTTAGACATCAGGAGGAGCATGTCAGTGTTTTGAGGGAATGGTGTTATTTTTTGATGGTCAGTAAAATGGTTATAACATTTGGTCACATGGGTGACACAGATAGGGTAGATCTAGACAGTTATAGCCTCACCGTGGTGTTCTCCATATCATACTGCGGTAGACAATTAGTGAAATATAATGACATATCCTGAATCTACAATATTAGTTAATTCTGTAGATTTAACCAATATAAACCACATAATGTACCATACTGACATTTTTTAAATTTACATTTGCAAACAATGCATCATTCACAATTAATTTAAAGGTACCTTGACAATGACTTACTGTCAAATTTCAGTTTCTAATTGGGGAAATTTAGGTTCAGACGAAAACAGGCCTATTTCTGGCGTCTAAATGGGTCCTTTAAAAGGATCCATTCCCACCCAATGCAACATAGGTAGCATTTTCCCCAATTAAGGGAAAAAAACCAAATCATTGAGTTTTAGTGCAACAAAGTCCCAATTATTAAAATGGATTTTCCCAAAATTTCCAGAAAAAGGCCTGCGAAATATGCTTATGATCTAATAACATGAAATTCATGTACTAGTAACTACTGATTTTTTGTTGATGTGATAAACCTAAACAAGAAAACTGTATGCACATTTCAACGCTCATCAGTTACCATGAAGAAATTTTTAAAATTCTTTATATGTATATGCATAATATAGTATTGGTCCCTTGCCAGATTGCAGATATTGTGATTGTCAAAAACTTGCAGTTGGATCGAGATAGTTTACTAATACCAAAACTGTGTCAAAATGTCAAAATTAATGCACAGTGAGTACGCTTATGAAGCCAATAACACACATCATAACAATGACTATTACTTCTTTCTTTTGAAAATCAGACATACTAATTTTAACCCATTTCCTCACATTGATGCCTTTTGATGCCTCTGTAAAAGTCACTTTTTGAAGCCATTGTGATAAATGGAGCATTTAGCTACATAGGAGCAAATGCTCTATTTATCACAATGGTTTCAAAACTACACACTTCAGTTTTCCTTTTTGCCAGTAAATGCTCTCCTTTTCAGTAGATTTATTCATTGAGATGCTGGGTCTAAAAATAGCCAACGAGGGAATGGGTTAAATAGTATTTCTAATCTCTGCAAGTCTGACTTGTTTTTTTTTAGTAGCACCCCTACCCCACTCCTACATTATTTGTAATACAAATGTATACAGATACTTATACACATATGAAAACGCATCAGTGTTATCTCCAAAATGGTGAAAGCATAAAGTCCAGACAAGCAGTTTGGTTTGCTAAGGTTTGCAGTTTAACCCATTCCCTCATACTGACACCTTTTGACACCTCTGTAAAAGTCCCTTCTTGAAACCATTGAGACAAATAGAGCATTTATTCCATAGGAGCAAAAGCTCTATTTATCATAATGGCTTAAAATTAAACAATTGTAAAATTCTCCTTTTCTCTAGTAAATGCTTCTTTTCTGTAGATTTTTTCAAAGAGGCTTGGTCTTAAAATAGCCCATGAGGAAATGGATTACCAAGTAGGCTTTTGTGGTGATTCTAAAATAGATTTAGCAATGAAATGTGTTTAAACCTAACAAATGTGTACTTCCAGAAGAAGTTCTGTCTGTGTACTTCTAAAAGAAGTTTGATCTGCTTGAAATGAGTTAATCCCTAAGCAATGTGTATTTCTAAAAGAAGTTCAGTGTACTTCTAAAAGAAGTTATATCTGCCTGAAATGTGTTTGTAGCTAAACAATGTGTACTTCTAAAAGAAGTTCTGTGTACTTCTAAAAGAAGTTCTATCTGTCTGAAATAAGTTTATCACTAAACAATGTATATTTCTAAAAGAAGTTCTACCTATCAAACTTTCTTATTTTACCCTTTCCCTTTTTAGATACAGTTGAACTTCGATATCTCGAACTCGGATAACTCAAACTTTGGGATAACTCAAACTAAAAGTTAGGTCCATTAAAAACTTACAATACAGAATTGTAAAAAACTGTATCGCTACAGATATCTAGAAACACATGTGACAGCTTAATACAGGTCTAAAGTAATGCTGAAAGCTCCTACAGGAGATCCTACAGGAGCTTTCAGCATTACTTTAGACCTGTATTAAGCTGTGAACTCGAGAAAGAGTTCAGATTAGAAAGCCGATAACTCGAACTTCTGTTATCTCGAACAAATTAGTATAGTCCCTTGAAGTACAATATATCGAAGTTCAACTGTATTCCTTTTCATGCCTCTGTAAAAAAGACTTTTTACCCTGTTTGCAAAGGCATTAAAAGATGTATCTATGGGGTAAAAGGTAAATTAAATATTATATTTGTGAAGTTTGTTAATAATATACAAATACATAACTTGACAGAATCAGGTCTACCACAGCAAAGAACTCTAGTTCTGATGTGGTTAGGGGTAAATCTGTTTACCCCTACTAAAACTCATCTACAACAAAATCACTATCATCTCTACCTTTGACCTGCTGAAATAATGCAGTTACAATTCCAACAATTCATTACAATAAAGTGCATAATTAGTTTTCAATACTACTCAAAATGGATTTATTTCTTAAATTCAAGGAGGGAATTTGATACAAGTTCAAACAACTTTAAACCCTTAAATCTTTAAAGTCTTGGTTTTCATATCATTTTTTGTTGATGGAATTATGATCTGTAATATTCCAAGAACTGTTATTTCAGCATTTTCAGCAAGTTAAATCCATCTAAAGCAAATGAAGGACAATTTTTCCTGATCTGGAGGCAGAGTGTCAGCTTTAATATTAATCAGCAGGTCAAAGATGACGTGCACACCCTCACCTGTTTAATGTAAACCCCATACTTATTAACTCTCTGGCAAATTAGATACACATACATAAATTACAATCACTAAGATATCAACACACATATATTTCATTATTGACACATACAGATATTTTATTATCACAATTTAACCGTTTCCCTCATGAAAATTTATATAACAATGTATCCTTTCATTTGAATATTCATTAATTGGATATTTGTAATGAAATATTAAGAAAGGGTGTTTGACAATGAAAGAAACAGTATAATGTGTTCTATATAATTCCATAAGCAAACAGAGTAGACCCTGATCTTTAGGAGCCATCTGATCTGTGTCTTCTTTATTCGCAAAGGTGTTAAATGTGTGTCTCTATGAGGCAAAGGGTTAAGAGTAGCTAGTAACCTACACTAATTCAATCCCCCTATATGACGTAAACAATTCTTGAAACAAATTAACATTGAAAACCAAAACAAGAGGGTTACCGAAGCAATCCTCTGATCTGGTCTGTATTTTTCGCACTGTGATTTAAGTTTAATTCTTTGCTATTTACCCATTTAAGCCTAACTTTTCTAAGAAAATTTTAAACAAGAGGGCCAAGATGGCCCTTAATCGCTCACCTGATTACCATAGATTTAAGATTTTTGCAGGGTAGCCCATGGGTAGGGTCAATATTGAACTTAGGGACAATATATGTATAATGTTGATAGTGGATCATGAGCAGTGGATCATGAGCAGTGGTTCTGTATAACAAGATTTTCAAAGATTTAGTATAT
The DNA here is from genome assembly GCA_963576725.1 of Azorinus chamasolen. Taxonomy (NCBI): domain Eukaryota; kingdom Metazoa; phylum Mollusca; class Bivalvia; order Cardiida; family Solecurtidae; genus Azorinus; species Azorinus chamasolen. The sequence goes on along the minus strand of OY755235.1, from coordinate 91,561,201 downwards.
TGATTTTATCAAGACAATGATTCTGACCAATGAAGATTGCGCTAAAAATGTGCTCTCTAAAGTATTTTTCTAAGATTTGACCTAGTGACCTACTTTCTATTCCCACCTAACCCATGATCACACTCAACCTTGATATCACCAAGACAAACACTCTGAGCAAGTTTGACGAAGACTGGGCTAAAAATGTGGCCACTGGAGTGTAAACTAGATTTCTCTAAGATATGACCTAGTGACCTACTTTTTGACCTCACATAACCCACTTTCAAACTTGTCCAAGATTTTATTAGGACAATCATTCTGACCAATTTTCATGAAGATTTGGCTATAAATGTGACATCTAGGGTGTTCACAAGGTTTTCGTACTATTTGACCTAGTGACCTAGTTTTTAACCCAACATAACCCACTTTCAAATTCGTTTGAGATTTTATCAAGACAATCATTATGACTAAGTTTTATGAAGATTGGACTAAAATTGTGACCACTAGAGTGTTCACAAGGTTTTTCTACTGTTTGACCTAGTGACCTAGTTTCTAACTCCACTTGACCTACTTTCGAACTAGTCCGAGATTTTATCAAGACATTCGTTCTGACCAAGTTTCATGAAAATTGGACTAAAATTGTGACCACTAGAGTGTTCACAAGGTTTTTCTACTGTTTGACCTAGTGACCTAGTTTGTAACTCCACTTGACCCACTTTCAACCTCGTCCGAGATTTTATTAAGACATTCATTCTGACCAAGTTTCATGAAGATTGGACTAAAATTGTGACTACTAGAGTGTTCACAAGGTTTTTCTACTGTTTGACCTAGTGACCTAGTTTTTTACCCCACATAACCCATTTTTCAAACTCCTCCGAGATTTTATCAAGACAATCATTCTGACCAAGTTTCATGAAAATTGGGCTAAAAATGTGACCTGTAGAGGGTTCACAAGGTTTTCCTACTATTTGACCTAGTGACCTAGTTTTTAACCCAACTTGACCCACTTTCAAACTCGTCCGAGATTTTATCAAGACATTCATTCTGACCAAGTTTCATGAAGATTAGACTACAATTGTGAGCACTAGAGTGTTCACAAGCAAATTGTTGACGACGCACGACGCACGACGGACGACGGACATTCAAGTCTCCCAAAAGCTCACCCTGAGCTTTGCTCAGGTGAGCTAAAAATGCATTATAAACCAGTCTAGTTTTTATTTAAAAAAAAGGATTTCTGCAAGAATCCTTTAGCTAATGTGGCCTTTGGAGAATTATCATTACAGCAAACAGTGCAGAGTCTGATTAATGGGCTCCTTAAGGAGCCCACTGATCTGGGTCTACACTAATTTCCTTTGTCCCTTTTAAGAGATGCTAGGTACATTTTGTATAAATCGGATAACCCATTTATTTGACTGCATCATAGCATCTGTTTGTCAAGTGACTAATGTGTCATTCAAAAACATTCTCCACTGTAAAAATCAAAGGATCATGTGTTTATCATCCTACGTCAATCTCAATCAAATTCATAATCAAAAAAAGAAGTTAATTCTTTGAACACTTAACAGTATTAAAACTTCAGTAAAAGTAGCTGCTTCTTTCAATGCTCAAAATCCTACATTTTTTTCCTTTTCATAACCTGGAATACCAGCGTATCATACTGTTTGGATCATAACAGAGAAACTGAGTTTCTCAGCATCTCATCTGGATCCAAACTGTCCAAAGGTCATCACAATATCACTTTAGTGTACAAAGAATTAACAAATTAATACACAATCAATCACACAATCTCTACCACCTTTGCACACACTTCATCAAAAACCTCAAATCAACAGAAAAACACCTTGAACACACCTTCATATCCATAGTAGTCTCCCTCATATGGTTAATGACTCTACCTTAACACATTCCCTCACATTGATGACTCTGTAAAAGTCACTTTATGAAACCAGTGTGATAAATAGAGCATTTGCTCCTATAGGAGCAAATGCTCTATTTATCACAATGGTTTCAAACTACAAAATTCTAAAAGTTTCATTTTCTCTAGTTAATGCTCCTTTTCGGTAGATTTATTCAAAGAGATGGGATCTTAAAATAGCTTATGAGGTAATGGGTTAATTACTCTCAGACACCAAAATCTCCCCTCTTTAAGAGTTTGTAAAACTGAATAGGTTAATTTGGCACAACTTTAAATTACACTAATAGAGTAGCAGAAAGTGTAGACTTTGATCAAGGGTACATTAAAACCTTTGTACAATGATAACTCACAATACTGAGGCTTTATAATGCAGTTCAAAATTTATGCGGAAAACTTCAATAAGAGCTTTCTACATATTTTTTGTACTGCATTAAGCAGCCACTCCATAAATAGGCCTTTTAACATTGTTGCAAACAGAGTAGACCCAGATCAAACTGCACTGGTATGAACCATCTGATCAGGGTCTGCTCTATTTGCTTATGAAATAATATACAATTATGTAGATCCGATCCTACAGTTTCTGCAATGACCAAACAGTTTTGTGTTCATATGCTATGTTAAAACGTACAGAACGCATAGAAAATGTTGCTTCTTAGGTTTCTTTATGTACATAAATTGCTATTTAAATATCAGACTATGTTTGAATCAGTATTTACTAGTTCAATCTATGTTAATTATTTCATTATATTGATGTATGTATTAGTGTAATGCATTTGCCATCTTTATATTGTATTATTTACTTGGCCAAAAGTATTGTATATGCTGATATTGCCAATAAAATTTGAATTGAATTGAATTGAATTGAATTGAATTGAATTGAATTGATATTTACAAACTTTATATTATTAATATCTATACATACATTATTTTATATGTACAGTAATCCTTTCCTCCATATACACACCTTTCTACACCTCTGTAAAAGTCACTTAAAGAGACCATTGTGATAAATAGAGCATTTGGTCCTAAGGAGCAAAATTGCTCTATTTATCACAATGGTTTCAAAACTACAAAATTTTAATTTTTTCCTTTTCTCTAGTTAATGCTCCTTTTCGGTAGATTTATTCAAAGAGGTTGGATCTAAAAATAGCCTATGACAGAAAGCGTTAATATTCATGGTGTAAAGGGTTAATGTATGGTTAAGTGGAAGCTTTGTAGTGTCTCTGGTTTTAACTTTATTGTATTTGTACATAATGTTACTTCCAAATTGAGGAGCAGTATTTATATAGAACAAAGGGAGACCACTAGGCTGACACTCATCAGACGCTCACTCATACAATGTAACTCGTACCCTCAGCTGTTCTTCAGTTTCTATATTCTGTAAAGAAAGTAATATAACTTTGCCATGAAATATAGGTATTTTCATTATTTCACTACAGGTCCAAACCAGTTGTCGATTGATTAATGGCATCTCACCTGGGTATAATATATATTACCAGAGATACAGATAAACGTGCGTACCCAAATACTAAAATCATCATTTCTCCACCAAACCCTATACAGTGACAACACTTTAGAATTGTCTCAAAGGATTTGGTGGAGAAATAAAGGAGTTATTCTTGAAAATGTTTGAATTTACGAATATTATCTGGACCTCTGTATTACTCTTCATGTTTTTGCAGGAACAGTCTACTTCTATTACAATCCATGTAGACCCTGATCAGAAACCCTTTTGCAATGCAGAAGCTGATCAGGGTATACACTGCTTTCAAAAGGTCAATGTCCAACATATTTTCCAAATCATAGCATGTCAACCATATAAAATTGGAAAGGAAATAAAGCAAAAAATACCATAGTTTAACCAAGAATATTAGGTAAATCCCCCATGAAATTACTATGTTTAACCCTTTGAACTCGTGACACACATGTACTGTCGTTTTCAAACAGTGCAGACTGAGATCAGGGGGTTCTCAGATCATTGCCCTGGTTAAATATTGGTTAACCCTTTCCTTCATATGAAAGCCTTTTCATGCATTTGCAAACAGAGTAGGCCCAGATCGGATGGTACAGCAGCCATCTGAGCAGGGTCTGTTCTGTTTGCTAATAGAATTTGATAGATCAATTACTTCAGTAACAAATGGTAAACACTTCCTTCAAATAATCTATTCTGATTAAATTCAGTTATTGAGCTTGTCTCATACAAATACTTTCATGTTTTAATTCTGTTGTTTCTTTGAAGTGGTGGGGGGTTCTTTAAAATGGAACATAGCCATTTCAAGTTTCAACATACAAATGTATACTCTTTTTTATTCACATTTTCTCGTAGCTGGGAGTAAAACGCGTTTGTGAAAAATATAATGAGAAATTAGTCAGAGTCTCTTTGTACCACAACATATACTATATGTATACACAGAGCAACAGAGAAATGTGTGTACTCAGATACCAACATCTCCATTTCTCCACCAAGCCCTATGGTGTGGCCACTCTTTAGAATCGTGTCGAAAAGACGATTCTAAAGAGTGGTCACAACATAGGATTTAGTGGAGAAATAAGGAGTTATTCTTGAAAACTGTTTAATTTACACAATCTTACCTGGAGCTCTGCATACATATACTTCCATTCTAAAGGAAAACCTAACTTAAGTTATATTGATAGTAAACATTGTACTGGCTATAGAGTACAGTATAGTAAAACCTGTCTACCACGGCCACCAAAATAAATCTAAATTTGGGGTTTTAACCTGGTATTCCCTCATAGGCTATTTTTCTACCAAAAAATAGCATTTACTAGAGAAAAGGGAAATTTTTAAATTGTGTAGTTTCGAAAAGTGACTTTTACAGAGTTGTCAAAAGGTGACAATATGAGGGAATGTGTTAAGACAGGTGGTAGCTTAATGCAGGATGAAACTCCTCCAGGAGGCTTCTGCACAACTTTCATCCTGCATTAAGCATCCATCTACTCTCATAGACCTCCATCTAATATTCATGAAATGGTCGCCATAGACAGGTTATTCAGAAGTCTTCTGGTATCTAACAATGGTCTAACAATGGTCTAACAACGGTACTGTCTACTTGCTGATCTACTACACCAGCAATACTCGCCTCCTCTTTCAGAAACTTCTCACTCTCTCGCTAAATAATCAAATCAGGAATAATGAAAATTCTCAACTTCTCCTACAGTGCCGCATCTCTTTATGTTACTAAGTATTTATACGACGTTTCAAAGAAAAACTCCAAACCATTTCGGAGATATTCACTCCAAGATGCATGGATAACAACAAAACTGTATTCAATCGGAAGAAATAATAATAATTAGAAGAAACAGTAATCACAATATATGTCCCCCTACTTTGTTTGACAGACATAACTACATGTATTCCAAAATTCAAACAAGTCAGGCTTTGTCATGTAGAAAAACTTAATGGGTTATCAAATTTAAAATATTATTTTAAAAATTATATACATGTAGTAGCATTGTCATTTCCCATGTAAACATACCTTAATTCTCTCAATGAATAAAACAAAGGCATGAGAATACAAAATATAGGTCCCTGGGTTCAGGGCAAAGTCCAGATGGGGGATAAGGGGATGAAGCTCCTGGATTCAAAAATGATCAACCCCTTCCCTCATATAAATGCTTTTTCATGCCTTTGCAAACAGAGAAGACCCAGATCAGGGTCTGCTCTGTTTGCTGATGGAATTATAATAGATCTCACTTTACAGGTTCTGCCAATACAAAAATATCCTGTCTACATTTGCCATTATAAAAATTCAGCTAATATATTTTCATGATCTCATTATTTTTGACATCAGTGTTCAACAGGGAAAGGGCTTGAAATCACACACATAGAAAATAAATGAAAGGGGTATATAAAACATTCCATCTTTGCAATTCAGGTTTGTGAGTATCTTTTACCAACCCACCATTAATTCATAGCAAGTTTGAACGAAGTAGAGTTATTTTAATATTTGTTCTTGCTCAGGTTTTATTCATTATTTACCCATATCCCACTAACCGCATCCTTATTTGTACTTGCAAACAGCTTGGATCCAGACAAGACACCAAGTAACATCAAGATCCAACTTGTTTGACACTAAGTCAGCAGTGTCTAAAAACATCATGACATTTGGTCAATAGTTTCTAAAATGCTTGATAGAATCAAAAGTATTCAAACTTGCAACATATCCAAAAAAAATTCACACCAGGATTAGTATTAATTATCATTGCCCTAGACCTAGCTTTCTCTTTCTATCTTTACCCTTTCCTTCAACAAACGCTTTTTTCATGCCTTTGCAATCAGAGTAGACCCAGATCAGATAGCTCCTGTAAGAGCTATCTGATCTGGATCTGCCCTGTTTGCTTATGAAATTATAAAAGATCTGATTCTACAGTTTCTACAAATACCAAAATTTCAACTGTACATAATGCCATTATAAAATTCTGCTAATAAATATGCATTATGTCGTTATTTCTTACATGAATATTCAACAGGGTTCAAGAGTTAATGAGGACTTTCTTCTTTATTTGATAACCCATAAATCAATTCTTAGCATTTTCATTTCTCTAGCATTCTTCTTGCCTATATATATTATCATAAAAAAATGTTTTCTCTTTGCTTATCAATCATTCACTAGCCTTTTCAATGCCAATCAAATACATGTATATCTTTGATATTCTATATCTTTGATACAATTCCACTCCATACCTTTTGCTCTTCCTGAAACTTTACACATTTGTAAATAATGTCAGTTTGTCAATCTCAATCCAAATCATAATCCAATACAAGTGTTCAGATGACAATATACCTAATAAGTATGTATTAATATTGTGACATACAATAGAACCTGTCGTATGCGGCCATTCATTTATTGAACATAGGAGTCTTAAAGATCAGGCTGTTACTTAATGCAGGGCAAAAGTAATGCAGACTGCTTCTATAGGAGCTTTTTACATTACTATTTACCTGCATTAGGCTACTGCCTGTCTTACAGACCAATAATTATACCACTTTTAAATGGCCACTTAAGACAGGTTCTACTGTATATGGGAATTAATTAATTTCCCTTATATATTTGATATTTAAAGAACATTAGACATGCAGTTCAAATGTATATAAACACACAGATATTCCATCTACAAGCTTACACTGTAAAGATGTATGTAAAAGCATAAAATATACAAAACGCATGCTATCATTTCTATGAATAGCAAATTAAATAGATCAAATGATGCAATAAATATACATCAAAGCATAAAATCAAGATAAACAGTTATTCATTAAAATCAATATAGATACATGGGATATGAATGAGTATTTGAGAACAACTGATATATACCTTGGTGTTGCCAAAATTCATTCTCATGTAGAACTCCTCAAGAGTCTGCCTGATCTTGTTCTCGTCTGTGATTGGTCGATACACCCTACTGTGTGTCTGGTCATCAAGATCAAAGAAGTCACCGAATATAATGTGTTCCTCCATAAGCTGCTCTGGACTCCACTTCACCTGAAAAAACAAGAAAATAGAATAAAATAACAACAGCAAGAGGTGTTGGTAAAACCAGTGTTGCCTCAAATGATAGCCAGCTATAATTATGACCCTCACCCCCTTTGAAAACAGATTGATATATTGTTTTGTTGGTCAGTCCTTCAATCAGTAGACCAAATTGTTTCCGATCAATAACATACTGATCTTTTCACCCGAGTCCTCATATTTGGTAAGGAAGTTGGTCATGATTAGCATATGACTCCTATTAATTTTGAGCTCAGTATGTGGAGGGTCAATGTTAAAGGAGAAGACCCTACATTCAACGTGTTTCAAAAATACCTAAAATATACAAAACTCATTTGTTGATATCCTGAAAAGCAGTATGTCGCAAGAAAACCTATCCAATAAACGTTGAAAATGACAAAACATTCATGTGCTTGATATCAACGATCCCAAAATCGTAAAACGCATGGTGGGTGTATGTTAGTACATGCATCCATCTATCCATACGTGTGTATGTCCATCCGGTCTTGCCCGGGCTCTAACTCAGAACTCTATGAATGGATTGTGAAACTAGAGGTTTTTGTCAAAAAAACGGATGTCTCCCCTCTAATAAAAACAATATGTAAAGGGAAATCACTAAAAATGTTATGGTCTTGATGAATGATACTTCCCCTCATTATGCGTTTTCCACACTACATTTTTCAAGAAGAAAATGATAACAGCTAATAACTCCAAAAATACTAATACCAGATTTATGGCCCTTGTGCATGACACTTACTTTCATCATGCTCTTTCCAAAAATAAAATGTCATTCCAATAGCATCAGTCGAACAGGAGTTATTGATCGGCCAAAAAATGTAACAAAGGGCAATAACTCCAAAAGTATTGAAGCCAGAATTATGGCCCTTGTTCATGACACTTTCTCTCATCATGCTCTTTCCATGTATGAAGTTTCAATACGACGGCAAGAGCCATGTAGGAGTTATCGTCCGGACAAGAAAGAATTAAACAAATGTACAAGGGGCAATAACTCTAAATTTATTGAAGCTCGAGTTAAGGATCTTATGCATGACACTTTCTCTTATTATGATCGTTCCATGTATGAAGTTTCACTCCAATGGCATGTGTCACATAGGAGTAATCATCTGGACAAAAAATTGTGATTGTTTTTACAAAGGGCAATTACTCCAATATTAGTGAAGCCAGAGTTATGGACCTTGTGCATGACACTTCCTCTCGTTATGATCTTTCCATGTATGAAGTTTCAATCCAATGGCATGAGCCATATAGAAGTTATCGTCCGGACAAAAAAGTGTGATTTTTTTTACGAAGGGCAATAACTCCAATATTAGTGAAGCCAGAGTTATGGACCTAGTGCATGACACTTCCTCTCGTTATGATCTTTCCATATATGAAGTTTCAATCCAATGGCATGAGACATATAGAAGTTATCCTCCGGACAAAAAAGTGTGATTTTTTTACAAAGGGCAATAACTCCTATATTAGTGAAGCCAGAGTTATGTACCTTCTGCATGACACTTCCTCTCGTTATGATCTTTCCATATATGAAGTTTCAATCCAATGGCATCAGGCATATTGAAGTTATTGTCCGGACAAAAGATTATGATATTTTATACAAAGGGCAATAACTCCAATATTAGTGAAGCCAGAGTTATGGACCTTGTGCATGACACTTCCTCTCATTATGCTCTTTCCATATATGAAGTTTCAATCAACTGGCATCAGGCATATTAAAGTTATTGTCCGGACAAAAAATTATGATATTTTTTACAAAGGGCAATAACTCCAATATTAGTGAAGCCAGAGTTATGGACCTTGTGCATGACACTTCCTCTCGTCATGATCTTTCCATATATGAAGTTTCAATCCAATGGCATGAGCCATATAGGAGTTATCGTCCGGACAAAAAAGTGTGATTTTTTTTTACAAAGGGCAATAACTCCAATATTAGTGAAGCCAGAGTTATGGACCTTGTGCATGACACTTCCTCTCATTATGCTCTTTCCATATATGAAGTTTCAATCAACTGGCATCAGGCATATTGAAGTTATCGTCCGGACAAAAAGTGTGACAGACAGACGGACAGACGGACAGACAGACAACTCTCACGAAAACAATATGTCTCCCCCATATAAATATGGGGGGAGACATAATGACTAGGCATAAATGTTCCTCTAGATGGAACAGCGTGTTGCATGCATAAACCAGGTCAGTAGCTGAAAGATCAAGGTCATACTTGGAGGTCAAAGGTCAAAAACATGTATTTTTTTTCCTGTCTGGGCTCTAACTAAGAATTCCATAGATGGATTGTGAAATGACTTGGTGTAAAAATGGAAATAAGTTGATCTCTCCATCAAATTACCAACTCTCCTACCTACCAACAAATACAGAGAAATATACAGTTGAACCTGTCTTCAAAGAATCAGTCACTTGTAACAGATTCTGAGATATCATACTATGATAGCTGTTGACTTACCTTAAAGTAGTCATGTAGAGTGTCAGCCAAGAACTGGTAGAAGAGCGACCTGTCTTCCTCACTAACCAGTCGATCATGGAACACTCGTGTAGCCTCATGGGCAAACAGCTGGGCTGCATTGTCCCGACTGACAATCACCGAGTTGTGTGCCTGAAGCATACCCTGTATCACCTACGAGTAAAAATGAATGAAAATGAAAACACTGTAATCTGTTTCAGTTCTAATATTATTCTACATTTGTTCTAAAAAACATGATCAAAATATCAAACAGTTTGTGCTCTGATGACATTCTGATTTCTCATGTGGATCAAAACAGCTTGCTTAGAGTATCATTACTGGTAAGTTACTACAAGATTGCAAAGAGCAGAGGTCTAGGTGAGTAAATTAAAACATTTTTCAAGAATAACTCCTTTATTTCTCCACCAAACCCCATGTTGGAACCACTCTTTAGAAGCGTCTTTAAGATATGATTCTAACAAGTGGTCACAACATAGGGTTTGGTGGAGAAATGTACGCATAGTTATCTATTGCTCTGAATGAGTTAAAATTTATCAGTAACAATAGGAAATGTCTAAATTACAATTCGAGGGCTTAGTGCAAAGAGTTACAATAGTTTTGCACCAAGCCCTCGAATTGAGATATTGTTAATATTTCCATTTGTAGATACATGCATAAAATGGCAAAGAAATCTAAACAATACAATCTGAAGACAAATCTACGCAGTTTGGTGACATTTTATTTCCAAAATTTTCTAATAGCCAAAATACAGGAAAAAGTCATCTGCCTGTATTTATCAAATAAAATGGTTACCTTGGACAAGTCTCTGATGTTGAATGTGTAGTGGGATTTGGCTGGAGTTGGCAGCATGTTGCGACACATACAGTAGTACAGGGCTATTGACACGTTGACCAGCAGCTGCAGACATTCTGACACGTCAGGGGAGAAATCACCCTCATGGAAAAACCGGCCTAGTTGTACTTGGTAAATATGCTGCAAGGAGCGAGTGGATGGCTGGGGGAATGCCAACATACTGGAAGAAGAAACAAACAACATTATTATAATGCCAAAAATGATCTTTTCAATTTGTCAGAATATCTCATGATTAAAGGTAAATTCCAACAACAAATTAGATGTGCTTCTTATGAAACTTTTACCCGACACATACAATTATTGTATTCAATAAAGAAAAAAACAAGAGTGTTCAAAAGAACACATGTCATCAGAAATGTGATAAAAATATATGCCTACAGATAACAAAAAGTGTTCTCAAAGTGTAAGCCTTCTTTATCCATTCCCTCATACACTATTGTTTAGACCCAACCTCTTCGATAAAATCTACTGAAAAGGAGCATTTACTAGAAAAAGGATTTTTTTTAAAATTGTGTAGTTTTGAAACCATTGTGATAAATAGAGCATAAAATTTTGTTCCTATGGAGCAAATGCTTTATCTATCACAATGGTTTCAAAAAGCATTAAAGAGCTTCAATATGAGGGAATGGGTCAAAATGGTGACACAAAAAATCTGTCACTGTAGTTGACAACGGTAAAAAATATCAAAACTACTTGTCAACCCTGTACTCCATTGTTTAAGTGCTAAAACTAAATAATTTAACAGCACTTTGCAGACAAATATGTGACAAAATCCAGTGTATCTCAACATCTCATCAGGATTGTGCTGTTGTAAAACAAAGACTGAAAAAATATGCTTCTTGCTTCAGAAGATAATTTGCCAATTTCCTATAAAGCTAAAAGAAGGCAACAATAGTTTTGTGTAAAGTATTCTTAACACTTTCAACACCAAAAGAAACCATCAGTGATTTCTTTCCTGAAAACAGAGCCAGAATGTCAAACAGCTTGGATTCTGATGAGACACAAAGTTACTTGGCATCTGATTTGTTTCGAACCTGTTTGAACAGGCCATCACAAATTAATCCACTGCTTTGAAAGATTTAACCCTTTGACTCATATGTAAGAAATTTTGACATTATATAGGAGCAGTCTGATCTGGGTCTACTCTGTTTGCAAATGCATGAAAGGTTTAACCCTCTAATTCATGAATGCAGATGTAAGAAATGTTAACATTATTTGTATCCATTAGATGAATCATAATAATAGCATATAAATACTATAACATCAGATCTATACTATTCTACAAACAAACAAAGCAAACACTGGTCAAAGGACTCCTACAAGTGCTTTCTGATCTAGGTCTATTTGTAAATGCACCAAAAGACATATCAATAAAGTAAAGGGTTCATGGCAATTAGGGCTGAAACAGGTACGAATTTTCTACCCATAGAACCCGTACTGCAATTACCGCGGGTACCCAGATTGCAAATAACTCTATGGTATAGACGTATGGTAAGTACCAACTGTAAACCAGAGAAATATGAAACTGTGTTTGTTTGTAAAATTATTGTGAAAACAAAGTGTGTTGTAACTGGCAAAAGTGTAGGCTATTCCATCATTATTACGTTGCCCCACGACGTAAATCAGGTGTAAATCAGATAACTGATTCAAGATCGAGGTCATAACCGTCGTTACTTAACTAAGTAGCACTTGATGTTTTCCGTTGAGAAAGTTAGTGTAGCAAAAGTCATGACAAATTCGCAGCCTCAAATTTGTTTGGTTGATTCTCTCCGCGGAGCAAAAACTGACGAAGGAATAGTCGAAACATTTGCTAGTCGAGTATGAATGAACAATGTTTTCACCGAGGTTGTTACAAGTCTGTTTTTATGTTTTCTTACATATTCAAGCTTAATCTGCTCGTAAACAAAAGGATACTTGAATAAATTTTAGCTTTAACGTGTTTGTCGAGTTTTCTTTCTTTCACCTAGTTACGAAAATTGACAACTAGATTCTGCTTTAGGTTGTACTCATATATTGGGTAGTGATTTTGTACCTGGGAACCAAAAAATTATCTACCCGACCCGCAGGTACCCGGGTACTCGTTTTCAGTCATAATTGCAATATAGGAGAGAAGGTATACCAGAAATTTTTAAGCAGTCTAGGACTGACAGGGTTCCGTCCTCCACCAGGTGGTCCACAGGCCGCAACAACTGTTACATCCATGATATCCTGGGAGCAAGAAATGGAAAAAATAGTTATAATGAAGTATGGAAGGTGGAACATTGTAGCCATTTTAGAAACTAAAGAAACAGATGTATCAAATTCCATCCGCAAACAGAGTACACTCTGATCAGACGGCTCCTAGAGAAGCCATCTGATCTGGGTCTACTTTGTTTGTAAACGCGTAAAAATGTGTTTATGAAGGAAAGGGTAAAAGGCTATCATGTACCCAATAGTATGTATTTGCAATAATTGAAAATATATCTCATCACAAATGCACCACACCTTACAGTATTTTCTGTATATCTGTAAAACTGAAGGCACTAAACTATGATAAAAATCATTGAAAACATTTATGTATGACACTTGAAAACTTCAAGCATAGTTTTCTTTTTGATTATCGATATGTAACGACAATGTACAATACATTTAGATTCAACAAAAATTCAAAGAACTTTTTAATCTTACATACCTTCCAGGCATTTTTCTCTGTATGATAGAAGCCGCTCAGTTCCAGGAACTGCCTCAGAAGCTCAAGAGGGGGCTGAGCCCCATATTCTTCAGGGGCTGGCATGTTCAGATCATCCACAAACAGTAGAACCTAGATTATAAATAAACCAAACATGAGTACTAGTATAAACCAATGGAAGTCAAAATGTTATGTTCTGCATACAAAAAAAATATCATTTGTGCTTCCACCCTTACATAGTTACACAGTAAAATCCTCTAAACTGGACTCCTAAAGTAATATCAATGTTGGCCTTTAACCCTTTCCTCCATAGGCTATTTTTAGACCCAACCTCTTTGAATAAATCTATCGAAAAAGAGCATTAACTAGAGAAAAGGAAAATTTTTAGAAATTTATAATTTGAAACCATTGTTATAAATAGAGCATTTGTTTTTTATTAGAAGCAAATGCTCTATTTATCACAATGGTTTCAACAGGTGACTTTTACAGAGGCGCAGAAAGGCATATTTATGGAGGAAAGGGTTAAGACAGTTGGCAGGAGCTTTCTGAATTACTTTCATCCTGCAGTAAGCAGCCAACTGCCTAAAAGTATCTAAATTCTTCTCTACTAGAATTCTGGTTTAACCCATTCCCTGATATTGACGACTCTGTAGAAGTCACTTTGTGAAACCATTGTGATAAATAGAGCATTTTGCTCCTATATTTGTAGAACTACAAAAATTTTCCTTTTCTCTACTTAATTCTCCTTTTCGGTAGATTTATTCAAAGAGGTCGTATCTAAAAATAGCCTATGAGGTAATGTGTTAAAGGGGTTTTACTGTAACAGAAGGTCCAACAAGAAAGCATTGTCCTACTTTGTTAAGCATAACGAATGTTCCAAAAATGCTCTTTGCACACTTTAATTTGATTTAATCTCTTACAATTTCTCTTCAACCTTTACCTGATAAATATTCATACAAGAATAATGACATCATGAATATCTATTAGCTGCATTTTTATAACTGTAAATGAAGAAGTGAAATTTTGGCCATAGCAGTAACTGTAGAATCTGATCTAAGAACTCCATAAGCAAACTTTGATCAGACTACTCCTACAGGAGCCATCTGATATGGGTCTACTCTATTTGACAAGAGCACCGCTGTGCAGCAAAATACGCCCGTCGGCAAAGTCAGTGATAAGCCAATTTAATAGGAAATTGAATCTGTTACAATGTGAAACTATCATTGGCAACTGCCTAGTAGAGCTATATATATAATATAGACCTGTTGTAACCAAATTAAATACTTAGCTTCATCACCATACAGGGAAGACAGCTATTGATTTTGTGACAAGTCCAATGACTTTTCCTGCAGTAACCCCCCTTTTCATACATAGATTTTTAAAAGAAAATAGAAAATACACTGAACGTTTCCAGGTGTATATATATATATGCATTCTGTGTCTAGTTATGAAGACAGGCGACTGTTTAAAGCAGGTTGAAAGTAAAGCAGAATGCACTGTAAGGGGCATTCTGCTTTACTTTCAACCTGCTTTAAGCTACTTGCTTTAAGTCACTTGCATTCACTAATGCAAATATTATATTTGGTGGTCACTATGGACAGGGTTTACTGTAACAAACCCCAATGTCATATAATTTCCTGTAGAGCTGATATTTTACAACATTGAAATATAGAAGCTAACACTTGTAGTAAATCTATTAAGTGTGATCTTGCAACACTACATGTACATTAAGAGTACAACTGTGACAGTTTTCACTGTATTACCTTTTACCAAGATATCCAACACAATCTATGGTCTGAATAGTAGGTTTACCCCATAACAGACAAAAAAAAACATAACAATTCCACTTAAATATATTAAAAAAAGGGGAGATAATTTAGTAGTGGGTGGGGCAATGTTGGTGATTATCGAACTTGACCAAGTCATTTTGACTATATACATGCTGACTAAGTTTGATGAGGATTGGATTTTATTTGTTTGAGTTAGAGAGCGGACAAAAAACGAATTTTGTTTAAAATTTGTTAAAAAGTTAATAAAAAAGGGGAGATAATTCAGAAGTGTGCAGGGCGATGATGCTGATTATCGAACTTAGCCGAGTCATTTTGGCCATATACATGCTGACCAAGTTTGAAAAGGATCCGATTCAATTTGTTCGAGTTAGAGAGCGGACAAGAGAATTTTGTTAAAAATTTATTAAAAAAGGGGAGATAATTCAGAAGTGTGCAGGGCGATGTTGCTGATTATCGAACTTAGCCGAGTCATTTTGGCCATATACATGCTGACCAAGTTTGAAAAGGATCCGATTCAATTTGTTCGAGTTAGAGAGCGGACAAACAAAAGTTCACGGACGGACGGACGGACGGACAGACAGACAGACAGACAGACGGACGGACGGACGGACGGACAACGCCACGACATAATACGTCCCGTCTGAAGACGGGCGTATAAAAAGGCATGAGAAAGTATTTCCATCAAAGTATTAACAAGAGCTGTCAGAGTCATGTGACAAATGGCCCCAAAAATTGTGACCTTGACTTTTGACCCATGGACCAGGGAGTTGAAAGCGACACATTATCTTTGTGTGGTGAACATTTGTGCCAAGTTGTTTTAGGGACACAAAATTTGGGATGGACAGATGGACGGACGGAAGGATGGAAGGACAGACAGAAGGATGGTCAATACGATTACTATATGCCCGCTGTTGAGGGCATAAATAAACATCAGCAAAGGCATCAAACAATTGGCATCTCATATACTTTGTTTATGGTCCATCTACTTCTGATCTGTTTCTAAAAATAACTGGGAGTCTCAATGAGCAATCTGAGAACCATTATTTGTAAAACCTACAAGAAGACATTTTCTAATGACTATAAATTCACTCAACTCAGATAAGAACCTTCCAAGTGTAGAACTTTATTTTTACCTTTCTCCCTTTTGGTGCCCCTAAGGTATTTCTTCCTTTCTGTATTAGGTTATGCTTTATCTGGGCTTGTAGCCTTGCTGAAGTTGTCTGAGCCGAAAACTGAATCATTGAACTGATCACCCCAGTTGAGGTTTTAGGCTTGGACCCAAGAAAGATGTCCATGCCCACCTTGTCTTCCTCTTCTTGGCCCCATTTAGTGAGGTTACTGATGTTCTCCAAGAGTGATGCCCCTTTCTCAGAGAAGTTGAAGATGCTGCCAAGAATTGTTCCACTTTTTGTGGTCGTTCCTCCATCTTTAGATAGACGCTTTAATGCGTAATTGATAACGGCAGATTTACCAACACCGGATTCACCTGCAAGGAAAATTGAAAACAAACATTTTTAACATAGAAATACAAATATAAAATTTTGGATGAAAATATTTAGAGATAAAAAAAACACCACAAAACAGAAAAACAATACAAATGTTTTGTCATCAGTATACCATAGAGGTGCTGGACATTGAAACTGATCATATATTTCTTGGTCAAGTTATTATCTAAATTTGTATCAATATTTCTCTTCTCTTCTTATCAAAATTGTTGGGAAATGTTTTCACCATAGGTGCTTAACATTTTTTTCTTTTACCTGATATTCCTTGATATAGACATCATGAATATGTATCAGCTGGATTTTTATCATGGTATATGAACACAGAATGTTTGGCCGTGGCAGAAACTGTAGAATTAGATAAACAGAGCAGACCCTGATCAGATGGGTTCTATATGGGTCTGATTCTGGGTATACTCTGTTTGCAATGGCGTTAACCCATGCCCTCATAGGTTAGTTTAAATAAATCTACCATTTACTAGAGAAAAGGTAGATTTTAGAATAGTGTAATTTTGAAACCATTATGATAATAAAGGCTATTGCTTCAAATAGGCCGATTTATTACTGGCTAAAATGGTAACGTGTTTATAGTTTATTTGTACGCCAGTTTCCGGTAGCACCGGTAGCCGGTGTTTACGTAAATTTCACAACATTGCTACATCGTGTCAGATTTCGCGCCATTGTCTTCGATCCGAAAATATTTTGTAATCTAACAAAAAATCGCCGGAATGTCGATGCATTAAAGATTGAAAGACGTGGATGCAGTAGGATAGGAAGAGGAAGCGTCTCTTATCAGTCGATCGCGCTACGGGCGCGCTGCGGACATGCTTCTGGTAATGTTTTCTGAATTTTTAAACAATTTAGGGAGTTCTATCTATAAAATATAAAAAGATAGATTCTGCCTCCCTGTTTCGGCTCTAAGATGCGCCGATGATAGGATGACAATGCGTGCAGCATTCTGCAGATGATAAATTTGTGGATGAAAATTTGGTATGGGGACTATATTCATTTGGTCATGCTTTTAGAAAGGGACATTGAGCAAGTGCCTGCCTCGTCATTTCAGTTTAGTATGGTCAATGACTGTAGGACCGCATGCTTATTTTCCAAAGGACACCATGCCCGAAAGTAGCTTGACATCATCGTTTACAAACACAAAAAAAAAAAAAAAAAAAAAAAAAAAAAGAAAAGAAGGGGGAGAGACAGCTGAAGCAGAGTAGAACAGAAACGGTCAAATGTATATGTGAGTGGAGTCTGGACGGATACGTATAAATTTTCAACAATTGTTATTAAGAAACTCTGAATATCAGAATTAGTATGGTACATGGCACTGATATGGGAGGTAGTCCTTGGTCAATGGGTTCATTTGCTTGGCGAATCTACCTTTATGATGAAAATTTGTTCTTGTTATACAGGGTTGCCATGCGTCAGGGAAGTTTAAAAAAAATAAAAAATTCAAGGTCTGGGAATTGTCAGGGAATTTGAGAACTGTCATGGAAATTTGAAAATATAGGCAAATGTCAGGGAATTGTCGGGGAATTTTGAAAACATGAGAATGAATGTTATATATTTTAAAACGTCCATAACATATTACAGAAACTATGACAGAAAGGCCAAATTTCGCGATGAAATGTGTCATGGAAATTTGAAATTATGTCAGGGAATTTTGTTTCCTCAGGTTTGTGGCAACCCTGTTGTGGTTATAACTCATGGCGGGGTTACAATTTCTATCTTTGTAGGTATGACCATGTATGCCTGGCTAGCAAGGGCTCCTACAATCAGCGAATTGACAGAATAGGTATTCTGCCAGTTGAACAGGATGTGAACTAGAATATGTCGCAGGGATTTTGTATGCACATCAATAATTTTAGGAAATAGTATGTTTACACTAGCAGAATCCCCCATTGAAGTTTGATGCTATGGTTTCATATTTGAATATATATCCTGACTCAGATGTAGTTAAACTAAATTATACAAGGGCTTTCAGTTTGGTTTTCCGTTAAGTTATGATGATCATAAAAAGAGATCCTCTGGAAAATTCCAAACTATTGTTACTCAGATTCAGGATATCTTGAAGCATAAACATAGTATCACTTTATGGGAGTCGCAGTCATTTATAGGCTCTTTGAATTTCATGTGTCTGTCTGATGTTGCAGGGCAATCATATTGTTGGAAATTCATCATGCAACATGCGGGTTTAATAGTCCACATCACCACTGTCAATTAAAAATGGAATGAAAACTGGATTTAAAATTGTGGTTAAGTTTTTTCCAGGACTGTAATATAGCTGTCAGCGTGGTCTAAGGGTTATAACGAGGGACTAGGAAACGTGAGGTCGTGGGTTCGATCCTCGGTGGAAGCTGAATTATTTATAAAAGAAAAAACAAGGGTATCTCAATTTTTTTTAAGACCGACTGTGGCTTGCAAAAGCAGATGTTTGCTTGTTTACAGATAGCTCTCCTGCCAAGGATAAGTACTTTGGGGAATACTTTCAGGGTCATTGGACATCGGCCCATTGGCCTGGGTCATTGGTTCAACGGGGCTTTAGTGAGGACATGACATTTTTGTGGAGTACATGTACATGTATTTTCCAATACTGGTAACATGGTTTCTCTGTATATTTGGGGCAAATGGTTGGTGAATAAAGGAGCTGTTCAGATGCGAGCCCACAATAAATCAGTTGTGCAGGTCATCAATAGTCAAACATCCAAATCTTGATGTTTTTAGTTAGGGCGCTTACTCTATAATGTTTTCAGCTCAATATTTTCTTAGGGCTGATCTCATAGCAGGAATTGACAATAGCATTGCTGATAGTTTGTCTTATTTTCAGATGGAGAGTATAGTTTGTCTCATTTTCAGATGGAACGCTTTTGACAGGTGGCACTGGAGGCAGATCAACATCTGGTTCCAGTGCTGAGCCATCTATGGAACTTTTTCGAATTGGAGCCAGACAGCTTTTGAGAGCTGGCGATACCCAGTTGGTGTATCGCCGGGCCTTGGAGCACTTTACTTGTTTCAGAGATACCTATGGCTTTGTTCAGACATGGCTATAAACCTCTCACGGCGGGAAATGCTTCTATCCTTTTTATTCGTATATGTTTAATGCATATAGCACAGCTAATAATTACATTCCAGCACTCCATTTTCAGCATAGGGTGACGGTATGCCAGATTTTGCATCTGTAGAGCTTACTCATGTCTGTTACTTTAATTATGAACTGGTTCTTTTTAGGACAGATTATACCTTTGGAATTTTTGGTTTATTTTGGGTTGGGGAACAAGTTGCGAGTTATGGCAAGCCAGTGCTTCTAAGTGATATACATCATCAGGGGTCAGGTTGGAGCTCAAAATAAGGAGAAGTTTTGGTCCTGATTTTGTGTCTCTCTATGTGTTCTATGTATTAAGGCTTCTCTCTCCCTCAGCTCAAAATAGGGAGAAGTCGGCAAGGTTAGGGAGACTTTTTCTCCCAAATCGCCCTCTTGCTTGACCCCTGATCATATTATGACCGATAAATCATTTAAAGTTATATGAGCATATGCAGGGTCTGCCTGATCATAGTTACATACTCCGCCATTATAGTGATGGTTCGACTTTTAACTAGCTACCAATTTGGTGCTGTATTGAGTAAGGTTGTTTGACTGCTAGGGTTGAGTGTTGCTATTAGACTAGCCTAACTATAAACTTATTGACTTCGCATTGGCAATGCTATATGGTTATACAGGCAGGGCGTTACAGAGCAGATTATCAAACAGGTGGGTCCATGGTCTAACAATACGTTGAGAGATATATAGGATGAAGCATTGAAGTGGGATGTCAGTATGTATGTTTCATACGTGTATAGGTTTAGACCCCTTTCTGGCACATACCTAAGATTTATTTTCAGATGTTTGGATAGTCCGAGATTTATATGTCTATTGGGCATAGAAACGGGCAGTTTTCTGCAAAAGTGCGAGATTATAGTTGCCAGGAGCATTAGGTAGTCTGGTAATAGGGGCATGCATTGGGACCAGCTTATCCATAAAGTACAATATCTGGCTGTCTGTAACCTCAACCTCTTGGGTGATCGTGCTCTATCTAGGTTCCAATGACCTGACATCTGTCGTTACCACAGGTTAGGATAGTAATTTTGCACTAATTCCAAGACTGTCCTAGGACAGTTCATCTATTCTAGTGGATGAAATGGGTAGGAAAAAGGTGTTGCAATGGGAGGCATTTAATGTCTCATGTGTACATAACTGCTGATACACTAGGGATTTACTTTGGAGATGATGTGCATTTGTCTGATGTTGGCAATGATGTGTTACTTCTGGAGTTCGAAGAAGTGTTACGTTTTATATTTTGTGGATAGAATATATGTGACATGTTTCTTTTAAACTGGATGATTGGGAATTCATGTCATTTGTGTTATTCCATTATACAGATCATTACCCATTGTGTTTTTAATTTTACAGCTTGTACATGTTTCTTTATAAACAAGATGTTTGAGCTGCAGTCCGATTCTATTAGTAAGGTACCTAGTTATAGTCTACTTTCAGTCCGAATGGCCGCTTAGCTGACTGTACATTTGCTCCCCAGGTCAATCGCCTACAATATTGAGCACTGCTAACATATGGCGCAATCATGTAGCCGCAGTGCCAGCTGGTGAATCTCACAGGTACCCATTTAATATCCATTTGATTCCCGGGTGGAGAGGAGGTGCGGTTTAGAGACACTGAAGGTGTATCTGAAATTTCTGAGGGACTGGAATTTGAGCTCCTGACTGATAGTCTGGCGTGTTACACTAGACCGCCGCATATTAGAATTTTTCAATTCTAGGCAGTCAGCGTGGTCGAAGGGTTATAACGGTGGCCTAGGAAACGTGAGGATGTGAGTTTGATCCTCAGTGGAAGCTAAATTTTAGCAGAACATTATGCGTCGTTGTAAAGGTATTTTACCATTATGGTATGCGTATAACAATGTATAGCATACTTGATAATCAGTAATACCATGATAATCCGGAATTTTGGGGCGAACAGTGGTTCGTGTGGCGGAAAATTCCGGGGAGATGTATTGATTTATAATGTTTATTGGTTAATATTATTGAAAGTTATTGCTCATTTGTGCATTGTGGAAAAGGAACTGGCTGCCGACCGATCCGTTATTTTAGGAATGCCACTTTGGCTGGCCGACTAATCCAGTGATTGATCCTAACGCTGGGTTTGTCGGTCAGTATTTGGCTGGCCGACTGATCCTGTGATTGATCCTAACGCTGGGTCCGTTGGTCAGTACCCTCCATATGAGGAAAACATCTGTGGAGGGTAGGGAAAGGAGTTGGTATAGGGATTGGTAGGGATTGGACCCTACCGGAGGTGGCCATGGGGATTGGACCCCAGGCCGGAGTTGGTAGCTACCGGAGGTGGCCATGGGGATTGGACCCCAGGCCGGATGTCGGATAGGGATTGGACCCTTCCGGAGAGTATTTGGGGAGTCGCAGCTAGTTCCTTTAAGGATTTAAAATTTACATCTCTGCGGGTTTTTCGCTGCATTCAGAACCATAACTGCCACACTCTTCATGTTAATGAAGGTCAATTTAGATCTTCATATTTTGTTAATAAAAGGTAAAGATGTAATTGTTGTGGGTTTTTCCATTTTAGCCATCATGTAATAATAAAGGCTATTGCTTCAAATAGGCCGATTTATTACTGGCTAAAATGGTAACGTGTTTATAGTTTATTTGTACGCCAGTTTCCGGTAGCACCGGTAGCCGGTGTTTACGTAAATTTCACAACATTGCTACATCGTGTCAGATTTCGCGCCATTGTCTTCGATCCGAAAATATTTTGTAATCTAACACCCACCCACCCACCCTTTTTTCATCTTTTTGAATTTGTTGTAAATATTTTATCATGTATTATTGTTCTTAGTGATGGGTTTTGTTATGTTTGCACATATACCTTAATACACATACATGTTGCTTATCATTGTTTTCTGTGTACTTGGGCTTTTATTTTCATTGCAGGTTGTTTAAGTGGACAGTGGTGTTACTTGCAGACAGCGCTCAGCATGCTACATATTACAGGCCCATTGACCATTGGCCAATTTCCTGTGTAGTTTTTGTATGACGTTTTCCTATTCCTGGTATTCAAGAAAGCAGGTTATCCTAAACCCTGTTGATAAACATTTAGGTTTAATCATAGTAGAGAGCTTAAAAGCAGCTATGCAGTGGACATAGTGTCAGTCAGTGCAATTGTTTTAATATCGGATAAACATTTAGGTTTAATCGTGCTAGAAAGCTTGGAAGCATCTATGCAGTGGACATAGTGTCAGTCAGTGCAATTGTTTTAATATTTGATATTATGGCTGAAATTGTAGTTGGGAAGCATAATTACAATTTTACCTGTTCTGGTGCGGCGGAAAATTCCGGGGAGATGTATTGATTTATAATGTTTATTGGTTAATATTATTGAAAGTTATTGCTCATTTGTGCATTGTGGAAAAGGAACTGGCTGCCGACCGATCCGTTATTTTAGGAATGCCACTTTGGCTGGCCGACTAATCCAGTGATTGATCCTAACGCTGGGTTTGTCGGTCAGTATTTGGCTGGCCGACTGATCCTGTGATTGATCCTACCGCTGGGTCCGTTGGTCAGTACCCTCCATATGAGGAAAACATCTGTGGAGGGTAGGGAAAGGAGTTGGTATAGGGATTGGTAGGGATTGGACCCTACCGGAGGTGGCCATGGGGATTGGACCCCAGGCCGGAGTTGGTAGCTACCGGAGGTGGCCATGGGGATTGGACCCCAGGCCGGATGTCGGATAGGGATTGGACCCTTCCGGAGAGTATTTGGGGAGTCGCAGCTAGTTCCTTTAAGGATTTAAAATTTACATCTCTGCGGGTTTTTCGCTGCATTCAGAACCATAACTGCCACACTCTTCATGTTAATGAAGGTCAATTTAGATCTTCATATTTTGTTAATAAAAGGTAAAGATGTAATTGTTGTGGGTTTTTCCATTTTAGCCATCATGTAATAAATAGAATTTTAGATGAACTTCTTTAAATAAATCTACCATAAGAAGCATTTACTAGAGAAAAGGTAAATTTTAGAATAGTGTAGTTTTGAAACCATTATGATAAATAGAGCATTTGCTCCTATTTATCACAATGGTTTCAAAAAGTGACTTTTTCAGAGGCGTCAAAAGGCGTCAATATGAGGAAATTAGTTAAAAGACGCCTCTATCAGGGAATTAGGGTTAATGTTAGCATGTAACAGGCAACGTGTGAGGAACTTATATTTACCAGTATGCATGTTTACCTACCTGTTATAAGGACTGGGTGTTTGTTCAGAACTAGAAGACTGGTAACAGGTAGACAATGTGTGAGGAACATGTATTTATCAGTATGCATGTTTACCTACCTGTAATAAGGACTGGGTGTTTGTTCAGCATTAGGAGATTGGTAACAGGTAGACAATGTGGAACATGTATTTACCAGTATGTATGTTTACCTACCTGTAATAAGGACTGGATTTTTGTTCAGTACTAGGAGACTGGTAACAGGTAGATAACTTCTGAGGTACATGTATTTACCAGTACATTCTATATATGTTTATCTACCTGTAATAGGGACTGGGTGTTTGTTCAGCACTAGGAGACTGGTAACAGGTAGGCAATGTGTGAGGAACATGTATTTACCAGTATGCATGTTTACCTACCTGTAATAAGGACTGGATGTTTGTTCAGCACTAGGAGACTGGTAAGGAAAGAGAACCTGATCACATCTACAGTGGGCACGATGTCCACATCATCTCCCCCTGACTTCTTCTGGTCCATAGACACTCCAAGAGTCTCTCCTGCAGAAATAATGGTGAAGGAAAGAATTTATAAGTAATGCAAGTAGACTGGATATTAACATTATTCAACCCTCTAAACAGAGGACACATGTGCACTAGCATTTGCAAACAGTGTAGACCAAGATCATAGGGCTCATAGAGGAGCCCTCTGATCAGGGTCTGCAATGTTTGTAATTGAAAAAAATCTCTAGCAAGTTTAAGCCTTTTAATCTGAGTGGACTCTGGCATGTCTATCAAGTAAGTAACTAACAAAGAATACACTGATACAATCTGTGTCAATTCTTACCTATGGTTATGATGGCACCTTTCTCTATGAGGGACTTGGTTGTGGGAACCAGGGCATCCCAAGGCACAAAACCACCTGACTCCATGTCTATGAAATAGCTATAGATTGTCCGGTTCCCTGTGGGCAGTCTCACACCTAAATAAAGCATGGAAAAATCAATACAGTAAAACCCACAAAACCGGGCATTCAATTTAGTATAAATATTGGTCTTGGAGACAGGTGGCAACTTCACTACCAATTTAGAGAGGTTTTACTGTATATAGGAATGCCAGTGAGATTGGAAATTTCTTTCATTTCATTTCTGTACAAGATCAACAAGATTTATCCCATCTCTGATTCATACATTTTTTCTGCATTTTGTTGTAGTTGTTTTTGTTATTATTCTCATACAGTAAAACCCCTTTAATGCGACCACTTCTTGCATAAACATTTATGCCTTTATAAGCAGGTGGCTGCACAATGCAGGATGAAAGTTATGCAGAAAGCCCATATAGGAGCTTTCTGAATAACTTTAATCCTGCATTAAGCTACCAACTTTTTGGTCGCATTAGAGGGGTTTTATGTATATGTTTAATCCCCTAGAGTGATTTGTTTTATTGTATGAAGAGAATGAAAACACTGTTTAACGAATGATAGAGATTATAAACAAATATTTGCAAGCAGTGGAGACCCAGATCAGCCAGATTCTTAAGGATTCTTTTTATATGCGATGACACTTGTGACTGCATGGTATAAGAAGTGCTTTTTGCTAATTTTAGAAGAAACAAGAGATGTCACAGTCACATGACAAATGCCCCCAAAAATTGTACCATGTGACCTTGACATTTGAACCATGGACCAGGGACTTGACACA
Organism: Azorinus chamasolen; assembly: GCA_963576725.1. NCBI lineage: Eukaryota > Metazoa > Mollusca > Bivalvia > Cardiida > Solecurtidae > Azorinus > Azorinus chamasolen. Next base: position 91,535,528 of record OY755235.1, on the reverse strand, counting down.
TCGTCTTTGTAAGGTGAACATTTGTGCCAGGTTCCTTTGAAATCCATTCACAGATAAACAAGTAATTGTACCCTGTGACCTTGACCTTTGACATATGGACCAGGGAGCTGAACACGACGCATCGTCTTTGTCTGGTGAACATCTGTGCCAAGTTATATTGAAATCCATTGACAGATAAAAATGTTACAGACCGGAAAACGAAATTTGTGACAAAGAAATTGTATTCTGTGACCTTGACCTTTGACCCATGGACCAGGGAGTTGAAAGCGACACATCGTCTCTATCTGGTGAACATTTGTGCCAAATAATATTGAAATCCAATGATATATTAAGAAGTTACAGACCGGACACGAAATTTGTGACAAAGTAATTGTACCCTGTGACCTTGACCTTTGACCTATGGACCAGGGAGTTGAAAGCGACACATTGTCTTTGTGTGGTGAACATTTGTGCCAAGTTATATTGAAATCCATTGATAGATAAAGAAGTTACAGACCGGACACGAAATTTGTGACAAAGTAATTGTACCCTGTGACCTTGACCTTTGACCTATGGACCTGGGAGTTGAAAGTGACACATCGTCTTTGTGTGGTGAACATTTGTGCCAAGTTATATTGAAATCCATTGATAGATAAAGAAGTTACAGACCGGACACGAAATTTGTTACAAAGTTATTTTATCCTGTGACCTTGACCTTTGACCCATGGACCTGGGAGTTGAACGCGACACATCGTCTTTGTGTGGTGAACATCTTTGGCAAGTTATATTGAAATCCATTGATAGATAAAGAAGTTACAGACCGGACACGAAATTTGTTACGAAGTTATTTTATCCTGTGACCTTGACCTTTGACCCATGGACCTGGGAGTTGAACGCGACACATCGTCTTTGTGTGGTGAACATCTTTGGCAAGTTATATTGAAATCCATTGATAGATAACGAAGTTACAGGCAGGACACGAAATTTGTGACAAAGTAATTGTACCCTGTGACCTTGACATTTGACCTATGGACCAGGGAGTTGAACGCGACACATTGTCTTTGTGTGGTGAACATTTGTGCCAAGTTATATTGAAATCCATTGATAGATGAAGAAGTTACAGACCGGACACGAAATTTGTGACAAAGTAATTGTACCCTGTGACCTTGACCTTTGACCCATGGACCAGGGAGTTAAACGCGACACATCGTCTCTTTCTGGTGAACATTTGTGGCAAGTTATATTGAAATCCATTGATAGATAAAGAAGTTACAGACCGGACACGAATTTGGGACGGATGGAAGGACAGACGGACAGACGGACGGACATACTAACGGATGGGTAGTTGTGTGACTTTTTCCTTTGATCTTTTCTTGTGTGACTAGTCCCACAAGAAAAACTATTTTTGGTTCTAACTTTGGAAAAGAATGATCTGGAAGCTAACCCTAACCCTAACCCTATGTCCCACAACTGGCCAGGTTAATGTCACAAGAAATGGCCAGGTTAATGTCACGAGAGATGGCCAGGTTAATGATTTTACTTGTGGGACTAGTTAAAAAAAGTCACACAACTACCCTTTCGTGAGTGCGGACGGACAGACGGACTGACGGATGGACAGACGGAAAGACGGACAATGCGATTACTATATGCCCGCCTTTGGGGGCATAAAAAACCACTTTATCATAGTGGTCATCAATAATCTTGAAAAAACAAGATGTGTTTGTGAAACACTATGCCCCCTCAATATGATATTTGACCCTGAAGGATGACCTTGATCTTGACATGTCACTCCTCAAACTGTGCAGCTTCATGGGGTACACATGCATACCAAATATCAAGTCTGTATCTCTAATGGTTCAAACGTTATGGCCAATGTTAAAAGTTGGTGACCTTTGACCATGAAGGATGACCTTGACATGTCACCCCTCAAACTGTGCGGCTTCATGAGATACACATGCATACCAGTATCAAGGCTGTATATCTACTAGTTCAAACGTTATGGCCAATGTTAATGACCTTTGACCTTCAAAGATGACCTTGACCTTGACATCTTACCCCTCAAACTGTGCAGCCAAATGAGAAACACATATATACAAACTATCAAGTCTGTGTCTCTACTGGTTCAAAAATTATGGCCAATGTTAAAGTCTGTGACCTTTGACCCTGACAGATGACCTTGACCTTGACATGTCATCCCACAAAATGTGCAGCTTCATATGATACACATGCACACCAAATATCAAGACTCTATATCTATTGGTTCAAAAGTTATGGCCAATTTGAAGTTGGTGACCTTTGACCCTGAAGGATGACCTTGACATGTCACCCCTCAAACTGTGCAGCTTCATGAGATACACAAGTATGCCAAATATCAAGTCTCTATTATGTACTGGTTCAAAAGTTATGGCCAATGTTAAAGTCGGTGATTTGACCCATATGTTTGACCTCTGACCTTTAAGGGTGACCTTGACCTTTACATGTCACACCTCAAAATGTGCGGCTTTATGAGATACATATGCATGCCAAATATCAAGTTTCTATCTGTACTGGCTCAAAAGTTATGACCAATGTTACAGTTACAGACAAAGAAACAGACAATTTGACCTTTCACCCTGAAGGATGACCTTGACCTTGACATGTTACCCCTCAAAACGTACAACTTCATGAGATACACAAGCATGCCAAATATCAAGTCTGTATCTTTACTTGTCCAAAAGTTATGGCCAATGTTAAAGTCGGTGATTTGACCCATATATTTGACCTCTGACCTTGAAGGATGACCTTGACCTTGACATGTAATTCCTCAAAATGTGCGGCTTTATGCGATACATATGCATGCCAAATATCAAGTCTCTATCTGTACTGGCTCAAAAGTTATGACCAATGTTAAAGTTGCGTTAAAGTTACAGCCAAAAAACAGATAATTTGACCTTTGACCCTGAAGTATGACCTTGAGCTTGACATGTCACCCCTCAAAATGTGCAGCTTCATGAGATACACAAGCATGCCAAATATCAAGTCTCTATCTCTACTGGTCCAAAGGTTATGGCCAATGTTAAAGTCGGTGATTTGACCTATATATTTGACCTCTGACCTTGAAGGATGACCTTGACCTTGACATGTCACCCCTCAAAATGTGCGGCTTTATGAGATACATATGCATACCAAATATGAAGTCTCTATCTGTACTGGCTCAAAAGTTATGACCAATGTTAAAGTTGCTGACAAACAATCAGACAAACAGACAAACAGACAAACAAACAAACAAACAGACAGGGCAAAAACAATATGCCCCCCAGATTTGATCTGGGGGGCATAAAAATAAGCTTACAACAGTTTTTAAAGTTTTATACCTAATGGTGGCTCCACTTCAAACATTTCTCTCATAAAGTTATCAAACTCATTGCAGATGTTGATTTCCCTTTCACCCTTTTCTGGGCCTCGCCCACGCCCTGTGTCTTCTTCATCCATGTCCTCCTGGCGTTTGAAGTTTCCGCCAACACTCCACGTGTAGGCAAATACGTAAAGCTTGCCAAGAATGTTCAGAAGCTGGGCAGGGTTCTTCTGGAGGTAGTACTGGCGCACTCCAGAACTAATTAAACAGAAAACATAATATTATAGAAATAAAAGTTGATGTTATAATAATATTAAATTATTACTGGTTCTAAACTGGTTAAATGGCACATGAAGTAATATTTTCCTAAGCAAACAGAGCAGACCCTGATTAGATGGCTTCTAAAGGAGGATTCTGATCAGGATTTACTCTGTTGCAAAGGTGTAAAAAGGTGTATAAATGGAGTACAGGGTAAAACTGTTTTGTATGACCATTTGATGACTCCAGCATACAAAATATGGTGTAGTTTTATATGATGAAATATAACAAAACAATAGATAAAGCCACCAAAACATATGTTGTGACCACTCTTTAGAATGACCTTGAAACAAATGGCAGAGATATTAAGGAGTTATTCTTGACAAATATTTAACTACACCTCTGTATTACACGTTATAAGTAATCAGACGTATACTTCTGTCTTTATGCTAATTGTACTGAAGTAAGAACATTCTCAAGAGTACTAACACTTGTGTAAGACAGCAAAAACAATCATACATTTTATCTCACATACAATATTCTTTTTTTAAACAATATTGGGGGATATCAATATGTTGTCAGATTTTCTGCGGAAGAATTTTTACAAAAGAAAAATGTACGTTTTAAATGCTACTGTTTAACCCTTTCCACCATAAATACACCTTTCTACGCCACTGTAATAACCACTTCTTGAAACCATTGTGATAAATAGAGCATTGGCTCCTATAGTAGCAAATGCTCTATTTATCACAATAGTTTCAAACTACAAAATTCTAACATTTTACTTTTCTCTAGTAAATGCTCCTTTTGGGTAGATTCATTCAAAGAGGTTGGATCTAAAAATAGCCTATGGAGGAAAGGGTTAAGTATTTCAACACTAATTAATTCTTCATCTGCAATCATCGTCATCTACTTCTATTCTCTAAACAAAGTTCCTTTCTTATTTCTTTGGAAAAAAAAAGTCAAAGTGTCAAACAGTTTGGATCCTGATGAGACACCGCATTATGCAGTGTCTAATCTGGATCCAAACTGTTTGCAAAGTAATCACAGTTTCACTACAAGCAGTTAAAGAGTTTAATATAGAGTAATTCTTTCAGTTGTGTAAAAAACAACAACATTGTAGACAGTTGGTAATCAGAATGGGTTTTTACCTTCAGTTTTAACCCTTTCCCCCATATAAATGTGTTTTCACGCATTTGCAAACAGAGTAGACCCAGATCAGACGGCTCCTAGAGGAGCCGTCTGATCAGCGTCTGCTCTGTTTGCTAATAAAAACTGATATATCTGTTTATTGCTTTCTAAAATATCTACAATGTTCCACCTTCCATATTTCTTTATAATTATTTTGTTAATGAATATTCAGTAGGTATTGAAATTGGGCTAAATATAGAACAGGGAAGGGTTAACACATTCTCGTATTAACCCTTTCTCTGTTGCATATTCATGTTAGAAATAATGAAATCATGAATGTTTATCACTTATCAGCTCTACTTTCATATTCATTATTTGCATAGTGTACACAGTATTTTAGGTATTGGTGGAAACCGTAGAGTCGGATCTATCATAATTTTATAAGCAAACAGAGCAGCACCTGATCAGACAGCCCCTACAGGAGCTGTCTGATCTGGGTCTACTCTGTTTGCAAAGGCCTGAAAAAGCATTTGAATGAGGGAAAGGGTTAAGAATACACATTAACCCTTTACCTCAAAGAAATGCCTTTTCATGCCTTTATAAACATGGAAGACCCAGACGAGATGACTCCTGTAGGAGTTGTCTGATCACATTCTGCTCTGTTTGCTTATGTTATTAAACAGATCTAATTCTACACTTTCTATTGTGGCTAAAACATCCCGTGTTAATAAAATTCAGCTGATTAATATTCATGATGTCATATTCCTTACATGAATATTCATGGGGTAAATGGTTAATAGACCCAAATTAATAGTTGTTGTTGATTATACTCTGCTTATACCAATCAACACACCAATATCCTCTGAAGCCATTCAATCACACAGTGCAAAATAATACATGAACAGTAAAACCTCTCTATAACTATCACTAAATTACATCAAGTATTTTGTGTTAAAGGCAGGTGGATGCTTAAAGTAAGGTGAAAGTAAAACAGAACGCTCCTATAGGAGCGTTCTGTTTTACTTTCACCTTGCTTTAAGCAACAACCTGCCCAAAATACCAACTAATTAACACAAATTTAGTGGTTGTTATAGAGTTTTTACTGTATATGACTTCTGTGTGAATACTGTTGATATTGAGGGAAAAATTAACCCTTTGAATGCAGGAAATGCAACAATGTAGACCCAGATCATAGGGCCTCTGATCAGAGTCTGCAACGTTTGTTATTTAAAATCCTTTTCAAAATTGTACTCTCTCATACCAATTATATCGTTAACAAGATGTGTTTGTGAAACACTATGCCCCCTCAATATGATATTTGACCCTGAAGGATGACCTTGATCTTGACATGTCACTCCTCTACCTGTGCAGCTTCATGGGGTACACATGCATACCAAATATCAAGTCTGTATCTCTAATGGTTCAAAAGTTATGGCCAATTTTAAACGTTGGTGACCTTTGACCATGAAGTATGACCTTGACCTTGACATGTCACCCCTCAAACTGAGCGGCTTCATGAGATACACATGTATACCAGTACCAAGGCTGTATATCTACTGGTTCAAACGTTATGGCCAATGTTAATGACCTTTGACCTTCCAAGATGACCTTGACCTTGACATGTCACCCCTGAAACTGTGCAGCCAAATGAGAAACACATATATACAAACTATCAAGTCTGTATCTCTACTGATTCAAAAGTTATGGCCAATGTTAAAGTATGTGACCTTTGACCCTGAAAGATGACCTTGACCTTGACATGCCACCCCACAAAATGTGCAACTTCATGAGATACACATGCATACCAAATATCAAGACTATATCTCTATTGGTTCAAAAGTTATGGCCAAATTGAAGTTGGTGACCTTTGACCCTGAAGGATGACCTTGACATGTCACCCCCCAAACTGTGCAGCTTCATGAGATACACAAGTATGCCAAATATCAAGTCTCTATCTGTACTGGTTCAAAAGTTATGGCCAATGTTAAAGTCGGTGATTTGACCCATATGTTTGACCTCTGACCTTGAAGGATGACCTTGACCTTGACATAATACCCCTCACAATGTGTGGCTTAATGAGATACATATGCATGCCAATTATAAAGTTTCTATCTGTACTGATTCAAAAGTTATGACCAATGTTAAAGTTACAAAGAAACAGACAATTTGACCTTTGACCCTGAAGGATGACCTTGACCTTGACATGTCACCCATCAAGACGTAAAGCTTTATGAGATACACAAGCATGCCAAATATCAAGTCTCTATCTTTTCTGGTCCAAAAGTTATGGCCAATGTTAAAGTCGGTGATTTGACCAATATATTTGACCTCTGACCTTGAAGGATGACCTTGACCTTGACATATTACCCCTCAAAATGTGCGGCTTCATGAGATACATATGCATGCCAAATATCAAATCTCTATCTGTACTGAGTCAAAAGTTATGACCAATGTTAAAGTTGCGTTAAAGTTACAGCAAAAAAACAGATAATTTGACCTTTGACCCTGAAGGATGACCTTGACCTTGACATGTCACCCCTCAAAATGTGCAGCTTCATGAGATACACAAGCATGCCAAATATCAAGTCTCTATCTCTACTGGTCCAAAAGTTATGGCCAATGTCAAAGTCAGTGATTTGACCCATATATTTGACCTCTGACCTTGAAGGATGACCTTGACCTTGACATGTCACCCCTCAAAATGTGCGACTTTATGAGATACATATGCATACCAAATATCAAGTCTCTATCGGTACTGGCTCAAAAGTTATGTCCAATGTTAAAGTTGCTGACAAACAAACAGACAAACAGACAAACAGACAAACAGACAAACAAACAAACAAACAAACAGACAGGGCAAAAACAATATGCCCCCCAGATTTGATCTGGGGGGCATAAAAATCATATGCCATTCCACTTTGAAAATTCAGTATTCAAAGAGTTCAAGATATACAAATACAGTAAAAACCCTCTAAACCAGAATTGAAGTAGAGAAGAATTTCGATACTGTAAGCAGGTGGCTGCTTAATGCAGGGTGAAAGTCATGCAGAAAGCCTTTCTACATAACTTTCACCCTGCATTTAGCTGCTACCGGAATTCATACTTATTTAAATTTCCTGTTTGGAGAAGTTTTACTGTACCAAAACAACTAGCCATGTGTTCATAGGACACAGAGCACTGGCTATTTTTGAGCTTTGGTCTGGTATGGTCTATGACAAGACCTGCAATACCCATGTTTCTGGAGGGACCTTCACAATAGTTCCAAGATGCAGAAGGACCATCCTATAAAGTTATGCATGACATAAACAGATTTAACAGATAAACTGCAAATTTAAATCCCCATTAAATTTAAATAACCCATTACCTCATAGGCTATATTTAAACCTAGCTGCTTTGAACAGATCTATCGAAAAGGAGCATTTACTACAGAAAAGGGAATTTTTAGAAACGTGTAGTTTAGAAACCATTGTGATAAATAGAGCAATTGCTCCTATGGAACAAATGCTCTATTTATCACAATGATTAAAAAAGTGACTTTTACAGAGGCGTCAAAAGGCGTCAGTATGAGGGAATGGGTTAACCCTTTCCTGATTACTGTCTGATAGAGAGTCACATCTACATCTCAACAAAAGTGAAAAACAAAAGAAGATGCCTGAAAAAAATAATAATTTTACAAACACTGCACGGAATTTGTGCAAATTTACAGCACATAAATCACCTATAACTCTTCAGAATCAACATAACTCTATTTTTGAAAGAGAAAAACAACAATTCTTCAAAACCTCCATCAATGCTCAACATAAAACAGGAAACACTTTGAACTCTGAGAACTCTGAACCCTGCAACTAGAACAATGCTACATACGAAGCAACTGCCCATGCCCGAAACTGTTTTCGTTGAATCTCTTCAGTTGATTTTTGAACAAACTCCCTAAATGATATCGTTCTTATTTTTTTTGCTGTAAAGGCACTAGCAAACTGCGCTAGCTTACTGAACTGGAAAGCCGCCTTCTGTTTTCTTCTAGCACTGCATAAAACATTGTGGAAGACATACAATAAATGTGCACTGCAACCACCAACTAACTTATTGTTGAAATGCAATATGTATGATGTGCAATAAAGAATACACGTTACATTAATTCAGGTAATTAACCCTTTCCCTGTTTAATATTCATGTAAGAAATAATTACATGAATATTTACTAACTGAAATTTTAAAATAGCATAATATTATATACACACAATATTTTGGTATAAACTATAGAATCAGATCTACTGTATATTATTCCATAAGCAAACAGGGCAGACCCAGATCAGACAGCTCCTACAGGAGCTGTCTGATCTGAGTCTTCTCTGTTTGCAAAGGTGTGAAAAGGCATTTCTATGAAGGAAAGGGTTAAAATAACCATGCTATCAGTATAAATGTATATACAAAATTACAATATTCTCCCAGTGAAAGCATCATTTGACACAGCTGTGTGTATAAATATGATACACATATTTGTGAACAGAAATCTTATAGTAAATATGATTTTAAAATATGTGAAAGCAACACCATAAAAATATGATTGTCTAAATGTAACCAAAGCAGTTCTGATTGGCTGTCAAAAGTCATGTGATAGCCACACCACAGTGCTGTGCCAGGTCTTACTTTTGCAATTCTTCAGCCTCCTTCAAAAGTTTCAGTGTATCTATGCTGGTGCTCGTTTTTCTGTACAACGACATTGGGCTTATTACATGCAAAATGTGACGCACAAAAAGCATAAAGAAGGCAAGATACAAATGGAGTTGTGTTTCTTTTAGAACAGCCCTCGCATTAAAGATATACAGTTGAACTATATCTCGAACTTCAAGGGACTATACAAATTACTTAGAAATAACAAAGGTTGAGTCATCTGATTTCTAATCTAGGCAATTTCTCAAGTTCACAGCTTAATGCAGGTCTAAAGTAATGCTGAAAGCTTTCAGCATTACTTTCAACCTGCATTAAGCTGTCATGCGTTTCTAGATATGCTTATTTATACATTTTAGAACAACTTTTAACCTTTATTTCAAGTAATCCTGAAGTTCGAGTTAGCCGAGTTTGAGATATCTAAGTTCACCTGTATTCATATAAACAAAGCCTCTTTATAATTATAACCTTTACCTGATAAATATATAATTTTCTTATAATGTTATATAAAGTAAGTGATAACACTGCTATGACAATTAGTATAGTATCAAAACTAAGATATTCTATGAGCAAACAGGGCAGACCCTGATCAGATGTCTCCTACAGCAGTCATCTGATCTAGGTCTACTCTGCAAAAGCATCACCTCTGCCAGGTAAAGGGTTAAACCAGATCTAGAATGCTCATAAATGGTGTATATTTATATATTAATAAAGATATTACATGTGTGGTTGAAATAAAATATTATATGAGTAAAAAATGATAACAAAACCATAAAAATAAAACAAAATCCAAGAGTAAGATGGGCAAATCACTACAAAATATTAGGAACAAAGACATGTGGTTAAGTGAAGGGGATTGGCCTAACCCTTTCCCTCATATAGACAATTTTTAGCACCTTTGCAAACAGAGTAGGCCAAGATCAGAAGCTCTTGTCTACTCTGTTTGTTAATAGAATAAGAAAGATATATGGTTCTATACAGTTTCTGAAAATCCATTTCATTATCCAATATACAAGTTCAGGTAATGAATAGTCGTGGAGTAGTGAATTCTTGTATTCATGAGGGAAACGGTTAAGCACTCTATGGTAAAATTCATGCCAATCTTTGAAAACGATTTGGATCCTGGTGAGATATTATTTCTGTCTACATTTCATCTAAATTCAGACCAGCTGGCATTTGGTTCATGTTCTTGAGACAAAAGATACATACAGTAAAACCCCACTAAACTGTAAATTCAGAATAAATACTGGTCTTGGAGACAGGTGGCAGCTTTCTGCATGACTTTCAACCTGCATTAAGCAGCCACCTGCCTAAAAGTATCTAATTTTTTCTTTACTAGAATTCCAGTTTACAGAGGTTTGACTGTATTCATGGATTTTGTTTTTACAAAAGCAATGGCTTTGAAATGCAAAAAGGCTAATCCTTTATCTTATAACTATTATTATACAGGAATTGATGACTTCATAATTATTACTAAAAGAATTATAATAATTGTTCTGGCATGAAAAACACTAACTTTTGGCCAATAAAATGCAACCAAATCAGACTGATAAGACGGTTCCTACAGGAGCCATCTGATCTGGGTCTTCCCTGTTTGCAAAGGCATGAAAAGACATTTCTATCAGGTAAAGGGTTACACAATTTGCAACTTTTGTATTGGTGCATTAAAATAATTACCTGGCACTGCTTTTTGAGCTTGTGGATGGAAGTTTTTCCTCAATTCGTTCCATATCATCTTTGGGCTTCAGTGCTTTTCTTCCTGGCCGCCGCCGACCTTTCTGTCTCGAGGTCCGTCCAGAGCTGCGACTAGAGGTTCGGCTCTCAGTTCTGGCATCACCAGGATCCAAATGATTCTCTTCTTTGTCTGCAGTTATATCAATGATCTGATTTAGTTCAATGTAAATATTATATAAAGGAAATGTTGAAATTTCCAAAAATGAACTACTAGTATTTATTAAACATTTAACCATTCTATTAACCAAATGTTTTTATTACTCTGCCATCTTTGAATATTATTTAGGCAAATCTTTACAAAAATATACAGGATATGTTGAAATGATTTTCCTAAGCAAAAGCATTGAGCATGCAGGCATATATTTTCCATGGCAAACAATGTAGACCCAGATGAGAGAGCTCCTATAGGAGCTCTCTCATCTGGGTCTACACTGTTTGCAAATGCAACTATTAGTTGTTACTGGCGGGCTATGGGTTAATCTGATAAAATGTAATACAGCATCTATTGGATGCAGAAGTCCCAACTCTGCCATTATTGTCTTCAATACATTGAAGCCCTTAATGAAGCCTTATATTCAAGATTTTTTGTAGGACAGAACTTTTTGTTTGCCAGTGGTCTTACTTTTCAAAGGAACAACTGTCAGTATGAATGATAGACTTAAAAAAATAAATATGTATTTGTCCTTTGTGATGTGGAATATTACAATGTCTTAAGCAGTCATCAAAAAGGACTAATTATGGGTCTGTAAGGCAGGTGGTAGCTTAATGCAGGACAAAGGTACTTCAGAAAGCTCCTATATAGGAGCTTTCTGACATACTTTTGCCCTGCATTAAGCAACCACCTGCTTTTTAAATGTTCGTATGTTCAATAAATTAACCCTTTCCCTCATATAAACATGTTTTCACACATTTAGAAACATAGTAGACCCATATCAGATGGCTCCTAGTGGAACCCTCTCATCAGGGTCTGCACTGTTTGTCATGTTACACTTTTTAGACATTTTAGACATGTTAGACATTCTTTGACTTGTTTGAATTATGGAATAGTCCATTTGAAAAGTCAGCGTTGTAAGGGTTAAACTATAATTATAGGCATTACTATCATGTTTAACTTTTTACATACATATTTATCCCTAAATAACTTTGAATGGAATTGAGGTTATGGTCCAAAGTTAATGATTCTGAAAGGTTTCAAAGAAATATAACTTCGCGAAAATGCATGATAAGGTTTCACTTCTTCAGATTCATGTAAGATATAACTACATGTAGTTCAAAATATGTAGAATTTACACACAAGGTTAAAGTTTCAGGACATATGAATGTTTGAATGTAAATATTAATCCTTTACTCCATAAATACGCCTTTCTACGCCTTTGCAAACAGAGTAGACATAGATCAGACGGTTCCTATATATAGGAGCCTTCTGATCAGGGTCTGCTCTGTTTGCTTATGATATAATATAGATATGATTCTACAGTATCTGCCATGGCCAAAAATTCCTGTGTCCATGTGCTATTACAGTATATCAAATTAATCTGATTAACTTTCATGACGTCATTATTTCTGACATGAATATTCATGGAGGAAAGGGTTAAGACAAGGGAAACTCTACATGTCCTTTACTTTGTTAACCCTTTACCTTATTAAGACCCTTTGTGATGCCTTTGCAAACAGAACAGACTTCTGTAAGACCCCTCTGATCTGGGTCTACCTTGTTTGCAAATGACAGCCAGCTCATTTCCCGCATTCAAAGGGTTAACCCTTTCCTTGTTCTATGTTTATTCCAAACAATACCTACTGAGTATTCATGGAAAAATAGTTATAATGAGATATTGACTGTGGAACATTCTAGCCATTTTAGAGAGTAAAGAAACAGATCTTTCAAATTCCATTAGCAAACAGAGCAGACCCTGATCAGACGGCTCCTATAGGAGCTGTCTAATCTGGGTCTACTCTGTTTGCAAATGCATGAAAACACATTTGTATAAAGGAAAGGGTTCAAGATATATTTCGTAAGATATATTTCTCCAAATACATAAGCCATGTGTCAACCAGTCTGGATCCTAATGATACGCCAAGATACTCAGTATCTCATCTGGATCCAAACAAAATTTTCCCTTAGCACACTAATATAATAAAAAGATGCATCCAGAATCATGTGATTTGATTTAAAAAACTCAGACAGATAAGAAAAGCTAACTGAATCAAGGATTCAGCTAAAAGAATTCTAAACAGTACACAAAGAGACAAATAATATGTCTTGTGTTAAACTATAATAATGCACATATTTGGGAGCCCAAACAAGAAATTCATGTCTTACACTAACCAATACATCTGAATTAAGTCAATCAAATATCTAATACAGGAACAACAGAAACTACAACAATGAATTCAGTCACATCAAGTCATATCACAGGCATTGATATACAGTAAAACCCCGCTAATGCGACCACCTAAAAAGGTATAATTCTGGGTGCTAGATGCAGATGGTAGCTTAATGCAGGACAAAAGTAAGGCAGAAAGCTCCTAGGAGCTTTCTGCATTACTTTTGTCCTGCATTAAGCAACCACCTGTTTATAAAGACACCCATGTCGATTTATTAAGTGGTCGCATTAGAGGGGTTCTACTGTATATAGGAGTGTTCCAATGTGGGAGTGTAATCATGCAATAATGATCGTTTCATGCACAATTTTTTATTACCAGCAACAACTTACATGATAGAGACTCCTTTTTTCTTTTCATTCCTTGTGAACAGAGTAGACCCAGATCAGACGACTCATGTAGGAAATCCTGCCTGAAGAGGGTCTGCTTTGTTATGCAGATGGAATTGTATAGATCGGAATCTACATTTTCTGCCATGGACTAAATATCATGTGTTTATACGGTAGATATGCCAGTATAAAAGTTCAGCTAATAAATATTCCTAGTGTCTTTATTTCTTACATAAATAATTATCAGGAAAAGGGTTAACCCTTAATTCTAATCCATGAATATTCATGTAAGGAATGATGACATCATGAATATTAATGAGCTTAATTTTTAAAATGGTATATGAAAACATGAATTTTAGCAAAAGTAGAAACTATAGAATCATATCTATATTATTCCATAAGCAAACATAGCAGATCCTGATCAGATGGCTCCTATAGGAGCCATCTGATCAGGATCTACTCTGTTTGCAAAGACGTAGAAAGGCATATTTTGGAGTAAATGGTTAAATGATCTCAACACAAAGAAATTTTTGTCTACAAAAATTGTCACCAGTTACAATTCTAAAAGTGCATTTTCTTCCATTTCTTTCAATAGAAACCCCTCCTGTCAGAAGAAGTACCATAACGGGGATCTAACTTTATCCAGAATGAAATGAGACAAACCTTTAGAAACACAAACACAGAATGCAAACACAGGGGAACTACGGTAATTTATATCCCCATAAAAAGTCTGAAAATCTAATGAAAATTACATGTACAGAATAAAGTAAAATGTGTGACAATCATATTGAAATAAGGAGAATCGCTTAGAAAATGTGAAGGGAAACTCATAGGCTGCAAAAAGAGATGCTACAGTACTGCTCACATGAAATATTACACATGGTGCAGTAAATTGGAAATTTCTGCAGTTTACTGTCAGTTAACCCATTCCCTCATAGTGACGCATTTTGACCCATTCCCTCATAGTGACGCATTTTAACACCTTTGTAGAAGTTACTTTTTGAAACCATTGTGATAAATAGTGCATTTGCTCCATAGGAGCAAATGCTCTATTTATCACAATGGTTTCAAAACTACACAATTCCAAAAATTTCCTTTTTTTCTAGTAAATACATGTTGTACTCCTTTTTGGTAGATTTATTCAAAGAGGTTGGGTCTAAAATTAGTCTATGAGGGAATGGGTTAATTGAAAATAATTCTAATTACACCAATTACAGTTATTTGGAAAGACAGACTTAGGCAAGTAGTGCAGACCCAGATCAAATAGCTCCTTCAAGAGCTGTTTGATCAAGATCTACACTATTTGCTACTATGTCAGTCTAAATCAAAATTATCAAAATGATACCAGTTTTAATTATTCAACTTTACAAACAGGTAAGGAGAGATAGGGTGTCCAAATAAAAAGCGTAGTTAGAATAGTTTACGACTGAATGACAGTGTAACATTTCGAGTATAACAGTACATTATGGTGAAGTTCACTACATGACACATCTATTTAACCTGCATGTCTCCGGCTTCTCCTACGCGCAATTGAAAGGCTATCTGCTGGATCTAGAATTCAATAATGTAGCAAAGTTGCAAGTATCATATATGTGCTTCCAAACAAAAACATCTATCTAATATATATATATTTGAAGGCACCTTTATATTGACCCATTGTCTCCTATTGACGCCTTTTGACATCTCTGTATAAGTCACTTTTTGAAACAATTGTGACAAATAGCGCATTTGCTCCATAGGAATCACAATGGTTTCAAAACTACAAAATTCTAAAAAAATTCCTTTTCTCTAGTAAATGCTCCTTTTCTGTAGATTTAGTCAAAGAGATTGGGTCTAAAAATAGCATATGAGGGAATGAGTTAACACTTTCAATACTGAATATTTCTAGTGGAATGGCATGCTTGCTGAAGGACAGTGCAGAACCTGACCAGAGGGCTCCTCTATCAAGAAAGTCTTTAGGGCTTACATTACAGAAAACAAGGCCATGTTTGTATATGCAAACAGCACCTGTCTAGCTCTCTGCACCCCCCCCCCCCCCCTTTCCAATCACTCACTTTCATAACTGCCTCTAAGTAGTGTCTACCCTGTTTGCCACTCTTCAAATTTAATCGTATATTGCCCATGACCATCGAAAACAATGCAGAATTTTATAAGATGCTGTGTTTAGATGCTGATATGAAAATATATTATGGCCCCTTTTCCAATACCCCACAGCATTTTATCTTTCAGTCATTGTATGATCCCACACCCCCACATCCCCTCCAGTTTCACTAATTCTGCATCAGGCTCTTATACATACAGAGGATAGAAAAGGCTCAGAGGATAGAAAACTTTTTGCTTGAGTCTTTAGTTCATTCAAAAGAATCTAATTGGTCTGATTTAAGATAATTAGATACTGGAGAATGGACTCAGACTTTTATAAGTTTTATAACCTTGAATCCAGGTATCATATCTTAGTTATGACAATTGTCTATATCAAATCAAAATTATTCTGACTTCTCAGTGGTTCTCAAATGTAATAACACTTAACTCTTTTCCGGTTCTGTATTTAGTCCAAATTTCATTCCAATACCTCCAATTCCATTCCAATGAAATATGTATGGTGGAATATTGTAGCCATTTTAGAAAGAAAAGAAACAGTTCTATCAAATTCCATCAGCAAACACAGCAGACCTTGATCAGACAGCTCCTATAGGAGCCGTCTGTCTGGGCTACTCTGTTTACAAATGCGTGGAAAACCATTTATATGAAGGAAAGGGTTAATAGATTCGATATAGATGTCATATATATGATTACCTTACCTAACTGGTTGAGTGCAGGAAATCAGTGTACTGGCCTTTGCAAACAGTGTAGACCCAGATCAGAGGATTTCAAAAGAGTATATTTGACATTCAAAAGCCTCTCTCAAATTATATTTTTCCATAATTATATACTGACTCTTATCGTTAACTCTTTGCACGCTAGCGGCGAAACTGTGATTACCTATGCAAACAGTTTGGATCCAGATGAGACGCCGCATAATGCAGCATCTCATCAGGATCCAAGCTGTTTGTCATCTTGACCACATTTTTGCATAGAAATAAGAGAAAGTTTATCTTAAGATTTGAAGCAGACGACAATTGTTGCAGACGAAAAATTATTTATCGTGCAAAGAGTTCAACAATGATGGACCATTCCACTTTGAATATTCAGCATTCAAACAATTAATCTGCATAAAAATGGTCTGTCGTACATTTGCAACAGAAGTAAATATAAGAAGACATTCACACCATATGCAAATAGAAAATACACACAAGCATGAAGTTGACTGGCCCCGTATCATTAAAGCTACAGATTATATGGTAATCAGTGAATAAATAAAATACATTATCCCTTTACTCCATAGATATCCCTTTTTATGACTTTGCAAACAAAGTAGACCCAGATGAGATAGCTCCTGAAGAAACTGTCTGACCAGGGTCTGCTCTATTTGCATACAAAATAATACAGGTCTGATTCTACAGTAAATGTTGCTGTCGGGATAAAAAATGTTTTTGATCATAGTGCCATGATGAAAATTCAGTCAACCCTTTCCCTGTTGTGTGTTTATTCCAAATTTCAATACCTACTGAATATTCATAAACAAAATAGTTATAATAAAATATGGAAAGTGGAACATTGCAGCCATTTTAGAAACTAAAGAAACAGATCTATCAAATTCCATTAGCAAACAGAGCAGACCCTGATCAGATGGCTCCTCTAGGAGCCGTCTGATCTGGGTCTACTCTGTTTGCAGATGCGTGAAAACATGTTTATATGAGGGAAAGGGTTAATGGTATCATAGTGTCATTATGTTTACATGAATATTCATGGAGTAAAGTTTATACAGGTGATTTACACATGATATTACATAGGTGATATACATAGGAGCTGTGACAAACGGGCTCTCAGAAATTGAAAACATTGCCATCATACAGTATAACCTGTTCTAATTTGCCATCAAAAAGAGGTCTAATGTAATGCAGGTGGGTGCTTAATACTGGTCAAAAGTAATGCAGAAAGCTCCTTTTGTCCTGAATTAAGCAACCATCTGCATTTTAAGACTATGTTCAATAAATTAATGGCCGCTTAACTCTTTCCTCCATAAATACGCCTTTCTATGCCTCTGTAATAGTCACTTCTTGAAACCGTTGTGATAAATAGAGCATTTGCTCCTATAGGAGCAAATGCTCTATTTATCACAATGGTTTCACACCACAAAATTCTAAAATTTTCCCTTTCCTTAGTTAATGCTCCTTTTTGGTATATTTATTCAAAGAGGTTTGATCTAAAAATAGCCTATGAGGTAATGGGTTAAGGCAGGTTTTACTGTAGATGAAATCTGGTCTAATCAGGGTCTCACTATTTGGTCATCCTTTAGAGTCAACAGAGTTTTGTACATTTATGCTGCCAAAACAGTGTGGTGTCTGGTAAGATGGCATATTAACATATCATCATTATTCTAAGAAACAAAATGCAATAGACAGATACTTGGGTGTAGAAGTTTTATAATGTCTGAGGGCCATTTCATCAACATGTAATAATACAGGTGATACACCGGTATATATCATACATTTTGTGTTAATTAATTTTTAACCCATTCCCTCATATTGACCCCTTTTGATGCCTCTGTAAAAGTCAATTTTTGATACCACTGTTATAAATAGAGCATTTGCTCTATAGGAGCAAACAATCTATTTATCACAATGGTTTCAAAACTATACAATTCTAAAAGTTTACTTTTCACTAGTAAATGCACCTTTTTGATAGATTTATTGAAAGAGGTTGAGTCTAGAAATAGCCTATGAGGGAATGGGTTAAATCTTTGGTCTTTTTAGTCATGTTTGAACTAAATATATGTGTATACTGGCTATCTAAAAGTAGAACATGTATGTTTCCAGGTGTACATTTACATAATACATTTAATTCTATCCTTAACCCTGTCTCTTGGAGACGATTCTAAAAAGTGGTCACAACATAGGGTTTGGTGGAGAAAGGACGATTTTTGTATTTGAATATTCATCGATATCTGTTGCTCTGACGTTTAATTGTGCCACAGATTCTATTTATGCTATTTTTTGTAAAGTCAAATTACAAATCCTGAGTTTAACCTATTCCTCCATAGGCTATTTTTAGATCCAACCTCTTTGAACAAATCTACCGAAAAGGAGCATTAACTAGAGAAAAGGAAAATTTTAGAATTTTGTAGTTCTGAAATCATTGTGATAAATAGAGCATTTGCTCCATAGCAGCAAATGCTCTATTTATCACAATGGTTTCAAAAAGTGACTTTTATAGAAGCATAGAAAGGCGTATTTATGGAGGAAAGTGTTAAAGTTTGCAAACACTGGTGCCTGTACATGTACTGACCAATTGGCTAGCAGGACCCAATCTTTAGCAACACACTATACTCTGAGACATTTTGTTTGCACTGCATGACAATTTGTACAAAGTTTTATGTCTGGCAATTAACCCTTTCCTTCATATAAACGCATTGTCTTGCATTTACAAACAGAGTAGACTACAAGATCAGAGCCTATACTACTTGCTTCATACATAAACCCTTTCCCTCATATAAACGCCTTTTCGTGGATTTGAAAACAGAGTAGACTCAGATCAGATCTGAGATGGGTCTTCTTTGTTTGCAAATACATTAAAATGCATTTATATGAGAGAAAGGGTTAAGTCAACTTGTACTTAATGGGAAAATAATTGAAAGTATTAAAACATCTTGATCAGAAAGTTCCTGCAGCATTTGGGTTAGCACAGTTTGCAAATGTTCGTAAAATAATTTGATGTTTCTGGAAAGTTATGTAAAGAAAATGTATGCAAAATGTCTCTGCAAATGGGGCTCCTATGTGGTAACTTACCATGTTGTATATATATATGATCAGTTGACTAACTATCTATCCTGAATATAAATACATTAACCCATTTGTGCCAAGTATCCCATAAATGGACATAGGCAAACAGTGCAGACCTAGATCAGAGGGTCCCTTAACCCTTTCCTCCATAAATACACCTTTCTATGCCTCTGTAATAGTCACTTTTTGAAACCATTGTGATAAATAGAGCATTTGCTCCTAAAGAGCAAATGCTCTTCTTATCACAATGGTTTCAGAACTACAACATTCTAAAATTTTCCTTTTCTCTAGTTAATGCTCCTTTTCGGTAGATTTATTCAAAGAGGTTGGATATCTAAAAATAGCCTATGAGGGAATGGCTTAAAGGAGCCCTCTGAACAAGGTCTGTACTGTTTGCTGAAACTACCAATTTCAAAATGGCTTATTCCAGCAAATGTTTTGTTTGCTTTGCCCCCTTCACATGAAAAATAGATGCGTTCCATAGTAAGACTTGGATGGGTTCACCTTCAATAATATGGGAGTAAATGGGTTAAAACCTCTTTAAGATGACCACCTTAAAATAAGTCTCAATATTGCTCGCTATTAAGACAGGTTGCAGCATAAAGGAGGACAACCAATAAGCTGGAAGCCTTCAAAGTGGCCTCCACCATTACTTTCATTTAGCATTTAACCCTTTCCCTGTTCAATATTCATGTAAGAAATAATGACATCATAAATATTTATTCGCTGATTTTTTATAATTTTTATAATGGCATATCTACAAAGGTCTTTTTGGTAGATACTGTAGAGTCAGAACTAGTCTTAATTTCATAAGCAAACAGAGCAGACCCAGATCAGATGGCTCCTATAGGAGCCATCTGATCTGGGTCCTCTCTGTTTGCAAATGCACGAAAAGGCGTTTATATAAAGGAAAGGGTTAATCTACCACTTACTATAATCCTTTACCTAATAAATATTCATGAAAGAAATAATACTTCATGAATAGTAATTAGCTAAATCTAAAGTTTTATAACGGAGTATAAACCAAGGATTTTTTGGCTATGACACATGAAGTAGAATCAGATCGTTATTATAACAGATGCATACAGAGTAGACCCTGATCAGACAGCTCCCACAGGAGCTGTCTGATCTGGGTCTACTCTGTTTGCAAATGCATAGATTTTTGTTTCTTATCAGGTAAAGAGATAATACATCCCTATGTTTATTTACTTGGTAGTCATGATAAAGAGGTACCCTTGTATTGACAGAAGCATGAGACAGATCTAGCCTAGATCAAACCCTCTGTTACCTTCTTTATCACTGGATACAGTTGACACCTTGTCTGAAATTTTCATCATTTATTTACGTGAAACTTACCACAAAATACAACACACAGCAAACAATACGTAATACATGTACATGTAAAAAGCTGACAGGAAGACCAGAGAAGCTAGATGTGTTTGTAAAACACTATGCTGCAAACAAGACTTTTAAAGTGCTTTGTTCTATAGTTAAAGTTTCAAACAGACCAACAAACAGACAGGCCAAAAACAAAAGCCCACATCTAAATCATGGGGATATAAATATGATCCTTCCCGTGTATTGACATGAGTAGTTTTTAACCTTTTTAGCATACTCTAGAAACAAATTTCATGTAATTTTCTTGAGATCAGAGTAATGAGTGTCATTTCCTTAGTTTTGAATACATGGAGGCACATTCTGAAGTATTACAAAAATCATAAAAGTGCATAACCTTTTAGGCCATGACTATTCAAGAAATAATGACATCATGAATATTAATGAAATTAATTTTTATAAAGGCTAATGAACACAAAAGAGTTTGGCCATGTCAGAAACTGTAGAATTGGATCTACATGTATATCATTCCATATGCAAACAGAGTAGACTCTGATCAGGAGCCATCTGATCTGGGTGTACACTGTTTCAAAGGTGTAGAAAGGCGTATTTATGGAGTAAAGGGTTTAAAAGTCTAAATAACTACCCTAAGAACCCAATGTCCCCTAAGAACCCAATGTCATCAGTATATAAAGCTATGGAATTCAGTTTGGCACCAATTTGATAACTTTGACGAAGTAGCAAATAACGAAACCTGATCAAACAGCAAAACTGTTTGACCATGCTTTATTCCATTTTTGAAAAGAAATGAAGGAAATATTATCTTTCTGTAGTGCAGCAGACCACAGAATTTGCAGACAACAATTATTTAGCATGCACAGATTTAAGGTAACTTGTTATAGATGACCATCTACAGAAGATATTTTATGAAATAGCCCTTTACTCCATGAACAATCATGTATTTAAGAAATATAATGCCATCATGAATATTAATTAGATTGATTGTTACCATAGTATATGGACACAAGAATGTTTTGCTACGGCAGTAACTGTAGAATCATATCTATATTATATCATAAGCAAGAAGAGACTTCTCCTACAGGAGCCATCTGATCTGGGTCTACACTGTCTGCAAAGGTGTAGAAAGGTGTATTTATACAGTAAAGGATTAAGAGACAAATGATTAAACCTTTGATCCATATATACACCTTTCAACCCTTTCCCTATTCTGTAATTATTCCAAATCTCAATACCTACTGAATATTCATGGGCAAAATAGTTAAAATGGAATGTGTAAGGTGGAACATTGTAGCCATTCCAGAAACTAAAGAAACAGATCTATCAAATTTCATTAGCAAACAGAGCAGACCCTGATCAGACGGCTCCATCTGATCTGGGCCTACTCTGTTTGCAAATGCGTTAAAAAACGTTTATATGAGGGAAAGGGTTAATGCCTTTGCAAACTGATCAGACTCGGATCCCGTAGGAGCCATCTGATCTTGGTCTGCTCTGTTTTATTATGGAACAATATAGATCTGATTCTACCATTTCTACCAAGGCCAAATATTCCTGTGTTCATTTTTCATTATAAAAGATCAGAAAATTAATATTCATTATGTCATGATTTTTTGTGTGTAAATATTCATGGCATAAAAGGTTAAATCCATATGTTTAGATGTCAACATCATACATTTAGATGTATATTATGAATATAGTGCACAAGCCTGAAACAGAAGGGCTGTGCATGTGCCTGCCAAGGTACATAAGTGAATCAGATATGTTTTTAATATAACCCTTTATTCCATAAATACACCTTTTTATGCCTTTGCAAACAGAGAAGACCCAGATCAGTCGGCTCCTGTAGGAGCCGTCTGATCAGGGTCTGCTCTGTTTGCTAATGAATTATAATTCTACAGTTTCTGTCATGGCCAAATATTCATTTGTTCATGTGCAATTATAAAAGTTATTCTAATTAATATTCAAGATGTCATAATCATTATTTCTTCAATTAATATTCATGGAGTAAAGGGTTAATGTTCTTGACAACAACATAACTTTGTACAAATCTTATGTAAAACAGAAAATACAACAATTTGGGTACATATCTAAGCACTCTTTCTCTTAACTGTTTCAACAGAATGAATTAACTTGTAGCAACCAATGCAAACAGGTTGGATCCAGATGGGATGCCCATTGGGTCCGAAACTGTTCGACGTTGTCGAGTTACTGAAAACAATATAATTAGAACTATCACTAAAGATGAAAGAATACCCCCACACAGCAGCCTTGATCGCAAATCCAAATACCCATCTTTCAAGCCAAAATGACAAAAAAATACTCAATGTTTAAGGGAAGATATTTCTGCAATGCTCAGCAGTAAACACACGAAAATTGTGTCTTTCACATCTACTATTTGTGGTTAATACGTACATACCAAATATAAAGTCAAAACCTTTAAAATAGAAGGAGGAGTACACAACCCCAGCTTCCCATGTTCAAATGCCAACCAACCGACCGACCGACCAACCGCCGCCCGCCTGCCGGACAGGGTGATTCAAGTATACCCCCTCAAACAAGTTTGCGGGGGTATAATAATTGTAGCCCACATCATTTATTTGGCAGATGAAAGACCCTTTGTGTTGAAAGGGTTAAAGAAAATTGTGGCCGAAGCAATGCTATTGTGTTGTTGGTTTTTTGTCACAGAATCATGACATTCTTTTTTCTTCCCTACCTGGATTTCCAAATCCGCCATGTTTACTCATGAAGTCAAAGAACGCAGACAGAATGTGGCAGAGACAGGAGATGAGACTGAGATCTGGGGCTGGCATGCACTGGTGCTTGTAGTGAGTATGGAAGAACTTGAGGCCCTTCTCGATGCTGTAGTCAAACAGTGCCTGCAGATGGCGCTTCCCGCTGTCTGGCATATCTCGTGGTAAACGCTGAAGCCAAGTCTTGACATATGGTCTCCACCCAAGGTCTATTGGATCCTGAGAAAAGACACAGCATCAAACCTTTACTTCAAGAATATCCTTGAATGTTCATGGTAAACTTGACCTGTATGCTTATCATTCACAAATATTAAGTCCAGACAAATAATATGACATTAATTCTTATTCACTGGATTTTTATAATGGTATATGAACACTGTATGTTTGGCCATCTATACTATTCAATACGCAAACAGAAAAGACCCATCTTTTGGCACTCTGTTTGCAAAGGTGCCAAAAGGCATCTCTGTGAGGAACTGAAACATGAAACAAATGCAAGTACAATTCTAAACTGTTTCGATTTTAAATGGCAGAGCCCGAATTCTTAGAAACAAACAATTTGTGCATAACAACATGTCAATTGATTTAGTAATATATATTTTCTAAACATTATTCTAAATATTTTTCAAGAATAAAAATAACTATACACTTTGGCTACCTACCATGTAGACCATTGCACATCTACTGATGGTTGCTGGACTGGCCTGAGACAGGTTGTCCACCTCAAATATCAGTCTCATCCCTGGGGCTAGGCTAATTCTCTCCCCACTAGCCAGACACAGCACTTTGGAGTCATCCAGCACAGTGTTAAGGTTTTCCACCCACAGTGTGTCCACAGGTCCATCAAGCACGAGCCAGCGCCAGTCCATCATAATACCCCCACCATGGTCTCGCTCAATGTTTGTCTCTGACTCAGCCATAATGTCACTTGTTAATCCTGTTGCAGGCTGGGGAAAAAATGGACAAAAAAAATGGAATATAGAAACATGTCAAGAAACTCCACGTTTGCCATTAACTCATTCTCTCCTAGGCTATTTTAAGTTCCAACCTTTTTGAATTAATCTACCGAAAAGGAGCATTAATTAGAGAAAAGGAATATTTATCAAAATGGTTTCACAATGTGAATTTTATAGAGGCGCAAAAATGCGTCACTAGAGGGTAATGTATTAATTTAACCCTTTGCTCAATAAATATGCCTTTCTGCTCCTTTGCAAACAGAGCAGACCCAGACCAGACGGCTCCTATAGGAGCTGTCTGATCAGCGTATGCTCTGTTTGCTTTTTAGGTTTCGGACTACTTTCCGAAACCTAATAGTAATGCATCCCCAGGGCATGCCTCAAGCAAATTTATAAAGAAATTCATATCCCATAATGCGCAATCAGACCACTGTTATACTACGAAATATCAATTTATGCTTAGAATGCATACGTTCATTAACCCAAATGCAGACATTTTGAATGGTTTAACGTTGACAGAATGTTTATCACATAGCGCCGATTAAGCGATTTAGTTAGCTACGGGTGTATTTCACCCGTATTTCTACTTTCATTTTGCCAAAAATGTGATTTTGATAACACCCCTTGACAAAAATATAGTTCCAAGTGCAATGCATTTGATAAACGATATCGATAATTCTTCATTTGGTATTTGTGTCAATTATTAAAATGCGGATGCAACTGTTGCAATTACCAATAATTTTGCCGTGTAAAATGCTACGTTATATGATAAATTTGGTCGCGTGCGAATATATACCACAGAGTGCCGGTAAAAATGAACCAGAAAGTAATCGACATCTAAAAGTCGGGCGTTTATTTGAAATCTACAAGCATTTCTTGAATTTGTCGGATTGGTACAGACAACGTTACGGAGAAAACAGTAATGAATAATGGTCGGAACGTCGTCAATCTCTACATAATACACACAAACTATGGGAATGAATATAACGACTGGAAATTGCAGGATACAGTATAAACACCCGATATGACGAATATGACTCATATCCGCGGATATGAATTTCGCAGCCTAAAATCGGCCACAATTTAAGCATTATTTTTCTTATTAGAAAAACCTTTCATCGAGCTTATTGGCTAATATTGTCCATATTTATTATTTGAAATACGTAAATTTAATATTCATTGCATAATAAGTAGCAACAATTGGTATCATGGGATATTTGAGTACTCCAAATCAATTGGTTTGTGTTTCGAAAGTACATAATTTATATTGGTTGATTTTGCTAAAAATTGGTATTACGGTATATTTTGGCACTCGGGACTAATTTATAGGTCTTTTTAAAGAATTGGTTGCCATAGTAACTGAGTGGTGGCTCTGATTGGTCGAAAATTTAGATATTTTTCGGCAAATTCAGATATTGTTCGATTTTGCCGAAAATTGGTATGTCTGGATATTTTGACACTCAGAATTGATTGGTATGTCTTTCGAAATGATTTGTTGGTATGGAAACTGAATGGTGAGATCTGATTGGTCAAAAATTTAGATATTCAAATTTGCTGAAAATTGGCATTTAGGGGTATTTGGGTATCCCAAACTCAGTCAAGTTGTTTTGAAATACTTGGTTGCCATGGTAATGGAGTAGTGTCCTCTGAATGGGTCACAATTTACATATTAGATTTTTCGGAAAATTTGGTCAGTAGGGATATACATGTATATGCAGTTGTTTTAAAAGTGCTTGTTGCCATGTAACCAAGTGCTCACTAATGGCCTGTTATTCGTTGAAATTTAGATATTAACCTCACCAATAACAGTTGTAAGTTTCGTTTAGGGGACATTCTGCAACATATTCTGTTACAATTAGATCTTGTCAACTGTATGATATCTAGATTCACATGGTATATATAATTTATCCAAACGTGGTTGTAGTGTATAGATGGATAGGTGATTGGTGCACGCCAAATACTGTTACAATCCACCAGTTAGTAGCAGAAATATGACCTTTGTTGCTTTCAGATAGCCATATAGGAAATATGACTGTTAGAAGTCATGTCTTGGAACAGCTTGCTCAGATTTCTTTTTAATTTGACGGGGTATTTACATGGATAGGTGCATGAGGCACAATATATGACGCCAACGTCGGCCAAATAATAATATAGTAATGGCCCTTTACTAAATTCAAATATAAATTTAAGTAAACTTCAGGTAAATTGAACTATTGGAACTGCACTGTGTGCTACTGGTCATCAATTTATTTCTTTAAACAATATCTTAAACACTGACAGGATTTTCAGAAAAGTTCACAGCAATTATGTTCAGATGACCAGTCATTTTTAACAAACAGTTCCATTAAACACCATTTTAGTTCAGGAAATAATGCTTTAGAGGTCAACTAACTATGTATCAATGGTACCAGTCCTTCCCTTCCAAGCTTTTTCGTATTGTATAGTCACAATCGACATATATATGGTCCGAAACCTTCAGTACTGTCAGTACT
This sequence comes from Azorinus chamasolen, assembly GCA_963576725.1. Lineage (NCBI taxonomy): Eukaryota > Metazoa > Mollusca > Bivalvia > Cardiida > Solecurtidae > Azorinus > Azorinus chamasolen. The sequence continues at coordinate 91,508,278 of OY755235.1, read as the reverse complement.
TTGATTATATAATATAGATATGATTCTAGTTTCTGCTAGGGCCAAAATTTCCTGTGTTCATGTGCTATTATAGCCATTAATCTAATCAATATTCATGAGGTCATTATTTCTTACATAGATATTCATTGAGGAATGGGTTTAAATTTGTAGTAAAAAAAACAATAAGAAAACTCTTTCACTGCTAATTACAAATCTGTGATCACATTTGCAAACCAAGAAAATGCAGAATCTTATCTATATCATTTCTGGATCTACTCTGAAAAGGCGTAGGAAGGCGTATTATGGATCAAGGCAGGACACTGTGTGACTCAGTGTCTCATCAGGATTGTAACTGTTTGATGTTGTGTTATATTTCATTAAACAAAAGACAAACAAGAATAACAAAAGCAAGATAGTATGCCTCCCACCTTGTGGTGGGGCATAAAATACTGTTCGAAAGTTCAACACACATTCACTTGCAGGCCAAAGGTTTGACAATTCGGAAGTGTCATTCTACAAAAGCTGGTGACATAAAAATTGAAGCAGATGACAACTTTGGTAGGCAGTAAAATAGTTATATTGATGTTATATATCTTCTATAATTTATGTCAAATCACATGCAATAATTTCTATATTCATTTACCTCAATAGATTTAAATATACAGCTAGTTACATGCAAAAACACAATGTCATTTAAATTAAAATATGTGACTATGTTTTGCTGTTTTGTAATTTTAAAGAACTATCAGAGAAAGTAGATTGGAAAAGCCATTCCATATCATTTAAAATCATGTAGTGTAAACGAAGTATTCAGTATGAAAAATAATTAGATATAAACCATTGACCTATTCCCTCCATTTCAAAGATTTAAATGCAGCACCATCTCTAATTTATGTATCTCTATTTAATAAAGATCTGTATATGTATGCAGATTAAACAAACTATATTTTCTGCTGCATTGTCTAATGTTCATGTTTTATAAAACATTCTTAATAAGAGATGTTTTGCAAAACATGTTTGTGCTCCTCAATGGCAGCTAGCCTATGATGACCTCTAACCTTGATGAATGACCTTGACCTACTGATTTCAAAACCAATAGGAATTAGCCACACAAAACCAGCTTCCTTCCAAATGAGAACCCCATGTTAAAAGATTGGCATTGATCAATAAAAAAAAAAAAAAAAAAAAATATGCTGTTTTCCTTTTCCTGTGATAAATTAAAAGTGTTCTGTTCTGATAAATTAATATAAAAACTATCATACAGTACAGTCATTGGCAAGCCTGTTAACCCTTTACTCCGTACATATGCTTTATAGATATGAGTTTGCAGTTTCTGCTATGGCCAAATGTTCCTTTGTCATATGCCATTATAAAAATTAATCTTATTAATATTCATCATACCATTATTTCATGGAGTAAAGTGTTTATAAAACACAAGCTGCTACAAATGTGCTGTATACTACACCATCTTTAGAGCCACTAACAGGCCACACTTTATGATGCCATTACAATAATTCGATACAAGAGGACATGCTAGAAAATCTACTGTATTATGATTTTTAAATGAATTCCCAACCCTATAAAATAGTCAAATTACGGTATAACATTTAAGACATTGATAATTATTACTTAAAAAAGATTTTACTGATATTCAGATTATCAAAATATGGATGTCTTTCTATCCATTCTTTAATTTTAATTGTTTAATTATTTTCATTCCATCATTTTCATGAAAGGGGTTGGGGTTACATTTGTTGATTTTGTTTCTTTTGTGCTTTAATTACAGTATACACAGGTGGTGATAAACCTTTTAACATTTTACCTGATCACTATTCCTGTCAGAAACAATAACATCATGAATATTAATTTGCTGAATTTTTATAATGGTACATGAACACAAGATTTTTTTAGTTTGGCAGAAACTATAAAATCACATATATATAATTCCAGAAGCAAACAGAGCAGACCCTGATCAGAGGGCTCCTACAGGAGCCATCTGATCTGGGTCTACTCTGGTTGTTAAGGCATGAAAAAAAATGTTTACATGAGGGATAAGGTTATGCATTTGCAAACACAGAATACCCAGATAAGATGGATCCTTCAGTCGTGTCATTTGGATCTGTTCTACTTTCATATGAAAAAATATACATATCTGATGCTACCAATTTACAGCTTCTACCAAGACAAAAAATGCCCTTGTTCATAAAACCATTATAAAAATAATCAGCAAATTAGTTTATGATATCATTATTTCTTACATAAGGTAACTGTCTAAGTAGAATCTACACAGTTTTACAACAATCAGTCTGCTTTTTATAATTAAAGCTGACAAACAGTGTAGAGCCAAATCAGATAAAGCATAATGTGACTGGTCTGGGTCTATAATGTTGACAAAATTCAAGATCCAATCAAGAACCTTTCTACTATAGAGCAGTTTCACATTATAACAACGCTAGTGTATGTAATATGCATAACTGTATACCCTTTCAGTGCTGGAAATTTGTCCATTGGAGTAAATGCTCTATTTATCACAATGATTTCAAAAAGTGACTTTTACAGAGGCATCAAAAGGCATCAATATGAGCTCAAATTTACCATTAGGTGACAGTAAGAACTGAAAGGGTTGTCGTTCTAACTACAAATGCTTAATTATATATGATACATTTTCAAACAGAGAAGGATTAAACCTTTATTCCATAGATACACCTTTGCAAACAGAGTAGACCAAGATCAGATAGCTCCTGTAGGAGCCGTTTGATCAGGGTCGTCTGTGTTTCTTTATGACATAACATAGATATACTACTACTTCTGCCAAGGCCAAAAATTCTTGTGTCCATGTGCTATTAAAACATTCAATCTAATTAATATTCATGAAGTCATTATTCTTACATGAATATTCATGGAGTAAAGGGTTAAACAATGAATTGAACAATATCTAAATAGTTAACCCTTTCCCTTTTCTATGTTTATTACAAATGTCAATACCTAGTGAATATTCATGGACAAAATAGTAAGAAGGTGGAATATTGTAGCCATTTTAGAAAGTAAAGAAACGCATCTTTCAAATTCCATTAGCAAACAGTGCAGACCCTGATCAGACGTCTCCTATAGGAGCCATCTGATCTGGGTCTACTCTGTTAGCAAACATGTGAAAACACGTTTTTATGAGGGAAAGGGTTAAAGTTCCAATATACTGTAGAACCCCTCTAAAGGGACCACTTAATGAATAAACATAGGTGTCTTTATAAGCAGTTGGCTGCTTAATGTAAGACGAAAGTAACACAGAAAGCTCCTGTAGGGCTCTTAGTAACAGCCCTGAATTAGATCTCTTTTGGTGATCACATTAGAGAAGTTTTTCATTTTTATTGTCCCTCGACTGTTTAACAATGACTACATCTCAATATCAGCTAAGTCAAATTAGAAGTTTACAGTCACTGTGCCAAGAATTGGTTTATTAAGCCCATAAAGTCATTGATTAAATGGTTTAGATAAACCAAACTGTTTAATTTAGTGAACACATATTTCTCTAAGTTATTTCAACACAACCATACATCTCCTCATAATTTCACAAGCTCTTCATTGCTTACTTGTTACAAAATGATAAAAATTAATGACTAGCCCATTCAAAATGATTATTCAGCATGCATTATTTTTATTAGAAGCAATCTCAAACTAATCCAGACCTACATGTATTTATTACACACCAAAATCCCTCCTCTGCTTTATTTCATATGCATTGTTTTAAAAAACACAATCATAAACAATTAAAAACAAGACCTACATTTACACACCCGTATTTCTCTTTTCCTTTATACAGTAAAACCTCTCTATAATTGTGCTAAATAGTTGGTGTTTAGGGCAGGTGGCTGCTTAAAGCAAGGTGAAAGTAAAACAGAACGCTCCTATAGGAGCGTTCTGTTTTACTTTCACCTTGCTTTAAGCAGCCACCTGCCTTTAACACAAAATACTTGATGTAATTTAGTGACCATTATAGAGAAGTTTTACTGTATAATATGCATTCCTGTATTACAATTAATAAGCAATTACTCTCTTGGCCTACTTCTATACACCCATATATCTCTTTTCCTTTATAAAACATGCTTCCTGTGTTACAATTAATAAGCAAATTAACCTCTTGGCCTCTTCTACAACCCCGTTTCTGTTTTCCTTTGTTGAACATGCATTTCTTTGTTACACTTTATAAACAAGTAACCTCTAGACCTACATGTATTTCTACACACCAATATATTTCGTCTGGGTATACTTACAAGCATGGATGACCAAAATTTCTGACGACAAAATGTTTGAATAAAACTTTCCATGCAAACATATCAAGCAAAAAGGCAAAAAAATAAAAAGGCAAAACATAAAACACTCATGGCAATAATAAACACTTCACATCTACTGCAAAAATATCAAGTGCTGTAGTATTTCAGTTTGTAGAAAATGTGTTAACCCTTTATTCCATGAGTATTTATGATCTCATGAATACTAATTAGAGTGACTCAAATTCTGGAATAAGAAAACAATTTTTTAGCCAAGGCAGAAACATTAGAATCAGATCTACAGTAAAACCGCTCTATAACGACCACTAAATTACATGAAGTATATTGTGTTAAAGGCAGGCTGCTGCTTAAAGCAAGGTGAAAGTAAAACAAAACGCTCCTATAGGAGCGTTTTGTTTTACTTTCACCTTGCTTTAAGCAGCCATCCGACCTAAATACCAGCTAATAAACACAATTTAGTGGCCATTATAGAGAGGTTTTACTGTATATTATTTCATAAGAAAATAGTGCAGACTCTAATCAGTCGGATCCTACAGGAGCTGTCTGATCTGTGTCTACTCTGCTGCAAATGCATTGAAAGCGTCATCTCTATGAAGGAAAGGGTTACAGTGTAGTTTTGTGTAAACAACATGACAAACAAATTGGCAATTTGAAATTAAGTGTGTCCTTGACCTGGAAGCTGTTGACCTATTTTTTTTTAACATTTGACACATTTTCTGTGGTGCTCCATCCCAATTTAAACCAATATACCATCTGACAGACAACACAAACAGACAGACAATATTAACCAATCTGTAGCATAACTCCTTTTCAATGCTGAATTGCGGACTGACCTGTCAGTTTTTAACTATAGAGTCAGAAGATATGAAACAGTGAACTTATTCTATGAATTCAATAGGAATAAAATCCAAAATAAAAGATGTTGTTTAAAAAAGGTGCAAATACGTTATATCTTTTTTCCATCACCAATCTCTGTCACATCTAAAAATGTTCTCATTGATGTAGTGCATCTTTTCTTACGATAACGGTGTACACCATACCAAGTTTGGCATACTTACATTCACTATTCGCACTCGTCTTTTTACAGTCTTGATGAATAAGTAAAATATGTTAGAAATACAGTACAACCTGTCTTAAGCAGCCGTAAAAAATTAGGTCTAATTATGGGTCTGTAAGGCAGGTGGTAGCTTAATGCAGGTAAAAAAGCAATGCAGAAAGCTACTGTAGGAGCTGTCTGCATTACTTTTGCCCTGCATTAAGCTATGTTCAATAAATGAATGGTCACTTAGGACAGGTTCTACAGTACACTTGGAAAATAAAAATCACTGATCAAAGAGAAACGTCACAGTTATAGTTATTTTGAGTTACATATAGTGAGTGCAGGAGTGTTTTGCATGCAAAATAAATTGACTCTGAACCAAATTTTTATAACACAAAGCAGATAAAAAAAAACTAATTAAAAGGAATTGAAGTAAAATAAAGTCCAATATATGTAAATAAAACAGTAATCATTTTATATTGAGCAATCATGCCTATTGTGGTAACTTAATTTTCAATCAAAACAAGATGTAACTGTGTATTGCCTAACACAGGCACTTTGACCTTTAATTTGACCTTTGACCTTAAATTTTGACCTTGACATGGCACCACTTATAATTGCTGCTTATGAGATAAGTATGCATGTAGTTCTAAATAACTATACATATCAAGTCTCTATCTCCAAAATTACAAAATTTATGAACAATGTAACACAATTCAGGCAGACCAAGAAACAATGTGCATTCAATCTTGGGCTTTGAAAAATAAACATGTACAATTTGTCCAGTGAAATGACTTGCACATTTTACAATGGAATTTTACAATATTATCTTATTTCTTATTCAACCAAAACATTTTGTGTGAACTTTCTCATGTACATGTATAGCACATTTGTTTTTGAATTTAAGACTGATGAAAAAATGAGTGCAGTTTTGATTATTTTTACTTGAGACTGTGTGCTTGGTGAAAATATATTTATTCATTAATTACATGTTTCAAAGGGCTGTTTTCTCACAAAAGACAAGTACCCAGCATGCGAAGACTAAAAGCAGATATTTAATTTTGCCACTGAAAGACACGAGTTACCTACCCTGGTGAGGTCTGTGATGGTGGAACCAGTGTTTGGGCGCCCATCACCACTTTCTATCTTGCTGAGCTCTTTGGCAAACTTCCGAATACACATGGCTATAAGTCCATCACTCCAGTCAAATGTATTTGGGTCTGTCTCTCCATACAATTCCCCAAGCTTCACACACTTCGGGTTCACTGTGAACACATCGCAGTGGCCCTTCTTGGCTCGATTATGCTGTAGATAGAAAACATTGCTGGTATGTTATTTGTGCAAATAGCTTTAACCCTTTTCAGTACCTATTGAATATCCATGGACAAAATAATTATAATGAAATATTGAAGGTGGAACATTATAGCAATTTAAGAAACTAAAGAAACAGAGCTTTCAAATTCCACTAGCAAACAGAGCAAACCCTGATCAGATGGCTCCTATTGGAGCCGTCTGATCTGGGTCTACTCTGTTTGCAAATATGTGAAATCAGGTTTATGTGAAGGAAATTGTACTGAATTTTCAAAGTGGAATGGTCCATCAGTGCTTTACTATATAGACAAGTCAGTAATCTGCTGAAGGATGAATGTAAGATTATTTACAGTTCCAATGGTCTTTCTGAATATTCAAAGTGGAATGGCATATTGGTGTTTAACCCTTCCCCTGTTCTATGTTTATTCCAAATTTCAATATCTACTGAATATTCATGGACAAAATGTTTATAATGAAATATGGGAGGTGGAACATTGCAACCATTTAAGAAAGAAAAGAAACAGATCTATATAATTTCAAAAGAAAACAGAGCAGACTCTGATCAGACGGCTCCTCATGAAGCTATCTGATCTGGGTCTACTCTGTTTGCCAATGCATGAAAAGGTGTTTATATAAAGGAAAGTGTTAAATTTTGTTATAGGATTTTGAATGTCAAACAGTAAAGATCCTGATAAGAAATTCAGATTGTGTGATTTGAAAAGAATAGATGAAAACTTTATTTATGAATTGAAGCAGACAACATATCTTGCAGACTAGTGTTCCTCAGTGTTCAAAATGTTAAATGATTACTTGATGAATATGTACGGAAGACTCATTATGAATATTCATTAATCTAATTTTTGTATTGAACAAAATAACATTTATTTTTATGGCAAATTGTAGAGAGCTCAGTTGTAATAGCACATGAAAATAGGAATTTTTGGCAATGGCAGAAACTATAGAATCATATCTATATTGTATCATTAGCAAACAGAGCCGACCTTGATCAGATGGCCCCTACAGGTGCCATTTGATCTGGGTCTACTCTGTTTGAAAAGGTGTAGAAAGGCATAATTATGATTTAAAGAGTTAAAAGTTATTACAATAAAACCCCTCTAAACGGAACATTATATCTGTCTTGGAGACAGATGGCAACTTAATGCAGGGTGAAAGTCATGCAGAAAGTTCCTCTAGGAGCTTTCTGCATGACTTTCACCCAGCATTAAACAGCCACCTGCATAAAAGTATCTAAATTCTTCTCTACTAGAATTCCAGTTTAGAGGGGTTTTACTGAACACGCAAACATATCACATACTATGTAACCAATCCCCTTCTTTCCATCCTCTCGGTCTTCCTGGGGAGTTATAGTGGGCAGAAGCATTAGGGCCTTCTGTAAAATAGCCCTGACTGTTGTCTTGCCCCCACCTGTGGGTCCAACCAGCATGACCCCATGTCTCACAAGGATCTGGTTGTAGAACTGCTTCACTTTGTCCACTTGATGGGGCCAGATCTGGAGTCCCTGGTCCCTCACGGACATAGATATGGCTTTCTGCAATTAAAATGTTTGATTGCTGTGGTAAGAGATAATCTGTATACATTACAGATATAGAAAACATTTATTTTATTTTAATTTATATGCAACAATTACTTCAAACATTTTCTCTATTCTCCAGGACCATATTAACCCTTTCCTTCATATCAATGCCTTTTCACACATCTGCAAACATAGTAGACCCAGATGGCTCCTATAGGAGCCATCTGATCAGGGTCTGCTCTGTTTGCTAATGGAATTTGATAGATGTTTCTTTACTTTCTAAAATGGCTACAATGCTCCACGTTCATATTTCATTATAACTATTTTGTCCATGATATATTCAGAAGGTATTGAAATTTGGAATAAATATAGAACAGGGAAAGGGTTAAATTTCAGAGCTCACCTCAAGAATGCCATGATCTGGTTCAGGGGGAGTAACTCCAGGGAAGAGATCAGCCAGGATGCTCTCAAACAGTGGTACGTCTTCTGCGAGAAACTTTGGCAGGTTGGCATCTCTCAAGGAGTGAATAAGGATGTAGGCCTCTTCCTTCTCTGTCAGCTGGATACCCATCATGTCTGCCCTGATACACGAAAAAACAACATTGTTAGTCCCTATTTTACAATTAGGTAACTTGATTAAACTAAATCGGTAATAAATATGGTGTTCAACTAACTTTAGGAAGCAACTTATTAAATAAACAAAAACAAAAATCAATTACAATATCACCTAGGTAACTAATTTGATAATAGTTCGTGACTCACGGTATTAACCAATTTTAACCTATATTACTTAACCCTTTACCTGATGAATATGTATGTAGGAAATGATCACAGCATGCCAGACAAGCCCGATTTTGACAAAAAGTTAACACAAGGCAATAACTCCAAAACTACTGCAGACAGAGTTATGGACCTTGTACATTGCACATGCAGTCATTGTGGTCTATCTGTATATGAAGTTTGAAGTGAATAGCTTTTATATTTTGGAAGTTATGATCCAGGCAAGCCAGATTTTGACAAAAATAACAAAGGGCAATAACCTTGCAAAATACTGCAGACAGAGTTACGGACCTTGTGCACTACACTTGGAATCAATGTTATCTATCTGTATATGAATATGAAGTCAATAGCTTTTATACTTTAGAAGTTATGATCAGGACAAGCCAAATTTTGATAAAAATAAATGTGCTATCATAACAATAAATTTAATAATATTCATGATCCTTACATGTAAGTCTTTTGCCAATATAACCTTTAATAAATGATTTATGAAGAAAAAAGAGTAGACCCTGATCATATCGCTCCTTCAGGAGTCTTCTAATCTGGTTCTACACTGTTTGCTTTTGTGCCTTATGTGACACAAAGCGTAATTGGATTAACCTTCAAATATGAACAATAAAATATGGTGTAACATGTCTTTCGAGTTTACAACATTGGGCTTTTTGGTCATGCTGCTCTCATAGCCCTTTCTGCATTATAGTCTTTCTGCATTTAACCATTAACTCCATGAATATTCATATAAGAAATAATGACATCATGAATATTAATTAGATTTTTTTATAATATAATAGCACATGACATTGTGATAATGAAATAATATAAATATGATTCTACAGTCTCTGCAATGGTCAAAAATTCCTTTTTTTCATAATGCCATTATCAAAATGCCTTTATCAAAATACTGTTAATTAATATTCATATATTCATTATTTCTTAATAAATATTCATGGAGTAAAGGGTTAAGAGAAATGGACAGAGAACTTTACTCTTGGAAACAGCAGCAGACAACATATAAAGCACATACAAAGATAAACAAACTAAAAATGGTTCACTTCAGTCAACTACTGGTAAGAACACATTAAAGACAAATGCACAAATCAAACACACAAAACACATCACTCTTTTTGTTTTACTTTTTGTTCATTTTGTATCAAAGTATACATAAGAACTAAGTATTTGGACAAAATCCACATTTTCCAATGTAAAATAAGCACAGAGATTCGACCCTTTCCCTCATATGAACGCCTTTTCACGACCTTTGCAAACAGAGTGGACCCAAATCAGATGGCCCATATAGGATCAGGGTCTGCTATGTTTGCCTATGACATGATACAGATCTCACTCTACAATTTTTGTCTACGCAAAAAATTCCCTTGAATATTTTATCATTATTCTTACATGAATATTCAACAAGGAAAGGGTTAATGCTTTGCACATTCTGTTATTGTCAACTGCAAAAATTGTCATCTGTTATGACATTTTCTTCAATTTTTCCTAAAACAATACAGTAGGAATGTCAAACAATTTGGATCCTGATGGGATGAGTTATCTGGTGTCTCATCTAGATCAGTATCCATGCTTATAAAACGTTTTAGTTGAGTCTGAGTTTTGTTCTCAAGCTTTTGATTGGTCAGATTTGAGTTCTCAAGCTTTTGATTGGTCAGATTTGAGCAAAAGGCTCAAATCTGACCAATCAAAAACTTGAGAACGAACTCAGACTCAGCTAAACGTTTTATAAGCATGGACCCAATATGCATGCTTATAAAACTTTTTAGTCGAGTCTGAGTTCGTTCTCAAGCTTTTTGATTGGTCAGATTTGAGCCTTGGTTCAACTCAGACTCAGCTAAAAATATTAATAAGCATGGGCCCAGAACTTTTTATATTGATAAGTTACTTTTGAAAATGTTTTAATTTATGCAATAATCTGGACTTCTAACTCTTGCTTACACCCACACATTTAACATACACTGACACTCACTCTAATAATAACAGTAGCCATTTCCCTCAGGATCTTTTTCCCCGCATGATAAGGGTTTCTATTCATCCTTTTTCTATTCTTCTGTTTTCACTACAATCCCAGTACCAAAAGCAGCAGTGTATTACAATGTATTTTGCTCAACTACTAAAATATCAAGAGTGCTAAAGTGATATCTTTCTTATTATTGTTTCTGTTATTTCTGGAGACAGTTGTGTTATGTTTGACAACCAGCTAAATGTGATAAATGTCCAAATACAAGGGCTAGTCAGAGTACAGTAAACCCTGTCTACGATGACTATCAAAACTAAGGCAAATAAGAATTCTGGGAGTTTAACCCATTCCCTCATATTGACGACTTTTAACGACTCTGTAAAAATCACTTTGTGAAAACCATTGTGATAAATAGAGCATTTGCTCCTATAGGAGGAAATGCTCTATTTATCACAATGGTTTCAAACTACAAATTCTAAACATTTCCTTTCTCTAGTTAATGCTCCTTTTCGGTAGATTTATTCAAAGAGTTTGTGTTTAAAAATAGCCCATGAGGTAATGGGTTAAGACACAGGGTTGGCAAAATGCCGGCATTTATGAGTATTTACCGTGCCGGCGGTAAATACCGGTAAATACCGGGATTTACTGGCGTTTACTGGCACTTACTGGCATTTACTGGTATTTTGCTTTATTAGTTCTCTAATCATAGTTACAAGTTTTGCCTTATGTATTTGCAGTGTAAACAACCAAAAAAATAACATAAAAGGTGTAATTAGGACCCTGCTTGGAAATGCAGGAGCCCTATAGGAATCACAATTTCTGTCCATCCGTTAACACTTTTGATGTGACATGATAACTCAAACAGTACTTCACATATTGGTTTCATATTAAGGCATATGCTTAGTATCATCAGAGGAAGACGCCTATAGTTTTTGGGTTGAATCTGATCACTATGTCTAGAGTTATCTGCCCTTGATTACAGGGCTCTCTCTCCGTGACTGAGTCAGTTTCATGAAAATCAAAAGACTGGCAGTCAGTTGTAGAAAACTGAGTAACAGATAAGAGAAACAATACTAACCACCTAACCCACTGCAAATTACTGTCAGATCAGCTCTCAAAACAACAGTTTTGACACCTCTACTATCCACTATGGTAATTGTTGTAAAAACATACACACTTTTCATTTAAGAGATACACACAATGAACCATGAAGTGTCAAACACAATATAGACAATTTGGAGGGGTCAATGATTCAGATTAAACCAATCAAACTGCAGTTTCAGACAAAGGAGTTGCTCTTTGTACTGATGATTTTAACACATTGTACCAGCAGAATATTTAAATTGAGAGCTATACAGGACTTTTCTGTAAACCAGATGAAACTCCTAGATAAGATATATAAGCCATCTGATGAGTACCCTTGGCAGGCATGAAACATTTTAAACCCTCAGTAAAATGATGGTTAGAAATCAATAAATAAACTTATCAATATTCCACTAACCAGCAATTTAAAACAGCCTTTATAAAAACAATAAACTTCAAAGAAATAATATATATTTCACCTTTTCTGGAGTATTTGCCAGTAAATGCCAGTATTGGCCATTTTGGGAGTATTTACCGGACCGGTAAATACTGGTATTTACCAGCGGTATTTACCGCCCCCGGTATTTACCGCCCAACCCTGTTAAGACAGGTGGTAACTAAATGAAGGACCAAAGTAATGCAGAATCCTCCTCCAGGAGCTTAATGCATTAAATGTATTTTGGTCCTGCATTAAGGAACCATCTGCTCTTACAGACCCCCATGTGTATTTATTTAAAGGCAGTTGAAAGTAAGAGATCCTTTGAAAGCAAAAGCAGTAATGCAATACAGAAAATTGCAGACCCAGTTTATTGAGTCTGTTCATCAGTAGTTATTAAAAGCGCAAAACTACTCAGACCCAATAGCACCGGCTTAAGCCGTATTCAATTTTCATAACTAATAACATAGAAATTTATGATCCCGAAGGACCAGACAATATAACAACACTGAGAAGGAAGTATGGGACAACTGCCACACAAGCACTTAATGCATGTTGTGGAGAACATGAATTCTAAAAATAGGAGACCAAGGTACCAAAAGCCTGACCAGTACTGTTTTAGCCATTTCCCTCATACAAATGCCTTTAACGCATTTTGCAAATAGAGTAGACCCATATCAGACAGCTCCTAAAGGAGCCATCTGATAAGGGTTTGCTTTTGACACGCTATTTCAATACCTACTGAATATTCATAGACAAAATAATTATAATGAAATATGGAAGGTTGAACATTGCAGCCATTTTAGAAACAGATCTATCAAATTCCATTAGTAAACAGAGCAGAGCCTGATCAGATTGGTCCTATAGGAGCCATTTGATCTGGGTCTCTTCTGTTTGCCAAATGCATGAAAAGGTGTTTATATGAAGGAAAGGGTAAAAAGAAGCTAGCCATAATGGGCGATATATTGCCAACCGGACAGATTTTTCCCTGTATCTTTCTTATACCCAAGGGACATGGTTGGAATGAATTTGATATTGAGTTCTAAACTTCAACTAACATTTCAAAAAACAATATTTTGTAAAAATAAGTCAAAATCTACTTAATCTTGTCAGTGGTCTCTGAAAGCAAAACTTGAAGCATTTACTTAATAGTCATGTAAGAAATAATGAAATCATGAATATTAATTACATTAATTTTTATAATGGCATATGAACAAAGGAATGTTTGGTCATGGCAGAAACTGTAGAATCAGATCTAACTTTTTTCCACAGGCAAACAGTAAACCAGTAAACCATGATGACTCCTACAAGAGCCTTCTTATCTGGGTCTACTCTTCAAAGGCATCAACATACATCTCTATCAAGTAAAGGGTTAAACAACATTATTCATATGGTTGCCATGGCAACCAGAATTTCAGTATGGATGGTCTTTGTCTGTAGGACTATCTAGTAGACAATCCTCTGATGTGTGGTAGAGATCAAACTATTAAAATTGTTTACCTGACAGATACTTGTTCATACCTCTGCAAACAGAGTAGACCCAGACTACATGGCTCATTTAATAAATATTCATGACCAGATTATTTCATACATGTATAGATCTAAATATTCATGAGGTAAAAAAAACCTACAGTAAAACAACTTTTAACTAGACTTTTAGTAAATAATTCAGGTAGTTTTAGGTAGATGGCTGCTTAATGCAGGGCTTTCACCCTACATTGAGCTATCAACCGACACAGGTACTGATAACAAATTGGAAGTCTGGTTTAAAGAGGTTTTGCTGCATACAAACTAAATACACTCTTTAGATATTTTATTAAAATCAAGTCAGCAACTCCGACCTATCTTCACTATAACATCTGGGCCTTTGAACACACCATACTTGACAAAGGAAGGGCATCACAGTGAACACACAAGACACAACACATCACAACATAAACAAGATTCAACCACAACCCTCTACTCCATAAATACCCTTTTCTATGCCTTTGCAAACAGAGTAGACCCAGATCAGACGGCTCCTATAGGAGCCATCTGATCAGGGTCTGCTCTGTTTGCTTATGAAATAATATATATCTAATTCTACAGTTTTTGCAAAGACTCAAAGCTGTTCTTGTTCTTATATGATAATAAATGTTAAGCTAATTAATATTCATTTATACATTAATTTATTTCATAAATATTCATGGAGTAAAGGGTTACCCCTTTGCATGCTTGCATCAAATCCATGATTGTCTATGCAAACAGTTGGATCAGTATGAGACACTGAGTCATGATCAAAACTGTTTGAGACTCTGAATGTATAGTTTCACCCTTTCTGTGTTTAATATTCATGAAAGAAATACAGTAAAACCTGTGTTAAGCGGCCAGTCAAGGGAAGCGGCCAAATTGACCGCTTAAGCGAGGTGACCACTTAATCGAGGGGTGGATATTTTGGGATATTTTTCTGTTTGTCCAGACAAACGCAAAATATATCTACATGAACTTTAATGCCTTATCCAAAACATTATGTATTTTATCCTTGCAAATACAGGTAAAATACAACATGTACTGTAAATTGCATGCAAAAAAGAAAAAAATAAACATCAGGCAGAATCATTCGACACATTCGGAAATACAAATGTACATGTCCACACTTCACTCGATTCTCTAACGTGAGGAACTTACATTTGGAAAAGGCGTGAATATTTTGTTTTGATGTTATCTCTTTTGATTCGGTAACGTGCAGACAAACTTCTCAACACCCCCATATTTGCATATTAACATGTAAAGGAGTTGAAAGGATTACCAGGCCATCGATTATAATATTGCCCTAAGGCCAAGGTCAACGCTTGGTTTATTTCGTTCACTTCCGACATAACGAAAAACACCGAGGCGGCCAATCTATGCACTTTCTCGACACAACGGAGCTTTTCGAAGCGGTCACGATATTTCGATCGGTGATTTCCGTAATGTCGGAAAGTTACGATGCGTAGTCACCATTTTGACATGTGTCAACAGTTGGCTGTGTATTGGGTTTTCACACATTTCAATCTGGCCGCCAGGCTGTCTGCTGGTCGTCTAATGGGGTCGAAATATAGGGTTTGGGGTGAAATATGGTGGCCGCTGGCCGCGGAAGGAAGGTGACCGTCTAAAACAGGTGCATTATAGACTGATTTGCGTCGGGAGGATTTCAAACTGACCGTTAAGACGAGGTGACCGTTCATTTAAGGTGACCGTTAGGTCAAGTTTTACTGTAATATCATCATGCCCTTATCATGAACTATTTTAAAGCATTATTAATAAAGGAATTTTTGACTCTGGCAGAGAATGTAGAATCAGTCCATAGGCAAACAATAGCAGGCTCTGATCAGACGGCTCCTATCGGAGTCATCTGATCCTCGTCTACTCTGTGTGTAAATATGTGAAACTGAATTTATATGAAGGAAAAGGTTAAGAGAAATGTAAACAAAACAAAAATTATTTTAAATTTTACAGATGAAAGCATGCAAAGAGTTCTATATTCTACACAACATAAAAATCTTCTCATACATATGTAGTACATGTATGTATATATACAAGCATGATTTATGAAAAGAAGTAGATAAGAACATTTTCAATTGTAATTACAAGTATATGCACATGTACAGTCATCAGTCAACTCAAATACTGAGAAAAAAATTTGGAAATGAAGAAAAGAGTAAAACAGAAATTTTATATGTATATTAAATTTATCATGAGTATGCATATGTCCACTTCGAAAAAATGGTGGACAATCTATGCACAAAAATCTAATATTGATTTTAGGGGGAAAAGTTATAACACAACAATCTACTCTTTAACCCATTACCTCATAGCCTATTTTAAGACCCAGCCTCTTTGAACAAATCTATTAAAAAGAAGCATTTACTAGAGAAAAGGAAAATTAAAGAATTGCGCAGTTTTGAAACCATTGTGATGAATAGATCATTATTTTGCTCTACTTATCAAAGTGGTTTCAGAAAGTAACTTTTACAGGGGCATCAAAAGACGTCAATATGAGGGAAATGGTTAAAAAGTTATGTCATGTATGTATGTCAAATACATATCTATAAAACAAAAAGGATGTGTAATAGGAGCAATCAAGTCTGGTCTGAAATGCTGAAATTTTCTGATGATTTTGCAAACTTTCAAAACACAAGCAAGAGAAAACAAAACTACTTTTGATGCAGACAAAGTGTTGTTAGAAGCCACAGTGATGGAATTAATGGAGACAACTTACTCTGACTTTTGACCCAGCCATTTCCTTTAAACACACAAAGGCACATCAACATAGAACCATCAAGTATTGTATTACAGTACACGGTATACACTGTTCATTGTTGAAATCAAATGTACATCAGTATTGGAGAAATTACTCTATAAATTATGTTTATATTAACCCTTTACTCCATAAATATGCATTTCTACACCTTTGCAAACAGAGGAGACCCAGATCAGATGGCTCCTGTAAGAGCCCTCTGATCAGAGTCTATTCTATTCTGTTTGCTTATGATATAAAGCAGAAAACTTAATGTGTTAACATGCCATAGTAAAAATCAATCTAATTCATATTCATGATGTCATCAATTCTTTTATGAATATTCATGGAGTAAAGGTTTAAAACATGTTCCATATCTCCCTGGCTGTAAAATGAAAGAGACAAATATATATCCAGTAGTCTTTCCCTCAAATAACGTTTGTTTAATATTGAGCAATTATATCAATACAGTAAAACCTCTCTAAACGGAAGTTAAATTTGGTATAAATATTTAGTCTTGGAGACAGGTGGCAGCTTAATGCAGAGTGAAAGTCATACAGAAAGCTCCTCTAGGAGCTTTCTGCATGACTTTCACCCTGCATTAACTCTTTCCCTCATATAAATGTGTTTTCACGCATTTGCAAACAGAGTAGACCCAGATCAGACAGCTCCTATAGGAGCCGTCTGATCAGGGTCTGCTCTGTTTGCTTATGGAATTTGATAATTCTGTTTCTTTACTTTCAAAAATAGCTACAATGTTCCACCTTCCATATTTCATTATAACTAGTTTGTCTATGAATATTCAGTAGGTATTTCAGTATCGAATAAATATAGAACATGGAAAGGGTTAAGCAGCCACCTGCCTAAACCCTACTCTACTAGAATTCATGTTAGATGGGTTTTACTGTATATGCTAATGTTATAGGTTTCTCAACCCTACCCTCATGAATATTTATGCAATGATGTATCACTTTATAAATATTCAAAAATTTAATTTTTATAATGGCATATTAAGAAAGAGAGCTTTAGTCATAAAAAATAACTATAAAAAGCAAATAGCGTCAACCGCGATCAGACCGTTTCTACAGGAGCTGTCTGATCTGGGTCTATTCCGTTTGCAAAGGAATATTTATGAGATTAAAGTTTAACCCAGGGATGTTGTTATCACACTGACAGGGTAGAAGATTCAGCATATACTAAACCGAGTGTCTATCAGACTGAATATTCATTACACATAGATCAATCAATTAATTAATTAATCAATGCTGAAAAGGATTCTCATTAAACAGTGTGAAAATTATCCAAATAGAAGTCAAGAAATTAAGTAAAATTAGTTCCATTTAGACTTATTTAACCCTTAACTTGCGGGAACAGAAACAGAAAATATATGCAAACTGTAGAATCAGATCTACATCATGCCATAAGCAAACAGAGCAGACCCCAATTAGAGGACTCCTTACTGGAGTCATCTGATCTGGGTCTACTCTGTTTGCAAATGCGTGAGCATCTATATGCAGAACAGGGTTAAACATTTTCTCAAAATCTAAGGTTTATATATTACTATCTAACACTAGCTTGTAAAACATCTCTAAGTAACCACATGCTTTGAAAGAGTACATGTAATCACTTTAAACTGGCTCTTCTATATACTACAAGTATATAAATAAGTCACATAAAAATGTTTTCGGAAGATATTCTTACAATCTTTCTGTACCTTGATATAATGGTAATGAGTGACAGTATCATCCAGACCTACACAAAAAAATATAAAGTTTGAAAGTGACTATCTTCCAGCTGTACTTACTTCTGTTGTGCCTGAAGTCGGCCATGTCCGGCCATCACCAGCACAGACTTGATGGCTCGCATACCAAAATCATAGTGGTCTTGTTGAGAGAGTTGCCTGCTGGCTAACTGGTACAGGTTCACAATCTTGCCGGACAGAGATTTGGCATCCTGAAAACCCTCCGAGAATAGCATAATCTCTGCGATTAGTGGATAATCAGGTACCATCATGGCCACAGGACGGAACAGAGACTTAAGATTGTCTGGCAGTTCCACACGACCTGCATAGCTAAAATAAATATAATCATAATATCTCCATGAAATACATGTATACATACTGCATTAGGAAATTGGAAAAAATAATTTAAAAGAGAACAAAATCATTGAAGCAAAGAAGATGATCAAGTTTCATGGTTTCCATCGTTTAATTCATTTTGATAATGTCAAGTTACTTACTTACACAGATAGATAATGGTGCCTCATATTAGGTACCAAACAATTGAAATATATTTGCGATGAATATAATACATTGACAATCTGTAATGAATTTCTATGCATCATACAATTTCCATAGACAGCTAGAGGTTAACACACCAGTCCCTGATCAGATGGCTCTATAGGAGCCGTCTGATATGGATCTACTCTGCAAATATATGAAGGAAAGGGTTAAACCGTTTGGACATACGTTGGGTTCATGGTGATAAAATATCCACAGGTTGGGTTCAGCTTGATTTCCTTGCCTTCAAACACAAAACGGAGTGAGGAAGCATCCTTGGCAGTCTTTATGGTAAGGATCTGCTGGGCTACAACTGACAACACCTCAAGGTCAATCCTGTTAAACTCGTCAAAGCAGCACCAGCTGCCAGACTGGGCGAGGCCTGAGAAAAACTTCCCTAGCATCTTGTAGTCGAGACCCTCGGAACAGTTGAACACGACACACTGCTTTCCCATTGCCTGTACAGAAGGTAAGATAGGTGAATACAGTAGAGCCTGTCTTAAGCGACAATTCTTTTATTGAACATAGGGATAAAAAAAAGGTGGTTGCTTAATGGCCGTTTATGACAAGTTCTTCTGTGCAGCAAACCTTCTCCATTACAATCACTAATGGAGGTGTACCTTTACCTCATGAATATTAATGCAAGAAATTATGACTTCATGAATATTAATTAACTAAATTTTAATAAAGGCACTATCAATAAAGGTATTTCCTATCATGACAGAAACTGCAAAATCAGATCTACATTATGCCATAAGCAAACAGAGAAGACCCTGATCAGACAGCTCCTAAAGGGTGTATAAAGGTGTATACATGGAGTAAAGGATTAATCATTTACCTCATGAATAATTACCCAATAATGTATCACTATATGAATATTCATTCACAGCAACAGAAACTTTAGAATCAGTTCTATATAGTTTCATAAGCAAACAGAGCAGATCCTAATCAAATGGTTCTAATATGAGCCATCTGATCTGGGTCTTCTCTTTTCAGAAAGGCATCAAAAGGCATAGCTTTCAATTAAAGGGTTAAGAATGATGGCAGCTTCATACAGGATTAAAGTAATGCAGAAAGCTCCCAATGGAGCGTTCTGCATTACTTTTGTTCTACAATAAGCAATCCATTGCCTCGGGTTCATTCACTTGATAGTTTTAGAAAGTATTTACTGTATATTTAAATACAAATTTCTTGTTTATCTTTGACATTGAAAAATCACTTTAACTCTTTCACTGTTCAACATTCATGTAAGAAATAATGACATCATGTTTATTTATTAGCTGAATTTTTGTTATGTAGACTTTTCATGGGATGTTTTTGCTTTAACTAAACTGTACAATCAGATCTATATCAAGTCACAAGAAAACAGAGCAGACTCTGACCAGATGGCTCCTATAGGAGCAAACAGAGCAGACCCTGGTCAGATGGCTCCTACATGAGCCATCTGATCTGGGTCTACTCTGTTTGCAAAGACATAGAAAATAATACTTATGGAGTAAAAGATTAAATCCCTACCTTTGCCAGATCTTTCACAGTCTCAGTTTTGCCTGTACCTGCTGGGCCTGCTGGTGACCCACCAAGGTGAAGGTGCAGGGCACCAGTCAGGGTCAGGTAGCACCTGTCTGTGAGCTGGGTGATTACCAGTCTGGAGGAACAGCCCAGGTACTCGTACCCATACTGGAAGGAGGCATTACTCTGGTATACCAGGCAGTTGTTGGTTGTTTCATCCCATTCGTATCTCAGCTGCCTATGGTGGTAAACAATACAGTGGTATCACTAGGAATGTGTTCATAAGAAATTGATGCCCTAACTTATGTTTAACACGTTATCTCAAAGGCTATTTTCAGACCCAACCTCATTGAATAAATTTATTGAAAAGGATCATTTACTATTGTGATAAATAGAGAATTTTTTCCTATAGAGTAAATGCTCTATTTACTACAATGGTTTGAGAAAAAACTCGCTGGGAATCGGACTCGATCATCGGCACACGTTCGCGAATGATCATTGATTAAAAATCACGATTAAATTATAATATTTTGAGTAGTTGTTGTAGAGAGGTTATACAGTATAACTAACACCAGTTGTATACTAACCTTGTCCATTCAAAGTTTTCCCTGGACATGACATTGTCCTCTATCATCTTACTGATAATGTCTCTGTTGTGGACATCAATGGTCAGAAGAGCCTCAATGCTCATTGTCTGATGGGGCATAAGAGTTGAGGATACAAGCCCTGCCAGCTGGCTAAGATGTTCCATCATCTTGTCAAGGACCTCAATAAGGGCTGTTTTAGGGGTCGCCTGGTCAAAACACTTCACCACATCCTTATTAAACATGATCTGGGCCTAGAAATGAAATTGACATAAAAAAGTTTTGCTCATTATCTATTTTTTTAAAGTTTTAATTAAATATCCAAAACATTGTGTAAACTGCTTTCAAATCCTAACAAAAGATTAAGTGCTGATGAAACAATATCTAAACAAATCTGTCAATTTACATGAAAATTCAATATTTTCTCAGCAAAATTTATCCATGAGTATCTTTTCATAAAATCTTGCAAAGTCATCCTCAGAACTTTATATTTCAAAGCAATTTTTATCTATAAAAAAGTATGCCTCACTAATAAAGGGAATAAATCAGCTCTTAACCTCATAGATTTGCCTTTTAATGCCTTTGCAAACAAAGCAGACCCAGATCAGATCAGATGACTCCTATGGGAGCCACCTGATTAGGGTCTGCTCTGTCTACTTACGAAATAAGAAAGAGCTGATTCTACAGCTTCTGCCATAGGTAAAAAATTCCCTTGTTCACGATGCAATTATAAAATTCAGTTACGGATAATTAATATTCATAGTTTCATTACATTCATTATTCTCATATGAATATTCATGAGGGACAGTATTGGTGAAAGTGTGAATACAGAAGGCTGAATGTTTAACAACTAACTCTTAACTGAGTCCTCACATTGTATTAACTTTTTACTCCATGAATATTCATGTTAGAAATTATTACATCATGAATATTAATGAGATTATTTTTCTTTTAAATGGCATACTAAGGAAAGAAGTTTTTGCCAAAGTAGAAAATGTAGAATCAGATCTATGCTGTTCCATAAACAAACTGAGTGGAAACCTGATCAGATGGCTCCTTTAGGAGCCGTCTGATCTGGGTCTACTCTGTTTGCAAATGCGCACAAAGGCGTTTAAATGGTTAAACTATAATGAAGCTCATCAGTAAAACAAAGTGAGCAAGGCTACTAACCACTGTGAGAACAACTTGTCCTGGGTGTTTGAGAACCCACTCTGTCAGCTGGATACCCAACCAGTCTGCAAGGCCCAGCTTAAGGTGCCTGTAGAACAACACAAAAGTAAACTTTACTTACAATAAACATCTATATGTATATACCTGACCTTAAATTTAGCATAAATATCGGTCTTGGAAACAGGTGGCAGCTTAATTCAGGGTGATAGTCATGCAGAAAGCTCCTCACACTGCATTAAGCACCCACCTGCATACTTTTATCCTTATACAAAAATAAGTGTCATCCTATTTTTCCTCTAGTACGATGCCTGACCTTATACAACTTTGCAGTCAAAACAACTAGTCTCACCTCTTGACAGTCTCAAACATATGAGCCTCTACATTGCTCAGCCACATCTCAACTGCTCCCTTGGCCCTAACACTCCTGAAAGAACATAAAATGAAAATATTGAAACCTATGAAAAACAGAGACTAATTAATTGGCATTAGCTAATTGTATTAATCCTTTTCCTGTTCAATGTTCATGTAAAAAATAATGACATCACAAATATTTGTTAGCTGAATGTTTATAATGTAAACTTTTCAACGGAATGTCAAAAGCAAACAGAGTAGATCCTGATCAAATGGCTCCTGCTGTAGGGGCTGTCTGATCTGGGTCTACCCTGTTTGCAATTTTGTGAAAAGCGTTTATATTAATATAAAAGGGTTGAAGCATCAGACTGTTCCCATAGGAGCCCTAATTATGGTCAGCTGAGATAATCATATCAATTTAGAATTTTTTATATTAAAGGGGATAAAGTTACACAATTCGTAATTATTGCTATGAAGTTTTAGAAAATTCACTGTAGTACTGTAGAAGTAGGTCAGACAAAATCTAGTCTACACACAAATGGACAGACATACAGAAAGATGGACAGACATCTGATTCCAGTACATCCCCACCTAAACATTGTTGTAGTAGGGTATAATAAGTTTCCATCTGAATTTTGATAAAGTGAAAAATTACCTGGTGTCTCTTTGTCCATATGTCCATGCTAAGGAAAAAATAACTCCATGCAAAGGAAAAAGTAATATGACTCGAGACTGACATATCTTTCAGCCACATTTTTGGAAAGGAACATAAATTTTTTAAAGCCAGTGAATTAAGTAACGCTCGTTTACTCTTCTTAACCTCTATATACATCTAAAGTAAACCTTTCAAATTATATTGTAGTATAAATGCCTGTTTTACAGACAGGTGGAAGCTTAATGCATAGTGAAAGTTATGAAGTAAACTTCCAAAGGAGCTTTCTTCATGACTTTCATCCTGCATTATGCAGTCATCTACCTGAAATATATCTAAATTATTCTTTACTAATAATTTGGTTTAGTAAGGCTTTACTATATTATATCTGTCACAGTGTGCAGGTTTATCATCACTTGTACCGCCTCGCTGTACAAGTGCTCTTTTATGGTGACATGGTAGTGTGCATGACTGCTAAACTAGAGACCCGGGTTCGATCCCGAGTCTGAGTGGGTATGTTTCTTTATAAGAACACCGGGTTACATTTGATGCCCAACGGGGGACTGTGACTGTATGTGCTCCAAGTTCGATTCCCAGTCGTTCTCATACCCATAGAAATTCGGGATGAATTTCAACTTGCTGGGGGAGTATGTCACAGTGGGCAGTTTTATCATCAATTGTACGGCCTTGTTGTACAAGCGTACTTTTATGGCGACGTGACACGACTGCGAACCTGGGTCTGAGCGGGTATGTTTCTTTATAAGAACACCTGGTTACATATCATTCACTCTGTTTCAAACAGAAGCTTGTAATCTATAAATAACTTGAGCCATTACCTTGTCATATTGACCACCTCTCCTTCAGCAGACGTCATTGAATGGACTGCAGGGGGATTGCGAGGAATTGTCCGTATATCCAGTGACTTGATGTTTCCAAAGCATTTGCCGAGGTGAGGCTAGAAATAAGAACATTAAAATTTTCTATTAGCCTTAAGATTGCTATGGGTGGATCTGTGATTACTTCTGTAACTTTGCATCTCATCAGGATCCAGACTATTTGTATTTTGAAAGAAATGCGAATTTCTGAGTTTTAAGATAGATGGTAGTTTAACAGAATGACAGTTATGCAGAAATTTCCTTCAGGAGTTTTCTGCATTACTTTTATTCTGCATTAACCCTTTCCCTGTTCAATGTTCATGTTAGAAATAATGACATCATCAACATTTATTAGCTAAATTTTTATAATGTCATGCATACACAGGAATCTGTGGTATTGGTAGAAACTGCAGATTCAGATCTGCTATAATTTCATAAGCAAGTAGAACAGACCCTGATCAGATGGCTCCTATAGGAGTCATCTGATCTGGGTCTACTCTGTTTTCAAAGATGTGAAATTTCTTTTACAAATGTATATGGAGAAAAGGGTTAAGCAGCCACTTGCTTTTATAGACTAATGATTGATTATCTGGCTGCTATAGAGAGGCCTACTGAAAAGATATTTACAAAAGATCTTTACCACTTTACTTCTGCAAACTGTTTTGATCCATATGCGATATTAATTAACCCTTTCCCTGTTCTAAATTTTAGTCCAAATATCAATACCTACTGAATATTCATGGCAAAAGAGTTATAATGAAAGATGGAAGGTGGAATACTGTAGCCATGTTAGAAAGTAAAGAAACAGATCTATCAAATTCCATAGCAAACAGAGCAGACCCTGATCAGACGGCTCCTATAGGAGCCGTCTGATCTGGGTCTACTCTGTTTGCAGATGCGTGAAAACACGTTTATATGAGGGAAAGGGTTAAGTAACTAGGCATCTTATCAGGATCAAATTATCTAACTAACTTTTGGGGTGATTTGCAAAGGAAAACAGCAACAAAAAAAAGTATTGAAAGAGACAATTTTTTTAGAAGAAAACTGCGTAGGGCATGGAATTGATCATTTTGAGTATTGTTAAGGGGTGAAGTTAAAACCCTTTACCTCATGAAATAATGATGTCATGAATATTTATGAGATTAATTTTTATAACGGTATATGAACAGAATATTTTTTTGGCCATGGCAAATACTGTTGAATCAGATCTATGTAATTCCATAAGCAAACAAAGCAGACCCTGATCAGACAGCTCATACAAAAGCTGTCCAATCTGGGTCTACTCTGTTTGCAAAGGACTGAAAAGGTTTCTCTATCAGGGTAATTCTTGGACTGTGTGCCTGCGGGTAAGAACAAACATTGTGTTAACCCTTTCCCTTATATAAACACATTTTCATGTATTTGCAAACAGAGTAGACCCAGATCAGATGGCTCCTATAGGAGTTGTCTGATCAGGGTCTGATCCGTTTGGTATAAATAGAATTTGATAGATCTGTTTCTTTAGTTTCTAAAATGGCTGAAATATTCCACCTTACATATTTCATTATGACTATTGTGTCCATGAATATTCAGTAAGTATTGAAATTCGGACTAAATATAAAACAGGGAAAGGGTTAACATAAATCTGTTTGTGAAGGTACCAAAGGGCGTCTTCATGAAGTAAATTGTAAAACAAAACAAGTAATACACAATTCAAGACACATTACATGTATATGTGAATATTTGCTTGAATCTACACATACACTTTTTCATTCATAATTCACATACATGGTTCTGTTTAGTATCCTTAGCTGGAAAGCTGCATACACTGAGCAATATTACAGCAAAAAGCATCTGAGTAAAGAGTATGGAAATCTGTCTTGTAGCAGACTTTTAAAGATTTAGTAGTTCATCCCCTAAATAATTATAATAACGATAAGAAATTATGTCACTGTTGCTGTTATTTCTATTCCACATAGGTTCAGTAAAAAAAATTTAGATGTTGATAACATCCAGATGTCTCAACTGTTTGCTAAGATCAGAGCTCCAGATAAGATGCGTAATTGAAAATATTTTCAAATATAACTTCTTTTTTTCTCCACCAAACCCTATGTTGTGACCACTCTTTAGAATCGTCTCGAAGAGGCGATTCTAAAGAGTGGTCACAATGTAGGGTTTGGTGGAGAAATGACGATTTTAGTATTTGAGTACGCACCGTTATCTGTAGCTCTGTAAGATTATTAGTAATTTACCCTTAGCATATAAACATTTCAATTCACCTTTAACCACTCAAATACACAGTTACACCATTTCAAAATAGTAAACAAGTCCATACATAAATATGATCTTAATTTTTTGAATGAGGGAGCTGAGTGTACTGAAATTGTTCAAATTATGTAGACTCAGATCAGAGGGCTCAATCCTGAAATTCCAAAATGAAATAGCCCATCAGTGTTTAACTACATACACTCAATATTAAAGGCATAAACTTGCTAGAATATTTTGAATGACAAACATGCAGACCCTGATCAGAGGGCTCCTCTAGGAACTCTCTGATCTAGGTCTACACTGTTTGCAAAGGACAATGCATACATGTCTTACATTCAAAGGTAAACTTCAAACATCATTATAGCTAATCAAAATTCTGCAAATAAATGTGTCTTGCTTATACCATATCAAACACCAAGGAGAAGTAGATCTGAGAAAACTCAGAAATTCCAAATAAATATTTGTACAGAAAGCATATTATTCCATACAATTTCGTAACACGGTATACATATATAGTAAAAGCATATTATTTCATGAAGCGAAGCTAGTAGATATCTCCTTGTATATAGAAGCTGGAAATAGAATATTCTTTCAAACATTCAACATGCACATCATATAAGACAGATGTGGATAATCATCTTTAATTACTGACAATCCTAAGTTATCATGTTAGTCCTATGAAAAGTCTCTGGAAGTCTTTAAGTCATAGAATACTGGAGGTCATACAAAAATCATAACTCTCTTGTAAAATTATCACAAAAAATGATAACTCTCTTGTAAAACTATCAAAGACTTGTATGTGCCGTTATTGAAGAACTGTCGCAAAGTGTGTCTTTAAGCTGAAATTGGTAGCAATTGTTTTAATTGTGTGTGATCAAAAGTTAATTGTCAACATCAGTGATGACTTACACAATCTAGTGTGACCGGGGCTTAACCCTTTCCCTCATATAAATGCTTTTTCATGCCTTTGCAAACAGAGTAGACCTACATGAGATGGCTAATGTAAGAGCCACCTAATCTGTGTCTGCTCTGATTGCTTTGTGAAATTATAATATATCTCACTCTACAGCATATACCAATACCAAAAGTTCATGACTGTGTATATTTGCTATTATAAAATTTCACCTAATAAATATTCATGATATTATTTCTTATTTCAATATTGAACAGGGAAAGGGTTAACCCTTTACTCCATAAATACACCTTTCTACGCCTTTGTACAGTAGACCCAGATCAGACGGCTCCTGTGGGAGCTGTCTGATCAGGGTCTGCTCTGTTTGCTTATGATGTAATATAGATATGATTCTACTGTTTATGACATGGCCAAAAATTCCTGTGCCCATGTGCTATTATAACAATTAATCTAATTAATATTTGTGACATCACTGTTTCTTATTTAAATATTCATGGAGTAATAGATTAACTAAGCACGTTTGATTCTTATATTTATATGCCTGATGGACACATGCAAAAGACAGTATGTATAATATACTGCAGCCTGCCAGCTATCTACATTGTATATTACAACCTTACCACTTTCAAACGAGATTTCTGTCTCTGAAAGATAGCTATTCCATCATTATCAGATTCTATTTGCTTGAAAAAATTTGATGGCTCTTCACAAGGATCTTTTGTCTCTTTTTTTAAGAATGTACAATGTCTATTTCCCAGAAAATTGCTGGTACGCAAAGTTCAATAATTTAGTGACTAATTATATTTCATTTGTTTAGCTACCACTGACATCTACATTTTTGTCATGTATTTTTGTATAGCAGATGCATTTCTGTTGAATGCTGGTACATGTAGTCATTGAGAAAGGTACAAAATTTCAACATATCTACTCATATGTTTGAAAATGATAGTAAATATGCACAATTTGATAGTTTGCAATAATACCACTCTAAACACAACTCAGGATAAGCAGTAAGATGTAAAAAGCATGACGGAACTTACAATACACTTCAAATTTGCTAAGATAATTAAGCCTTTGAATGCGAGAAACAAGTGTTCTATCATTTGCAAAACAGTATAGACCCTGATCAGAGGGCTCCTAGAGGAGCCTTCGGATCAGAGTCAACACTGTGATTGAAAATCATCTGGCAAAATTTAACCCTCCTGCTGAATCAACTCTATAAATAAACAGTGATAGGCCAGGCCAATTCACTGTGAATAGTCAACAAAGGGTTTAAAATGAAAGCTTTTAAATGCATCTTTCAAAGCAACAGATAAAGGTGTGTACAAAAATCGTCATTTCTCCACTAAACCCTATGTTGTGACCACTCTTTAGAATCATCTTTTTGAGACGATTCTAATGAGTGGTCACAACATAGGGTTAAGTGGAGAGATAAAGAAGTTATTCTTGAAAATGTTTAGATTCATGAATCTTATCTAAAGCTCTGATCTTCCTCCAAGGACAATTATTCAATGCACGATTTAAAATAAGATATCGGTCAGAAACAACATTATATCTATACTATATATGTCTAAGATGTTATTGATAGATATATGTGATATAAGGATAAGTTTTATTAAAAGTCTATGGAAAATATAAAATCTAAAGAATAAAATGATACACTTTATATGGATTATTTGTACATATGCAATTAACCCTTTACTCCTTAAATACTCCTTTCTATGCCTTTGCAAACAGAGTAGACCCAGACCGGATGGCTCCTATAGGAGCCATCTGATCAGGGTCTGCTCTGTTTGCTTATGGAATGATATAGATCTAATTCAACAGTCTGTGCTTTAGCAAAGCTTTCATATGTTTTTATGCCATTTTAGAAAATAATCTATGTAATATTTATGATGTCACCATTTCTTTCATTCATGGAGTATATAGGGTTAATTATAATCTGCTTGTTCTTCTGATAACAAAATTTTGATGGTTGAATACTCTATTGACCGGACACTAATGACATTAGTATGTGACAAAATTAACCCTTTACTCCATTGTTAAGCCTATCAATGCCTTTTGTAACTGGAGAAGACCAAGATCAGATGACTCCATCTGTACGAGTTGTCTGATCAAGGTCTGCTCTGTTCACTTATAAAATTACATTTCATAATTCCTGCCATGGGCAAAACTTCATGTGTTCATATGCCATTATAAAAAGCATCTAATTAATATTCATGATGCCTTTATTTCTGACATGAATATATACACATTAAAGGGTTTAATTGTATAATATTTACATGTATCCAACAATATAATACTTTCAAGAAAATGACACAGTTCTGTCAGAACTGGAATACATCAAAGACTGTAGATCCATATACTGGTACAATGTAATAGTTTTACTGCAGAAATCCCCTGATCAGCATTTCCAATGTGTTTCATTTCAAAATCCTTTCAGTATGATGCATCCTTTCCAAGAGATTTTGCTGAGCTATACACAATGATAGAACTTTCCGTATCAACCAATATCATGCAAAGTACTACATGTACTTTGCTGGCTTAGACAATGAGTCATAAAGCAATTAGGACACAAGCTGTTTGACACTCGGTCAAAATGATTCACAAAAACTTGAGCAAATCTTTTATATCAGAATTGCACAAACATAATTGTTTACAGCGGGATTATGGGTAAACAAGTAACCCTTTCAACCCTGAGTTTTCAAAGTGGAAAATCCATCAGTGCTTAGCTATAGAGTCCACTCAGTACGAAAGGCATAAACTTGCTAGAGGATTTAGAATGACAAACAGTGCAGACCCTGATCAGAGGGCTCCTAGACAGACCCTGATCAGAGGGCTCCTCTAGGAGCCCTCTGATTTGGGTCTGCACTGTTTGCAAAATACAGTGCACGTGTGTCCTAGGTTGAAAGGCTTGAATGTACAAATTTAACACAGCCAGCCCCAGAAAAGTAAATACCTGTACTGCGTTTGGTTCCTTTGACTGGCCAAGAATCTCTAGCAGCTCATCGTTACTGAGGAAGTAGAATCTTGGGAATGACAGTCTCTTGGAGTCCAAGTATTCCTGAAATAATGAGAACAGTATCATTAAAAGTTTGATTGAGACCTGACATTGTCATGATCAAATAGAACTGAGTAACGGCATTAACCCTTTGGAAGTTGAACTTTCAGAAATGGCCCATTAGTGTTTTTAATAACTATAGATAATAGAGTTCATTCTGTATGAAAAGATTAAAACTGCTAAAGGATTTTGAATGAGAAAATTAGCAAACCCTGATATGAGGGCTCCCACTGGAACTCGCTGATCTGGATCTACACTGTTAGAAAATGCTATTACACTTCAAAGGGTTAGACATTCTGATATGACATCACAAAATGCTAATGTGACACTCAAGTGTACAAAAATTATGCAAACTCCATGCCTCATATATATTTAGTTTATGCAATAAAACTCTTTGGCTTGATAATGCAATGCCTTACCTCCAAGCATTTTTGTATTTTCTCAAGTGATGCATTACATGACTGTAGTGTCTCCAACATCCCTGTCTGGGTGGCACACTTGAGGGCATTAGGTCGGTCCTGTACCTGACGCATGATGTCCTTCCATGATTTGTCAACCTGGGAGAACATCTGGTACTCCGGCTTCAATTGTCTGTGATTAAAAAGATCAGAGTGAAACCTTTTGTTATAGTCACTTAGTATTCCCTTCCGTGTTGAATATGCATGTAAGAAATAATGACATCACGAATATTCATTGACGAAACTTTTACAATGGCATATGTACACATGAAGTTTTAGTATTGATAGAAACTGTATTCAGATCTATTATAATTTCACAACCAAACAGAGCAGACACTGATCAGATAGCTCCTACTGGAACCATCTGATTTGGGTCTCCTCTGTTGGCAAAGGCGTGAAAAGGCATTCATAAGAAGGAAAGTATTAAAATGATATGAACCAATTCATATCTTTTACATTTATGTTTCCTACAAATAAACAACTTTATTCAGGCATAGGTCATCCAAGCTGTTCAGGTTTGGAGATTAGTGACTTACTTCTGTATATCTGGTGTAGAGAAGATCTGCTCGAGGTAGAGCCAGTTTCTCTGGCATGCCATCCACTCCTCCAGAGTCTTGGCAAATATGTTTAGTTTCCTCTCCCACTCTTCAACCTGGGCCTGAAAAAATAAGAAACAATATCACATAGCATCACATCCACCTGTCACAAACATTACTCAGTATTGTATATTCATGGTGCAGATGTACCAGAAATGATATACAGTAAAACCTCTCTAAAAGGACCACTTAATGAATAAACACAGGAGTCTATATGAGCAGGTTTGCTAAACCCTTTCCATCAAATAAATGTGTTTTATCACCTATGCAAATATAGTGGACCCAGAACAGATAGCTCCTGCAGGAGCCGTTTGATCAGAGTCTGCGGTGTTTGCATATGGTACATTTGTATACCAGTAATATACCTCTGATTCTACAGATCCTGCCCAAGCCATAATGTCCTGTGTTTATATGCCAATATAAAAAATCTAATTAATATTATTGATGTCATTATTTCTTACATGAATATTCAACAAATAAAGGCAGGATGAAAGTAATTAATACAGAAAGCATTTTTATCATTTAGATAGTACATACATGATTTCTCAAATTTGAATCCTTTCAAGAAATGCTAAATATTAAGCTATATGCAATATTAATTCAGAAATACCTTTATGGGTCCAACATATCTTGAGCCTCTAATGGTTCCTATGGTGACCTGGCTGTCCTCTAACTGGGCCATGATGTCATCAGCCCCAGCAATGATGAAGGTATCCCGTCCAGCATGGGCATAGTAGCGAAAATCTGTGTTCTTCCATAGGTCAACAATCTTAATAAGGCAAAACAGATATGATACAATATAGAAAAAAATAAATAATGACGTCATCACACATTTACATTTCAACGTTAAAATTTGAGATAATCCTTTTACTTTCAATACACTGAAACAAATATCTGCTCCTCTGGAAATTCTTGCTTCAAAACTGATGCTATGCCCATAGGTAGCAGTATCAAACTGATGCTATGCCCACAGGTAGCAGTATCAAACTGATGATATGCCCACAGGTTGCAGTATCAAATGATGCCACACCCACAGGTAGCAGTATCAAACTAAGGCTATGCTCATAGGTAGCAGTATCAAACTGACTTAGTGATGTATAGATGTTCTGAACGTTATTTGAATATGGACAATTAAGTTTTAGGAATTCCAATAACGGCGGACAATATTGCAGGGCGACTCTAGAATAGTCCATGTGCATTTTTGGAATATTCGACAAACACCTATATGATTTGGATTGTACGACTCTCATACAGATATCAGTAGAAAATTGAAAGCTGTAAGTAAACAATAATCATTCAAAGAACATCACGAACAAGTCATGAAGTGATCTAACATATTGCCTGGTATCAACAAAATTTCCATTCAGTCTTGCCCAATATATCACTACAAGCATTCTGTTCTCTGTATATCATTTTCAAAGCAACTATAGCTGCATTAACCCTTTCCTCCATAGGCTATTTTTAGACGCAACCTCTTTGAATGAATCTACCCAAAAGGAGCATTTACTAGAGAAAACTAAAATTTTAGAATTGTGTAGTTTGAAAACGTGATAAATAGAGCATTTGCTACTATAGGAGTAAATGCTCTATTTGTCACAATGGTTTCATTAAGAGACTTTTACAGAGGCGTAGAAAGGCATATTTATGGAGGAAAGGGTTAAGTTGTCTACTTCATATATTGTCCCATGAAATTTGAAATCAGGGATTTGTGCCTTTTTGATAGAAAAACTAAACTCCTTTACCAGATACTATTTTATGGATCTGAATTGTCAGTAAATGTCATTATTGAGTAGTTTTAGGCATTTAACCCTTTTCCTCATAGAGATAACTTTTGGCACCTATGGAAACAAAGTAGTTCAAAATATGACTGCTACTTTAGGAGCCATCTTATCAGAGTCTGCTCTGTTTGCTTAAGATTTAACTGAGATCTGATTCTAGCTTTTGCCATAGCGCAATACTCCCTTTAATACTCATATGCTGATATAACAAAAAAATCTAATTAATACTCATACAATCATTATTTCTTATTTGAATATTCGTGAAGTTAATGGTTAACCCTTTCCCTCATATAACCATGTTTTCATGCATCTCCTAGAGGAGCCATCTGGTCAGGGTCTGCTCTTTTTGCCAATGGAATTTGAAAGATGTTTTTTCACTTTTTAAAATGGCTACAATTTTCCACCTTCCATATTTCATTGTAAATATTTTGTCCATGAATATTCAGTAGATATTGGAATTTGGAATAAACATAGAACAGGAAAAGGGTTAAAGTTATGAATGATCAGCTGATCTATGTTCAGTTGTCTCTTACCTTCTGTAGCATGTTCTCCAGTGTGGCCTCGTTACTAGCTGTGGTAGAGATATCCTGTATCTTCTCTTTGTGTTTGAAGATCTAGAAATAAACACAGTACATTAAAACATTGCTATTTAAAGTATCCATTCATAAATTTTAATATTAAACCTTTTACTCCATTATGATACTTTTCTATGCCTTTGCAAACAGAATAGACCCAGATCAGATGGCTCAAATAGGAGCAATCTGGTCAGGATCAGCTCTGTTTGCTAATGAAATTATAAAAGATCTGATTCTACAGTTTCTACCAATACCAAAAATTCCTGTGTACATATGCCATTATAAAAATTCAGCTAATAAATATTCATGACATTGATGACATTCAAAATCATCTAGCAACTATAACCCTTTACTCCATAAAGACGCCTTTCTACACCTTTGCAAACAGAGTAGACCCAGATCAGAATGCTCTAATAAGAGCCATCTGATCAGGGTCTGCTCTGTTTGCTTCTGATATAATATAGATATGATTCTACAGTTTTTGCAATGACTAATGATTCTTGTGTCCATATGCTATAACAAATCAATTTAATTAATATTCATGACGTCATTGTTTCTTACATGAGTATTCATGGAGGAAAGGGTTAAGCCAATCATACTGAATGGATGCTATCATTACACATTGATGGGTTAATTCTCTTTGAATATTCAGCATTCAAATGGTTAATCTGGGTCCATGCTTATAAAGCTTTTAGTTGAGTCTGAGTTTCGTTCTCAAGCTTTTGATTGGTCAGATTTGAGTTCTCAAGTTTTTGATTGGTCAGATTTGAGCCTTTGAGAACGAACTCAGACTCAACTAAACGTTTTATAAGCATGGACCCAGAGCAAAGACAGAAGAACAGTAAATAATCTTACATTCATCTCCAGTAGACTACCCAGGGTGAATGACTTGTCTTTGCCGATGCTCTTGCCGATGAGTCTCTCTATCTGATGCCAATGTCGAGTCCTAAGGAACTGGTTCCTCAGGCTGGTGATGACCGGCATACCCTGCTTAAAGTCCATCACCTTCTCCTTCAGACGGGGAACCACTTCATTGTGAGGAAGACCTATGAAAATCAGAAGCAAACTTGCTTATAAATACCAGGAAAGGATTAAAGAAGATACAATGTATAAACATTTGTGTTTTACCTGAATGCAAGATCCCTGGTAAAACAAGCAAAATCCCGTAGGAGTTGTCTGATCAGGGTCTGCTCTGTTTGCTTATGATGTAATTTAGATATGATTTTAGTTTTTGTCGAAGCAAAAAGTTTCATTGAATATTTTACATTATAAAAATTCAGCTAATAGATATTCATGCTGTTCATATTTCTTACATGAATATTGAACAGGAAAAGGGTTAAAAGACTCCAGTTTATTCTAGTGTCTATGTGTGCTTAATCTGATAATTCATACAAGACTGGTCACAACTTACTTGTGTATCACCTTCTTTTCACAACCGATTTAACATGGTATCCATTTAAATAATATTTAAATCTTTAAATAATTGCACCTACAGACCACTTGTAATAACTTGTGTACACAGTTTTGATCCAGATGATACAACAAACAATGGATCTACATGATACAACAAATAATGGATCCACATGTTACAACAAGCAATGGCTCCAAAATATAAAACAAGCAATGGATCCAGATGATACAGGCAATAGATCCAAAAGATAAAAACAATGGATCCAAAAGAAACAACAAGCAATGGATCCAGATGATACAAACAATGGATTCAAAAGATATAACAAGCAATGTATCCAGAGGTTATAACAAGCAATAGATCCTGGTCAGAAATTGAAACAATTCTAGTTTGAGAATAAAAACAAATGAATTGTTGTCAGACAGCCATGAAGTTTATGATGAACACACACTTTTTCTCATAAATTCTTATCCCATTCCCTCATACTGACGCATTTAGATGCCTCTGTAAAGTCTCTTTTTGAAACCATTGCGATAAACAGAATATTTGCTCCATAGGAACAAATGTTTTATTGATCAGAATGGTTTCAAAACTGCACAATTCTAAAAAAAATGTTTCTATTAAATGCTCCTTTCACTTGATTTATGCAAAGAGGTATGTTCTAAAAATAGCCTATAAGGGAATGAGTTAACATAAATACAAGACCATCTCACCTTTCTCCAGCATGAAAACAGTCTGTGAGTATCTGTTGACATTCTTTTGCAGAGTTTCTACTGGAAGAGCATCAAAGGTGGTGGCAGTCCACTCATCTACCAGCTTGGTCCACTCTTCCTGGGACTGCCAGAGCAAGTGACGCAGTGTCAGGTCCCGCTCCACCTCAGACAGGTCAGCCTGGATCTCCTGAGCACTGTGGTCATCACGCTTGGTCATATTCATGTATTGGTACTCTCTGGGGGAAAAAATTGTAAAACTGCATCAGAGCCATACAAAGAGGCATACAGGTCGTACAGATCTTTACTACTAACTTATAGCATATGCTAAGTAACTGATGTGTTCAAAAATTATCTTCAGTTCTATTTCTTGCTTTCTACGGTATAGGAGCCGTCTGATCAGGGTCTGCTCTGTTTGCTTAGGGAATAATGTAAATAATGGTTGTACAATCAACTTGTAAATAGTGCAGACCCTGATGAGACAGCTCCTACAGGAGCTGTCTCATCTGGGTCTTCACTATTTACAGGTAGGTATATTGACGTGAATAGCAAGCGAAGGGTTAATACGCCATATTAAAATTAACCTAATTGAGATTCATGACATCATAATTTCTAGCAAGAATATTCATTGGATAAAGGGTTAAAAACATGTGGTATCCAACAAATATTTATGTCAGCAATAATGATATCCATGGCACAATTGGCAGATTCCAGTCTATATTATTCCACCAGCAAACAGAGTAAACCCTGATCACACAGCTCCTACAGAAGACATCTGATCTGAGTCTACTCTATTTGCAAAGGGTATGAAAAGGTGTCTCTATCAGGCAAAGGGTTAATGCTGAAAAACGGAAGTAACGGGGAAAGTCCCCAAAAGATTCAAAGCATGCAAAGGGGCAAATAAGCTACATACTCTCCTATAAGTCCTCTCTTAGACTGAGATAAGGAACTGCCAAATCTTTCCTGGTAGCTGCCATAACTCCTTGCCTTCACAGACAGGATCTGGACCTCCTCCTGCAGGAACTTGATGGTCTCCAGAGCACCCATGGCATTTGTGTCAATGTGCAGGAGGTCTGGGTCTCGAACCTGGTTCTTCAGATCCATCAGCTTGTTGCGGATGTTGTAAATCAGGCCGTCCAGGTCATGACTGAATTTGCGTATGTTCTCATCCTTCTTTGCATCACAGAACAGAATGATATTCTGATAGAGAAAAGAACAAGATAAATAGACCTTTTAAATTCTGACAAATCTTCATAAAACATTAAATATTCATAGTAATTGTCTTGTGTAAAAACTTGTTGCAGACATAAATTTCAGTAGTAAATTTTTTCTACAATCTCTTTTCAAGCCTCATCTAATTTGTTCAAAGTATGAAGAGTCTACAGGGGAGTATCAAGTGTCAATCAGTTACTTCGAACCCGACTTACTTCTGAACTGTTTATCATTTCTATTTTGATCATGTTTAACCCTTTAAGTACCACATTATGTAGGGTAAACTTGTCTAAATTGAAATTTGGAACCCATCCATTTCAAATGTGAGGAGCTGCAAGAAATATATGCTTTTGAAAACGCCTGACAATGATTGGTACAGCAAATAGTGCAGACCCTGATCAGATGTCTCCTTCAGGAGTCCTCTGATCTGAGTCTACACTGTTTGCCTATATCCCATTTACAGGGTCAGACGTGTAAAGGTTAACTCTATACCTGTTCTGCATTCATGAAAGAAATATTGACAACATGAATATTTATTAGCTTAATTTTAATAATGTACAATTTTCAAGGGAATTTTTTGTTTTGAGAAAATCTGTAGTATCAGATCTATATCATATAATAAGCAAACAGAGTAGACTCCGATCAGACGGCTCCCATAGGAGCCGTCTGATCTGGGTCTACTCTGTTTGCAAATGCGTGAAAAGGCGATTATATGGAGGACATTGTTATACAGTAGTGACATACCTTTAAAGTGATAAAGTCAGGTCCAAGTGTCTGGTACAGGGCCAGCTGCTCATCCGTGATCTGAACATTGTAGTCCTTGGCTATGGTAAACAGTTTGTTCACTACATCAAACTCTCGTTCAAGAGCAGGTAACTCTGATGACATTTTGCCAAGGAAAGACAAATGCTCAACAAACTCCTCCACAGACTTTGGATAGTGGTCCAGCTTCTTTGAAGCTCCCTGTACAAATAGTACACACAGAATAAATAATGTGTCAACCGTTTATAATTTCATATGCAAAAACATGAAACTATTTCAGCAAAGGTTTTTAACTTGAAAACATATTTTACATACAATTCAGTCTGTTTACCTTCATTGTTTTCAAATGAATGTGAATAATACCCCTAAATAATTGCTTTAAACCCTTTACACAATGAATATTCATGTAAGAAATCACGACATCATGGATATCAAGTAGATTATAAATTATTTATTAATTACAGCCCATGATCATAGAAATTTTAGTCATGGCAGAAACTAAAGAATAAGATCTATATGATCCCCAAAAGCAAACAGAGCAGACCCTGATCAGATGGCTCCTGTTGGAGCCGTCTGATCTAGGACTAATCTGTTTGCAAAGGTGTAAAAGGCATATTTATAGAGTAACGGAGTAATTGTCCGACCTGACATTACATGACTGTAATGTCCATTATCTATTGATAATGAAGCTTCCGATGAAGT
Source organism: Azorinus chamasolen (assembly GCA_963576725.1). Taxonomy (NCBI): domain Eukaryota; kingdom Metazoa; phylum Mollusca; class Bivalvia; order Cardiida; family Solecurtidae; genus Azorinus; species Azorinus chamasolen. Next base: position 91,469,762 of record OY755235.1, on the reverse strand, counting down.
GACCTTGAAATCCAGTAGTTGCTGAGAAACAGCACTGACAAGAAAAAAATGACTGACAAGGTAACTCCTATATATCCCCTAAAGACTTTGTGGTTGTACAATGAATATTAAAAAAATAATGCCCAATTTGACAAGCTTTGGTGTTTGGTAACTTTGCTTGACTTCAAAGTCATTAGTCAAAAGGTAAGTAAAACATGAAACAAACTTTATAAATGTATGCTACAGCTTAACCCTTTCCCTCATATAAACGTGTTTTCACGCATTTGCAAACAGAGTAGACCCAGATCAGACAGCTCCTAGAGGAGCTGTCTGATCAGGGTCTGCTCTGTTTGCTAATGGAATTTGATAGATCTGTTTTTTATACTTTCTAAAATGGCTACAATGTTCCTCCTACCATATTTAATTATAACTTTTTTGTTCATGAATATTCAGTAAGTATTAAAATCTGGAATAAACAAAGAACAGGGAAAGGGTTAACCATTTACTCTATGAATATTCATGTCAGAAATAATGATTATAAGAATATTAAGTAGCTGAATTTTTATAATGCCATCATGAACAAGGAAATTTTTACAATGGTAGAAACTACAGAAATAGATCACATAAGCACACAGGGTAGATCCTGATCAGATGGCTGATCTTGTTTAAATTTTAGTCCAATGTATAATCATTATCTTACCTTTATGATGGTCAGCAGGTCCTCATTGCGTTTGATGGCTATGATTGGTAGAGCTTTGCTGACCTTCGACACTAAACTGTCAGGGTATGGCATGCATGTATCACGATACTGTTTACTGTGTACCTGTATCATAGCAACACGTCGCAACACTGTCATCTTCCTCATCTGCCGGATCTACAGAGAGAAATTAGAAAAAAAGAATTATTGGAAATATGATAAATATGAACAAAATAAAATTCAAATCTTATCTTGACATTAAGAATAGTGTTCTGCAGAATCAATGTCTAAATGGTTCTGATGCTGATCAGACGCTAATTATGGATTAATTAGAATCAAGCTATGTCATCCACAGCCAGTCACTCTCAGTTTATGCCCTGAGTGTATACAATTAACCATTTTCCTGTTCTATATTTGTTCCAAATTTCAACACCTACTGAATATTCATAGCCAAAATAGTATAATGAAATATATACGATGGAACATTGTAGCCATTTTAGAAGCTTAAGAAACAGATCTATCAATTTCATTAGCAAATAGAGCAGACCCTGATCAGACAGCTCTTGTAGGAGCTGTCTCATCTGGGTCTACTCTAGCTGCAGATGCGTGAAAATGCATTCATATGAAGGAAAGGGTTAACATTGTCTGAAACTAGAGCTGTCATGGAAGGTGAAAAATACCGAACAACAATAATTTGAAATTGAATAAAAGGTCTGGCATTATATTAAATCTGTCTATTTAAAGTGTACGAGTAGTTCACTCCACCCAATGCAAATTGCAAATTCAAATATGGCCGCCAGCCACTGACTTTTATCTAATTGGGAGAAAATTTATGTCAGGCACTGCAGTTAAACATGTCAAACACATGAACTTTCAAGAAAATGCATTGAAATGATGCAAAATCCAACCTGGCCACCAGTAAGCCAGTATTAATATGACTGGGTGGAAAAAAATCGCAAACAACTGCTAATCATGTTGATAATGCGTATTAGGTTTCATGAAAATGCAGCACAAACTGTTCTTTGCAAAGATCCATGAAGATGAAGGCCAACATACTGACTCCTTTATAACACCACATCAAACTTGGTTTGCAGGATAATAATAAATGTATCCAGAGCTACAGATAAACGTGCATCGTCATTTCTCCACCAAACCCTAAACTGTGACCACTCTTTAGAATTGTCTCTTCAAGACGATTCTAAAGAATGGTCACAGTATAGGGTTTGGTGGAGAATAAAGCAGCTACATTGTATTCTTGAACATATTTAAATTTATGCATCTTATCTGGACCTCAGTGTATCATATGACTCTTTTTGTTGTCAAGGGTACACCATTGAACTCAGACGGCACACTCATTCAGTATCAATTCATCAGGAAATTGAGATAATACATAGCATAAGAAGAAACAGCACAAGAAATACAAAATGTTTATTAGTAAATTATTGTTTTACTTCTTGTTTGATAACATTTCTACAACAAAGTCTTGACATAATACATGATATTTGATTACTTTGAGGTTTGGGGTGCAATTACATAAAATGCAAGTATTTACTAGGAAAAAGGAACATTTTAGAACTGTGTAGTTTTGAGTGAGTGAGTTGGGTTTTACGTCCGACCAACAGTATTTCAGTTATTTGCAGACGGCACCCGCTTGAGACAAGTTATTGTGCTGCCTCACTGGAATGCCCCTTCCGTGGGCACATGGCAAGGGCATCCACCCAGTCACATTATCCTGACACCGGGCCAACCAGTCCTAGAACTACCCTTTTAATGTCGAGCGTAGACAAGGGAGCTACTAGTACCAACTTTTAACGACTTTTGATCTGTCATGGCGGGGGATCGAACCCACGACCTTCCCTACCGCAGGCGAACACTCTACCACTGGGCCACGCGACCGGTCGTGTAGTTTTGAAACCATGGTGATATAGCATTTGCTCCTATGGAGAAAATGCTCTATTTATCACAATGTTTCAAAAAGTTACTTTCTCAGAGGCGTCAAAAGTGTCAGTACAAAGGAATAGGATGTAACGGATAAATACAGTATACTATAACAGCCAGTAATATCACCCACCATATCCGTATGCCTGGCCAGAACTGCGCTGAACTCATCTGTTGACCACTGCCTCCTTCCAAGTGACTCCTCCACATTCAGAAGCAGACACTTGTCCACCATCACACAAAACTGGTCAAAATTCTGTAAAACATATGGTGAGATTACATGCCTTTCTCTGATAAGCACTGTTGCATGAATTGATCACTTCATGAATATTTATTATTATATAAATCCTTTTCCTTTATATAAATGCTTTTCAAGCCTTTGCAAACAGCAAAGACCTGGATCAGATGGCTCTTATAGAATTTCAAAGATCTGTGTATTTACTTTCTAAAATGGTTACAATGCTCCACCTTCCATATTTCATTATAACCTTTTTGTCCATGAATATTCAGTAGGTATTGAAATTCGTAATAGAACAGGGAAAGGGTTATACCTTTCAATGCTGAATTTTCAAATGGACTATTCCAAAATTCAAACAGGTCAAGCTTACTGTGAATATTCAGGTTCTTTTATAAAGAAAAGTTTAACATGGTAAATAGTGCAGACCCTGATTAGAGAGTTCCTCTAGTAGTCCTCTCATCTGGGTCTACACTATTTGCAAAGGACATTAGTGACTTGTTTTCCACACTGAAAGGGTTAACCCTTCTCTTGCTGAATTTTAATATACATTTCTCCTTCTTTACCCATGCCCTGTTGTATAATTACATATATCTTCACTGCATACAAGTATTTCGCTGTGCAATCACTGCTGTGGAGTGCACTGGTTGCACAATCAACTTGTAAATAGTGCAGACCCTGATGAGACAGCTCCTGCAGGAGCTGTCTCATCTGGGTCTTCACTATTTACAGGTACGTATATTGACGTGAACAGCAAGCGAAAGGTTAACATGGCAAATAGTGCAGACCCTGTTTAGAAAGTTCCTCTAGTAGTCCTCTCATCTGGGTCTACACTATTTGCAAAAGACATTAGTGACTTGTTTCCCACACTGAAAGGGTAAATATCATTTTGCCATGGCTGGAGATACCACTCTGTATATTGACTTGTAAAGCAGTATGTGCATGGCAAATGTCGAGTATCCTTTACATTCCAAATATATTGCAAATATAAACTTTGTTGAGAAACTGGCCGACAGATGCACAAACAGACTGACCAATAGAAAAAATATTGCTGCTGAAAGACCATCTTAACCCTTTCCCTGTTCTGTATTTATTCCAAATTTCAATACCTACTGAATATTCATGGTCAATATAATTATAATGAAATATGGAAGGTGGAACATTGTAGCCAATTTAGAAAATAAAGAAACATATCTATCAAATTCCACAGGCAAACACAGCAGACCCTGATCAGATGGCTCCTATAGGAGCCGTCTGATCTGGGTCTACTCTGTTTGCAAATGCCATACGAACTACTTTGAGATAACAGAGGATCAAGTCATCCGATAACTAAGCTGAACCATTTCTCATTTTTCACAGCTTAATGCAGGTCTAAAGTAATGCTTAAAGCTCCTGTAGTTATCCTGAAGTTCGAGTTATCCAAGTTCGAGGTATCGAAGTTGCTTATTTGTTTAAGTCTATCTGTCTGAACATTTTCGAAAAAAGGAGTAAACATATCAAGGTAAAAAATTGGTCAGCTCACTTACTGTGGCATACTGTTTCACAAGCTCCATCTCCATACTGACATATGTGGACAGCTCATTGAGCAGTTCCTGGTAGTCTGGGTCATCCCCTAACAAAAACTCAAGGTCAGGCCAAGGTCGTATCAGCTCTTTCCTCTCCTCCTCTTCTTCCTCATCAAAGTTAAGTTTGAGGTCAAACATCGGCGGTCGACAAAATACCACTAGCCTTGGCTCCCGAGTCATGGACACAAATTGGACTGTGTAATGAAAAAGAGTAAAGAGTTATCCTTTAATATACTTTCAGATCAAATACTATCATAAAAACAAACAGTCTACACCATACGTTAGAGATTGTTCATTTTACTTTTCTTTACCTTTTCATTGAGGAATCATCTTATCTTGGTCTACTCTGTTTGCAAAGGTGTGAAAAAGTGTTTATATGAGGGATAGGGTTAATGCATAACAGTCCCATGGAAGATTTCTATCATACTTTTGTTTTGCATTAGGGCACCTGCTCTAAAGATCAACATCATTGTATCCTGGTTATACATCATGTGAGTTGTCACTTTAAAGAAGTTTTACTGTATAACCTACTAGTACCGGTATGTCTAATAATTTCAGTAAAGAGCAATACAGACAACTCAGGGAAAATGTGTCTTTGACTGCAGGAAACAAGTGAACTGACATTTGCAAACAGTGAAGATCAAGATCAGGCAGCTCCTAGCCTGCTAGAAGAGTAGAGCAGCCCCCTGATCAGGGTCTACCCTGTTTGTCATTCAAAATCCTCAAGCAAATTGAGGCAAACAATTATAAATTATTCCACTGTGAATATAATAATGACATCATGAATACTAATTCAATGAATATTTATGTTAAATTGCAATATGAAAACATTTTTTTTTTATCATGACAGAAACTGTAGAAACAGATCAAAGTTATATAAAAAGCAAACAGAGCAGACCCTCATCAGACGGCTCATATAGGAGCCGTCTGATCTGGGTCTACTCTGTTTACAAAGGTGTAGAAAAGCGTAATTTTGGAATAACGGGCTAATAAAATGATACCTTTCTGATTCAGGAGCAAAGTCCTTTGTACAGCATTTGAACAAGAAGTTGTATTTGTTATAAGTCTTACCGATGGTATTTTCAAACATCATTACAATGTCCTTGATCCCATGCTTGAATTCATACTCATTTGGAGAGAGGCTCACATGGGCCTTCACCCCTCCTCTCCTGAAAAAATAAGGCAACACATGTTGATGTTTTCACAAAACAAAAATATTTTGTAACATTTTCTTATATTTCTCTTAAAAAATGCAATCTGAGTATGAAACGGTATGGATCTTGATAAGATACTGAGTTATAATCACTCCACATCTTATCTTGGTTCACACTGTTTGCATTGGTTATCACAATTCGCCTACTAGCATACAGTTTTATAACCATCACATATTTCTTTATTTCTAATATGTGTAATATAAGATGTAGACTGGTAAACAATCTATTTTTCCTGCGTCTGTGTGTACAGTAGTAAACTTTCGATAACCATTCCAGAGTTGGTATAGACTCATCTTTGATACTAAAAATAGAATCTTGCCAGCATTGAAAGATAAAGCAAATTTCCACCCCTTTGTCTAAATATCGAAGTTGAGCAAATCAGTTATGTGATAAAAAGAAAGTGACACTCGTTGTTATTTGAGCAAAACTTTTCTTAAACTCGTCCAGACAAACAGTTATTAAGCTTGCCAGAGATTCACTTGATAACTTTTTTCTGGAGTAGTTTAAGTTTATGTCAAATGACAACTCGTGTCAGATCCGAGGGAATACATGGTGTGATTATTTTTTTACATGAATATTCATGGCATAAAGGGTTAACCCATTCCCTCAAAGGCTATTTTTAGATCCTACCTCTTTGAATAAATCTACCGACAAGGAGCATTAACTAGAGAAAAGGAAATCTTAAAATTTAGTAGTTTGAAACTATTGTGATAAATAGAGCATTTGCTCCTATAGGAGCAACATTTTTTAATGCCCTATTTATCACAATGGTTTCATAAAGTGACTTTTACAGAGGCGTCAAAAGGCGTTAATATGCGGGAATGGGTTAATGAGAGTGCCAAACAGTTTGGATCCTGATGAGAAGCTCAGTGACTCAATATTTCATCCATACCAAACAGTTTGAACAGTTTATATCACAAATCTGCATGTTACAAAATTACCCAGAAGTCCAGATAAGATGTGTAAAAACATTTTCAAGAATAGCTCCTTTATTCCCCCATCAAACCCCATGTTGTGACAACTCTTAAGAACTGTCTCTTTGAGACCAATTCTAACAAGAGCTGTCCGCAGACAGTTCGCTCCACTTTCTTTAGTGCTAGATAGTGTAATGGAAAGGGGAGATAACTATAGCAAAATTAATTTTAGGGTTACATGCCCTTGTGAAGTGGGCCCCCCTAATAATAGTTAACATGCATACCAAATTTGAACCAAATATCTTGGACAGTTTCTGGGACATGGACCTTAACATAAAACTTAACCAATAATGAAAATTCTAAGTCGAAAAAAGAGCATAATTATGGCAAAATTATTTTAAGGTTACATACCCTTGTGAAATGGGTTCCCTTGTGATAGCAAATATGCATACCAAATGTGAACCAAATATCTTTGATGGTTTCTGAGAAATGGACCTTAACAAAAAGGTTAACCAACGCCGATGCCGATGCCAACACCGATGCCAACGCTGACGCCGACGAGAGGGTCATGACAATATCTCCACTTTTTGAAAAAGTGGAGCTAAAAAGTGATCATAGGATTTGATGGAGAAATGATGATATTAGTACAGTAAAACTCCTCTAAACAGGAACTCTAGTACAGAAGAATTTAGATTCTTTTAGTCTTCTACAGGAGCATTTTGAGTCAGGACTACATAATTAGACATTCAATTAGTTTCATACTTTGCCCACAGAGAACCATAGTACCCAAGAACATGTATTATTTTGCAATAAAGCAGATTCAGTGATTAGACTTAATAACTGGATTCTTTTACAAGACTCAACACAAAGACTTACTTCCTCTCTTCTGGATAAGCTAAATCATTGCCATTTCTACCATCTTCTTCACTTCCTGAACTGGAATCTCCAGATTCACCACTCTCCTCTGACTCATAGTCAGATTCTGCAATGTACACAATTCAGTCATAGGTGAGAAACATCTTGAAAAAGTATTTTTGGTTTCTGCCCCATATTCTGCCTTGCAATTTATCATCCAATTAACCCTTTCCTCCATAAATATTCTTTTCTATGCCTTTGCAAACAGAGTAGACCCAGATCAGATGGCTCCTATAGGAGCCATCTGATCAGGGTCTGCTCTGTTTGCTTATGACATAATATATATCTGATTCTACAGTTTCTGCTTTGGCAAAAATTTCATGTGTTCATAATTATGCGATTTTTCAAATTAATCTAAATGATATTTATGAGGTCATCAATTATTTCATGAATATTCATAGAGAAAAGGGTTACACTTATTTACACTTTCAACACTATGGAAAAAATTTCATTTAAGATTTTAAAGATGTAATTGGATATATCTAAAATTTAACTCAACTTAATCCTTAACTCCATAAACATCCATGTAAGAAATAGTAACAATATGAATATTAATTGGATTAATTGCTATAATAGCATATGGACACATGCATTTTGTCCATAGCAGATACTGTAGAATCAGATCTTTATTATATCATGAGCAAACAGAGCAGACCCTAATCAGACGTCTCCTACAGGAGCCATCTGATCTTGGTCTACTCTGTTTGAAAAGGCGTAGGAAGGCATGTTTTATGGAGTAAAGGGTTACGGATCAAATTGGTTGATAATCAACCAAAACATATTTATAAAGAATTATACTAAAATCATCATTTTGTTTCTGAGAAGATTTTCATTTGGTTGCCATAGCAACCAGCATTTTGCAAAGGTGACCTATATTTGAAGATATCTGGTTCAGAACCTTTCACGCAAAGATGACACAATACACAATCTGGTTATTTAATAAATTTGACAGAGATTAATTAACTAACTGATATAAAAGAAACTGGAATCCCCTGGTATCTTGATGCTATGAAATACTTGCAACTGACCAAAACCAAAAAACACTCAAATTAAGCTTAAAATCATTATCCAAAATATTAGAACACTCTATCTCTTCTCTCAACTGGCTATTAAGTCTATTCTACACCAATTTGATAAATTTAAAATGCAACCTGGAACAGTAAATAATATAGACCCCGATCAAATTACTCATTTGGGTAGTTCAATCTAAGTCTGCTTCATTTGCCTACATCTGTCTGTCCATATATTTAGGATAATTAGGGTAAACATTCAAAAGCTATCCACACAAAACACAGTACTTAGATCCTCATCAGATGCTAAATATGTACCCTAGCTTTAACCCATTCTCTCATAGGCTATTTTTAGACCCAACCTGTTTGAATAAATCTACTGAAAAGGAGCATTTGCTAGAAAAATGATACAGTTTTAGAATTTGTGTAGTGTTGGAATCATTGATAAATAGAGCATTTGCTCCAAAGAAGCAAATGCTCTATTTATCTCAATGGTTTCAAAAAGTGACTTTTTCAGAGGTGTCAAAAGGTGTCAATATGAAGAAATGTGTTAACCCCATCAACCTCTGGCATATTCATGTAGCAGATGACAATATTTGTAGATGAGTGATACTTTCAGTTGACAGGTCTGAGCTTACAAAAAAAGTGTTAATTCTGAAATATCAGCTGCACCTGCATAAAACTCACAGCATTCAAAGTAAGCATCCCCCCCACCAAATTTGTCCATTCTTTATCTTCTCTTTCAATCTCAAAACAACAACACTGCATTTATCCTAGGTATTCAGACATCCCATCTCCTTCCCCACCTGTTTGTATAGGAGCATAGGCCCATTCACACCATTTTGATAACCTTTTATCAAACTAACAGAGTAATTGCCTCAGTGTGTCTGTCCAAATATATAGGATAAGTAGTGCAACACAAACCACAAAAATAGTCCCTTTTCTCCAAAAACCTCTCACAAATTGCACCATCAGTATGTGTTTAAAGCCCATCCAGTATGTTTGCTTCGATCTGAATGCTTGAATATGCATTATCCAAACTATAGACTTTTACACTGTTACAAACAGAGTAGATCATGATCAGATGGATCCTGTATCAGCCATCGGCTCTATTTGCTTATGGAATTATGGAATAGATCTGGTTCTACAGTTTTTGCTAAAAAAAATTGCTGTGTAAACATTCATCTAATTAACCACTTCCTCCATATAAAATACAGTTTCACGCATTTGCAAACAGAGTAGACCTAGATCAGACGGCTCCTATAGGAGCCATCTGATCAAGGTCTGCTCTGTTTGCTAATGGAATTTGTTAGATCTGTTTCTTAAGATTCTAAAATGGCTGCAATGTTTCACGTTCCATATTTAATTGTAACTATTTTGTCCATGTAGGTATTGAAATTTTGAATAAACATAGAACAGGGAAAGGGTTAATGGAGTAAAGGGTTAAAAACCCAAAAATGAAGACAAAACTCTGTCGCATAGTAAGATAGATTCTGACCTGCCTCACATAAAGCCTTTTGAAATATCTTTGAAGGTCAGTGGTGGCTTGTGATAACCTTTGCAAACAGTTTGGATCCAGATGAGACACCATGTCACATGACATCTCATGAGAATCACAGCTGTTGGACTGTCTGACTACATATTTGAAGAAAAACAAAGAAAAAATAAGAAATTACTTAGCCTGTAATGAATTAACTATTTCCCTGTTGAATATTCATGTAAGAAATAATGACATCATGAATATTTAATTGCTGATTTTTTACAATGGGATATGTACACATTAAATTTTAGTATTGGCAGGAAATTTAGAATCATAACTTTATTATTCTATAAGCAAACAGAGAAGATCTTGATCAGATGACTCCTAGATGGCTCCTAGAGAAGCCGTCTGATCTTAGTCTACTCTGTTTGCAGAGGAATGGAAATGGCTTTTCTATGAAGGAAAGGGTTAACTGACCATTACTTAGAAAGGCAGAGTATTTGCATCTGAATCTAAAAACAGGACAATAATGGCTGATTATATTTCAATGATTCATGACTGACAAAAAACTCCATCAAAAATGTGTAAACATCCGAGAAATTCCTTGCTCAAACACAGACTGATGGTACTGAACATAAAACCTCAATATTAACTCACCCTCCTCAACTCCCTGTGTTTCATTGTAGCCCTCATAAAACCTAAAGTCTATAGAAATATCATGAGTATCAGGTACCCTGTTATCTCCACTGTCCATTTCAATTTACTTCGTCACTGAATTTGAATCGAGAATTTTTTTCATTTCTTACTGGATTGAGATCAAATCTAAAACACTTGTGTCATCGTTTTTCAGGAACTCTGTGTCTGAGTTTCCTTCGAATCCATCTTTAAATAAAGATTTTATGCATAAAAACAATGTTTTCCCATTGTAAACATGTTCATTTCAAATTGCAAATGGCAGACGATTGACGTTGAGTTTGACTGAGGGTAATTATAGCTCTTAAACCAGAAATGGTGTCAAAGCCACCTGATGCTCGCCTGTTTAAAAGTTAAGTCTAAAACGTGTCATATTGAATACAAAAAAAAAAATCAATATTCAATTTAAACTGAACTGCATCAATATCACAACCAAAGGCAACCAAATACCAGTTTTCATAAATTTAAGAAGATTATTAAACAAAAAAGATACATACCAAATATGGAAGTCCTAGGTCTATTCAGGTTCCAATGTAATAGGCAGTTAAAGATTTTTGCAAAAGTAGGTCAAAGGTGAAGGTCAGAAGGGTAAAAATGTTGGCATGGTCATACCAAGTATATAAGTCCTATGTCCATCGCATCCAATAGCATAGGCATTTAAAGATTTTTGCAAAAGAAGGTCAAAGGTCAAAGTCAACGTCACATGGTAAAAAACATTGGTATGGTTGGAAAGTCTTAAGACAGGAAATATACATCCAAAGTATGGAAGCCCTAGGTCTATTGGTTCCAATGTTATATGCATTTAAAGACTTTTGCAAAAGTAGGTCAAATGTTAAGGTCAATGTCAGAAGGGCAAATATGTTTGCATGGTCATACAAAGTATGGAAGTCCTAGGTATACTGGTTCCAAGTTATAGGCACTTACAGATTTTTGCAAAAAAAAGTGAAATATCAAGGTCATATGGTAAAAAACATTGGTGTATTTGAAAAAGTATTCAGACAGAAAAGATACAAATCAAGTATGGAAGTATATGCATTTAAAAACTTTTGCAAAAGTAGGTCAAAGGTCAAGGTCAGAAAGGCAAACATGTTGGCATGGTCATACCAGGTATGGAAGCCCTAGGCCTATTTGTTGCAATGCTATAGGCATTTAAAGACTTTTGCAAACGTAAGTCAAAGGTCAAGGTCACATGGTAAAAACAATGGTATGGTTGGAAAAGTCTTAAGACAAAAAAGTTGCATACCAAGTATGGAAGCCCTTGGCCTACCAGTTCAAAGTTTATAGGCATTTAAAGAAGTTTGCAAAAGTAGGTCAAAGGTCAAAGTAACATGGCAAAAACAATATTGTTGGACAGGTCTTAACACAAGAAAGTTGCATACCAAGTATGGAAGCCTTTGGCCCATTGGTTCAAATGTTATAGGCATTTAAAGATTTTTGCAAAAGTAGGTCAAAGGTCAAGGTCAGGAGGGCAAAAAAGTTGGCATGATCATACCAAATATGGAAGTCCTAGGCCTATTGGTTCCAATAATATAGGCATTTAAAGATTTTTTCAAAAGTAGGTCGAAGGTCAAGGTCAGAAGGCAAAACAACAATATTGTTGGATGTTATAGGCATTTAAAGATTTTTGCAAAAGTAGGTCAAATGCCAAGGTCAGGAGGGCAAAAAAGTTGACATGATCATACCAAATATGGAAGCCCTATGTCCATTGGTTCAAATAGTATAGGCATTTAAAGATTTTTGCAAAAGTAGGTCAAAGGTCAAGGTCAGGAGGGCAAAAGGCAAAAAAGTGGGCATGATCATACCAAGTATTAAAGTCCTAAGCCTATTGTTTCCAATAATATAGGCATTTAAAGATTTTTTCAAAAGTAGGTCAAAGGTCACGGTCAAGGTCAGAAGGGCAAACAATAATATTGTTGCAAAAATCTTAACACAAGAAAGTTGCATACCAAGTATGGAAGCCCTAGGTCTATTGGTTCAAATACTATAGGCATTTAAAGATTTTTGAAAAAGTAGGTCAAAGGTCAAGGTCAAGGTCAGAAGGGCAAAAATATTGGCATGGTCATACCAAGTATGGAAGCCCTAGGCCAAATGGCTCCAATAATATAGGTATTTAAAGATTTTTGCAAAAGTAGGTCAAAGGTCAAGGTCAGAAGGGCAAAAATATTGGCATGGTCGGAAGGGTCACGACAATATGAACCTTCTAACCAAATTTCAGCATCATAGCACAAATATTAAGCTTTATACCAACCCGTCCAAAAAACTTTAACCTGGTGATTTTTGGCCCCACAAAAAACTAAGTCCGAAACATATCAAAAATTGATAAAATCGAAAAATATTTTTAATGTTTAACTTCATAGCAGCAATAGTTGACCTCAAATGAACTTCCATACAAAATTTCAGCATCCTAGTACAAATATTAAGCTTTAAAACAACCTGTCCAAAAAACTTTAACCTGGTGATTTGTAGTCAAAAGGACTCAGTCCAAAACATGTCAAAAATTGATAAAATTGAAAAATATTTTTAATGTTTAACTTCATAACAGCAATATTTGACCTCAAATGAACTTCCATACAAAATTTCAGCATCCTAGTACAAATATTAAGCTTTAAAACAACCCGTCCAAAAAACTTTAACCTGGTGATTTGTGGCCAAAAGGACTAAGTCCAAAACATGTCAAAAATTGATAAAATTGAAAAATATTTTTAATGTTTAACTTCATAACAGCAATATTTAACCTCAAATGAACTTCCATACAAAATTTCAGCATCCTAGTACAAATATTAAGCTTTAAAACAACCCGTCCAAAAAACTTTAACCTTGGCCACGCTCACGCCCACGCTCACGCTCACGCTCACGCCGGGGGTATAGCATAAGCTCTACTGTTCTACGAACAGGCGAGCTAAAAATGACGTCATACATGAAATTAAGTCAATTATTTCATATCAGTATGCAATTCACCCCTGTTGAAAAATGATACGCTCCACCATCCATACATACGGTGGCCATTTGCAAAGAAACAGCTGATTGGATTAGCATATAGAAAATGCATTTTTAGCATTTTCTTCCTTGTTACTGCATGATATTGAAGGATATTTAGCATGGGAGTTTCTGAAAAACGATGCGATCAAATGAAGTAGATTTAAGGTCAGTCTGACTCAAACTGAAAAAAATCTCGATTAAAATTCAGTGACAAAGTAAATTGAAATGGACAGTAATGGACAGTCTCAGGGATGTTACATTTTTAAAAAAGAGTTTCTTGCATTTTGTACACAGGTGGTTATTTAATGCAAAATAAAAGCAATGCAGAAAGATTTATTGCCCCCCACCCCCTCCCAAGAAGTAAGGGGGCATTACTGTGGGGGCAATTGTTAGGGAAAATATGGTTCTTGTTTTCAGATTACTTGGACAAAACATTAAAATCTATGAAACTAATTACATGTATCAATCTCATTGTGTATATAGGTTATATGGCAACAAGACAGGAGAAAAATTGCCAGACCCATATCTCATTTACATCGAGATAAAATATGGGGTATGGATCCAGAATCTTAACACCTGCGTGAGAATCAGAGATACAGAAACTCCAGAAACTGAATTTTTATAATGTAAATTTTTCAAGGAAATTTTTTGCTTTGAAAAAAACTGTAGAATCAGTTCTATATCATGTCAAAAGCAAACAGAGCAGATCCTGATCAGACAGCTCCTACAGGAGCCATTTGATCTGGGTCTACTCTGTTTGCAGATGCATGAAGATGTGTTTTTAAAAGGGAAAGGGTTAACCCCTTACCTGGTAGTCTTTCAAGTAAGAATTGCCGAGTTCATAATGGCCTTGGCAGGAGCTATAAAATTAGACATATATAATGCCATAAGCAAACAGAGCTGACCCTGATCAAATAGCTTCTACATGAGGCATCTGATGTGGGTCGATTCTGTTTGAAAAGGCATCGAAAGGTGTCTCTATCAGGTTAAGGGTTAAAACCAGTATTTTTCCAGAGTTATGCTTCCAACTAAATACAGTAAAATCTCTTTATAACGGCCACTAAATTACATCACGTATTTTGTGTTAGGCAGGTGGTTGCTTAAAGCAAGTTGAAAGTAAAACAGAACTGTTTTATTTCACCTTACTTTAAGCAGCCACCTGCCCTAATATACCAACTAATTAACACAATTAAGTGGCCATTATAGAGAGGTTTTACTGTATGTACAAGCTAGAACTGTGTCCATAGGACATGGTGATGATTCTAAATTAATCACATTTTTCAGTGAAGTCCCATAACTTTAATAAAATCGTCCACCGCAAAAATGTCCTTCTTTATGACCATCTTCACATCAAGGTTGTTTATCTGTGAACGTTAGAAGCAAACTCCTCAAGTTGGGTAAGAGGAGTTGGACACACAATATTTATTCACTGTATCTTATTCAGTGAAGAAACTTACAAAGTGCCATAACTCTGGTAAAAAGGCTTGTACCACAAATGTCCTTCTTTATGATCATCTTCATATCAAGGTTATTTATCTGTGAAAGTTTAAAGTGTATCTTCTCACTGGTGTATGAGGAGTCGGACAAACAAGAACCTGTGGTACGTACATATGTACAAACAAGATGGACAAGAGCAAGGCTATATACGAGGGGTGTTCCAAAAATAATGTCATCTGTGCTTTATTTCGCGGAAATCGTGCAATTCATGCACAAAACCACCTCGTGTCGATTGAGTGATCACTGGCTCGTGACACAGGTAAATATCTCGTCCACACGTTCACTTGCCTCGGTACAGTGTACATCGTTTCATAGCCTATTCGTTAGACTATACACAAAATGACAGGAAAACGAGCTGAAAATGTTCTTGAAATTAGGGCCTATATAAAAGGTAGGTCATTACTCGGCATAAAGGCTGTAGATATTCACCGCGAGGTGTGTGACATTTATGGGGAGGGCCAAATGTCCCACAGGACTGTTTGTAGGTGGGTAGCTAAATTTAGTGCTGGGCAGCAGCAACTGAAAGATGCTGCTCGCCCAGGTCATCCTGCAACAACTACGACCAAAGGTAACATAGAAAAAATCCGAAATATCCTCAAAACTGATGCTCGATTCACCGTAAGACAATTGGCTCGAATGACAAACTTGTCGTTAGCAAGAGTTCATGCAATTTTGAAAAAACACCTAAAAGTTAGAAAGATAAATGCAAGATGGATACCCCATTTGTTAACGGATGAGCAAAAGAAGACGCGTGTAACAATGGCAAAAAAACTTCTAAAAATGTACCCAAAATATAGTAAAAAGGCTTTTGATAATATAGTCACTGGTGATGAGACCTGGGTGTATTATTTTGAACCAAAGCGGAAGGTTTCCAACCGAATATGGGCCACTAAAAATGCCAGACGCCCAAGTATTGCCAAACGAATACGAACGGTAAAGAAGGTTTTGTATGCTATTTTTTTCACTAATAAGGGTCCAGCTATTCAAATCCCGGTGCCAAAAGGCAGAACGGTCACAGGCAAAAGTTCTATAAAAACGTTGTTCTGAGAAAATTGAAGAACTACTACAAAAGTAGCCGCCCCAAAACAGGACTTAAGTATGTCCGACTTTTGCATGATAATGCACCCGCTCACAAGGCACGTATTGTGACTGACTTTTTGGAGTCAGAGAAGGTTACCGTCCTTCCGCACCCTCCGTATTCGCCAGACTTGGCCCCCTGCGACTATTTTCTCTTTCCAAAACTTAAATATCATTTATCTGGAAGGAGATACAATTCGAGAAATGCCCTTGGATCTGCTGTTTATCAGTGTCTGATGGGTGTCCCCATTGAAGAGTATGAAAAATGCTTCCAAAAATGGATTGACCGGCTAAAAAGGTGTATTCTGGCTGGCGGAGAGTATTTTGAAGGGCAGAGCAAATTAAAATGAACAAAAGCACTTCCGCTATATGAGCACCGATGCAAGTGACATTATTTTTGGAACACCCCTCGTACTTCCTATCCTCAGAGAGCATAAGTTCAAGTTCCAGCAAATAAACATCACAAATAAATGTCACACTTTTAAAGATTGTGAGTTTCAGGTATTATAACAATACTAAACCATAAAGAAAGCAGTTGAAAAAGGTTGTCTTTCTTAGATTCATACGGGGTAACAGAGGAGAGGTACTTATGAAACAAAGATAAGCTTCAACCTTTTACTACATGAATATTCATGTTCGAAATAATACCATCATGAATATTAATTAGCTAAATTGTTATAATCACATATAAACACAGGAACTTTTGACTATGGCAGAAACTGTAAAATCAGATCTACATTATTTCGTAAGCAAACAGAACAGACCCTGGTCAGACGGCGCCTACATAAGCCTTCTGATTTAAGTCTACTCTGTTTGCAAAGGCGTTAAAAGGCATACCTATGGAGTAAAGGGTTCAATTTCATAGATAAATGCTCACAAGGTGGATTTGTCAGTTTTACCATTGAGAGATTATCTAACCTGATTCTTCCTCTTCAAACTTGACTGTCTTCTTGGAGGAAGCCCCATCCATAAAGGCCTGCTTCAGATAGCTTGACTGGGAGGAAGCTGTCTTTATCAAGTCTGCACTGCTTGCAGGCTTCCTGTCCTTGGCATGATCCGGAACGCTGAGTACAAGTTGGAGACTAAAGACAGGGGCAGAGAACTCTTCCACCACATCCTGTTGCTTGATCTCCTCCAATACCTACAGAAACAGATCCAAAATGATTTAAACGGGTAAACTTAGGATTGCTTCAAACAGAGACACAAATTGCATTTGAGATTTAAATTTTAGCTCTTTAAACAAACCTTTTTTGTCCTTCAAATTACAATCCTATAGTCAAACAATGCCCATTCTGATAATATACCTTAAAACCATTCCATCATATTGATGCCTTTTGATGCCTCTGTGAAAGTCACTTTTGAAACCATTGTGATAAATAGAGCGTTTGCTCCATTTACAACATTATTATAGCATGCTGATAATCCTGCTCTTTTACTCCTTTTCAAACAGAGCAGACTCAGGCAAGATGACTCCTGAAAAAGCCATAATTTTCTGTCATGGCCAAAAGGTCTGGTGTTCATATGCCATGATAAAACAAGAGCACTGCATGCAGGCACCAACGTCTGTTGGACTGAAGCCCTTGAGATGGTGAACAAGTGTGTGAAGTTTCATATGATTTGCATGAATGTAAAGAAGTAACAGCCCATGTTAAAGTTTCATGATGACAACAATGACAATGCGGACACCTGAGTTACGACAATTGCTGGGTCTTTTTTTTCGGAATACAAATTAGCTAAAACTAATATTCATGATGTCAATATTTTTACATGACTATTAATTAGGTAAAGATCAGAAATTGCCAACTGTACAATATTCCTCACCTCATCCACATCCGGTGGCCCCTCATACAGCTCATGCTGGTCAAAGTCAAAGTGGGGTATCTTGTAACCTGAAGCTGTCACATCCTGGGTGGGTGGTGGAAATCTGGACTGGATGGAACTGGCTCTGGAAAGTGGCCTTGAAGAGACAGGTCAGTGGATCAGTATTTATAACAGCGAGGAGGGGACATAAATATTCGGTAATGATTCAAGTGACATGATCATAGGGATAATTTTATGCTATCCACAGAAAGAAAAAGATCCAAAACATTTAGATGACAAAAACTGTCAATATGTTACCCTTTAAATTGCTTTGAATATTATTATTTAACCCTTTACCCAATAGCCTGTTTCTAGTTTTGAAGACATATGACCACTTAAAGCAGGTTGAAAGTAAAGCAGAATGCACCTTAAGGCGCATTCTGCTTTACTTTCAGCCTGCTTTAAGCTACCACCTACTAGGATATAGAAAATATTTATTATGCAATATGTTCATGACTGTATGAATTTGAACTACTTTCTTCAGCGGAGGAATAAATCAAACACGCTGAAAGCCGCTTCTATAAGGTAAAGGGTTAATGAAATTCTTGTCCTGCCTTGGTTTTAAACATCATCCGATTAACTCAATATTAACCCTTTACTTCACAGATTAATGCATTTACAAACAGAGTAGACCAAGATGAAAGGCTCCTGTACTAGCGGTTTGATCAAGGTCTGTTCTGTTTGTTTAACCCTTTCCTTCATATAAATATGTTTTCACACATTTGCAAACAGAGAAGACCCAGATCAGACGGATCCTATAGGAGCCATCCGATCATGGTTTGCTGTGTTTGTTAATGAAATTGGATAGAACTGTTTCTTTACTTTCTAAAATGGCTACAATGTTCAATCTTCATTTCATTAGAGCTACAGTTGAACTTCGATCTCTAACTTTAAGAGACCATACAATTACTTCTAGATAACCAAAATTCGAGTTATCTGATTTCTAATTTGGACAATTTCTTAAGTTCACAGCTTAATACAGGTCTAAAGTAATGCTGAAAGCTTTCAGCATTACTTTAGACCTGCATTAAGCTGTCTCATGTGTTTCTAGATATGTGAAGTGATACATTTTAGAGGAATTCTGTATTGTAAATTTTGGAAGGACCAAACTTGAAGTTCGAGTTATCCTAGTTCGAGATATAAAATTACAGCTGTATACTGTCCATGAATATTCAGTAGGTATTGAAATTTGGAATACACATAGAACAGGGAAAGGGTTAAATGTACTTTTGATCTACTTCTACAGTTTGTTCCTTTGTGTATTGGTCGTTATAAAACATTAGTCAATAGATATTCAAGAAGTCCTGAAATCTTGAATACATAATCATGAAGAAAAGGATTAAAAGAAACTATTGGTCCAGTGCCTTTGAAGGTATCAAGCCGACTAATGCTGCATCTGAACTGGATCAAAGCTTCATTTGAATCCATATTCACACTATAATATTGTTTTGAAAAGAAATAAAAAATACTCCCCTCCATAAGTTGCACATGCATGCCAAGTTTGAATGTGCAATGGTTACAAAATCATCACCAACGTTAAAGTTGGGGACAAACCGACCAACCAACAAACAAACAATAAACAGATAGGGCAAAAACGATAACCCATCCCCCCCCCCCCACCCACCCTTCCAAAGCAAATGTCCATTTTTGCATGTGAAAGCATAAAGTCCTTACCTAGACCTGATAGGAGTGGCAGAAGTCATGGTACTCATTGAGTCTAGTGACTCCAGATCATCCTGCAAATTGTAAGAATATCAGACTTTTTATTAATAACAAAACTATTTTGCTTACCTTTCACTTTTTGTTTCTGTCTAAAGCAGATTGTTTACAGAAAAATATTTTGTGTTTATGTTCTATGCTACATTACATAACTGAATACTTTAAGTAAGTATATTTACATGCCTTATTCATATTGTGTAAATTCAATTGTATATGCATTGATAAGGTGTTACAACAGAGCTACAGAGCTGTGTACTCAAATACTAAAATCGTTATTTCTCCACCAAACTCTATATTGTGACCACTCTTTAGAATCGTCTCGCAGAGACGATTCTAAAGAGTGGTCACAGTATAGGGTTTGGTGGAGAAATAAAGAAGTTATTGTTGAAATTTTTAAATCTATGCATCTTATCTGCAGCTCTGTTACAAGTATACTAACATAATATATGTGTATGATCAAGTAAATATATGTACTCATGTAATGCAGCTACAGTATATTCTGTACTCTAAATAAATGGACTGTAACCATTTCCCTGTTCTATATTCATGTAAGGAATAATGACAACATGAATATCTATTAGCTCAATTTTTACAATGTTAAGTTTTCATGGGAAATATTTGCTTTGATAAAAACTGATGAATGATATCTTTATCAGGTCAAAAGCAAACAGAGCAGACCCTGATCAGACGGACGGCTCCTACAGGAGCCGTCTGATCTGGGTCTACTCTGTTTGCTTATGGAATTATAAAGTTTCGTTTGAGGTAATAAAATCCTGTGTTTGTGTACCATTTTAAATTGTAAGCCAAAGTATTGATGATGTCATTAATTCTTACATAAAAATTTAACCAGGAAATGGTTAAAAGTCAAAAAATCATTATTTGAAAGTCATGCAGTAATACCCTCTGGGAGCCATCTGCCCTGCAATAACCCATTCCCTCATAGGCTATTTTTAGACCTTTGAATAAATCTACCCAAAAGGAGCATTTACTAGAGAAAAGAAAAAGTTTAGAATTTTGTAGTTAGTAACCATTTTGATAAATAGAGCATTTGCTCCTATAGGAGCAAATGCTCTATTTATCAAAATGGTTTCAAAAAGTGGTTATTACAGAGGCGTAGAAAGGCATATTTTTATGGAGGAAAGGGTTAAACAGCCACCTGCCTAAATGTGTCTAAATTATTCTGTACAGAGTAGATCCAAATCAGAGAGCTCTTGTAGGAGCCATCTGTTTAGTGTCTGCTCTTTTTGCTTATGAAATAATATATATCTGATTCTGCACTTTCTGCCATTCTATCTCTACCAGGTAAAGGTTACTTCAATTACTTTGTATACTTAAAGACTTTTGTTCATAATATGTTAAGCTGCTGAAATTACTAAAAGAAAAATTCTTTATGTGCATTAAAATGTGTAAAATCATGAAAATGAAACAAAATATTGCTAAAATAAAACATTTGAAGACTTGGCAAAATGGGTTAAACATGAAACATAACTTCTTTCTACTCTATGGATACTTATAATAACTACATGGCATCAATTTAACATTTGCAAGTGTATGCTAAAATCTATGCAAATGTATGCTAAAATCTATGCAAATGTATGCTAAAATCTAAGAAAGTTGAAACTAAAGTACTTATCAAGCTGTTTTAATTTTAACCCTTTCAAAGTGGGAAACAATATAATCACTAATGACCTTTACAAACACAGGAGACCAAGATGAGACAGCTCCTAGAGGAGCCCTCTCATCAGAATCTGCACTGTTTGTCAAGTTAGTTTTTCTTAAAAAATATCCCTGAATATTCACAATAAGTATGACCATTTTGGAACATTCTATTTGAAAAAATCAGCGCAGAAGGGGTTATATAACATGTTCCTCTGACTGCTCATAATAAAAGTGGTCAAACTGTTAGAAAGCACATGAACTGTCTTTATGTGTAAACTAAACATTTAGATTTGTTCTTTGCACATTGTTTACTTGTTGTTTGTAAAAATTGTTGTCTGTCTCAGTGCTCACAGATGTTCGTGTATTTATTTCTTCCATTTTGTTTAAAAACAACCAAAACAGCTTTAGATCCTGATCAGATACCAAATTAACCCATGACCTCATAGGCTATTTTTAGATACATCCTCTTTGAATAAATCTACCGAAAGGGAGCATTAACTAGAGAAAAGTAGACTTTTAGAATGTTGTAGTTTGAAACCGTTGTGATAAATAGACCATTTGCTCCTATAGGAGCAAATGCTGTATTTAACACAATGGTTTCACAAAGTGACTTCTACAGAGTCGTCAAAAGTCATCAATATGAGGGAAAGGGTTAATGGGTGTTTTGTCTAAGATCCAAACTGTGTGTAGAGGTTATCAGTTGAGTTCACTGAAAGCATGAAACACTGGACCAATTTGTGATAACCTTAGCGAACAATTAACCCTTTACTCCATAAATACACCTTTCTAAACAGAGAAGATCCACATCAGATGGCTCCTAAAGGAGCGGTCTGATCAGGGTCTGCTGTGTTTGCTTATGATATAGATATGATTCTACCATTTCTGCCATGGCCAACAATTCCTGTGCCCATGTGCTATAATAACAATTCATCTAATTAAAATTCATGATGTCATTATTTCTTACATGAGTATTCATGAAGTAAAGTGTTAATCTCAAGTGTTAATACAGTCAGTTTGTCACTCTCTTGATTTTGTTTTATATACAGGGAAATGGAAGAAAAATGTACTTTTAGAATTAAAATAGACAAGAAGATCTGCATACAAAGTTATTAAGTGTTAAAAGAGTTAAAGAAACTTACTACTACTGACTGACACATGACACACATATCAATTTTAGAAAACCTTTCTTCTTATTACATCTCTATTTTTATACATACATCAACGTACATGTATATTTTTCTACAAACTAGATCTACCAGATCTACCACTAGATCTACCACTAAAGTTATGCAAGTCTTTCACTGCTTAACCCGTTACTTGATGCATATTCATACAAGACTCCCTTAATTATGAATATTAATTAATTTTATGTTTTAACTCATTACCTCATATGCTATTTTAAGACCCATTAACTAACAGACTATTTTTAGATCCACACTCTTTGAATAAATCATTACTAAAAAAAGGATTTTATTTTAGAATTTTGTAGTTTTGAAACTATTGTGATAAACTATTGTGAGAATTTTGTAGTTTTGAACTATTGTGATAAATAGAGCATTTGCTCCTATGGAGCAAATGCTCTATTTATCACAAAGGTTTCAAAAAGTGACTTTAACAGGGAGGCCAAAAGGCATCAATATGGAGGAATGGGTTAATCTCAAATTAAGGAAAGGTATTTCATAAGGCATACAATAAAGGATCAAAATTATATCAGAAAAGCCAACAGTAGACCAATATCAAATGACTCCCATAGTTGTCTGATCTGTGTCCACTGTGTTTTCAAAGATCAAGTAAAGGGTTATTAATAAAACAAAACAAACAACATATAACAAAATATCTAACAATAAAGTACCTCTTTAAACATTTACTGCGTAAATAACCTTTCTACGCCTTTGCAAACAGAGTAGACCCAAATCAGATGGCTCCTATAGACGCTATCTGATCAGGGTCTGCTCTGTTTGCTTATGACATGACACAACTCTGATTCTAGATTTTGTAATATCAAAACAAAGCAGAAACAGTAGAATAAGATCTGTATCATTCCAAAAGCGAACAGAGTAGATGCTAATTAAATGGCTCCTACTCTATTTGCAAAGGCACCAAAAGGTGTTTCTATGAAGTTAAGGGTTGAAAGAGGATTTGAGAACCAGTTTAAACTGGAAACACAAACTCAACACACAAACAGACACTGTACATTCTTGTCATTGTTTTGATCCTTTCTTTTCTCCGCAGCCTGGCGCTGAAATAACGGCACAGATAAAACTTAAGCAACGGGCAGGACCAAATTTTCATTACAGTGTATTACCTATATACCCTAAGTATTCGGACTCCCCATCTCACCTATTCATGGATTTGTAGTGTGGTAAACAGAGCTCCAGATAAGCACTTTAACCCTGGTTCCTTGTTCTATATTTATTCAAAGTTTCAATACCTACTGAATATTCATGGACAAAATAGTTATAATGAAAATGGAAGGTGGATCATTGTAGCCATTTTAGGAAGGAAAGAAACAAATCTATCAAATTCCAATAGCAAACAGGGTAGACCCTGATCAGACGGCTCCTCTAGGAGCCGTCTGATCTGGGTCTACTCTGTTTGTAAATGCTTGAAAACACGTTTATATGAGGGAAAGGGTTAAATGCAGGGCCCTAATAAAACTGCAGCATCATTACAAAGTGAGTCTAGTATAACAAATAATTTCAACCACATATAACATATCTATCTTTATCATGAAAATCTCTTAACCCCAGTTCCATATTCAGTACAAATTTCAATACCTACTCAATATTCATAGACAAAATAGGTAAAAAGAAATATGGAAGGTGGAACATTGTAGCCATTTTGGAAAGTAAAGAAACGGATCCATCAATTTCCATTAGCAAACAGAGCAGACCCTGATCTGATGTTTCCTATAGGAGCCATCTGATCTGGGTCTTCTCTGTTTGTAAATGCATGAAAAGGAGTTTAAATATATGAAGGAAAGGTTTAACTACCTTCATAGTTTAAATTAAGGAGTTTTTATCAATTGATTGAATGAGAGACTTATTTCATCATAATTTATATCACTGGAGAAGTGTTCATTACTATGACTTAAATATGTCCGACCCAAATCTTTGAGCCCATTGAAATTACTTCAGATCTAGGTCTACATTACGTCTAAATACAACTGCATATGGCTGCAACTGACAACGGCATAAAAGTGTATAAATCAAACCATGATATCAAACCAACACCAGAAATGAAACACAGGAGCAAACAAATAGTCTGAAATGTAACTATCATTTATGAAACCATTTTATATTCCATTTACATGTAGATCTGTGATGTGTGCCAAGACAAAAACTCCAAATTCACGCTGCTTTCAGAAACCATGCAAGAACATGTCAATGAAGAGAGATGGGAAATGAAAGAAGAGTATGGAAAGAAAGAAGAGTAGGTAGGGAAAAGTAAGAAGAGTAAGAAGAGTAGGGAAAAGAAAGAATAAACCCTTTAATTGGTTCTTTATATTTCAGTCCATTCCACAGGTAGTGGTATCAAACTAACTTTGTAACATACACACAAGGGAGCAAATGCTCTTTTTATCACAATGGTTTCAAAAAGAGACTTTTACAGAGGCATTAAAAGGCATCAATATATATGAGGGTATAGGTTAACCCTTTCCCTGTTCAATGTTTATTCCAAATTTCAATACCTACTGTCTATTCATGGACAAAATAGTTATAATGAAATAAGGAAGGTTGGATATTGTCGTCATTTTGGAAACTAAAGAACCGGATCTATCAAATTCTATTAGCAAACAGAGCAGACCCTGATAAGACGGCTCCTCTAGGAGCTGTCTGATCTGGGTCTACTCTGTTTGCAAATGCGTGAAAATACGTCTATATGAGGGAAAGGGTTAAATCAGAGAGATTCTCAGTAACACCTAATATGGATTTTTCAGTTCAGCAGGGTGATACCTGTTTATCCTCATGTATATACATTACAAAGTCAGTTTGATACCGCTACCTGTGATCCATTCAATTTTAATCCTTCATAAATACCCCTTTCTAAGCCTTTGCAAACAGAGTAGACCCAGATAAGATGACTCCTATAGGAGTCGTCTGATGAGGGTCTACTCTGTTTGCTTATAGAATTATAGATCTGATTCTAGCTTCAGCCATAACCAAAACTTCCCATGTTCATGTGCCATTATAATAAATCATCTAATTAATATTCATGATATCATTATTTCCTACATAAATATTCATGGAGTAAAGGGTTCAGAGAAACAGCAAATCGAGAACAAAAGTTTCATGCAACAGTCATATGGTACAGATTCACTCTTTGCAAATTACAGCAAACCTGTTTCTAACATTTTAACCCTTTACTCCATAAAGATGCCTTTTAATGCTTGCAGAGTAGACTCAGATCAGATGTCTCCAGTAGGAGTCGTTTGATCAGGGTCTACTCTATTTGCTTATGGAATTATACATATCTGATTCTACAGTTTCTACAGTTTCTGCCTATGAAATTTCAGCTACATGTAATAAATATTTATAGTCATTATTTGTGCATGAATATTCATGGATTAAAGGGTTAAATATTGTGGCAAAAGTTTAAAGTACCAAAAGAACCAATAAAGTCTCCCTCCTGAAAGAGAGGGAAGTAAATTCCAGAACATTCAAAAACAATGAAGTGAACAGTTAACCTCTTCAGTTGCCTTGTCTGTGATGACTGTATTACGACTGGGTTGCTTACTGGGTATGGAGGTGGTTAACTGCATAAATAGGAAAATATAACAATTTTTGCCACCAACTGAAAGTTTCTCTTAAACTTCATCCAGATGTAAACAAGAGCATCAGATGTCAGTGCCAATGCTCGTCTGTTCAATTGTAGCCCTTGTGACGGTGAACAAGTGTGACAAGTTTCATAAGGTTTGCATGAATAGTAAAGAAGTAACAGCCAACATTAAGGTTTCCATACAACAATGATGATGCTGACAATGACAACGACAACTTTAAATTAGACTGACAAGTAGCAAACTGTGCAGACACTGATTAAACAGCTCATTCAGGATGAGAATTCAGCTAATTAATATTCATACAATCATTATTTCTTACATGAATATTCATGGATTAAAAGGTTAAACATTGTGGCAAAAGTTTAAATTACAAAAAAACACAATCAAATCTCCCTCCTGAAAGAGAGGGAAGTAAATTCCAGAACATTCAAAAACAATGAAGTGAACAGTTAACCTCTTCAGTTTCCTTGTCTGAGATGACTGTATTACGACTGGGTTGCTTACTGGGTATGGAGGTGGTTAACTGCATAAATAGGAAAATATAATATAATATCTACAATCAATTGCATGTTTCTCTTTAACTTCATCCTGATGTAAACAAGAGCATCAGATGTCTGTGCCAATGCTCGTCTGTTCAATTGTAGCCCTTGTGACGGTGAACAAGTGTGAAAAGTTTCATAAGATTAGCATGAATAGAAATAGCCAAAGTCAAAAGAAGTAATAGCCAAGATTAAAGTTTCAATACAACAATGATGACAAGGACAACTTTATATCCGACTGACATAGCAGCCAATTGTGTAGACCCTGATCAAACAGCTCATTCAGAATGAGAATTCAGCTAATTAATATTCATAGTCATTATTTCTTACATAATTATTCATGAATTAAAAGGTTAAACATTGTGGCAAAAGTTTAAAGTACAAAAAAAACAAAAACAATAAAGTCTCCCTCCTGAATGAGGGGGCAGTAAATTCCGGAACATTCAAAAACATTAAAGTGAACAGTTAACCTCTTCAGTTGCCTTGTCCGTGATGACTGTATTATGACTGGGTTGCTTACTGGGTATGGAGGTGGTTAACTGCATGAATAGGAAAATATAACAATGTTTCTCTTAAACTTCATCCTGCTGGAAACAAGAGCATCAGACGTGAGTGCCAATGCTCATCTGTTCAACTGTACACGTTGTGACGGTGAACAAGTATGTGAAATTTCATTAGATTTGCATGAATACTAAAGAAGTAACAGCTAATATTAAAGTTTCCATACAACATCGATGACGATGGTGATGATGACAATGATGAACTTTAAATTATACTGACATAGTAGCAAATTGTGTAGATACTGATTAAACAGCTCCTTCAGGATGAGAATTCAGCTGATTAATATTCATACAATTATTATTTCTTACATGAATATTCATGGATTAAAAGGTTAAACATTGTGGCAAAAGTTTAAATTACAAAAAAAATCAAATCTCCCTCCTGAAAGAGAGGGAAGTAAATTCCAGAACATTCAAAAATAATGATATCAGTTAACCTCTTCAGTTTCCTTGTCTGTGACGACTGTATTATGACTGGGTTGCTTACTGGGTATGGAGGTGGTTAACTGCATAAATAGGAAAATATAACAATTTTTGCCACCAACTGAAAGTTTCTCTTAAACTTCATCCAGATGTAAACAAGAGCATCAGATGTCAGTGCCAATGCTCGTCTGTTCAATTGTAGCCCTTGTGACGGTGAGCAAGTGTGAAAAGTTTCATAAGGTTTGCATGAATAGTAAAGAAGTAACAGCCAACATTAAGGTTTCCATACAACAATGATGATGCTGACAATGACAACGACAACTTTAAATTAGACTGACAAGTAGCAAACTGTGCAGACACTGATTAAACAGCTCATTCAGGATGAGAATTCAGCTAATTAATATTCATACAATCATTATTTCTTACATGAATATTCATGGATTAAAAAGTTAAACATTGTGGCAAAAATTTAAAGTACAAAAAAAACTAATCAAATCTCCCTCCTGAAAGAGAGGGAAGTAAATTCCAGAACATTCAAAACCAACAAAGTGAGCTGTTAACCTCTTCAGTTTCCTTGTCTGTGACGACTGTATTACGACTGGGTTGCTTACTGGGTATGGAGGTAGTTAACTCCATAAATAGGAAAATATAACATAATATCTGCCACCAACTGCATGTTTCTCTTAAACTGGAAACAAGAGCATCAGATGCGAGTGCCAATGCCAATCTGTTCATATGTAGCCGTTGTGATGGGAAGAAGTGTGTGAAGTTTCATAAGATTAGCATGAATAGTACATTGTAATAGCCAACATCAAAAGAAGTAATAGCCAACATTAAGGTTTCCATACAACAACGATGACAATGACAAAGACAACTTTAAATTAGACTGACAAGCAGCAAATTGTGTAGAACCTGATCATACAGCTCATTCAGGATGAGAATTCAGCTACTTAATATTCAGAGTCATTATTTCTTAAAATATTACTCACGTATTAAAAGGTTAAATATTGTGGCCAAAGTTTGGAGTACAACCCCCCCCCCCCCCCCCCCCCCCCAAACAATCAAGCCCCTCTCCTGAAAGAGAGGGAAGTAAATTCCAGAACATTCAAAAACAATGAAGTGAACTGTTAACCTCTTCAGTTTTCTTGACTGAGACATCTGTATTATGACTGGGTTGCTTACTGGGTATGGAGGTGGTTAACTGCATGAATAGGAAAATATAACATAATTTCTACAATCAATTGCATGTATCTCTTAAACTTCATCCTGCTGGAAACAAGAGCATCAGATGCGAGTGCCAATGCTCATCTGTTCAACTGTACACGTTGTGACGGTGAACAAGTATGTGAAATTTCATTAGATTTGCATGAATACTAAAGAAGTAACAGCTAATATTAAAGTTTCCATACAACATCGATGACGAGTAGCAAATTGTGTAGATACTGATTAAACAGCTCCTTCAGGATGAGAATTCAGCTAATTAATATTCATAAAATTATTATTTCTTACATTAATATTCATGGATTAAAAGGTTAAACATTGTGGCAAAAGTTTAAATTACAATAAAAAAAATCAAATCTCCCTCCTGAAAGAGAGGGAAGTAAATTCCAGAACATTCAAAAACAATGAAGTGAACAGTTAACCTCTTCAGTTTCCTTGTCTGTGATGACTGTATTACGACTGGGTTGCTTACTGGGTATGGAGGTGGTTAACTGCATAAATAGGAAAATATAACAATTTTTGCCACCAACTGAAAGTTTCTCTTAAATTTCATCCTGATGTAAACAAGAGCATCAGATGTCAGTGCCAATGCTCGTCTGTTCAATTGTAGCCCTTGTGACGGTGAACAAGTGTGAAAAGTTTCATAAGGTTTGCATGAATAGTAAAGAAGTAACAGCCAACATTAAAGTTTCCATAAAACAATGATGATGCTGACAATGACGACGACAACTTTAAATTAGACTTACAAGTAGCAAATTGTGCAGACACTGATTAAACAGCTCATTCAGGATGAGAATTCAGCTAATTAATATTCATACAATCATTATTTCTTACATTAATATTCATGGATTAAAAAGTTAAACATTGTGGCAAAAATTTAAATTACAAAAAAATCAAATCTCCCTCCTGAAAGAGAGGGAAGTAAATTCCAGACCATTCAAAACCAACGAAGTGAACTGTTAACCTCTTCAGTTTCCTTGTCTGTGACGACTGTATTACGACTGGGTTGCTTACTGGGTATGGAGGTAGTTAACTCCATAAATAGGAAAATATAACATAATATCTGCCACTAACTGCATGTTTCTCTTAAACTGGAAACAAGAGCATCAGATGTGAGTGCCAATGCCAATCTGTTCAATTGTAGCCGTTGTGACGGGAAGAAGTGTGTGAAGTTTCATAAGATTAGCACTAATAGAAATAGCCAAAGTCAAAAGAAGTAATAGCCAACATTAAGGTTTCCATACAACAACGATGACGATGACAATGACAAAGACAACTTTAAATTAGACTGACAAGTAGCAAATTGTGTAGACCCTGATCAAACAGCTCATTCAGGATGAGAATTCAGCTAATTAATTTTCATAGTCATTTTTTCTTAAAATATTACTCACATATTAAAAGGTTAAATATTGTGGCAAAAGTTTAGAGTACAAATAAAACCCAAAACAATCAAGTCTCCCTCCTGAAAGAGAGGGAAGTAAATTCCAGAACATTCAACAACAATGAAGTGAACTGTTAACCTCTTCAGTTTCCTTGACTGAGACATCTGTCTTATGACTGCGTTGCTTACTGGGTATGGAGGTGGTTAACTGCATAAAAAGGAAAATATAACATAATTTCTGCCAATACCGTAAATGAACGTTTCTCTTAAACTTCATCCTGATGTAAACAAGAGCATCAGATGCGAGTGCCAATGCTCATCTGTTCAATTATAGCCATTGTGATGGTGAACAAGTGTGAAAAGTTTCATAACGTTTGCATGAATAGTAAAGAAGTAACAGCCAACATTAAGGTTTCCATAAAACAATGATGATGATGACAATGACAACGACAACTTTAAATTAGACTGACAAGAACCAAATTGTGTAGACACTGATTAAACAGCTCCTTCAGGAAGAGAATTCAGCTAATTAATATTCATACAATCATTATTTCTTACATGAATATTCACGGATTACAAAGTTAAACATTGGTACAAAAAAAAACCCAATCAAATCTCCCTCTTGAAAGAGAGGGAAGTAATTTCAGAACATTCAAAACCAATAAAGTGAACAGTTAACCTCTTCAGTTTCCTTGTCTGTGATGACTGTATTACGACTGGGTTGCTTACTGGGTATGGAGGTGGTTAACTGCATAAACAGGAAAATACTAACATTATTTCTGCCACCAACTGTCTCTCTTAACTCTTTGCAGGCTAGCGTTGAAACCGTTGTTACCTATACAAACAGCTCAGATCCAGATGGAATACCACAAAATTCCGTGTCTCATCAGGATCAAAACTGTTTGACATTGACCATTTTTTGCGCAGAAATGAGAGAAATTTTATTTTAAGAATTAAAACAGACAACAATTGCTACCTGTTTGTAAAGGCATGATAGAAAAAGGGTCGATCTTGCTGCCAAATTTTGCAAACTTTTTCATCAGCTACAATGTTTATTTGTTTTTATTTTTCTTCATTGTTGTTTCAAAAACAGTCACAGTAACAAACAGTTTGGATCTTGATGAGACGCCGAATTAATCGGTGTCTCATCTCCATCCAAAATGTTTGCATAGGTAATCACATACGAGACATTAGCAGTGAAAGAGTAAAGATATCATTATTTCTAGCACATATTTTCATTAGGTAAAGGATTAGGGAAACTTATTCTCTGAGAAGAGTAAACCATTATGCAATATCTGACTGTAAAAGAATAACACAACATTTTACAAAAGTCTGAACATATTTGTCTAGAGATTCAGATTCACAAATGGAAGTGCAGTAACAAGAGTACTGCATGAGGTACATGATACGCCCACTTGCAGAACGCGTCAGTTGCCATTTTGGAATATGACATGACATTTGGGTCTACACTGTCACTAGTCAGAATAGACTGTATTTTTTAAAACTACATTTGCAAGACAGTACAAACAATTACAGCGATCTGGGCCAAAACAGTTTGCAATATTTAACACTTTCCCTGTCCTATAATTATTCCAAATTTCAATATTACTGAACATTCATGGACAAAATAGTCATAATGAAAAATGGAAGGTGGAACATTGTAGCCATTTTTAAAACTAAACAAATGAAAGAAACGAATCTTTCAAATTCCATTAGCAAACAGAGCAGACCCTGATCAGACGGCTCCTATAGGAGCCGTCTGATCTGGGTCTACTCTGTTTGCAGATGTGTGAAAAGGCGTTTATATAAGGGAAAGGGTTAACTCTGCACCTTAGTGGCAAATCTATGATAACCTATACAAACAGTCTGGATCCTGATCTAGATCATCAAGATTCAAACTGTTTGACACCCTGACTGTCATTTCAAGGAGAAATGGCAGTATAATAGCAGACAACAATTACTTAGCTACAAAGAGTTATTAACTCATTCCCTCATAGGCTATTTTTAGACCCTACTGATTTAAATAAATCTACCAAAAAGGAGCATTTACTAACAAAAGGAACATTTTAAAACTGTGTAGTTTTAACTCATTGTAATAAATAGAGCATCTGCTCCTCTGGAGCCAATGCTCTATTTATCACAATGGTTTCAAAAATTGACTTCTAAAGAGGCGTCAAAAGGCATCAATATGAGGGAATGAGTTAAATTCAAATGGCCCCTTTTCTCATGAGCCCAGCTAAAGTGTCCTGGCGTGTTCAGAGCATAAATACATGTATATATATTGGTCTGCAGATTATACAAAAAACAACATCACAAAATTCACTAACTGGTACAATATACACTAGCAAAACATGCAGACTTAGAAGGCAGCTAGGTTATAGTAATTAGTTGGGAATATCAAAAAAGTTGCAAAAACACTGGTGTTGGTCATTTAAAGACCACCAAACTATGGAGTTATAAATCTCTGTGGTTCAAGAAAGGTCACAAAAATTGTGATATTACAAGAAAAACATTTGACAAACTTTGCATCAATTCTCAAAACTATGAACATGACAGCTCAAATTATGGTGCTGAGCGTTGTATTATCCTGTCAGCATAAAAAAAGTTTTACTGATTAACAATTCCAGCCAAATCCTTTTGTCCCTAGGAATCAAAATGAGCTTTGAACCAATAGACGGCATTTCTGTGCTCTGTAAAAGCTTTTCATAATAATAAGCTACAAATAATTAGCCACATGATTAGAGGCCTATCATTCTTCTTATTTCTCTGTCAAATCCTATATATTGGTGGTACTCAATAGAATTACCTCAGAAAGCTAAATCAAATGAGTACCAACAAGATGGGCTTTTGTGGAAGTGTAGAAATTATTTGCTGTACACTTGTAAAATATGCCTAAAGTCTGGAGCTCTATTTACAGTAAAACCCCGCTAATTTGACCACCTAAAAGAGGTATAATTCTGGGTGCTAGATGCAGGTGGTAGCTTAATGCAGGACAAAAGTAATGCAGAAAGCTCCTAGAGGAGCTTTCTTCATTACTTTTGTCCTGCATTAAGCAACCACCTGCTTATAAAGACACCCATGTTTATTCATTAAGTGGTCGCATAAGGGTTCTACAGTATTTCACACAGAGGATAGATGCAAAGTTTACTCAAAGACTCTAGCCATGCATATTAAAACTCTGTGATAGTTAGGGGTATACTTTTACCTGTCTGTATTTATTTTGGCTTTTTATCCATTGCTCATACTACAAGTACCACAAATGCATACACATGATAACTTAAAGCACATGATACATACTTACTAGATATACTGAGCCATATAGGTGTGTATTAAAATACTTAAAACCTTTACTCCATAAATATGCCTTTCTATGTAGACCTAGATCAGACAGCCCCTGTGAGAGACGTCTGATTGGGTAGAGCCCAATCAGACGTCTATTACAGGGGCTCTACTCTGTTTTCTTATGGAATTATATTTATCTCATTCTAGTTTTTACCAGGCCAAATCTTTCATTCGGATGGCATTATTTTAAGCAAATTAATATTCATACATTTTTTTTGCATGAATATTCATGGATTGAAGAGTTTAACTGTCATTTCTCCTTCAAAGCCTTAGTTGTGACGTCTCTTGGACATAATTCTAAACAGTAGTAACCCTATGTTGTGACACTCTTTAAAATTGTCTCCTTTAGACATTTCTAAAGAATAGTAACATCTCTTTATGATGATTTTAAACAAAGGTCCAGATAAGATGTGTAAATTCAAACATTTTCCATAATAACTCCTTTATATCTCCACCTAACCCTATGTTGTGACCTCTCTTTAGAATTGTCTCGAAGAGATGATTCTAAAGAGTGGTCACAACATAGGGTTTGGTGAAGAAATGACAATTTTAGTATCTGGGTACGCACAGAGTGGCCACAGCACAGTAGTGTTTGGTGGAGAAATAATGGACTTTTCTTTAACCCTTCACCTAAAGTAAATATTCATGTAATAAAAAATAAGCTGACATTTTAAAATTGTATTTCTTTACAAGGGAACTTTTGACGAGGGAACAAACTGTAGAATTATATCTATAATTTTTCATAAGTAAACAGAGCAGACCCTGATTAGATGGTTCCTACATGAGCCATCTTATCTGGGTCTGCTCTGTTTGCAGAGGTGTTAAATGGCATATCAATCAGGTAAAGGGTTTAAAAAGGTAGCTTATCTATGCCTTTTGGTATATATACAATATGTCAGTCCAAACCACTGGCACATAATTATATCAGAGGTCATGCTAACTGCACAATAATAGGTCATGCATGTATATAAGTATTTGTTTTATGGGTTTTCCCCTAAATAATAGGTCATGCATGTGGCAACTGAAGTCAATGACATTTTCAACTGACAAAACTTTGAGCATAATAGAGCATTACACCCCTGCTGAAACTGATTAAATTATTGTAAATGCTGCTTTATACAGTGTACTTGAGTGAATATTCCTTTAGAAAACTTCATCATGCTAGCACCTAGTATATTAGGATCACACAGTGATCCAGAGCAGATGTTAACCCTTTCCCTGTTCTATACTTATTTCAAATTTCAGGACCTACTGAATATTCATGGACAAAATAGTTATAATGAAACATGGAAGGTGGAGCATTGTAGCCATTACAGAAAGTAAAGAAAACAGATCTTTCAAATTCCATTAGCAAACAGAGCAGACCCTGATCAAATGGCTCCTATAGGAGCCGTCTGATCTGGGTCTACTTTGTTTGCAAATGAGTGAAAACATGTTTATATGAGGGAAAGGGCTAAGTAACCTAGAGTTATATCTCAAAATCAGAGTTTATTTATACTCAGTCTTTTGAGTCTCCAAAGTTAACCCATTCTCTAATAAACATTTCGAGGGCTTGGTGGAAAACTATTCTAACTCCTTCACTTTAGTGAAGGAGATAGAATAGTTTTGCACCAAGCCCAAATTTTATGCCTGAATTGCCTGCTAAATGAATATTCATTGACATTAATTTCATAATGTAAAATTTTCAGATGATTTTTTTCCTTTGACAAAAACTGTAGGATCAGATATAACAAACATAGCAGACCCTGATAAGACAACTCCTACAGTAGCCATTTGATCTGGGTCTACGCAATTTGCAAAGGCATGCAAAAGCATTTATATTAGGGAAAGGGTTAAGAAATGAACCCCAGACTACAAAATGATCAGGTATCAACTTTGCTGACGTGACTAGATTACATTGTTTTCAGACACAGTCTTACAAGTTGGTAACATACAGACTGAGAAAACATAATTTCTATGAATATTTTCCAGTTTACCTTTTCCTCTTCCTCCTCTGTGACATTGTACGCAGACACCAAATGTTCTAACAGGTGTCTGGTGGCTGTGATAACGAGCCGCCTCAGCATCTCCAGCACCAGATAGTCTATGGACCGCAGAAATGAGGCCAGGCGGTTCAGGATTTTTCTCCACTCTGCTATCTGTGCATAGGTGGGTCTGTCACCTAAAACATAAAGATTTTAAACTGTTTAATGAGGAAAGCATGTGGACTGACTTTTGCATACAGTATAGACCTAGATCTGAATTTATTTCAATTATTCAACAACTTACACAGCTATAATATTGACTGATACATAATAACAAATAGAACCCTTCTAAACCGGAATTTTAGAGTTCAAGAATTGAAGAATTGAAAACCTACTTTTTTCTTCTTCCTTTTTCTTCTCTGACAGTGGGACTACACCATACTTGGCTTGTATCCTGAGGTCTTTGCTGGTTACGACAGGTTTAGGGGCTTCTTTTGGCACCTTGATCTTCACCTTTTTGGGGCCCCCTTCCCGTATACCATGTGTGATACCTTCCATCTCAGCAACAGTCTGTAAACAGCACGATTATATACAGTAAAAAGGTCACTCTAAGTCCTATTATGGGTCCCTAACTCTATCCTTAATGAACATTTACGTACTTCATAAACATTCATTAACCTTTTTAATCCTTTCCATAATCCTTTACTCCATGAATACGCCTCTCTACGCCTTTGCAAACAGAGTAGACCCAGATCAGATGGCTCCTACAGGAGCCGTCTGATCAGGGTCTGCTCTGTTTGCTTCCGATAAAATATAAATATGATTCTATAGTTTCTGCCATAGCAAAACAAATCCTGTGTCAATGTGATATTAAATTAATATTCATGATGTCATTACTTATTGCATAAATATTCATGGAGGAAAGGGTTAAATGAATGTTTATGTAATATTTTCAAGGGTATGCTTGGCTTTAGACAAAAATTGTAGGATCATATCCATGTACATTTGTAATTCCATAAGCAAACAGAGCAGACCATGATCAGTATTCCTTCCAGTAACGTCACCTCTCTCAACCGACATCCTCCTTACAATGACAGTCTCATTTGCCCAGTGCTTCTTTAACATAACTTTACCTTTCACAAACAAAACCTCTTTCAAGCGGTTATCGGCTCTTATCAAACCAATGCTGTGTTTCAAGCACGGGAACCAGGCACCTGAAAGTGTCGACTGTCTAGTTCCCATGCTAACAGCGCATCAATGGCTCTACACGAGCCGGTAATCGGCAGTGTATTTTGCATTCATGGCAGCATATACGAGCTGATAGTTGACAGTTGTTCATGTTACATTGTCTTCAATTGGTTGTTTATTTTGACAGTGTCAATAAGACATCACACACTTTCCGATGGTAATATGACCAAAAAAATAGTATGGGTAATTAGGTTATCTTTTGTTGGAGTTTAAGTCTGGGTGGGGACAGGTGTTTGTTTTTAAAACAATGAACTGATTGGTTTCACGTGTTTTACGCTCTGGTCACTTCATATCTAGCGATCGTTTGCCACTTGGATATTTCAAGCTGAAGTGTACGCTAACTTCTTACACTACCACTTATGGCTGTGCTGTCTGTGTCTTTCTACTTTTGCTATATGTAATACAGCTCAACAAACTATGTATCATCTCTTTAGCCGTATGATTTATAATAAATTCTATGCAATGGTGATGATTGTGTAAAACTTAGGTTCATTAGCAGTTATTTTCATGGATTAAATTTCAACTTGATTGCTAAATGTATTTCCCTCTCTCCAAAAACTCTCTCTATAACAAACAATTTCTGTGTTGCCGGCAGATGTTGCTTGAGAAAGAGAGAACACTGTACAATCTTTCATAAAATGGTACCCAGGTTACTTACTGCACAGGACTCCCAGGCGATGTCTATAATCTTATCCCTCAGTAGACGTAGTTTCTCTGTGGC
The DNA here is from genome assembly GCA_963576725.1 of Azorinus chamasolen. NCBI lineage: Eukaryota > Metazoa > Mollusca > Bivalvia > Cardiida > Solecurtidae > Azorinus > Azorinus chamasolen. The sequence goes on along the minus strand of OY755235.1, from coordinate 91,432,152 downwards.
CAAATCATTCTGTATCTGCTGCACGTCTTTAAACTCCTCCAGTGTGAGTGTCAGTGACTTGTCCAGCTTTATAAGACTGACTGCACTGTCACCCTTGCCAATACCTGTGAGGCTACCAGATGCAGCCTCACACAGGCTCCGCACATGGATGAGGCACCCCTGTAAAACCTCATTAGCCACAAACAGGGTCTTGTACAATTTCGATCTGGAAAAAATGAAATTATGTTCTGTCTAGTCTGCTATGAAAATGATCATCTCCTGAAATTGTAATCTGCTTCAAATTCTAACTGAATCCATTTGCTCATTGTTTTATATACTATGGGCATAGTGTGAAACAGCTTTGATCCTGGTTAAATACACAGCTCAACACTTTTTGCAGAAGTTATTTAAGACATGATTGACTGATAAATCATTTCACCCTTTAATCCATAAATATGCCTTTCTATGCCTTTGCAAACAGAGAAGATCCAGATCAGATGGCTCCTACAGGAGCCATCTGATCTGGGTCTACACTGTTTACAAAGACATTAAAAAGCGTACATATGGAGTAAGCGCTATATATATTTTGTGGGATGTCTAATTAATAATCTATTCCTTACTGGCTTTTGTCACTCTTCTGTAACCTGATGGCCTTCTTCCACATTTTGAAGGTTTTCCACTGCCTGAACTTGACAAACACTGGTAAGTTGAAGATGGCATAGAAGTATCGCCTCTCCCACAGCCACCACAGTACAGGGATGTTGAACGACTCGCCCTGCGCATCTGGGCCCTGCATGACCTGTAGACGATAACCATACAATAAAACTTCTCCACACTGACCTCTCAAAATTAGTCTAAATCTGGGTCTTTGAACTTTTAGGATCCAATAAACCAAGCTCAGATGGCTCCTGTACAAACACTCTGACCAAGGCCTGCTGTTTGCTTGTGGAATTATATAGATTTGATTCTACAGTTTCTGTAATGGACAGAAGATCCCATATTAAAAATTCAGCTAATAAATATTCACATTGTCATTATTTCTTACATGAATATTCATGAAGGAAAGGGTTAACAGGTGATGTAGCATACTTATATCTTTTAACTTACCCTTGTCACAAATGAAGCGCTGATAGTCCAATAGACATTTTCTGATCTTGATTCATCAGGAGAGACAACCTGAAGGTCGTACGGGTCATAGCGACCTCGCCTCTCATCACGGTTTCTTGGCAAACAATACACAAACTCTCCATCATCCACTTTCATCTTGCTAGCCTCCTAAAAATTTATAAATTATGTAAGATACAATGTAATAGCAGGAGCTATCTGATCATGATCTGTTCTTGTTTCTTATGGAATAACATAGATCGATTTCTAGTTTCCGTCGTTATTAGAAATCCCTTGTTAATAGTGCCATTGTAAAAAATCTCTTTATTAATATTCATGATGTCATTATTTTGTGGAGTAAAGGGTTAAACATTTTATGAAAATGTCAGATAGTTTGCAATCTGATAGATGCAGAGTTACTCAGCATGTAATTTGTTTGCAAATGACTGTTAACATTTTCCCTGTTCTATGCTTATTCTAAGTTTTGATATGTACTGAATATTCATGGACAAAATAGTTACAAGGAAATATGGAAGGTGGTACATTGTAGCCATTTTAAAAAGTAAAGAAACAGGAATATCAAATTCCATAAGCAAACAGAGCAAACCCTGATCAGACGGCTCCTATAGGAGCCTCTGATCTGGGTCTACTATGTTTGCAAGTGCTGCGAAAGGCTTTTGTATGAGGGAAAGGGTAAAGTTACAATTCTTTATGAAAGGGTCAAGCACTTACCTTTTCATTAGCTGGGATATTTCTCAGTTTCTCCATGGCAGCCTTGCAGCCAGGTGCATGTCTGGGAATTTCTGTCTTCCATCCCAGTCTTTCCCTCAGTTTCCTCAGGTGATACATAGCATCATCATTCTCTGGTGCTGGATAGAGAGAAAATTGATAGTGTTGCCTTGATACTTAACCCTTCCCTCCATGAATATTTATGTAAGAAACAATGCCATTATGAATATTAATTAGATTAATGTGTTATAATAGCACATGGACATAGGAATTTTTCACCATGGCATAAGCTGTAGAATCATATCTGTATTATATCATAAGCAAACAGAGCAGACCCTGATCAGACGGCTCAGGGTCTTCTCTGTTTACAAAGGCAAAGAAAGGCGTATTTATGGAGTAAAGGGTTAAGGGTCCAGACAAAAAAAGCAACCCCAACAATTGGAAACCATTATTTCTCTACACTGATCTCTCAAAAGAAGTCTAAAATTTGTCTTTAACCATTTACCTAATGAATATTCATGTAAGAAAATTTATGACCTCATGAATATTTATTAACCCATTCCTTCATATTGACACCTTTTGACACCACTGTAAAAGGCACTTTTTGAAATCATTGTGATAAATAGAGCAATTCTAAAATGTTCCTTTTTTCTAGTAAATTCTCCTTTTCAGTACATTTATTCAAAGCGTTTGGGTCTAAAAATAGCTTATGAGGGAATGAGTTAACCCTTTCCCTCATATAAACGTGTTTTCAAGCACTTGCAAACAGAGTAGACCCAGATCAGACAGCTAATAGAACTTGATAGATGTCTCTTTGCTTTCTAAAATGTCTACAATGTTCCACCTTCCATATTTCTTTTTAACTATTTTGTTAATGAATATTCAGTAGGTATTGAAGTTTGGCCTAAATATACAGAACAGGGAAAGGGTTAAATTATTTTTTATAATGGCATATGAATACAAAAATGTTGGTCATAACAGAAACTGTAGAATAAGATTTATCTTATTCCATAAGTAAACACAGTAGGCCCTGATCAGACTGCTCCTACTGGAACCACCTGATCTAGGTCTACTCTGTTTGCAAAGGAGTCAGGGAAAAGGTTAAGACAACTAATATCATAAAGCTCCAAAGAAGCTTTCTGCATTGCTCTGATCCTGCATTAAGCAGCCATCTACACATGTTCATTCATATAAATGCCTTCTTATGCATTTGCAAACAGAGTAGACCCAGAACATATGGCTCCTATAGGAGCTGTCTGGTCTGGGTCTACTCTGTTTGCAAAGACATAGGAAAGCATATTTATGGAGTAAAGAGTTAACTACTCAATACTTACCCAATGTAACAGGCCTATTTTCCCCCCTGGCCAGTTTTTCACCGAGGAGAAAAACTGGCCAAGGACTTTTTTCCCCGGGAAAGAAAAGGCTCAGGCCCATTTTTCCCTCGGGGGGAAAAAAGGCCTAGCCAGTTTCTTTCCCCCCACCCACCCTGTCCAGATTTTCCCCCTTCTTTGACCTGGGGTAAAGAATGGGCCAGTACCAGTATTATCATACAGTGGTATTTTCACATGCAAACCTTTCTCTAGAGGGAAAGGGTTAAACTTTTAGATTCAGTATAAAAAGGATTGACTTTATCACAACATAGGCCATGATAACATATTATCATCCTTAGCAAGATATTCATGAGAGAAACAAGGCAAGAGATATACTATTCTTAACACTTTCTCAATGAATAATTATGTAAGAAATTAAGACATCATGAATGTTCATTAGATGCACTTCTCTAATGGCATATGAACACAGAATTATTGGCCTTGGTAGAAACCAGAATCAGATTAGCAAACAGAGCAGATCCTGATCCTACAGGAGCCATCTGATCTGGGTCTACTCTGTTTCCAGATATAGAAAAGCATATTCATGAAGTAAAGATTCAACTACTCAATACTTACCAGTGTTATCATACAGTGGTTTCTTGGCGTGCAAATCTTTCTTGGTGGCTGATACAGGTCTTTTTGCTGGAGACCTGGTGGCTGATCCTGGCCTGGAACCAACCGCTGAGCCAACCCGCGAACTCACGTCTGACCTTCCTGAGGGAGGGCGATCCCGCTTGTCAATAATGGGTATTTCCCCTGGAACTTTCATGATATCTTGCTCCACTTCTGTGAGTTTGGTGGTTTGTTTTGTCTCTAGTACAGAAGGAGACACAGTTGGAACTGGGGACTGTTCAGACTTCAGGAAGGTGACTGTTTTCTCTTCTTCCTCTAAAGAACGTGGAGTTGAAGCCTTGCTGGTTGACACTATGGAAGATAAAGTACACATCTCTACAAGTATAGAATTAAAGAACGCAAGTGAGCAAGCTCACATACCCCATGCCTCCACATTTATCAGAGAAAAAAAATGGTTCCCCATGACAGATTCCTCTGAAATCAACCTCATACAAGCGTTTATTCTATATTTTATCCTATATGAGCTGTCTGATCTGTATCTACTCTGTTTGCAAAAGTACGAAAAAGCATTTGTATGAAGGAAAGGTTTAAGCAGACTAAGATTTAGCTCTGTCTTATCACTTATGGAATTTTACAGAACATTCTACAGTTTCTTTCTGGACCAATATGTATCTTGTTAATTTTTTACTCTGTGAATATTCATGTAAGAAGTAATGACATCTCGAAAAATATTTAGATTAATTGTTATAATAGCACATGGATAAGCACAAGAAATTTTTGGCCATGACAGAAACGTCAGAATCATACATGTATCTATATCATATCATAAGCAAATAGAGCAGACCCTGATCAGACAGCTCCTATAGAAGCCGTCTGATCTCAGTCTACTCTGTTTGCAAAGGCATAGAAAGGCGTATTTATGAAGCAAAGGTGATGTGAAATTACAGAAATTTGTTAGATGAATATTTATGAAGTGATGTTTAACCCTTTACTCCATAAATACGCTTTTTTATGCCTTTGCAAACAGAGAAGACCAGATCAGACGGCTCCTATAGGAGACATCTGATCAGGGTCTGCTCTGTTTGTTTATGATATAATATAGATATGAGTCTACAGTTTCTGCCACAGCGAAACATTCCTGTGCCAGTGTGCTCTTATAACAAATAAAACAAATTAATATTCATGATGTCATTAATTTCTTACATAAATATTCACGAGGGGAAGGGTTTAATGCTTTCCTTCATGAATATTAGCCCTTTCTTTCATATAAATGCTTTTTCACGGGTATCAAACAGTTTGAATCTAATGAGAATAAATCTGTTGACATCTCATCTGGATCCAAACTGTTTGTAAAGGATATTTTGATGGAAGTTCATCTGTGTGGTAGTGTCCATTATAACTGAATTTCTAAACTTTTCAAACTTACAAACATTAACATCGCTCGAGGGAGTCCAGAACGATGTGAATTCCCAATAACACCAGTGTGCTGACGAAGGCCGAAGTACTCGTTCGAAAGCTCCAGGTATGCTTTCCAATTAAATTGTGTGTGAGTTTGAAAAGTTTAGAAATTCAGTTATATTTGAAAAGGATATTACAAATTCATTGATAATGTTGAAAGAGAACAATTTCCCAACCAACGTCCCAATTCTATACATACTGGCCTCAGGGGGCATGATAATGTCAGTGCCGGGACCCATCAACTCCTCTAGCTCAGCGAACACATCGTCCCCGACTTCTGACATCTCTGATTCTGACTTTTCTGACTTTGGTGGCTCTGGTATCTTTGGTTTATGCAACCTGAAAGCAGATGTATATACCAACATACAGTAATAACTCGATACTAAGAAGTTTTAGTAATGAAGAAGTTATGCCTGTGTAGGCAGGTGGCTGCTTAATGCTGGGTGAAAGTCATGCAGAAAGCTCCTCTAGGAGATTTCTGCATAACTTTCAACCTGCATTAAGCTGCCACCTGTGTTAAATATCAGTAATGGTACTTATTTAAGTGTTCGAATAATCAAGTTTTCACTGTACTCAAATACAAACAAACTTGTCACTCAACAAAGTGAAGCACCATTTGTATAAATCCAATGCAAAAGTGTTGAACAGTATGTAGATTCTAGCATCAAAATCGACACAAGATACATTTACAATTATGACTTTGCAAACAGAGTAGACTCAGATCAGACAGGTCCTGTATGTTACAAATCTGATTCTCTAACATTTGCAATGGAAATAAATTTCCATAAAACTGTATCATTAAATATTCATAATAGGCAGAGTCTAGTATAGATATCCATCACAGAGCTACAGATAAGGGTGCGTACCCAAATACTAAAATCGTCTGGAGCTCTGTCCATCAGGCAAAGAGTTAACCGCTTTATATCACATACATGTAGATGCCTTTTTACGCATCTGCAAACAGAGTAGATCCCTATAGGAGCCATCTTATCAGGGTCTGCTCTGTTTGCTTTTGACATGATATAGATCTAATTCTACCCTTCCTGTCAAAGCAAACAATTTCCTTGAAAAGTTTACATTATAAAAAATCTGCTAATGACTATTCATGATGCCATTATTTCTTACATGAATAATGAAAAGGGAAAGACTTAATCTAATGACCTAAACAAGAGGGCCATTGGCCCTATATCGCTCACCTGAGTTACAGTAATATATTGACATTTTTCAGTGGACAACATTTCTAGCAGATGAAAGAAGCTTAGTCCACTGCTTTCACCCTTTCACTGCTGAATAAACTTGAACTGGATTCAGATCTAATACCAAGTGACTGGTTGACCAAGATCTAAACTGTTTACAACTTGTGCCATTTTTGCCTTAGCTCAAAATGCCTAAAACTGGTCTTTGAGAAATTCAAATGACGTCAATAAAGCTATGCAATTATACCTTGATCCAGGTATATAGGCAAATAAAGTGCTAGGCAGTACATAATGCCAGTTTTTGTGTGAAATGACCAATAAAAATATCTTTAAAAATCTTCTAACCCTTTCCCTCATATAAAGCTGTTTTTACGCATTAGCAAACAGAGTAGACCCAGATCAAACGACACCTATGGAATATAGATCTGATTCTACAGTTTTTATCAAAGCAAAAACTTCTCTTCACAAAAATAATGTGTTTTACGCATTAAAAATAAGAGTAGACTAGATTAGACGGCTGCTATAGAAGCTGTCTGATCAGGGTCTGCTCTGTTTGCATTTGACAAGATATAGATTTGATTTTACAGGTTTTATCAAAGCTAAAACTTCTCTTTATGGAAATAATTTTTTACGCATTAGCAAACAGAGTAGTCCCAGATAATTTTTTGTCAAAGCAAACAGGTAAGGGGTTAATAGGTGTTTAGAAATAATTCTAGCTCTAGGTGTGAATATCTGATGATAAGTCAATTAAAAGGGTCATTAGTTTTTTTAACAATTGAAATTGAGAAGAGTTACTAATTTTTTGAGTAACATTAATTATTGATCGACAATAATTTTGATTAACTTAAAGACATTATTTTTTTTAAAAATCAAATTAAAACAAATACAATTAGTAGCAAGGAGAAAAGACATTATTAAACACCTAAATTTCAACTAAATGCAATTAAACAAGAGTTGCATAATAAAATTTGTTAGAATAAATGATCATAATGAAACTATTTTTTTCCAATCACATAAATTAACTGCAGAAACAAACATAACATTGTGCAAAGACCTGTGAAACTAAAATGTTAACGGTTTATTCCAATGTCTCCCACATTTTGGTTGACAAAATTCCAATAAGTCCCACAATCAAGCCAGACAGGTAATTCAATGGAGCATGCATTAGACTATAGTCAGTATCAATTGATTGCTTTATAGGTTGCTTAAACTGGCCTACCTATAGAAAGAGAACAAATATATGCAGAAAACTGATAATTACAGTTAATGACTCAAACAAGATGATGGAAAAAGTTGAGGGTTGAATGTAATTTAAGTATAACATGTAATTAAGTCAGATTGCTTAATTAATAGACACTTAGTATTGTTTGTAATTGTATAAATCACGTAAATCACATAATCAAAGTCATATTAAAATATTGTCTTTGATGCAATCGAAAAAATAAATTCTATTAAAGTCTGTCTGATCTTGGTCTACTCTGGTAAACTTTGCAAATGCGTGAAAACCTGTTTATTGACTGTTTCCAGCAGTTTATATCTTAAAATCCGTCTATTCTTGATGAGATGTTGAGTAATGTTATGAAGGAAAAACATATCTATTAAATTCTGTTAAATTCCATCTGATCTTGGTCTACTGTTTGCAAATGCATGAAAACACGTTTATGTGAAGGAACTTGTTAAATTATGACTGTTTCAAGCAGTTTTGATCCCGATGAGATGCTTTGTGAAAGGTTTCAATACATATGTACACGAAATCCTGAACAGTTTGATGTATTTCACATTGCTAACAGTTTGGCTCCAGATCAGACACTGCATAAGGTGGTGTGTGATTTGGATTCAAACTGTTTGTTATGTATTTAAATTTAAGAAATACCTAATAGTTTCCTTAATATTTAATATTCTAAATATGGTAACTAGCATAATGCCTATTTTTTTCCTAAAATGACAATTTTTTAGTTAATTAAAAGTATTAAAATGAATCTATTGTTGGTATTATCTAATTTAAGAAATACCTATTATTTTCCTAAATATTTAACTCTTTGCACATAATGTGGCGTCTCATGATTCTCATCATAATCATCTTGATTACCTATGCAAACAGTGTGGATCCAGATGATAATGCAGCATCTCATCAGGATGCAAACAAGGGGGGGGGGGGCATATGCATGATCATGTTTTCTTAGCTTAGGATTTCCAATATCTCCCACATCTAATTTGAGAGACATTGGTAACATCTAGCTGTATAGCACTCACACTATGGGGTTAATAGGTCAACATTCCTTTCCAAATCCCTTTAATGTTTCGTCTGCAACAAAAAGTTATTGTCATCTGCTTCAATTCTTAAAATAAACTTACTTTCATTTTTTTTCAAAAATATGGTTAAGATGACAAACAGTTTGGATCCTGATGAGATGCTGCATTATGCAGCCTCTCATCTGGATCCAAACTGTTTGCATAGGTAATCACAGTTTCACCACTAGCGTGCAAAGGGTTAAGAGTCATGCATTGACCTGGAGAGATTTTACTGCCCAGAGCTATAACCCTTTAACTGCAGAAAAGCCTGTTTAACCCTTAATTTCCATCATATAAACTTGTTTTCATGCATCTGCAAACAGAGTAGACCCAGATAAGGTGGCTCCTATAGGATCAGGGTCTGCTGTTTGCAAATGGAATTTGATATATCTGTTTCTATGCCTTCTAAAACAGCTACACTGTTCCACCTTCCACATTTTATTATAAGTAGTTACAAATAGAATCACTATTCTGGAAGTACTAGAATTCCAATGCAGTTATCTCCCTTTGTCCATTATGGCTATGCTGATGGGACAAGGGAAATAACTGTGAGGAATTTTTTTTAACTAGCTTCCTGATGTTAAAGTAATATAAAACCCCAGGGTGAGGCCATTTTTGGCCCAGGGGTCATTATTTGAACATACTTGGTAGTGATACATTAGGTGATGCTTCATACCAAATATCTTAGCTCTAGATTATGTGGTTTCAGAAAAAAAATTGTTAAAGGTTTCCCTATATAAGTCTATGGAAAAACTACAAGCCCCAGGGCAGGGCCATTTTTAGCCCGGGGTCATCATTTGAACAAACTTGGTAAAGGACCATTAGATGATGCTATATCCCAAATATCAAAGCTCTAGAAATTGTGGTTTCAGAGAAGAAGATTTTTAAAGATTTAAAAAAAAAACCTTTAAAAGTAGTGGGGCGGGGCCATTTTTTGCCCGGGGGTCATGATTTTAACAAACTTGATAGAGGACACCCTAAGGTACATTTCTGTGAAATTTGGTTGAAATCCTCCCAGTGGTTTAGGAGAAGAAGTCATTTGAAATAAAAGTGAACGGACAGACGGACGGACAGACTAACAAATGGGTAGTTGTGTGACTTTTTCCTTTGATCTTTTCTTGTGTGACTAGTCCCACAAGTAAAACTATTTTTGGCTCTAACTTTGGAATAGAATGATCTGGAAGCTAACCCTTACCCTAACCCTATGTCCCACAACTGGCCAGGTTAATGTCACAAGAAATGGCCAGGTTAATGTCACAAGAGATGGCCAGGTTAATGATTTTACTTGTGCGACTAGTTAGAAAAAGTCACACAACTACCCTTTGGTGAGTGCGGACAGACGGACAGACGGACAGACGGACAGACGGACAGACGGACGGACGGACAGACGGACAGACGGACGACGGACGACAGGCGGTCACAATAGCTCACCTTGAGCCTTCGGCTCAGGTGAGCTAAAAACAACTGCTAGTATAACATAAAATCTGGTCTTATATTGTCTTCTGCCAATCATAACTTTTTTTATCAAGCATGGCCCATGTCCATCCACAGACATTCAACAATTAAGTAACAACCACTATCTGCTGAATAATCTCCTGCAAGAGTTTTCTGCATTACTCTCATCCTACATAAAGCTATCAACTGCCTTTCACCCATTACCTCATAGGCTATATTTTTACCAAACCTCTTTGTATAAATCTACTGAAAAAGAGCATTTACTAGAAAAAAGGAAAAGTTTAGAAATCATGTACATGTAGTTTTGAAACCACTGTGGTAAACAGAACATTTTTACCTATGGAACAAATGCTCTATTTATCACAATGGTTTCAAAAAGCAACTTTTACAAAAATGTCAAAAGGTATCAATATGAGGAAATGGGAAAAACAAACAGAATAAGACTTCTTTTTGGTGGTCACCTATGAGAGCTTTTACAGTATGCTTTCTTTTGGCCTTGAAATTATTTTGCATATCTAACTGAACACTAACAGTTTACACTTCTCTGTATATTTCTTGAGGGACATCACTTACATTGAAACTGAAAGTTTTGGTCTATCATCTAAGTCTTTGTTCTGTTTGGCTTTGATAAAGTTTTGTCGTCTTTGGTAGTCCCGTTTGAACATGGTTGTCCTGAAGCTGTTAACTCCTGTTGTTGATGATCTTCCTGATGGAGGCCTTGGGACCATAGAAGCCTGTGGAGGAAAATATCTGATGAATATTTAATCTTCAGTAATCTACCAGCAAATTTGTGGAAATTAAGATCCAGATGATATGCCGAGTAACTTGAGATCTCATCTGTATCAAAATACCTGGCAAGAAAAGTTCCACTTTGTGAAGCAGCTGACAGTAATTGTTTAGAGTGCTATAATCTCCCAGGGGTGATTTTCGAAAAAGTGAACTCAATCCTAAATTTACCTTTAATATATAATTGTACTGTACAAAAATTGTTGTCTATTCAATCCTTTCCCTGTTCGGTATTTGGTAAAGAAATAATGACACCATGAATATTTATTAGCTGAATTTTTATATTGGCATATGTACACATGAAAGTTTGGTATTGGTAGAAATTATAGAGTTAAATCTATATTACTGCAAACAGAGCAGACCTGATCTCCTCTATGAGCCATCTGATCTAGGTCTACTCTGTTTGCAGATGCATGAAAATGTGTTTACATGAACGGAAGGGTTAAATGCTCATAGGACAATTTTACTTCTACTTCTTTTCCAAATACGATCAGAGCACAAAATAGTTTTATCAGACCAAATGCAGATACAGAGTCACTTCACTTCTCATCTGGATGGAAACTGTTTGCAAGGTTATTACACTTGTTTGCATAAATGGCTCCTTGTTAACTTTTTCCCTCATATAATTGCCTTTTCATGTACATGTATTTGCAAACAGAGTAGACCCAGATCAGATGGCTCCTATAGGAGCTGTCTGATCAGGGTCTGCTCTGTTTGCTTTTGACATGATATATGATTGTACAGTTTTTGTCAAAGCAAATAATTTCCTTAAAAAAATTACATTATCAAAATTCAGTTAACAAATATTCATGACATCATTATTTCTTACATGAATATTGAACAGGGAAAGGGCTAAGTGACCCGTTACCCAAACCCCTCACAGGCTATTTTCAAAACCATTGTGACAAATAAAGCATACTAACAAAGGACATCAGAACTCCAGATAAGATGCATAAATTAAAACATTTTCAAGAATAACTTTTTATTTTCTCCACTAAACTCTTTGTTGTGACCACTCTTTAGAATCGTCTCAAAGAGACGATTCTAAAGAGTGGTCACAACATAGGGTTTGATGGAGAAATGACGATTTTAGTATTTGCGTACGCACCTATAGCTCTGGGACATGTTGGCTCAGACAGAAACCAAAAAAGCAGGTCTTTATATTATACCATAAGCAAACAGAGCAGACTCTGCTCTACGATTCTCCCCAATTTCGTTTAGGAAGCAACTGTGATACTGTTATAGAGTAAATACAAACTACAAAATGCACTGACCTCCCTTGAATAAGTTCATAACGGAATATTGTAGCACACAACTGTTGTTTTGGGATAAATACCCCTTGTATGTGAGTCTTAATTCCTAATTCTTTAGCGTATCTGTTTAACCCTTTCCTCCATGAAAATTTATGTGAGAAATAATGACACAATGAATATTAACTAGATTAATATGTTATAACAGCACATGGACACAGCAACATTTGGCCATGGCAGAAACTGTAGAATGAGATCTATAATATACATTAACCCATTCCCACTTAGGCTATTTTTAGACCTAACCTCTTTGATTAAATCTACCAAAAAGGAGCATTAACTAGAGAAAAGGAAATTTTCAGAATTGTGTAGTTTTGAAACCATTGTGATAAATAGAGCATTTGCTCCTGTGGAGCAAATGCTCTATTTATCACAATGGTTTCACAAAGTGACTTTTACAGAAGCGTCAAACACAAAGTGACTTTTACAGAAGCGTCAAAAGGGGTCAATATGCAGGAATGGGTTATCAGAGCAGACCCTGATCAGACTGCTGTAGGAGCCATCTGATCTAGGTCTACTCTGTTTGCAAAGGCATAGTAGGAGGCATTTATGGAGGAAAGGGTTAACACCAATCATCGAAACTCTACATTTAATCATTTACCTTATCTTGAGAAGGTGTGTTTGGCTCACTCACGCTCTCTTGCTTGGGTATGGGTGGTATTTTCTCCCTCCGTGTTGAAGAGTTGGCCATCTTCAGTGCCTGGGAATTAGCCGGTCTGTCCACTAATCTTGCTAGCAGCATCTCAGCTTTACCTTGATGGTCGACTTTGGCCTTTTTAGTCATTTCTTCTATTGTATTGGATCTCTCTATTTGAAGAGTTGCAAAGTTCACACCCTAGCAAATTAGAAATATAGAACAGTAACATAGTGATTTAACCCTTACAACCCTGACTTTTCAAATGTACTATTCCAAAATTCAAACAGGTCTAGCTTATAACGAATATTTAAGGATTTTTCAAATGAAAAGTGTAACATGACAAACAGTGCAGACCCTGATGAGAGGGCTCCTCTAGGAGCCCTCTCATCTGGGTTTACACTGTTTGCAAAGGACACAAGTGACTCGTGTCCCCCACAGTAAGAGTTAAATATATCAGGTTTTCTTGGGATATAATCATAACCACACAATCATGAATACAGCATATTTAATGCTTTCAAACCATGTGATGAAGCAATGAGTAATCCTTGTATTGATACAGATTCAGTTAAGATTTAGATGTCAATAAATTTAAAGTTACCCAAATTGTGACAAACTGAATAGATTGGATAAAAAATGTTTTAACGAATATATTTTTATTGTCATATGGCAAAAAAACCCTGATTAGTTCTGTATGCAAAAACATTGTGACAGGCTGGAGGTTTGTATATATTTTAAAGAATATATTTCAAGGACATGATTAGGGTTTCATATTCATCCATAGTTTTTCTTCCTTTAAATAAGATAGTGATTAGTGATAAAAACAAACAGTCTTTAAACACTTTATATTCCACCAAAATTAGCTTTTCCCATGCAGAGACATCTGAACAAGATAGACCTGAAAAATTAGTTCAAACAGGTAGAGATACAGTGCTCCCTCTCTACAAAGACACCCTTTAGGATACGAATATTGTATGCATACATGTGATAACCTGCTGAGGCATGTCAGGTAGATTTAGGAAATTTGTCAGGTAGATTTGACTTTTGTCAGGTAGATTTTACTGACGCGACAAAAGGAGGAAAGAGAAATTTGCTTGATACTTATGTTTGTTATACTTTTTCACATTATCAGTCATACTTTACCATAAATGCATATCATACCATTATAAATCTTACATTACACACATAACATTTACACACTTAACCCTTTCCCTCATATAAACACCTTTTTTATGCATAAATTTGCAAAGAGAATAGACCCAGATCAGATGGCTCCTACAAGAGCTGTCTGGTCAGGGTCTGCTCTGTTTGCTTATGATATAGGAATGATTCTACACTTTCTGGTTTAGCCAAAAAATCCAATGTGGTGTTAAAATCCCCATTAACCCTTTCCTTCATATAAACAAGTTTTCATGCATTAGACCCAAATCAGACAGCTCCTATAGGAGCCATCTGATCAGGGTCTGCTCTGTTTGCTTTTGGAATTTTAAAAATATTTCTGTACTTTCTAAAATGGCAATAAAGTTCCAATCTCCATATTTCTTTATAACTACTTTGTTTATGAATATTTAGTACGGACTGGAATTTGGAATGAAAATGGAACAGGGAAAGGGTTAAAAACAAATACTAATAATTGGCATGCAGTATCAATTCTAGATTTTTTTCATGGGTCAAAAGGACTCTTTGAAATCAATAGGTCTCAAGCCCAAAACACTGGGTTCCTTATTAAATATTGTCATTAAAAAATCAATATTTATTACTGTTTTATCACATAATGAAAAGGAAATTCTATTTTATTTTTATTTTATAATAACATTTTTAGGTGTTTTTTTGCTTATTTTATAGCCCTTATTTAGCTATACTCCCAATGACAACCTTTACTCAGTTCAAGTCAGTTAAACCTTTACTCAGTTCAAATTATTTACTGCAAACATTGAGCAGTCACAGAAATGTTGAAATCCCAACAGGGTCCAGAGTCCGTGTTTTAACCCGTATCTACAATCGTCGCTAAAACTGATGACATTTCAACTTTATATAGTTCTTATTTTTTGAAGAGTTTGCAATGGTAGATAATATTTCAGAGTGTTTGCAATTACTTCTTTAGTGTCCTTACCACTAATTATATTAATGAAAAAGTAATTTTGTGTACAAATCAAATGCATGATTATCAGTCCAAACAGTCTTATTTTCGAAGTGTTTCGGCCCACTGCAACTACGAGGCCAAGCACAGCTGTCTTTGACAAGGAAGCAGAGAAGCATTTCTATGTATTATAACTTAATTATGAGAATATAATTCCTATTATAGGGTCATGACACCCCCATGTCGCCTCGCTTGAGTAATAAACCTGCTGCATGTGATATTTGTGATAGACGTTTGCATTTTGACACGACTGGTTCCCGAACAATTTATTTGGTAAAGTCCGTAGAGTGAAAACCGGAACAACCTCGTGATTATGTAATTCGGGTGTTCTCCATGGTCTCCACAGGGGATTCCCTTGATTGGTCCCTACCAAAACAGACCAAGCGTTGATCACAGCATGATAGCAAGCTAAAGGTGGTCTGTGTATGTACAGAACTAACAGATAAACTCCACCAGGGAGGAAAATGTATGTCACTAAAAAAAATTTCCGTCGTAAATTTTCAAAAACCGGTAGTTTTGCCTACCGTTCAGGTAGAACGGTAAACCACCTCTGAAAACGGTAGAATTCACCTACCGTCGGTAGTTATCACATGTATGTGTATGTGTTGTTCAGAGGGAGTTGTTATAGGGAGGGAAAATCAAACATAATTAGCTTGTTTGCAGATCCCCAGATAAGGTGTATTTCGAGAACTAAAACCGTTATGCCTCTATCAAACCCTATGTTGTGACCAATCTTTAGAATCGTCACAAAGTGACGATTCTAAAGAGTGGTCACAACATAGGGTTTGATGGAGGCATTAAGAAAATACGACGGAAAAGTTTGTTTCCGGAGCCTTGTTGTTTCGGAAACAGTGACATGCGTTGTTGTAAGGAGGGAATCGTTATTGAGAGGGCCATTGTAGGGAGGGAGCACTGTATCAGATACCAATTATACCAGACTGCACAGTTCCAACATCTCATTCCATTTCCTCGATTATCCCTTACTCTGTAAATAAGCCTTTTAGACCATTCCCTTATACGGTAGGTTATTTTATACCAGTCCCTCATAGGTTATTTTTAGATCCAATGTATTTGAATAAATCTGCTGGAGAGGAGCATTTAATAGAAATAAGATTTTTTTTAGAATTGTGTAGTTTTGAAACCATTGTCACATTTGTGATAAAAAGAGCATTTGATCTTATGAAACAACTACTCTATTTATCACAATGGTTTCAAGAAGTGACTTTGACAGATGTGTCAAAAGGTGGCAATATGAGGAAATGGGTTAATTAATGTACCAATGCCTGCAACATTAGATATGAACCTTAAAACAGTTTAAACTTTAATACATTTTTTTTCCTGAATAATCTTGAAGTTTTTATCCCACCTATTATTTTAACTGCAGCAGTTCAAAAAGACATTTGACAACTCTGAATAATGTAAAACTATTATACCTAGCACCTAATGTAAAACTATTATACCTAGCATCTATAAATATAAGATTAATATCATACTAGCATTTATATGTTATACTACAATACTATACATATTGAAATTAATTTAGTAGAAAAAAAATTTGGATGAAAGTTTTATTCAAAGTTTGTTACATGGCAATCACATTGATATTAACCCATTCGCTCATATTGATGCCTGAGGCTGGGCCAATTTTGACCCCAGGGGCATAATTTATATACATGACCTGAACTTTTATACAGGACCTGAACATGATGCTATGTGCCAAATATGAAAGCTGAGAACCTTCCAGTTTCTGAGAAGAAGACTTTCAAAGTTTTCACTATGTTTCTTTTGAAAACTGGCCACCTCTGGACAGGCCAATTTTGACCCCAGGAGCATAATTTATATAACTTTTGTACAGGACCTGAATGTGATGATATGTGCCAAATATTGAAGCTGAGAACCTTCCAGTTTAAAAGTTTTTCACTATGTTTCTATACAAAACTGGCCACCCCTGGGGCGGGGCCAATTTTGACACTAGGGCATAATTTATTTAACTTTTGTAGAGAACATGATGCTGTGTGCCAAGTATGAAAGCTGAGAACCTTCCAGATTCAGAGGAGACGATTTCCAAAGTTTTCACTATACAATGTATGTTTCTGTTGAAAACTGGCCACCCCTTCGGCGGGGCCAATTTTGACCCCAGGGGCATAATTTATATAACTTTTGTACAGGACCTGAACATAATGTTATGTGCCAAATATGAAAGCTGAGAACCTCTCAGTTTCAGAGGAGAAGATTTTAAAAGTTTTCTCTATATGTTTCTATTGAAAACTGGCCACCCCTGGGGCAGGGCCAATTTTGACCCAAGGGGCAGAGTTTATATAAATTTTGTACAGGACCTGAACATGATGCTATGTGCCAAATATGAAAGCTGAGAATCTCCCAGTTTCAGAGGAGAATATTTTTTAAAGTTTTCTCCATATGTTTCTATTGAAAACTGGCCACCCCTGGGGTGGGGCCAAGTTTTACCCAAGGGGCATAATTTAACTTTTGTAGAGGACCTGAACATGATGCTATGTGCCAAATATGAAAGCTGGGAACCTTCCAGTTTCAGAGGAGAAGATTTTCAAAGTTTTACTATATGTTTCTATAGAAAACAAGACATCCCTGGGGCGGGCCAATTTTGACCCCAGGGGCATAATTTATATAACTTTTGTAGAGGACCTACAGATGATGCCATGTGCCAAAGATGAAAGCTAAGAACCCTGAAAATTCAGAGAAGAAGATTTTTAAAGGTTCAAATTGTTGACGACAAACGGCGGACGACGGATGACAGACATCAGGCAATCACAAAAGCTCACCCTGAGCTCTGTGTGCTCTGGTGAGCTTAAAAGTATGATACAAGCCATTTGGCATTAATGAGAGGATCAGTCAGTTATTACATGTAGTTTTCTACTTTGTTTTTGAGATCTGATATCACTTTTGTTTCCTATCAATTAATTACATGTTTTGAATACAGAAAAAGAGATTTTTTCAACATGAATAGATGAAATTTGGAGCAGAAATATATTCAAAGTATAAAATCCATGAACAAAATAAGTTAAGATATACCGGTACACCTTTAGAGTCCGTTTTTGGTAAAACATTTTACTCATTCCATCATATTGACTCCTTTTGACGCCTCTGTAAAAGGCACTTTTTGAAATCATTGTGACAAATAGAGCATCTCATGATTTGCTATATTTATCACATTGGTTTCAAAACTGCACAATCATTTCCTTTTTTTTTTAGTAAATGCTTCTTTTTGGTAAATTTATTCAAAAAGGTTAGATAACCAGGATCCAAACTATTTCACTATTACAGTAAAACCTCTCTATAACGACCACGAAATTACAGTAAAACCTCTCTATAACGACCACGAAATTACAGTAAAACCTCTCTATAACAACCACCAAATTACATCAAATATTTTGTGTTAAAGGCAGGTGGATGCTTAAACAAGGTGAAAGTAAAACATAACACTCCTATAGGAGCGTTCTATTTTACTTTCACCATGCTTTAACCCTTTCCCTCATATAAACGTGTTTTCACGCATTTGCAAACAGAGTAGACCCAGATCAGACAGCTCCTAGAGTAGCCGTCTGATCAGGGTCTACTCTGTTTGCTAGTGGAATTTGAAAGATCTGTTTCTTTTCTTTCTAAAATGGCTACAACGTTCCACCTTCCATATTTCATTATAACTATTTTCTCCATGAATATTCAGCAGGTATTGAAATTTGTAATAAACATAGAACAGGGAAAGGGTTAAGCAGCCACCTGCCCTAAATACGAATTAATTAACACGATCTAGTGGCCGTTATAGAGAGGTTTTACTGTAATTGGAAGAAAGTTTGCTCTGAATTCCTAGATATTTTCCATCAACGAAAGTTTTTTTCAGCAGGCTAAAGGTTAATACATTTCCCAGGACATGCATGAAAACATTAAAAAGACATGCAGACAAACATTTAAACAAAGACACAACCGTTTCAATTTTTTCCACATCTAAGGAATCTTCCAAGCCTACAGATGTGATTGACTACTTGTGTTCTTATCAGAGCAATACTGGTAGGTATTAGCAACAGTTTGGTATTCAGATACTTAAATTGTCACTTCCCCACCAGACCCTGTGTTGTGATCACTCTTTAGAATTGTTTCTTAGAGATGATTCTATGCTGTCACCAAACCCTATGTTCTGACCGGTGGACGGACGTTTCGGCCAACAGATGTTTCGGCCTGGACGTTTTGGCCTAGGACGTATCGGTCTAGGACGTTTCGGCCAGCTATTTTTTCAAAGTAGGACGTTTTCGGACAAAATATAAAATTTATATTATAAACTAAAAATTGAATAATCAAAATCATTAAATAACCCTCTATAAGTTTATTGATAATATATAATACAAACTTTTCATTAATAAAATTGCTAATGTATAATATACTCTTTGATTAGTCACAATATAGAGCAGGAATAGTCACAACATACATGTCGTTTGGTGGACAAATAAAAGAACTGTTCATGAACATAATTTAATTTACACATCTTACCTGGGCCCCCGTCTTACTCATCATTGACACTTTGCACGTTAATTAACCATTACCTCATAGGCTATTTTTAGACCCAACCTCTTTGAATGAATCTACCGAAACGGAGCATTTACTAGAGAAAAGGAAACTTTTTGGATTGTGTAGTTTTGAAATCATTGTAATAAATAGAGCATTTGCTCCTATGGGAGCAAATGCTCTATTTATCACAATAGTTTCAAACTTTGAATCTACAGACGCATCAAAAGGCGTCAGTATGGGGGAATGGGTTAATTGCTGTATGCAAACATTGTAACAGTTGTTGGCTGCATTTCTGAAAGCTGATCATCTCTCTTCAAATATTCAGTGCGAGTCCTGATGAGATGTCATATTACTTGGCATCCCATCTGATTCCAACTGCGTAATTCATGCCAAATTTACAGCTAGCGTGCAAAGAGTAAATGTTACAATCTCTAAAAGCGCAGTAAAAACCTCTCTAAAGAAACAATTTTATGTGCCAAGTCATTTTTTGTCTGCAACAATTGTCGTCTGCTTCAATTCTTAAAATAAACGTTCTCTAATTTCTTTGCAAAAATATGATCAAGATGACAAACAGTCCAGATCCTATGCGGTGTCTCATCTTGATTCAAACTGTTTGCATAGGCAATCACAGTTTCACCGCTAGTGTACAAAGAGTTAATGCCCTTTGCAAACAGTGTAGACCCAGATGAGAGGTAAAAGCATATGCTTGCTCAATGCAGGATGAAGGTAATGTAGAAAGCTCCTACTGGAGCTTTATATGCACAACTTTCATCCTGCATTAAGCTACCACCTGCCTATTTGATTGCTTTAGAGGGGTTTATATTTGCGTGGATGAATTTGCATATGAAACAAAAAATCTATTTCATATACACGTATAATCAGAACTACAGATAAGGGTGCGTACCCAAATACTAAAATCGTCATTTCACCACCAAACCCTATGTTGTGACCACTCTTTAGAATTGTCGCTTCAAGACAATTCTAAAGAGAGGTCACAACATAGGGTTTGATGGAGAAATAAAGGAGTTATTCTTGAAAATGTTTTGATTTATGCATCTCATCTGGACCTCAACATTATATTATTGAAAGAGAAAGAAGCTCGTTTCAACAGTAAACTAAGATTATTGTCTGCTACCTAGATGAATGTATCTTGTTAACTGCAAATTAACCCTTTCCTTCATATAAACGCCTTTTCACACGTCTGCAAACAGAGTAGACCCAGATCAGATGGTTCCTATAGGAGCCATCTGATCAGGGTCTGCTCTGTTTGCGAATGGAATTTGATAGATCAGTTTCTTTAGTTTCTAAAATGGCTACAATGTCACACCTTCCATATTTCATTATACATTAACTATTTTATTCATGAATATTCAGCAGGTATTGAAGTTTGAAATAAACATTGAGCAGAGAAAGGGTTAATCTAATTACTATTCATGATGTTATCATTTTTACATGAATATTCAGAGGGTTATACTAAAGTGTCCAATGACATGCTAAGAGCTGATTTAGGCATTCTAGCCTGGTAATTGGGGTAAGAGTTAGAGCTGATTTAGGCATTCTAGCCTGGTAATTGGGTAAGAGTTAGAGCTGATTTAGGCATTCTAGCCTGGTAATTGGGAAAAGAGTTACGGCTAAATTTCAATCTACATGTACTCAAATTTCTAATAAAAATTATGAGAGTAATCAGAATCTGATATTAGTGTAAATTGATTCTAATTCATGCAAAATTATTACTGTAGAAAATTCAATCTCAAGGTTGAACATGCTTTAAGGTTAAAGTTTAAAAAAGTTAAAATTTTATTGTCAAGTACATGTGTACCTAACCCTTTGAAAGCAGGAAACCAGTGTACTGACATTTGCAAACAGTGTAGACTCAGTTCAGTGTATCCCTCTAATCAGAGTCTGCACTGTTTGTCATTAAAATAAGATCCCTTCATATTAATCCTTTCCTCCATAAATACGCTTTTCTACGCCTCTGTAACAACCACTTCTTGAAACCATTGTGATAAATAGAGCATTTGCTCCTATAGGAGCAAATGCTCTATTTATCACGATGGTTTCAAACTACAAAATTATAAAAAAAAATCCTTTTCTCTATTTAATGCTCCTTTTCGGTAGATCTATTCAAAGTGGTTGGATCTAAAAAATAGCCTATAGAGGAAAGGGTTAAGGGATACCCTTTTAACTCATTGCCTCATAGGCTATTTTTAAACCCAACCTCTTTGAATAAATCTACTGAAGAGGAGCATATACTAGAGAAAAAGAAAATTTTATAATTTTGTAGCTTTGAAACCATTGTGAAAAATAGAGCATTTGCTCCTTTGGAGCAAATGCTCTATTTATCACACTGGTTTCAAAAAGTGACTTTTAAAGAGGCGCCAAAAGGTTTTAATATGAGGGAATGGGTTAAACAATGACAGATCATTTCAGTTTGAATTAAAGGGTTAAATAACAAAATGTAAACAGTTACATTTGTTATAATTATTATGATATGAATAAGAAGGCTTGGATGAAACCTGTTATACATACCGTCGATGATGAAGAAGTTTTACATTCAATAAGATCTTCTTCTAACTATTACAAGTGGAAAAAAGTACAAAACAACTACTGATTATGGAACAAAAACAAGACAGAAATGTGACCAAAATATTGTGCTAAGCTGTATTATAAACAATATATCACAAACTTATAAACTGCAATTTCAGCAAAAACAAGATGTGTTTGTGAAACACTATGCCCCCTCATATATTTGACCTCTGACCTTGAAGGATAACCTTGACCTTGACATGTCACCCCTCAAAATGTGCAGCCTCATGAGATACACAAGCACGCCAAATATCAAGTCTCTATCTCTACTGGTCCAAAAGTTATGGCCAATGTTAAAGTTGGCGATTTGACCCATATATTTGACCTCTGACCTTGAAGGATGACCTTGACCTTGACACGGCACCCCTCAAAATGTGCGGCTTTAAGAGATACATATGTATGCCAAATATCAAGTCTCTATCTATACTGGCTCAAAAGTTATGACCAATGTTAAAGTTGCTGACAAACAAGCAGACAAACAGACAAACAGACAAACGGACAAACAGACAGACAGACAGGGCAAAAACAATATGCCCCCCGACTATCGTCAATGGGGGCATAAAAATAATAGTTGTGACAGTTCTAGACAAAGCTGTTTACTGAACCTTCTGCACTCTGAGCGATTGTTGTCTGCAAATACTGTCCCTGCTTCAGTGCTAAAAGTTCAATTTTCTTTAAAAAAAACAAAACGCACTGTCAGAGCGCCAAACTGCTTGGATCCTGGTGAGATGCCGAGCTGACAGTGCCAAACTGCTTGGATCCTGGTGAGATGCCGAGCTGACAGTGCCAAACTGCTTGGATCCTGGTGAGTTACTTGGCATCTCATCTGGATCCAAACTGTTTGCAAAGGTAATCACAAAGGTAATCACCACTAAAGTGCCTAAGGTTAACCCTTTCCCTGTTCTACGTTTAGTACTCATTTCAATACCTACTGAATATTCACGGACAAAATAGTTACAACAAAATATGAAAAGTGGAACATTGTAGCCACGTTAGAAAGTAAAGGAAAAGATCTTTCAAACTTTATAAGCAAACAGAGCAGACCCTGATCAGATGGCTCCTCTAGGAGCTGTCTGATCTGGGTCTACTCTGTTTGCAAATGCGTGAAAACATATTTATATGAGGGAAAAGGGTTAAGGAATGAAATAAACAACATGTTTTTTCTGTTTTCACAGTTCAAACCGATAATAAGAAACAATCACAGTTTGAATTTTTCCATTTCCTCAATCCTTTACTAGATCAATGTTCATATGTATGAAATGATGAATGTACTAATATCAATTACCGGTAGCTGATTTTTTTTAATTAAAGTATCATGAATAAAAGAATATTTTACCATAGCAGAAACTGCAGACTCAGCAAACAGAGCAGACCGTCTGGGCTCCTACAGAGCTATATAATCTAGGTCTACTGTATTTGCAAAAGTGCCAAAGATGTCTCTCTCTTATGTAAAGGGTTAATAAAAAGGAAGAAAGCCATAGATTTAGCTCTTTCCTTCATATAAACACCCTTTCATGCATTTATAAATCAGGCGCGGATTTAGAGGGGTGGAGCCGGCATATGCCCCTCCCTTAAAATTGCCCAAACAATCATTTTTGAGTAAATTCCAACTTAACAATAGAACTTTTAAAACATTTTGCGTAACGTATCTAGATATAGATCTAATTAATTTTGCAAACTTTGCAAGATATGCAACTGCCTAACAGTCAATTACACTCCTCCTCAGCATGCATTATACAAAGACACTAGTGATGTCATCAAACTTTCAAAATTCTATCCACCCCTCTTATCTGATCCGCCCCTGCAAACACAGATCCAGATCAAACGGCTCCTATCTTATAAACTGCAAATTAACCCCTTCCTTTTCACACATCTGCAAACAGAGTAGACCAAGATCAGATGGCTCCTATAGGAGCCGTCTGATCAGGGTCTACTCTGTTTGCTTATGGTATAATAATAATTAGTACATAGATATGACTCTACAGTTTCTGCCATGGCCAAATATTCCTGTGTTCATGTGCCCTTATAAAAATTAACCTAATGAATATTCATGATGTCATTATTTCTTACATGAATATTCAGAGTATAAACTGACTGAGTCCTGACAATGCAAAGACATTAAAAGATTATGTGGCATAAAATGATAAGGAATTCAAAAATATATTTTGATAAATGTTGAAAATGACAATAACATACATACAAAACCTTTCTAAAATGACCATTAAATGAATACAAAAGAATGTCTTTAACCCATATTTACTTGGTGAACATGTATGCAAGACCCTGACCAATATGGATATTAATTAATACTTGCAGAATCAGAGACCAAACCAATCCCCTCATAACTGTTTACTCCATAAATATGTCTTTCTATGCCTTGGCAAACAGAGTAGACCCAGGTCAGACAGCTCCTGTAGGAGCCATCTAATCAGGGTCTGCTTTGATAGCTTATGAAATACATGTATAGATATTATTCAACAGTTTCTAATATGGCCAAACAATTACCATCAATTAATATCAATGGAATAAACAATTAATACAAGTATTAATAATCATGATGTCATTGCATGTATTTCTTACATGAATATTCATGGAGCAAAGGGTTAAAAAAAATAGAGCTGGTACATGTATATCCTGCTTTAACCCATTCCCTCATATTGACGCCTTTTGAAGACTCTGTGAAAGTCACCTTTTGAAACCATTGTGATAAATAAAGCATTTGCTCCATAGGAGCAAATGCTTTATTTATCACAATGGTTTCTAAACTACAAAATTCTAAAATTCTCCTTTTCTCTAGTAAATGCTTTTTTTCGGTAGATTTATTCAAAGCGACTGGGTCTGAAAATAGCTTATCAGGGAATGGGTTAACCGGTATCCTACTAAAATCTAGAAGTTTGGGAAAGTGTGTCGAAGAACAAAACGATCACGGTTTTGTGGTTTTCACCGTTTTATTTTCAGGTCAACGTTTCGGCGTACACTATGCCTTTATCAGGCTAGAAACTCCTTTATTTATGCCTTTGCAAACAGAGTAGACCCAGATCAGAATGCACTGTTTGCTTATGAAACTTGATTCCAAAGTTTCTGTCATGGCCAAAAGTTCCTCTGTTTAGGTACACTATTATAGGAATGCAAACAAATGAATATTCATAAACTGACAGATTCTTGCATATTTATGCATTAGGTAAATTAATAGGTTAAGCTTTGACTCCTTGTATGCTAAGAAATTGTTGTTTGCACAGTGAAAATCTGAGGATTTTTTTCTTTTATTATTTCTCTTCAAAAATGGAATTAATATGTGAAACAATTTGAATCCCAATTCAGTTATTCAATTTCTCATCTGGATAAAAACTGAATAGGTCATCACAAATTTGCCAATTATGTTTTGATTACCGGTATGTGGTCATTGTAGAAAGATTTATGGAGAACTCACAGTGCTATTAATGATACTTGTCTAAATTTCTTATTTCTCAACCAAACATACTGTGCTGGTGCTCAATAGAATTGCTAACAACAGGTGACTCAAATGAGTACATTGTACAAACAAAACTGGAGTAGGTGAAAAAATTCTACCAGGGTCTAAGGTTATAAAACTTCTGAGTCTGAGACTGAGATCATTCTCAAGCATCTCATTCTGATAGGTCAGATTCTGCTCAAACTGAAACTGACCAATCTGGGCCCAATGTTATAAAACTTCTGAGTCTGAGATGATTCTCAAGTATCTGACTGGTCAGATTCTGAGCAAGATAAGAATCTGACCAATCAGATGCCTGAGAATCATCTCAGACTCAAGCAAACCTTTTTATAACCCCCAGGCCAGTATTTCCTAAATACTCCCCTAATCTCTCAACTCACCTTGGTTGGATATGGTACTTTGAATGGTGAATCTTCAGGCATAAACAAGTCCGGCTCCGTCAGTTCCTGGTTCAGCACAGTTGATTCAGAGTACTGAGACTGACTGGCAAAGCTTGCTCTGGACTCACCACGAGCTGACATCTTTAACTTCAGCAGGCTAAACCTTTCTTGCTATGTAATCTGAAGAATATTTTGAAATAAAATTCTTTTGTAGCCAAATATTGTGTTTGTCTTTTTACTTAATATAACTCAATTTTATACCAATATTTAAGTAGTAGCTGTGTTTATTAATCCAGTGTTCCCGTTTACGTCATAATCATATCTAAATACGCACCGAAAATTGTTGGAACGCAAAACACTCAAGTACGATGCGTACATGGGACGCAAGATCAATGACCAAAATTTTAGCGATTTAAATGAATCTATATAAATACACAACTGAAACTGGCTCTTACATCAATCATGAAAAATAAACAAAATGAATCTCAGCCTGCTTTTCATGGCATTTTTTCTTAAAAGACAATGAGTCTATAAATATCGAGTCCTGGATTATTGCAGTTGCAGAGGAGAGCACCTGCCTTGATTGGATACAATTTCCCCCCTATTGTCGGCATCTAAAATTAAGTAATTCTACCAGAACCATTCTGTTGCGTAGTAACAATATTTGGTTGCTGAAAAAAAAAGATGGCGTCTGCTAGTAAAAAAAAAGCCTAGCAAGCTGGGAACTTTAAAGCATCATGGCTTAACTCTTTGCACACTAGCAGCGAAACTGCTATTACCTATGCAAACAGTTTGGATCCAGATGAGACGCCGCATTATGCGGCGTCTCATCAGGATCCAAACTGTTTGTCATCTTGACCATATTTTTGCAAAGAAATGAGAGAAAGTTTATTTTAAGAATTGAAGCAGACGACAATTGCTGCAGACGAAAAATTACTTAACATGCAAAAAATTAAAGACCTTGGGTAAAGACTTATTATATTATCAAACTACTACAGATCTATATATATGTATTGTATTTGTAAGCTCTCTGATCTTGCCTTATAGTGGCTTTCCTCAATTTATATTTTTGCTGCGAACTGAAAATGTTTGAGGTAAAATTTAAATGATACATCAGTTCAAAGTTGCAAAAACATATCCACAACTCTCTTGAACTTTAGCAGGAGTGAAATTATCCGGGACTCAGTTGAATTTGCTTGGGACCCAACTTTGCTGATGCCCTGGGTCCCAGGGACTAGGTAAAATTCAACTCTAACGACAACACTGTTATCCTTTCCTTTCCTTCATATAAATACCTTTTCATGCATTTGAAAAACAGAGCATACTCAGGTCAAATTGCTTTAATAGGAGCCGACTGATCTGGCTTTAAAACTTAAAATGTGTCTATATTTGGTAAAGGGTTAAACAGATGAAATGTTATACAATTTTCATAGAGTATGCACAAAATTTTCATTAAAATGAACATTTTTGAAGTTCAGGAAAATATTCAATGGCAGGATATTGGTTGTAACTTAGACGGTCGATCTTGTGTCCAAATTTTCTACTGTTAAAAATCTCGTTTTATTAAACATGACACAAATGAATCGGGTGTGAAAGTAAATATATGTAAAAAACTATGCATTGTGGCAACAGTTGCATTACTGGAGTAGATTCCAGTCTAAGCTAACTCTAACTTGTTTTTCTCAAGCTCAGGGATTTCTTGTGACATTGCTTCTGTAGGATTCGACAGTCGAATTTCAGCTTAATAATCTAAGTGACACCTATCTTGACATTATAAAATTGAGTGATTGTACTTCGAAATTACCGGTTTTATGGATCCTTTTACAGACGAACACAAAAAAACAATTTTATGGCATTGTTTTGTTATTATTTACGTTCTGGCATGTTTAAACAGTGTTGCGATCCGCCATTTTGATTTACATTGACAATACCCACAATCCTTTAGCAACCAAGGTGCGCGATACATTACTAAGAACATAGTTCTCGTTGTAAGAATAAGAGATATAGCAGTGGTTTTTAAGAGAAAAGCGAATATCTAATAGTATTTATCAAACATATAAAAAATACGATATGTATACAGTTGGTATAATAATACCACATTTTTAGAAAAGATTATGGTCTAAGGGAGGCAACAAGTCTATGTTATATATTTGGATAGGAGCGAGGTTATGTCCCTTCCACCAGAGTGTTTTTAGTCAAAGGGAAATAATTAATGCGAACATATCTGTATCAGTTGTTTCCTTTAGACTAATATAAAGCACACACAGACATTTGATCAGTAGTTATATTGCATCAAAAGGCTCAATCATGTAGTCGATTAAGGTATTTTGTATTGCATAAAAACTCTCTTGAAACATTGCCCGTTAACCCTTTACTTTATGAATATTCATGTAAAAAATGGATGTTTGAATATCAATTAAATGAATAAGCTGAAATTATATTGGCATTATGAGCATCTGATTTTTGGTCACGACAGACACTGTAGAATAGGATCTATATAGTTCCATAAGCAAACAAAGCAGACCTTGATCATACAGGACACCATATGATAGGGGTCTACTCTGTTGCAATGGCATTACAAGCCTTTAGTATTAGATATATTTATTTCGGCAATGAATGCATACATAGTCATTTAAAAAGCATGTACAATACATAACAAACATTATGCATACATGTGAATAAATAAACCATGACATGTACACCCACACCGAGGATAACACAAAAAGAGCTCTTATTTCCATTGTGGTCCTCTGTGCTGGCGACATAACATAGAGAGGCAAATGTATTCATTTAACCAATGAATTTTATATTGTACTATATCTAATAAAAGTAAATTCTGTCACTAAAACGTAATTGTAAATTCACATAAAATTAAGATCCACTGATAATCTATGTGATATAACTATTTGTTAATACTAAGATGATATCTTCTTTAAATGCATATTATTCATAGTATCATATATTAGTATCACAGATGGAAAAAATATAAAACCTATCACAGAAATTAAAACTAACGTTATGTAATTGTAGTACCATGCAGATGATGCATAAAAGTTCACAACTTATAACGCTCATATAAAATGAATCTTCTATAGATAATGTATATAATAAAATGTTTTAACTAATACCTATGCTTCCAAGGTCAAAATAAACTTGTAAAATGATTATTAAGATAAGTGTTTAAAAGTTTATAGTTGGTCTACCAGCCAGTTCTTTACAGCTATTTTGAATAAAGGCCCCTTGTCAATCTGTGTAATGTTAAAAGGTAACCTGTTCCATAATGAGCAGCCTAAAAAACAGAAGGTCTTAGATCCAAAACTTTTGACTTTTGGTATGGCATAGGCACCTTTTTGTTAACCTGGTTTTATATGAATGAACAGAATTGAGTAAAAGGATAAATAAGCACCACTTGGAATAATGTTTAAATAACCCTTTCTTGAAAAAATGTGAATCGCATTTATGACATGTCATGCTGCAAGTTTTCAAACGACGTTGTATGCACACACGTGTTTTCCCTTTTATATGATAAAAAGAATCTCATACTGTGTCCAGTTATCTCTTACCTCCTTACAGACACGCATTTAGCAAACAGAATAGAGTCAGATCAGACGGTTCCTGTACGAACACTTCACTAACACTTTCCCTGTTCTGCATTTAGGCCAAATTTGAATACCTACTGAATATTCATTAAAAATAGATATAAAGAAATATGGAAGGTGAAACATTGTAGACATTTTAGAAAGTAAAGAACCAGATCTATCAAATTCTATTAGCAAACAGAGCAGACCCTGATCAGACGGCTCCTCTAGGAGCCGTCTGATCTGGGTCTACTCTGTTTGCAAATGCGTGAAAACACTCGTTTATATGAGGGAAAGGGTTAACTTGGGGATAAAAGAACTTGGAATCATCCGATTTCTAATATGAAACATTTCTCAAGATCACAGCTTAATTCAGGTCTAAAGTAATGCTGAAAGTCACTGTTTTACAACTGTAGCCCTGCATTAAGCTGTCACGTGTGTTTCTAAATATGCGTAGTTGATACACTTTAGAACAATTCTGTATTGTCAAAAATGGAAGGCCTGACCTTTTACTTCGAGTTATCCCGAAGTTCAAATGATCCGAGTTCGATGTATCGAAGTTCAGTTGTAAATATTTAGTGGCGGAGAGAAAACATTCAAATACATTGAGACAGGCGTAATCTTGATTTTCATTCTTCTTGTTAGGAAAACTGAAATGCACAAGATAAATTGGATTTCAAACTGCTTGGATCCTGGCGAGACGTCGAGTTACAGTAAAACCTCTTTGTAACGGCCACTAAATTGTGTTAATTAGTTGGTATTTAGGGCAGTTGGCTGCTTAAAGCAAGGTGAAAGTAAAACAGAACGCTCCTATAGGAGCGTTCTGTTTTACTTTCACATTGCTTTAAGCAGTCACGTACCATAAATATCAATTAACACAATTTAGTGGCCGTTATAGAGAAGTTTTACTGTATATGCTTATTACTTGTCTGTATAACCACAGGTAACTCTGGAACAAATACATGGTTTGTGACGCGTTTTACCTCTACGGGTGGACTGGTCCTAAAGGTCACAGCTCACGGGTCAAAATTGAACTATACACTATGTATGATATTGATGTTTGAATACAATACATAAAATAATGCTCTAGGTGAGAACATGCTAAAAAAAGAGAGAAGCACAACTAAATAAACAATTTTGTTTACATAATCTTGCGTATTCGAGTGTTTATTGTAGAACTAGAACTAATTCGTTCTGTTACCGATTTTTATGAAACCACCAGTGTCACTAACATAGGGGTCACTACCGCTTTCTGGGAGTCTAACTATAGTATATACATGTATATATATTCCCAGGGAGCGGTACAGACACACCGTTACATGCATGGGACTGTGTAAATACAGGCCCACCTTCCCCACCCGTATCCAGCAGGTTATAAACATTGCACCGATGGTTTATTGAAGATACAGTAAACCACCTATAAACTGGAAGAACAATTTAGGTCTTTAACGCAGGTAGCTGCTTAATGCAGGTTGAAATTCATGCAGAAAGCTCCTCGTGAAGCTTTCTCAAATACCGATATTGATAATACTGCACAACATGTCTTAAGCGACCATTCATTTATTGAACATAGGAGTTTTAAAAAGCAGGTGGTTGCTTAATGCAGGGCAAACGTAATGCAGAAAGCTCTTATAGGAGCTTTCTGCATTACTTTTGATGCCTGTCACATGCCTTATAGGCCCACACATATACCTTTTTGATGGTCGCTTAAGACAGGTTCTACTGTAATTTTAACGTCCGCTTTAGATGGGTCTTACTGTACGCACCAGCTTCGTGCGTAATATTAGCACGTAGATGTTCTTATATAACATAACATAACGTAACATATTGTTTATTCGGCATAAAATACATACATATTTATAGCCTTAACAAACAGAGTAGTAAACACACAAATTCCTAGTATCTTCCAGAAGAATAAAAACTGGAAGTATTTGATCTGTCATGTCAATTTTGACAACACGTTTGTACATGTTGCAGAGATAATAATTCTATTTAACAGACCAGCAATAATTAAAGTAAATGAACTGTTAGTCAGAACTTAATCAGCTTAATTAATAAACTTAATCACAGCAAGAGCTTTAATAATACTAACATTATAAAATTCCATGGAGATGTATTATTGAGATTGGGCTCTTAATTTAAAAGCATGATAGATAAGCTTTGCTACATTGTTGTTTAAACGCTCTGAGCTTGAACTCATGAGAGAAATAAATTTGTTGACAGTTGGCCATCTGCAAAAGTATGGAGACAAATATTTCAGTCTAATGTCTCTATATTTCGGATACACTAGTAGAAAGTGATACTCACTTTCTACTACTCCCATGTTGCAAAATAAGCAAGTTCGAAATTTTCTGTCGATATTAAAGTACCGACCTGTTTCTATTGCAAGATCATGAGCTGAAATCCTAAATTTTGTAAGTGCTATTTTATATTTATTTTCATTTATGCATTCCAGATACTTTTCTGCGGTTAGGTCATGTTTGAATAAGCAATATGTAGAAAGCTTACTTGAATTATTAATCTTTGAATACCAAGACTGTTTATATATATCTATAATGCGCTGTTTCATGGGAAGAAAATATGGTATATGCGTAAACTGGTTATTCTATACATCTGACATACCAATATTGCTTAACAATGTTTTTATATGATAAGCCCAGTTCGTATTATTGTAATGTTTATTTAAGTCTGCATCTGTTGCTAGCATTCTATAAACGCTACTTAGAAGAGGATTATTGGTTTTTAAAAGTTTTAACCAGTAATTTAGCAAAATAAATGTTCTGCTAATGTTTAGAGGAAAACGAACAGTCTCGCCATAAAGGCGTTCCAGATTGCTCGATTTCTTCACATTTAGTATCTTTCTGAAAAATTTACAATGTACTTGCTCGATACTTTTTGAGTCATGGAAGCCCCATACTGCTGCATTATAGTTCAAAATAGGTCCCACAAGACTGTCAAATAGTTTACATTTGTCTGATAAGTACATATCGATTTGATTAAAAACAATGAATAAATTGTGCAGGGCGTATGAAGAATGTTGTGAAATCCGTTTTTGAGTTCTATTCCATGAACCGTTCTTGAACAGATGTATGCCCAAGTATTTAAATGATTTTACCGTTTCTAATATGGTACCGCATAAAATAAAGTCATGAGTAGTACCTCTACCCTTTTCAAAGATCATGGTTTGGGTTTTGTTTGTGTTTATCTTAATACCCCATAAATTGCAATACACTTGTAAATCTATAAGCATTGATTGCAATGCGTCCGGCGTATGAGCAAATAACACAGCATCGTCTGCAAATAACAGCATGAAAATCTGTAATTCATCAATTGTAAATATACCTTCAATGTTGGAATTTATGCTATCTAGAATATCATTCACAAAAAAATAAAAAGAGCAAACTTGAGCTTGGGTCCCCCTGCTTGTATATATAGACATGTGAAATTCAGGCAAGTTTATACTACATGTATCTTGATACTGTTTTGCAACAAATGCGATGAAACAAACAAAGTTCAATACCCATCATGACAGGAACCACGATCAGCTACGACATATGGATACAACCAGGCGCGTAGGAAGGCATACATAAAGATAAGAGGATTCAACAAATAGGCGAGGGGTCTGGGTCCCAGATAGCAAACATATGTTGGGCTAACGCTGGCCGTTCAACACCTGATGCAAACAGAGTATACCTAGATATTGCAGCACCGCAGGGTCTACTTTATTTATTTACAGAGGTTTTATTCATTTGATTATACAGTTCAGCACTAACATTGGCAGTATTTTTGTTTTTATTTTGTGTACAATGATATTTCATACATTTAATTATTAGCAATGAGTTTATTTAGTTTTGCCTGGACATTCAACCGATGGAACGTGTTATAATATAGATGCGTTCATTTCACTCTAAGATCATACATAAATATTTCTCAAGTAAAATTAACACTATCTTGAAAATTGATTGTAATTCTTGTGAAATTATATATAAAAAAGGTTCAATACACGGCTATATATGTACTGCATGCCAGTCTGTATACATAGCGAACATGTAGTTTGGATCTAGACAATTGCATTAACCATATTGTTTAAATCACAATATTATGTACAGTTTTCTCATACAGTTAGGTTGATTAAAATTGTTGAATAGTTTAACCCTTACCACGTGGCAAAACAAGTCATCCAGCTCTGCTTAAAATTTAAACTTCTTTAATCTGTTTTATAAACTGAATTAAGCCAGTCGGTGAAGTTTAAACAATCAAAGCAGGTAAGGAATTACGAATGCACAGTTTCGCCCCAGGCAAAGGATCAAATACTTGTAATACTTACATTCAACACTTCCGTGTTGGGCTAATGCATGTATCTTTTCAGAAATAATATATCTAATATGTTCGAATGAATTAAACATGTTTACGTTGGGCCAACGTTGGCCCAATATATATACATTATTTCTTCCTTGAGTGGCATTTCATACAGCGTCAGTCCAATGTTGGGCCAACGTCGGACAGCCAACACTAATCGTAAGCTAACATACCAACCAGTTGATGATGTTGGGCCAACGTCGGTCAGCCAACGCCAACCATAAGCCAACATGCCAACCAATTTACAATGTTGGGTCAACGCCGGTCTGCTATCTGGGGTACCACCTAGGTCAGCCTAGGTAGAGCCTTGGTAGGTTATCCAAGTTGGAGGTGGGGGATTGGGCGAAGCCTCGGCAAAAAAATGGTTTAAACAAAACTATACATTTCAAGCTCTTATATTCTAAGCCATATAATTGATTAAATTTTCACGATTTTTGTTGATTGAAAGTGCCTTAATACTGCACATCACTGATGCAACTGCCTTCTGTAACCATAAATCTAAACAGTTAAATCGTTCTATGATTTATTTACCCTGATTGTGCGGGACACGGGTCACTAATGTCATTTGCAAACAGTGTAGTCTCAGATGAGAGAAGCCCTCTCACCAGGGTCTGCACGGTTTGTCATGTAACGTTACAGTTTTCCTTAGAATAATCACTACATATTCATCATAAGCTTGACCTGTTTGAATTTTGGCCTAGTTCATTTGAAAACCCAGCGTTGTAAAAGTTAATACAAGAGTACAGTAAAACTACAGGAAATCTAGCTTTCTGATTTTCCCGTTGCCATAGAATTGCTGAGTTATTTCTCTGCCAAGTTTAAAGTGTATAACTGCGCAGTATGGCCAAAGGGGCGCCGAGATGTCATTTTTTCATGCATCACATGACACTGAATGCCCTCTCAATAGACGTCGTTGACACAGACATCGCCAAGAACACCACAAGGCACACATAGATATTGGGATTTAAAGATTTTTGTTCGTGAGTTTGACAGCCCTAAGACAGTTGGTCGGTTTATTCCCAGGTAGGGACCGCCTTGTTTTCCAATGGGCCACTTGTCTTCCCGGCGGAGCAGTTCCCATGGCACCACCAAGGTCATGGTCGTACGCGTCGCAGAGTTTACCCTCGACTTCTTGCATCAATTTGTCTAAGTTGCTTGGTATCAGCCATTGTGCCAGGAAGTAATCATGCATGAGCAGAGAGAAGACCCTCTTCTAGTTCTTGGGATAAGTGGTCCATGAATGGGATGTATAGAGCACTTTTTCAATAGCTCGACACAGATTCAGCAGAAACATTGACATTGCTGTCTCCCTGCTGTTCTTGGTTTCGATAGTTGGGCGTCATGACGTGCCGCCTTGTCAACTGCTTTGTCAAATCGAGCATCCCACACCAAGTCGTCTGCATGTTCTGCACGAATCTGCACAATTAATACCCTAACATCGGTTGATGCTTCAACAAGGTCACGTTTGTAGCAGCAGTGGCCCGCTTGTTTTCATCTAAATTCAAGTTTGAACCAGTCATAAAAAACGTGATACTGCGCTGGGCCAATTTTCGTTTTGCTCATAAGAAAAGGCTACGAAACATATATGACTTCAAAATTAAGTTTAATGAGTGTGCTTTGATGACGTCACACTATTTATTTAAACATTCATTTGACGAACCATTGAGATCTACTCACTCTGTCTACAGCTAGCCAGTAGGTTAGTTATAAATGAATAATTACTGCATAGGATCTAGATGTAGAATTAAACAAAATCGGCAAAATAATGTGGATTCCCGGGCGTACTGGCGTATAGGCAGCTACGCGCCTGACAACCAGTGTCCATGTGCACATATACGTCATGGAAACTTCTTTTTTTTTTATCGTATCAGTATAAGTACGAATGCCCGCATTATATTGTAACTTAGTTGCCGATCCGTTCATGAAACATTCGGGACAAACCGTGTAAGGACGTACACGAAATGTCAAAAGAATATGTGTATTTCTTGTTATAAGGGTTTTCGTGGTGTTGCTCATATTCGGGACCTGAAGATACTCAAAACTTAAAAAGAGTATGTGTATATGTGTTATATGTACAGTAAAACCTCCATATAACGGCCATTAAATTGTGTTAATTAGTTAGTATTTAGGTGACTGCTTAAAGCAAGGTGAAAGTAAATCAGAACGCTCCTATAGGAGCGTTCTGATTTACTTTCATCTTGTTTTAAGCAGCCACATGCCTTTAACACAAAATACTTGGTGTAATTTAGTGGCCGTTATAGAGAGGTTTTGCTGTATATTGTTATCCGCTGTGTTGTGGATGGTGTGGACGGGTATGATGTGATTTGTTGCCTGTAGTAGACGGCCAATGGATCTAATGTAATTATTCATGATGCTTCCTTTCCGTGTTTAATATTCATGTAAGAAATAATTACATCATGAATATTTATCAGCCGAATTTTGATAATGGCATATGTACGCAAGATGGTTTGGCTCAGGCAGAAACTGTAGAATCAGATCTATATTATACAAAAAGCAAAACAGAACAGACCCAGATCAGACGGCTCCTATAGGAGCCGTCTGATCTGGGTCTACTCTGTTTGCAAATGCGTGAAAATGTTTTTTTATGAATGAGAAGGTTAATATAATTGCCCTAATTATTTAGATAGACAAACTTATAGGTAAGGCGACGTTTGATCAGTGTCTTCACTGTTTGCTATCATGACAGTCTCATTTCATTTACCCATTCCATCCTAGACTATTTTTAGACCCAACCTCTTTGAATTAATGTACCGGAAAAGAGCATTAACTATAGAAAAGGAGAAATTTACAATTGTGTAGTTTTGGAACGATTGCTCTCCATAAGAGCAAATGCTCTATCATGAATTGATTAGTTGATTTTTATTACGTCAGAATGTACAAAGGGTATTTGGTGGTGATAGTAATTGTAGAGTCAAATCTGTTATAATCTCACAAGAAAACAGAGTAGATCCTGATCAGACCCGTCTGATCTGGGTCTGCTCTATTTGCAAAGGCGTGAAAGGCGTTTATGATAATATCGAGGGCTTGGTGCAAAACTATTCTAACTCCCTCACTTTGTGAAGGGGTTAGAATAGTTTTGCACCAAGCCCTCGATTATTATGTGGAAAAGGGTTAAGATTTTTTTTCATTTCAGCAGACTGTGGGTGAAAATGCTTTATGGGTTCTACCTTAGCAGATTAAAGTTTATTCACTTATCAATTCGGAGAAGCATGGGAGTAGACATGCAAAAGTGGTAATGGTCATGCAAAATGTGGATGTGCGGACATAATCTATTGTGTGTGTGTTTAACCCTTTCCTTCATATAAACGCATTTTCACGCAATGGCAAACAGAGTAGACCCAGATCGGACAGCTCTAATAGGAGCCGTCACATCAGGGTCTGTTCTGTTTGCTTACGGTATAATATAGATCTGCTTCTACAGTTTCTGACAGAGCCATAAACACCCTGTGTATATAATTATGCCATTATAAAAATTGATGATGCCATTATTTCCTTCATGAATATTAACCCTTTCGGCGACAAATTTCTAATTGTCGTCTGCAATCCAATTTTGTTAAATCATATGGTAAAATAAGTAAATGAGATAAATAAATGCAAATTTCAAAGGAATAAAGCACATATATAGATAGAAATAGAGTTGAGTTAAAAAGTGAAGTCCCTGATCAGACGCCGCCTTAAAAGGCGGCGTCTGATCTGGAACTGCACTATTTATCGTGGTACATTTTTTCGACATTGGCGGTGAAAGGGTTAAACTGGGAAAAGTTAAATGAGGTCTATTTTCCGCGGACTTTTAACTCTGACGTAAGTAACCTTATTCAGGAACTAGATTTGTAACATGTTTAATCAAAATGCCTGCGATAGCAGACAGTCACACGTGCATTGTCTCGAGTTTCCATTGTACGACTCAACATTTGCTAAAGAAATTATTAATTTTATGACTGGCTTGGTTTAAAATGAGGTTTACTTCTGTGACAAGCGATCTTTTAACCATTTCCTTTATACATGTATAAAATTTATGTATTTTCACGCATTAGCAAACAGAGAAGGCTCGGATCAGACGGATCCAATAGGAGCCGTCTAATCAGGGTATGCTCTATTTGATTTTGACTTGATATACTAGGAGATCTGATAAATAGAGGATCTTACTTGAGTGTCCATTACAACTTGTTTTTACGAAACGAGTTTACTATAATAATGCAGAAAATGGAATTTAACCCTTTCACTGATATTTATATACATGTACATGCATATGCCTTCCGTGCCTTTGCAAACGGAGTAGACCAATATGGATCATCTGACTAAAGTCTCTTCTGTTTGCTTACTGAATTATATAGATCTGTATCCATGCTTATAAAACTTTTTAGTTGAGTCTGAGTTCGTTCTCAAGGTTTTGATTGGTCAGATTTGAGCCTTTGGCATAGGAGCCCTCTGATCAGGGCCTGTTCTGTTTGCTAATGGTATTATAATACATGTATAGAGAACATAACCCTTAAAATGCCACAGAAAGTGAAACAGGCTGGCGGCTGTTTCGTTCATTGTTTACAAATAGGGTAGTGATACAACAAACGACGCTCAAGGAGTGAATCGGTCATGCAGCGCTACGGTTGGCTGACAATTAAATACGTCATGCATTGGTTCCGCGTTTTCTTTTGAAAATTCAAATTCGGCCGGATTCAAACTGCTAATTTGACTAAAATGCACAAGTGCATTTCTGCGGAATACGGCACTCTGTTTCGGCATTCCCACACCGCAGGTTATGTGATAATCTACAGTTTCTATCTGAGCAAAAGTATACTGTGTTCATATGCCATTATAAAAACTAATCTAATAAATATAAATGATGTCAATCTTTCTTACATGAATATGAGACGAGTCTTCGGACGAGGCTATAAACCGAGGTCCGATGTATCAGTGCTTTATACTGGGCATCTAAAAGAACCAGAGAAACTCTGTCGATAATAAAAGTAGGGCATCGCGCCCGGGTTTCTCTGTATCCTACCTCCTCTCTGGGGCGCCCAATTAGCCCATAGTGAGCAGAAACGGACGTT
The DNA here is from genome assembly GCA_963576725.1 of Azorinus chamasolen. Classification (NCBI taxonomy): domain Eukaryota; kingdom Metazoa; phylum Mollusca; class Bivalvia; order Cardiida; family Solecurtidae; genus Azorinus; species Azorinus chamasolen. The sequence goes on along the minus strand of OY755235.1, from coordinate 91,393,146 downwards.
AATCAACACAAACAAACGAACAAACATGAATATTCAACAGGAAAAGGATTAACATGTAGAAGATAATGTGTGCGTTTTGTAGAGTATAGACGCAGAGCTCAAAGTAGACCTATATTTTTTTTCTTACATATCATATCAGAAACATGATTAACATGACAAGCAGTTTTGATCCTGATGATCCGTCGAGTTACTCGGCATCTCACCTGGATCCAGAGTGTTTGCATATACGTATACTATCAAGAATTCGCCAATATATCCCTTTATTTGTGTTTGCTAGTTTTTTGTAGGGAAGGGCTGTGAAACTAAGTTGATACGTGTTGCCCGATCTCATTTCTGTTAAAAATAGGAATAAAATATGTTTAACCTAATTGGCCAGTAGAGCGCTGAAAGTTAAAATGAAGCGCAAACAACATATGGCAACACACAATGGTCATTACTCACGTATACCGTGTACAAGCTACACTGGCTAACTTCCGTCATAGATCTATTCACTTAGACTGTATACTTTTTTTAAAAACATTTCCTTAACCCTTTCCCTGTTCTATGTTTATTTCAAATTCCAATACCTACTGAATATTCATGGACAAAACAGTTATAATGAAATATGGAAGGTGGAACATTATAGCCATTTTAGAAAGTAAAGAAACAGCTCTTCCAAATTCCACAAGCAAACAGAGCAGACCCTGATCAGACGGCTCCTCTAGGAGCCGTCTGATCTGGGTCTACTCTGTTTGCAAATGCGTGAAAACACGTTTGTATGAGGGAAAGGGTTAAATAAACATACACCTTTACTCTTTTGCAAACAGAGTAAACCTAACTATAATCTCTTGTAGAAGTTGTCAGACTATATATATAGTACCTAGTTTGTTTGCCCATTTACTATATGTCTTTATAGAGATTCTCTGGGCAGTTTCTGTCGTGGATTCCTCATACCCTACCCCACCCCACCCCCAACAAAACAGCAACACTTAACAACCCCAACAAAAAAACAACGTCAACCCCCCCCCCCCCCCAAACAAATTGTTCATGAATTGATCTACCAACCATATGTTATAAACAATTTAGCTTCTATTATTATTCATAGCCGTTATTTCTTACATGAATACTCATAAGGGAAAGCTGAACATCATTCTTTCAAACGAGGAAGTTAAATTGGCAAGTCTTTAATAACATTTCTTAAGGCTGCATGCGACGAGTTAAAAAAAACATTATTCAGGTGTTGTTGTTTTTTAAAAATATATTCTAGCTCTATTTTCATAAAGGAATGGCATTTTCGCGTTATAATACATGATCTATATGATATATAATGAAGGCTAACTAAACTGAACCTTTTGAACACTACTTAGTAGTTAGTACAGTAATACCTCTCTATAAGGGCCACTAAATAACATATATTATTTTGTGTTAAAGGCATGTGGCTGCTTAAAGCCTTGCTTTAAGCGACCACCTGCACTAAATACCAACTAATTAACACAATTTAGTGGCCGTTATATAGAGAGGTTTTACTGTAGCCTATTTAAAATGCATCTGCTAAACTTGTCATTTTCTGTGTCTATAGATCTACATCTATATGTTAAAACGCCATTTTCTTCAATTTCTTAAACAAAAAAAATCTAAAATAATTACACGTAGATCTAGATCCAACATTCCTGTGAGAAACTCGATCGGTGTCTCATCTGGACCCAAACTGTTCCAAAATATCATCATACCTTGATAGCAGTTGGTGAAAGAGTTCTCCAGACGTGCTTTATTGAAAAAAAACTGTTCTTTTTTTTTATTTTGAATTGCATAATTGTTAGATTTTTAATAGATCTACATTCCTTACCTAAACCGAGTAGAAATAGACTGTCTAAGCACAATTGATGAGGCATTGCCATTATTTGTGATCTTTAGCCCTGTAGCCCTATATTTCTAAGTGTTTCGATCCGCACCTGCATTGATTACTGACCATTAGATCTATGCGAATAGTTGACATTTGTGAAGTATAAAGTTTGCCTGTATATGATCTCGATTCAGTTTTAAACAATAGTGGACACGTCAAATAATGCAGACTCCATGCATGTTTAGAATATCTATACTGAAAAGTTGAAGGTCACATCAGTGCCCCTTTTTATTCCGCGCATGCGTATTACGATATGTAGTGCTGTTCGACATTGCGACTTCCGCGATTATTTTAACATGAGACTGATGTCAAGTTCAGAGGATTTTGTGCCATATTCTGTCACGATTATGGATTATTCGTAATAAAATGTGATAACCAATATATTTCCGCATTCCATAGAGCCACCAGAATTAATCATGGTGTTCTTTAACGGCTCGATGAAGCTAAAAATCTGTGAAGCTGTGGATCTGCGCCCAACGGATTATTCGGCCCGATTTTCGATGGGAGGTTTAGCGAAAAAAGAGGTGGAACCGACATTAGATCCGTATATAGCATTTGATGTTGACGAACTTCATGTAGCACGGACTACCACAAAAGTTAAAACATCGAAACCAGTATGGAACGAGGACTTTACCACTGAAATTCACAACGGACAAGTGTTCGGCTTGACCGTGTTTCACGATGCAGCCATTCCCCCCGACGAGTTCGTTGCCAATTGTTCACTCTCATTCCAAGACCTGAAGTCACAATCAGATATATGGGTAAGAATTTTCTGCCTTTAAGCTTATTATGACAATAGAATGGTTTGTTTTGCAAGCCAAGTGGGCTTATATTGCCAGATGTACTGAGCAAGCGAAAGTAGGCCAGCTGCTACGGTGGCGCCGGCTACTCTGCCTACATTAGCATTTTAGATTTTTCGTATTTCAACTACCTTCTGAGGGCCTGTATTGCATATATGCATCAATATCACCACACTTTATCTACAATTTGATATTAAAATTTATTTTTTTGTACTTTTTTAGATTGATTTGGAACCTAACGGCAAGTTGCATGTGGTAATTGAACTCGATGGGTCGGCATCCGACGGTAAGTATATAGTGTCTACACCGACCGTTAAAAATAGGTATAATTTGGTGTTTTTTAAGACAGTTGGTAGCTTAATGAAGGATGAGAGTCCTGTAGTGATCTTTAGGAGCTTTCTGCATTACTTTTGCCATGCATTAAACAACCACCTGCCCTAATCAACCTCCATATTTATTCATTATGAGGTCGCTGCAGACAGGGTCTACTGTAGTGTATTCATTAGCATATTTTGCATTACGGCCACAATAATAGAAAATTTGGGAGTGGAAGATCATGCAAAGAGTCCCAGAAACTGCATAAATGTACTCAAGTCAATGTGCATCAGTGTGTAACAATATTGATTGCTGTGTTTCAGTAATTAGGTCAGCTGTTTCCTCTCTAATTAATGGCGGGGTATGGTCATACTTGTCGCAAATAATAACACAGTTATGATAATGAGATCATGTGCAATGCACACCAATGTTAGGAAGCTAGCATCTTGTAACCACTCTTAAGTAGCATTGATTTGGTTTGGATGAAACATGAATGTTGCTAGCTTATACTGAATTGATTATGTATATTTTGTTCCATTACATTTATAAATCCCAGTTCCTCTGAAACCAGAATATAAACTAGGGCATGACATTAAAAAAAGTCACACAAATTTTCAGTATGTTGTTATTTTGATTTGTTTGATAAAATACTTACCAGTAGTTCCTGTCAGACATTCATGTATATAAATAATGAATTTTCTTCATTAATATTATTTAAAAAATATATTTTCATGCCTGGCATTATTATTATTGTTATTATCGAAATTAAAATTGGTATCAATTGGTTATTGACTAATTGTGTACATGTATGCATGTATTCAGGACCACTGCAGATTTACTCTTCCACTTTTGACTAAGAATGGGCGAAACATAAAACAATTATTACTGTATTCCAGAGGTCCAGATACATGTAAGATAATATATTTAAACATTTTCAATAACAGCTCCTTTATTTCTCCTCTAAATTGAGACGATTCTAAAGACTGGTCACAACATAGGGTTTGATGGAAAAAAATGACAATTTTTGTATTTGAATTATACACAACTTTATCTTTTTTCTCTATTCCTTGGTATCAGAAAATATAATTTCAGAGTTGTAGATTAATTACATTTATTTAGGAAATTTAAGAAAAAATGTTCATGGGTACTGGAATTTTTGGCATGACAGAAACTGTACATAGAATGATATCTATATTGTATACTAACTAACTAAGCAAACAGCAGAATCTGGTCAGACATCACAGCGCCTACAGGAGCCATCTGATCTGGATCTACTGTGTTTGCAAAGGCGTAGAAAGGTGTATGTACAATGTATGGTGTGAAAGATTAATCTGGCTTTAGAGTCACACTTGTGCCTTGTGCTTACAGACTGTTTAACCCTTTCCCTCATACAAATGCATTTTCACGCATTTGCAAACAGAGTAGACCCAGATCAGACGGCTCCTACAGGAGCTGTCTGATCAGGGTCTGCTCTGTTTGCTGATTGAACTTGATCGCTCTGTTTCTTTAATTTCTAAATGAGTACACCTTCCATATTTCATTATTAATATAACTAATTTGCCCATCATGAATATCTGGTAGGTATTGAAAATTGGACAAAATATAGAACATTATTATGGAAAGGGAATTAGGGTTAACCCTTTTATTGTTCAATTTTCTGAGTCTGACATGTTAGAAATGATGACATCATGAATATTTGTTAGTTGAATTTTTATAATGTAAACTTTCCATCAGAATTTTTTTGCGTGAACAAAAACTGAAGAATCAGATACTTACATGTATCATTTCAAAAGCAAACAGAGCAGACTCAGATCAGACAGCTTCTATAGAGGAGTCGTACATGTATCTGGTCAAATGCAAATGTGTGAATAGGCGTTTAACTTTATATGATGGATAGGATTAATTGGGCTCAAAGGCAAACAGTGTAGAATCAAATCAGAAAGCTCCAGAAGGATCTGGCTGGTCAATCAGGGTTAGCACCTTTTGATCCACTAATGTATATTCCCAATTTTATATGACAGAGACAAAGACAACACCGTAGATTGATAAAACCATTGTAATTCAACAGAGGGTAGAGTTGCAGATAAGATACATGTACATGTACAAGAACTTTTATTTAGCATTTCTCTTGCTGAATTTTAAAATACATTTCTCCTTCTTTACCCATGCCCTGTTGTATAATTACATATATCTTCACTGTTTACAAGTATTTCGCTGTGCAATCACTGCTGTGGAGTGCACTGTTTACACAATCAACTTGTAAATAGTGCAGACCCTGATGAGACAGCTCCTGCAGGAACTGTCTCATCTGGGTCTTCACTATTTACAGGTAGGTATATTGATGTGAATAGCAAGCGAAGGTTTAACCCTTTACTCCATATAAACGCTATTCTTAACCTTTGCAAATAGAGTGGCCGAGATCATACCGCTCCTGTAGGAGCGGTCTGATCAGGGTCTGCTCTGTTTGCTTATGATACAATACAGATATACTACAGTTTCTACCACGGCGAAAAGTTCATGTTTCCATGCGCTATTATAGCAAATTAGTGTAATTAATATTCATGTTGTCATTATATCTTACATTAATATTCATGGAGGAAAGGGTTATGTCAGATTTGATAACAGAAAACATTAAATAAGATATAAAAAGAATTAAATGCTTAATGCAGGGAAATTTTTTCATCAAATGATGCTCTTTGCTTTCTATATCACGTATTTATGATTAGACCAAACTCAATTTACAAAGAATCACCCATTATTACAATTGTACAGTGATCATTGACATTCTATGTCTAGGCTTTGACGATACATATACAGACAAAGAAGATCCAGAAACCACTAATTCAGTAGGGAAAATAAATGTATATGTAAACTTCAACAGAAAGCTGGACACATGAACAAACAGATTTTTATCACCTACTGGCCTGTAATATCATGGGTGAAACTCTCTGATAGTGTTCTTATTGTTGCAGAGCTACAGATCAAGGTGCATATACTCATATACTAAATTTGTCATTTCTCCACCAAATCCTATACTATACCACTCTTTAGAATCGTCTTGAAGAGAAGACTGTAAAGAGTGGTTACAGTATAGGGTTTGGTGGAGAAATAAAGGAGCTCTTCTTGAAAATGTTTAAAGTTACGCATCTTATCTGGATCTCTGGAACCAGGCAGTTGCCTTAACCCTTTCCCTGTTTTATATATATATATATATACATGTAAGAAGTAATGACATCATGAATATTTATTTGCTGAAATTTCATGATGGCAAAATTAATGTACACATGATATTTTTGGTACCGATAGAGGCTGTAGAGTCGGATCTACACATGGATTATAATCTCATAAGCAAACAACATAACCTAATCAGACAGCTCCTACAGGAGCCGTCTGATCTTGGTCTGCTCTGTTTTCCAAGGCATGAAAAGACATTTTTATGAAGGAAAGGCTTTAATCCTTTCCCTGTTCTATATTTATTCCAAATTTCAATACCTACTGGACAATGTTGCCATTATAGAAACTGAAGAAACAGATCTATCCAATTCCATTTGTCAAACAGAGCAGACCCTGATCAGACGGCTCCTGTAGGCATGAAAAGGCATTTATATAAGGGAAAGGGTTAAATATCAATAGCCTGGCAGAAAATTTGTTTGCTAGAATTTGTTCCTTTTTCGTTTTGTTGCAATTTTAGTAACATGTGGACTTCTACACACACACTTCTTTGGCATACATGTACTTACTCAGTAAAGCTCTTTAACTGGTCATACTCAGTAAAGCTCTTTAGCTGGTCATACTTACTCAGTAAAGCTCTTTAGCAGGTCATACTTACTCATTAAAGCTCTGTAGCTGGTCATACTTACTCAGTAATGTTCTTCCCCACTGCCAATCAGATCAACCCAATCGTCCCAAATTCCCCGACCAAGCTCGACCGAAGGCATGTACATGGGTTCTTCTTGACCTCTACTCATTCATACATGACCCCCTTGTGATCATTCACCGCCACTCCGCGACGTCAACTCAACAACCACTCCAATCTCAGCTCAATCATCTCGACCCAGATACGATCCCCACACGATCTCTACCTGACCAACTGGACCTCTGCTCGATCTCTACCCTATCAGACCACCATGGACGTACTTGCATCAATTGGGCATTACTCCAGTAGAGGTCGAGATGATCTGGCACATATCGGATAAATGACTTCACCCCAACCGCACTAGATCTCTACACGATTGTATCCCGATCAACTCGACCCTCTACTCAATGAGTCTCGATCAATAAAATACAATACCCGACCACTCCCCGATTGCTTCTCGAGTGTGTGACAACTCTATCTCAACCCAAATTTTTTTAACATGTCCAAAAAATTCGGGTAGGGAGTCCGAGCGATGCCGTCCAAGGTCGACCTCCCCATTCACTCCTGCTGAGCGAGCCAGACCAGTACCCGATCATTTGGTCGGGCTTGATCGAGTTGATCTGATCATCAGTGGGGTCCCGGGACCTAGCTTTACTTACTCAGTAAAGTTCTTTAGCTGGTCATACTTACTCAGTAAAGTTCTTTAGCAGGTCATACTTACTCAGTAAAGCTCTTTTAACAGGTCATACTTACTCAGTAAAGCTCTTTAGCTTGTCCTACTGACTCAGTAAAGTTCTTTAGTAGGCCATACTTACTCAGTAAAGATCTTTAGCTGGTCATACTTACTCAGTAAAGTTCTTTAGCAGGTCATACTTACTCAGTAAATCTTCTTTAGCTGGTCATACTTACTCAGTAAAGTTCTTTAGCAGGCCATACTTACCAGGGCTTTTTTTCCTTCTATAATAGGGGCCGTTTACAGGCCCCTTCCCCTCAGAAAATTTCTTTAAAATCATGCACTTTTCCCAAAAAAATGACTTTACATTGGAAATTGTTTCCCTTAAATCAAAATAATGTACTATTTTTTCCCCCAAAGTAGAGGCCAGGCCCCTTCCCCACTTAATAAAAAAAGCCCTGCTTACTCAGTAAAGTTCTTTAGCAGGTCATACTTGCTCAGTAAAGCTCTTTAGCAGGTCATACTTACTCAGTAAAGTTCTTTAGCAGGTCATGCTTACTCAGTAAAGTTCTTTAGCTAGTCATGCTTAATCAGTAAAGTTCTTTAGCAGGTCATGCTTACTCAGTAAAGCTCTTTAGCTGGTCATACTTACTCAGTAAAGCTCTTTAGCTGGTCATACTTACTCAATAAAGTTCTTTAGCAGGTCATGCTTACTCAGTAAAGTTCTTTAGCTAGTCATGCTTAATCAGTAAAGTTCTTTAGCAGGTCATGCTTACTCAGTAAAGTTCTTTAGCAGGTCATACTTACTCAGTAAAGCTCTTTAGCTGGTCATACTTAATCAGTAAAGTTCTTTAGCAGGCCATACTTACTTAGTAAATCTCTTTAGCTAGTCATACTTACTCAGTAACGTTCTTTAGCAGGTCATACTTACTCAGTAAAGCTCTTTAGCTGGTCATACTTGTTCAGTAAAGTTCTTTAGCAGGTCATACTTACTCAGTAAAGCTCTTTAGCTGGTCATACTTACTCAGTAAAGCTCTTTAGCTGGTCATACTTACTCAGTAAAGTTCTTTAGCAGGTCATACTTACTCAGTAAAGCTCTTTAGCTGGTCATACTTACTCGGTAAAGCTCTTTAGCGGGTCATGCTTACTCAGTAAAGTTCTTTAGCAGGTCATGCTTACTCAGTAAAGCTCTTTAGCAGGTCATACTTACTCAGGAAAGTTCTTTAGCAGGTCATACTTACTCGGTAAAATTCTTTAGCCCTTTACTCAATAAAATACCTGTCTACGCTTTGAGCAAATAGAGTAGACGCAGACCGGATGGCTTCTAAGGAGCCATGTGAACAGTGTCTGCTCCGTTTGCTTATGGCAGAATATAGATCTGATTCTACACTTTTTGTTGTTGTTAGATATTTCTGTGTTCAAATGTTATCATAAAAAATAATCAAAATGCATGATGTCATTACTTTTTCATGTAAGAATATTCATGGAGTAAATTTCTGTAAACATTTGCCAACAGTACTTTGTGATCGGTCAGTGAAAGTTATCCCTTTCCTCGTATAAATGTGTTTTCACGGCGACGCATTGATGGTCAGCAAACAGTGTAGACCCAGATCAGACAGCTCCTATAGGAGCCATCTGATTAGGGTCTGCTCTGTTCGCTAATATAATTTGATAGATCTGTTTCTTTACTTTCTAAAATGGCTACAATGTTCCACCTTCCATATTTCATTATAACTATTTTGTACACGAATATTCAGTAGGTATTGAAATTTGTAATAAACATAGAACAGGGAAAGGGTTATTTATAGTTCGGTTAAAAATGTACAAGAATTGTTCAGTATCCAGAATTGTCATTCGGGTTACCTCTCCACATCTTACAAGCAGAGGCAAATCTTGAATCTGAACCCTTTACACCATGAATATTCATGAAGGAATTAAATATAATGACATCATGAATATTGATTAGATTATTTTCAATACCGGTTCCTGATTAATCATGAACACAGGAAATTTTGACCATGGTAAAAACTAAAGAACCAAATCTATGGAATTTCATAAGCAACCATAGCAGAACAACCCAAGGGACTTAGATCATGAAGAGACCTATTCTTATCAAAATCTGTTATCTTGATATCATCATTTAATTGATGATAAGCATTCACCATAATTGTTCACAGTTGTCTGATTGTTTGTTGTTCAATATTGGACTGAAATCTGGAACAATGACGGGCATAGACTCAAGTAAATATTTAATGAGATTGAATGTTGACCATTATGTGCATTTTGCAGTCGATTATTCTGTTTGTAGAATATAGGTCTATCAACCCTTTACCTTTGCAAATAGAGTAGAACCAGATAAGATGGCTCAGGACTATAAGAGCCATGTGGTCAGGGTTTACTTTGTTTGCTATAAAATAATATACATGTAGATATGACTGTAGATTTTCTGTCATGGTCAACATTCCTTGTGTTCATATGTCATAAAATGAATCTAGTTAAACCTTCGCTTGCAGAATTTTAAAATACATTTCTCTTTCTTTACCCATGCCCTGTTGTATTATTACATATATCTTCACTGTGTACAAGTATTTCGCTGTATATTGTTTGCAATCACTACTGTGGAGTGCACTGGTTGCACAATCAACTTGTTAAAAGTGCAGACCCAGATGAGACAGCTCCTGCAGGAGCTGTCTCATCTGGGTCTTCACTATTTACAGGTAAGTATATTGATGGAATAGCAAGCGAAGGGTTAATACTCCTGAAGACGTTATTTCTTATAAGAATAATGATTGATAGAGTATAGGGTTATGCCTTCATGCAAAGTTGTGTGAAAGATAAACCAGTAGCATGACATCTATGTCAGTGTGTCTGTCTATCCATTGGCACATTGTAAACACAATATAGAGTAATGATTTAAAGAGTGGCCACAACATTGGGATTGGTGGAGAAATGGGGATTTTAGAATTTGAATATGCACTTTTATCTATTGCTCCAATCCAAGCTTGCATGCTTGTTCATATGAAAAGACGTTTAACCCATTCCTCCATAGGCTATTTTTAGACCCAGCCTCTTCGAATGAATATACCCAAAAGGAGCATTTACTAGAGGAAAGTAAACATTTAGAATTTTGTAGTTTGAAATAATTGTGATAAATAGAGCATTTGCTCCTATAGTCCTGAGCAAATGCTCTATTTATTAGGGATGGAGAATCGGACCAAAATCATAATCGATTATCGAATTGAATCGAACATTTATTATTGATTAAAAATCGATAATTAATCGAAAATACTTTCAGAGATTCTGTGCATGTAAAGCTTGATGTAACAGGCTAATACTTAATTAAGCTTTTGTATCAACAAAACAGTATGCTGTGACCATTCATTAGAATCATCTCAAAGAGACGATTTTAATGAATGGTCACAGAATATAGCTTGGTAGAGGCTTATTATAAAGGTAAAATACTTCATACAGTTATATTCCCATTAAAACACCTACAAAAATTACTGATGCTGCTGTACAGATTACACAGTCAGTAATCAATTATGGCAAAATTACTATCGATAGTAAATCGAAAATACTTTTTCCATCAATCATCGATTATAACCGATTATCGGAACAACACTACTGTTTATCACAATGGTTTCAAGAAGTGGTTATTACAGAGGCGTAGAAAGGCGTATTTATGGAGGAAAGGGTTAACTCTTGATCATTGATTTTCGCTTTCAGAGGTCAAGGTCACAGGAGGCAAACATACAATGTACATGTATACAGTATTGTGTATATGTACCATGGTTTACATGTGGTTATCATCTTTATAAAATATGGCTTCTGAAGTGTTTACTTTGTCAAGTGTTGTTGTTTACTTTGCAATTGACTATCCCTTCCCTCGAATAAAACGCCTTTTCATGTTTTTGCAAACTGAGTAGACCCAGATCAGACGGCTCCTATAGGTGTTGTCTGATCAGAGTCTGCTGTGTTTGCTTTTGACACAATATAGATCTCATCATCTGATTCTACACTGTTTGTCAGAGTAAAAACTTTGAAAAGTTTACATTATAAAGAAATCAGCTTATAAATATAAACTTCTGATGTCATTATTTCTTACATGAATATTGAACAGGGAAAGGGCTATTAAGCTGTAAACACTAAATTTCAGGACTTGGAATTAATGGGCATTCAGCCAGAATTTACACCAAAAATAATCGCTTCTGTATGTCAAATTTTGAAATTTTACTTCAGAGACATGGCTTGCAGACAGAGTAGACCAGCGTCAGAAGGCTGTCTGATCAGGGTCTGTCCTGTTTGTTAATGAAATAATATAGATCGGATTTTGCAGTTTCTACCATGGCCAAAAATTAACATGTCATTATTAAACTTCAAGTACATGTACATTGTAATTAATATTCATGATGCTATTATTTTTTCATGAATAATCATGGATTAAAGTGTCAATACATGTACAAGACATTCAAAGTCTTAACCCTTCGCTTGCTATTCACGTCAGTATACGTACCTGTAAATAGTGAAGACCCAGATGAGACAGCTCCTGCAGGAGCTGTCTCATCAGGGTCTGCACTATTTACAAATTGATTGTGCAACCAACTGCACTCCACAGCAGTGATTGCACAGCAAAATAGTTGTACACAGTGAAGATATATGTAATTATACAACAGGGCATGGGTAAAGAAAGAGAAATGTATTTTAAAATTCAGCAAGCGAAGGTGTAAGACATTCTTTTTCTCCATATATGCTGACAATACTCAGATGAACCAATTCCCTCATGTTGATGCCTCTGTTGAGGTCACTTTTTGAAACTATTGTGATAAATAAAGCATTTGCTCCAATGGAGCAATTGCTCTAAAAACTGCACAATTCTAAAATTTCTGTTTTATCTAGTCAAATGCTCATTTTCAGTAGGTCTGTGTAAATCTGAATAAGAATTGGAGTGAGGGGCATGCAAGTGAGCATGTGCCGTTGGGCACCTTGGAATTTGTGATTAAAGTCCTAGCATTTTAGCCTTTTTCGTACACTTGCAAACAAAGTAGTCTCAGACGAGAAGGCTCTTATAGGATCAGTCTGACCAGGGTCTGCTCTGTTTGCTTATGGTATAATATTGATCTGATTCTACAGTTTATGTCTGAGCAAAATAATAAATATTCATTAATTTATGCTATTAATCATTTCTTGCATGAATATTGAATAGGATTTTTTTTGGGGGGGGGGGCCTTTTACTTACCTAGAATTAGCAAAAAAGGTGAGAAAAAATTGCACAAATTTATGTATTTTTCAACAGTACATGTACGGTATAAGAGTTTTGGTTACGGAACTCCTCTGGAAATATTAACCCTTTACTTCAGAAAAATACATTTTTATGTCTTTGCAAACAGAGTTGACCAAGATCTGTATCCATGCTTATAAAACTTTTTAGTTGAGTCTGAGTTCGTTCTCAACAAAAAAGCTTTATAAGCATGGACCCAGATGACTCCCATTGATTTGATCAGGGTCTGCTTTGTTTGCTTATGATATAAATATTGATATGAATTTACAGTATCTGCCATGTCCATGTGCTACATATTTAATATAAAAAATGGATATAATTAATATTCATGGTGTCATTATTTCTAACATAACCCGTTACTCATCAACCCTTTCCCTCATATAAACCGTTTTTCATGCATTTGCAAATAGAATAGACCCAGATCAGATGGCTCCTATAAGAGTCATCTGATTAGGGTCTGTTCTTTTTGCTTATGGTATAATGGATATTTATGATTTAACAGTTTCTGCCGTGGCAAAAACTTCATGTTTCTGTATGCTATGATAAATTAATCTAATTAATATTAATGACAATATCATTTATACATGAATATTCATGGAGGAAAGGGTTAAATAGGTTTTTCTACCCTTTTACTAGAGGACTTTAAACGACAAACAGTGCACACTTATCAGTGAGCTCCAAGGAGTGCCCTAATCTTGGTCTACACTGTTTACAGACACCAGACACTTCTTTCTTGCATTCAAAGGGCACATTTTGTTATATTGCCACAAGAATATAAATATAGTGAGTTTGAGTCCCATGTTTATTCTCAAGAACTGATTTGTCAGATGCTGAAGACACAAGCAAAATGTTTTATAACCTCAATTTTTGCAAATTCTTCTGTTTTCTTTATTTTAGAACAACCAAAAGAGCAAAGGGTCTTCAAGGAGAAGGAGGGCTTACTTAACCGGCGGCGAGGGGCTATGCGCCGTAGGGTTCATCAAGTGAATGGACACAAATTTATGGCTACCATGTTACGTCAACCAACATTTTGCTCACTATGTCGTGATTTTATCTGGTAAGTAACATCATGAGTAGTAAATCGAGGGCTTGGTGCAAAACTATTCTAAGAGTTAGAATAGTTTTGCACCAAGCCCTCGAAATGTAATTTTCAGGGAAAACACGATGGTTAAACTCCGCTAAACCGGACATTCAATTTAGTATAATTATCGGATTTAGAGACAGATGGCAGCTTAATGCAGGGTGAAAGCCATGCAGAAAGCTCCTCTAGGTTTGTGTAATTTGGGAAAGTAACATAGTTTTGGGCCAATTAGACAAAGTTGAAATTGAAGTCCTCTTTTGGGTTATATTGCGTAATTTTGAAGAAATTTTCAAAGGGGAAGGGTCTGTGAAGGGTTGGGGCTATCAATGCTTGCACTAAGCTCTGACTTCTGGAACTAGGAGTTACAAAGTATTGATTCTTGAAATCGCAACTTCCAACACATTTCATATTATATGTTGTTATAACCATCATTTTCAGTAATGTTATTAATTCAGTATAAATATTTGTTATTATGCCCCAACAAAGTGGTAGCATATAGGGTTGCTCTTGTCCGTATGTCCGTGACGTCCGTCTGTATGCACATCTAGAAGAATTTGTCCAGGCTCTTTCTTGGAAAGTATTGGTCCAATCCTCACCAATCTTTACACACATGTTTGTGGCCATTATATCCTGGTCAAGTTCAATAGCCATGTAAATCGCTTCTTTCGTTTAGGAGTTGCAGCCCCTTATTTGCAAAAATGACTTTAAAAATATATTATCCGGGCTCTTTCTTGGAAAGTGTTTGTCAATCCTCACCAAACTTTACACACATGTTTGTGGCCATAATATTTTGGTCAAATTCAATACCCATGTAAATCGCTTCAGTAGTTTCGGAGTTGTGGCCCTTTTTTGTAAAAATAAATTTAAAGATATCTTGTCCGGACTCTTTCTAGGAAAGTGTATGTCCAATCCTGACCAAACTTTACACACATGTTTGTGGCCATTATATCTTGGTCAAGTTTGATAGCCATATAAATCACTTTAGTTGTTTAGGAGTAGCAGCCCTTTATTTGCAAAAATGGCATAAATCACTTCAGTCGTTGCATACATGATTATGGGCCTTGCTTTCTGTGACCAAAAAATCTGAAGTGGGAGCATGAGTGTCCTATGGACACATTTCTAGTTTTATTAATATTTCTATCATCATCATCAATATTACATTACAATTTACAATAAGCTATAACATAACTATCTTATTGTCATTTTTTTCCTTACACAATCTCTGTACAAAATATATTTTGCCAACCTTCAGGAACGTCTGCAAATGTTTGGTCTATATTAATTTTTGGAGTGTAGATTTTCTTGGTAACCTCTCCATTGTCAAGCAGTCATTATGTACATGTATATAATGTTTGCTAAACAACTATAAAAGGGGAAAACCTGCTAATTTAGTTATAAACTAAAGGACTTGGGTGGTTGGAAGGATGGTTGGAAAATCGTCATGTGTATTACACCAATTTACATGTACATGTATTACTATATTGATATGTTTGATCAGAGCTACAGATAAAGGTGCATACTCAGATACTAAAATCTACATTTCTCCATCAAGCCCAGTCTTTAGAATTGTTTCTTCGAGATGATTCTAAAGAGTGGTCACAACATAGGGTTTGGTGGAGAAATAAAGAAGTTATTCTTGAAAATGTTTTAATTTACACATCTTTATATCTGGACCTCAGTTTGAGGTTTCAATATTTCTAGTGTAAGGGCAGTATTGTCCCTCTACTCCATAAATATGCTTTTCTATGCCTTTACAAACAGTGTAGACCCAGATCAGACGGCTCCTCACCTGTAGAAGTAGTCTTATCAGGGTCTGTTCTTTTTGCATATGACATAATATAGTTATGAGTCGTATGACTACAGTTTCTGCCATGGCCAAAATTTCTTGTGTTCATATACCATTATAAGAATGAAACTAATTAATATTCATGATGTGGTTACGTTATTTCTTACATGAATATTCATAGAGTAAGGGGTTAATGATGCAATACATGTGCCTCAGACAGAATGTTTGACATTTACAGGTGTTCAAATCAGGAAAAATTGAAATATTTTCTGCATGTTTTCAACATTATACCAGACCTTATGGATATTTATTATCTAGTATGCACTGTTTGGTATGATTGTGTGATCAAATCTATTTGCTTTTCACAAAGTTGCCCAATATTGATTTATATCATTTTTTCCATATCTGAGAGTGAAAATTGCAGATGGCGTAGGCTTTGTTAACACTTCCTTTGTGCAAGCGATAAATGATTCAATTTTACGGAGACTTGTAAGAGAAATGACGTTAACATGGTAACATTTAGTATTTATAACTAATTGCAAGACCCATTGCTTTCATTACCTTTAACCTTTCTCTCATGAATATTTCTGTAACAAATTACCACTTCATAATTATTCATCAAGTTCAACTGATATTTTGTAAAGTCTCATTAACTCTTTCCCCCATATAAACACCTTTTCATGCACTTGCAAACAGAGTAGACCCAGATCAGATGGCTCCTATAGGAGCCGTCTGATCAGGGTCTGCTCTGATTGCTAATGAAATTTGATATATCTGTTTCTTTACTTTCTGAAATGGCTACAATGTCCCACCTTCCATATTTCATTGTAACTATTTTGTCAATAAATATTCAGTAGGTATTAAAATTTGGACTTTTGGACTAAATATAGAACAGGGAAAGGGTTAACCGTTTCCCTGTTCTATGTTTATTGCAAATTTCAATACCTACTAGATATTCATTAGCAAAATAGTTATACTGAAATATGGAAAGTGGAACATTGTAGACATTTTAGAAAGCTAAGAAACAGATCTATCAAATTCTATTAGCAAACAGAGTAGACCCTGATCAGACGGCTCCTCTAGGAGCCGTCTGATCTGGGTCTACTCTGTTTGCAAACGCGTGAAAACACATTTGTATGAGGGAAAGGGTTAAATGGTTCTTGCATGCAAGAAACTGTAGAAATTGTTCTATAGAATTCCATAAGCAACCAGAGCAGACCCTGATCAGATTACTCCTACAGGAGCTGTCTGATCTGGTCAACTCTGTGAGCAAAGGTTTGAAAAGGCATCTCTGAAGGCTGATATGTAATGGGTTTGATCTGGTCAGCTCTGTGAGCAGAGGTTTGAAAAGGCATCTCTGAAGGCTGATATGTAATGGGTTTGATCTGGTCAGCTCTGTGAGCAGAGGTTTGAAAAGGCATCTCTGAAGACTGATATGTAATGGGTTTGATCTGGTCAGCTCTGTGAGCAGAGGTTTGAAAAGGCATCTCTGAAGGCTGATATGTAATGGGTTTGATCTGGTCAGCTCTGTGAGCAGAGGTTTGAAAAGGCATCTCTGAAGACTGATATGTAATGGGTTACCCCTTTACAGTAGGAATATTCATGTAAGAATTAATTACATCATAAATATCAATTACATGTAACTGAAATTTTATAATGGCACCAGGAGCAAGAGAATTTTTACCATGACAAGACTTCCTGTCACAGACACTGTAGAATCAGATCCAACAGGAGCCATCTGATCTGGGTCTGCTCTGTTTGCAAAGATGTTAAAAGACACATATTTAATATGGAGAGGATATTTAACAATGAACATATAATTATATTATATTAATTATATTTGCCATTTGGATACAAACTTAGTCAAATAGTTCTGACCCA
Source organism: Azorinus chamasolen (assembly GCA_963576725.1). NCBI lineage: Eukaryota > Metazoa > Mollusca > Bivalvia > Cardiida > Solecurtidae > Azorinus > Azorinus chamasolen. The sequence continues at coordinate 91,375,594 of OY755235.1, read as the reverse complement.
GATCAAACAGCTCCAGAAGAATCAGTTTGATCAGGGGCTACACTGCTTGCAGCAATGTCAGTCAAAATTAAATTTATGAAAAACAGTATCTAATGGAACCTAATTGAATTATTCAGCTTTACAAATAGGTAGAGGGGATAGCCCTATAGAACTATAGATAAAGGTGCATACCCAAATACTAAAATGGTCATTTCTCCGCCAAACCCTATACATGTACTGTGACCACTCTTTAGAATCGTCTCTAGAATCGAGTTATACTTGAAAATGTTTAGATTTACGCAGCTTATCTGTTCCATCTGGAGCTCTGAATCGTGTTAGAAATAATGACACCATATTACTTAATAGATTAATTGTTATAATTGCACAAGTACACAGGAATCTTTGACAATGGCAGAAACTTCTAGAATCAATCTTTTTGCTAAGATGACAAATTCTGTGGACTTGAATCTTTATCATGTCATATGATAAGCAAACAGAACAGACCCTGATCAGGTGGCTTCAATAGCTGTTTGATCTGGATCTACTGTTTTTGCAAAGGCATATGTATGGAGTGATGGGTTAAGAATATTTAATGTAGAATTGCCTGCATAACCATATGAAAACTGCCCATTGCTTAAAGTTTATACTGTACATGTAGTTTGACTGCACGTTTGAAGGGGAGGGGAAATTTAGATTGAGTCGTGCATGTGTGTGTCTGTGAGTCTGTTTGTCTGTCTGTCATACATAATTTTGCCAATGCATTTAACGCTTTACTCCATGACTATTCATGTAAGAAATAATGGCATCATGAATATTCATTAGATCATTTTTTATGCCCCTGTGACGACAGTCCGGGGGGGGGGGGGCATTATGTTTTGCACCTGGGGGGGCATTATGTTTTGCACCTGTCTGTCTGTCCGTCCATTTTACGTGCAGTTGGTTGTCACAGTTTTTCATTGACTTATATCTCCCTAACCACTGTAGCTATTGCCACCGAATTGCATATACTCATTAAACACCATCTATACTTTCATTGCGCACCCAGCAAAGGCTGCCAGCAAGCCCAAGGTCAAGGTCAAATGACTTAGGAATTACTTGGAAATTTTACGTGCAGATGGTTGTCACATTTACATGCAGTTGGTTGTCACAGTTTATTCATTGTCTTATGTCTCCCTAACCACTATAGCTATTTGCATGGAATTGCATATACACATTACATACCATCTATACTTTCATTGCACACCCAACCCTTGCTGCCCCTAAACCCAATGTCAAGGTCAAATGACTTAGGAATTTTAGGTGCAGTTGGTTGTCAGTTTTTTCATCGCCTCATATCTCACTAACCGCTATAGCTATTGGCATGGAATTGCATATACACATTAAACACCATCAATACTTTCAGTATACACCCTGCCCATGCTGCCCGCAAGCCCAAGGTCAAGGTCAAATGGCTTTTACGTGTACAGTAAACTCCCTGAAAACCGGACCCCTTCTGGACATGGCCAAAAGTCCGCTTTTCTGAGAGTTCCGGTTTTCAGGGAGTTGACCAAAATTGCGAAGTTGACATATCCATAACCCTCCTTCCTAAGTGTAGTGGTCTAATCATAAGGGATATTTGTTATCAATATTTATATCTCTCTAATTATTACATGTATCTTATAATGGTTCTTCAAATATAAACTGAAACAAAAATGAATAAGCAATAGTTTCACTCCATAAGTCAATTAACATGTTCATATATGTCATAGTTTGCAATAATTTGTTTCTAAACACACCTGTTAACACATTTTCAACAAACAATCAAACATAATTGTCGGCATACTTATCACTGTCATTATACGATATTAATTTCAAACTGATAACGGTTACAATTATTACATGTACTGCTGCACCTATTAGTGTTTTTCACGCCTAGATAGATAACACGCATAACCGTTTTAATGACAACAATGTGATTTTGACACCAATGTACGATAGCCCTCAAGCTAAGTTTACAATACACACAACCCTGACACGTTGTTGGCATAAACCGCGTCCGGTATTCAGAGAACTGATATAGAACAAAATCAGTCTGCAGCTATAGAAAAGCGTCCGGTATCCGGAATTCAGAGAGTCCGGTTTTATGGGAGGTTTTTGCATTGAACTTATAGGAGAAAAATATGGGACTTCGAAAATAGTCCGGTATTCAGAGAAATCCGGTTTTCAGAGAGTATACTGTAGCTAGGCAAGCACCACCACAGGGGCATCGCTGTGTCTTACAGACACAATATTCTAGTTTTATAATGCACATGAACACAGGATATTTTGGCCATGACAGAAACTGTAGCCACCCTCGTTAAATAAAGTCTTTCATTCATTCATTCATTCATTCATTCATTCATTCATATCTATATTTTATCATAAGCAAACAGAGCAGACCCTGGTCATACGGCTCCTATAGGAGCCATCTGATCTGGGTCTGTTCTGTTTGCAAAGACGTAAAAAGTTGTATTTAAGGTGTAAAGTGTTAATGTACACATATGCATTACCATTGCTCTTCAGAGGTCTGAATTACCTTTTTTTTTTAATATTTCCAGGGGTTTAGGAAAGCAAGGTTACCAGTGTCAAGGTAAGTTGAAATTTCTATTGTTTAGACCATTTAAGTACATTTTATTTATCAGTTGATGGAGTACCTTAACTTGGAAAATATGGGAAACAATTGCACTGGTTTTTCAAACAGTGTAGACCCAGATCAGAAAGATTTTTTAGAGGAACCCTCTGGTCTTGGTCTGCACTGTTTATCATTCAAAATCCTGTAGCAAATTTAAGTCTTAAGCAGAGTAGACTCTACTGAAACACTCCAATATTCAGCATAGAAAGAGTTAATGCTTAAATTAATTTTCTAATTTTCTAGTTCCTCAAACCATATCATGAATACTAATTTGCTTTCATAAGTTGTCTCTACCCAGTCTAGTAGCCCAATACATGTTAAAAGTAGCGACAAAACTCCAAAGAACCTCAAATCATAGTGTACATCATTTTTATTTAACCCTTTCCTCCACAAATACGCCTTTCTACGCCTCTGTAAAAATCACCTGTTGAAACCATTGTGATAAATAGAGCATTTGCTCCTATAGGAGCAAATGCTCTATTTATCACAATGGTTTCACACTACAAAATTCTAAATTGTTCCTTTTCACTAGATACTGCTCCTTTTCGGTAGATTTATTCAAAGTGGTTGGATCTAAAAATAGCCTATGGAGGAAAGGGTTAAGGGGCCATTGATTTATTGGACATAGGTATCTTAAAAAGGAGATGGTAGCTTAATGCTGGGCAAAAGTAATGCAGAAAGCTCCTACAGGTAAAAAAAATAGGTTAGAAAGTCAAGAAACAGGTCTATTAAATTCCATTGGCAAAAAGAGCAGACCTTGTAGGAGCCGTCTGATCTGGGTCTTCTCTGTTTGCAAATGCGTGAAAAAGGGTTTATATCAGGGAAAGGGTTATGCTACCACCTGCCTTACAGACCAAGAAAAAGAACTTAAGTGAGCATGCTCATATACCCCATGCTGCCACAATCAGAGAAAAAAGGGGTTCCCCATGAAAGATTCCTCAGAAAATCAAACTCAAGCTTTTTTTATTCATGTTTACAAATGCTTGAAAAGGTATTTAAGGACAAGGAACCCTAACTGAATGTTTAAGGCCAAGGAACCCTAACAGAATTATCTCAAAGTTAAAATTACAAGTAGTTCAAATGTGAAGATAAAACAACTAGCCATTTTATCTCCTTACAAGAATTCCTATTGAATTTTATTTTATTTTTTTTTCAGTATGTACATGTGTTGTTCATAAAAGATGTCATCAAAATGTTGTCACCAAATGTCCAGGAATGAAGGAAACACCTAGTGATGATTCAGAAGAGGTTTGTTTGGGGTTTTATAACCCTTTACTCCATATGTAAACATTTTTTACTCCTTTACAAACAGGGTAGACCCAGGAGCTGTCTCACTGGAGTTTGTTCTGTTTACTGATCAATGTAATAATATATGTAGATCTGATTCTTTGGTTTTTGCCCATGCAAAAAAATACCCTAGGGCCTTTTTCCCTCTTTAATAATAATAATAGAGACCGATCTTCGGCCTGTTAATTAAACCCTTTCCCTGTTCTATATTTAGGTCAGTTTTCAATACCTACTGAATATTCGTAATCAAAATAGTTACAACGAAATATGGAAGGAGTAATACTGTAGACATTTTAGAATCTAAACATAAAACAAGCAGATCTATCAAGCTCAATAAGCAAACCGGGCAGACCCTACTGGGTCTGCTCTGTTTGCGAATGCCTGAAAAAGCATTTATATGAAAGAAAAGGTTAATTTAAACCTTTTCCTTCATGAATTATACAAGAAATAATGACATCATGAATATTCAATAACTGAAATTCAGTAATGGCAAATGAACAGGGAATGTTTGGCCATGACAGAAAGTAAAGAATGAGAACAATCTTGTCTCATAGACACACACAGCAAACCCTAATTAGATGGCTCCTACAGGATCTGGGTCTACTCTGTTTGCAAACACGTGAAAAGACTTTTCTATTAGGGCAAGGATTAAGTATGCCATCATGATCCATTTTAACCTTTCCCTCATATAAACGTCTTTTCACCCATTTGTAAACAGAGTAGACCTAGATCAGATGGCTTCTACAGGAGCCGTCTGATCAGGGTCTGCTCTGTTTGCTAATGGAATTTTATTGATCCGTTGCTTTAGTTTCTTAAATGACTACAATGTTCTATATTTCATTATAACTATTTTGTCCATGAATATTCAGTAGGGATTCAAATTTAGACTAAACATGGAACAGGGAATGGGTTAATACTCCAGGTAGGTACATTTGGACACGGAACTCTCTAGGTAAAAGTTTGAGAAATTTGGTAGGAATGAAACTTAGCATAGACTTTCCATGGATAGTCTTCAATTTTGTTGAACTACATGTATATACAGTAAAACCTCTCAATAACGATCACTAAATTACATAAATTATTTTGTGTTAAAGGCAAGTGGCTGCTTAAAGAAAGGTGAAAGTAAAACAGAACGCTCCTATGGGAGCGTTCTGTTTTACTTTCACCTTGCTTTAAGCAGCCACCTGCTCTAAATACCAAGTAATTAACACAATTTAGTGGTCATTATAGAGAGGTTTTACTGTACATTATAATTCAAGGCATGGTCAAGAATTTCAGTGATATTTAAACCTTTGAATGTTGAATTTTAATGGAATGGTCCATCATTGTTAAATGACAAGATTCCATTTAATATGAAAGGGTGTAATTTGTGAGAGAAGTTAACCCTTTCCCTGTTCTAAATTTATGTAAGAAATAGAGGATCTGTTGCGAGTTGTCTTTTAAGATCACATGTTCCTAAACGAGTCTTTTAAAAAATGTTATTAAGCGAGCCTTTGGCAAGCTTAATAATATTTTCTTGGTGAGTTCAGGAACATGTGATCTTAAAAGACAACGAGCATCAGATTCTTTTTCTCACATACAGGGTTACATATAAGGGGAGTATTGGGGTATTTACCCAATTAAAATTTTTGAAAAAGCAATTGCTTTTCAAAACAATGAGTAACACAAAGCAAAATAAATATAGCAAAAAGCACAATTTTTTTTTAGAATACCTAATGAGAATATGAATAATACCCAATTACGAAAATTGCCAATACCCAATAAAAATTGCAAATACCCAAATCTGTAAAAAATCAAGGAGTAAATACCCATTTGCATCAAAACCTTATCTGTAACCCTGCACATAACCAAACATTGTAGATCTAGGTCTATTTCCGCCCTTTTAATGAGATGTAAACATCGGTTTTTCCTCAGTTTGATGTCATGTATGATGTATATATATACATGACGTCATATATATTCTAAAGTGTTCTTACAGGTGTTACTGATAAGAGAATCTTAACCTGTTGTTCTAAACCAGAGATAAGAGAAGATATGTGAGAAATAATGACATCATGAATATTTGTTACCTGAAATTTTATAATGTTCACAGGTTTGTTTTTTTTAATTAGTAGAAACTGTTGTCTGTTCTATTAGAATTATATAAGCAAACAGCAGACCCTGATCAGATGGCTCCTATAGGAGCTGTTTAATCTGGGTCTGCTCTGTTTGCAAATGTGTGAAAAGAAGTTACATGAAGGAATAGGTTAATGGACACTGTTCATACAACTCTGGTAATACACTTAACCCTTTCCCTGTTCTACGTTTAGTCCAAATTCCAATACCTACTGAATATTCATGGACAAAATAGCTATAATGAAATATGGAAGGTGGAACATTGTAGCCATTTTAGAAAGTAAAGAAACAGATTTTTCAATTTCCCATAGCAAACAGAGCAGACCCTGATCAGACGGCTCCTATTGGAGCCGTCTGATCTGGGTCTACTCTGTTTGCAAATGCATGAAAACACGTTTATATGAGGGAAAGGGTTAAGCTTGTTATGCCAATACACTTATTTTGCGCATTTAAAAAGTTGAGCAATACATGATGCTTTACGAAACTAGACATCTGGAGCACTTTGCCATTTCCAGATACAGTAACACCCCACTAAAATGACCCTGTGATGTATAACATAGATGCCTTTAACCCATTCCCTCACAGGCTATTTTTAGACCCAACCTCTTTGAATAAATCTACAGAAAAGGAGCATTTACTAGAGAAAAGAGAAATGTCAGAATTGTGTAGTGTTTAAATAATTGTGATAAATAGAGCATATGCTTCTATTGAGCAAATGCTCTTATCTATCACAATGGTTTCAAGGAATGACTACTACAGAGGTGTAGAAAGGCATATTTATGGAGGAAAGGGATAAAAGCAGGGAATTTGCTTTATAGCCCTTTACTCCATGAATATTAATTAGATTCATGGTTATAACACACGGAAACAGGATATTTTGGCCATTGCAGAAACTGTAGAATCATATCTGTATTATATCGTAAGCAAACAGTGCAGACCCAGATCAGACGGCTCCTATAGGAGCCGTCTGATCTTGGTTAACTCTGTTTGCAATGGTGGAGAAAGGTGTATTTATGGAGTAAAGGGTTAATGGAGGACAAAAGTAATGCATAAAGTTTCCGATAAGCTCCTTCTGCATATTATGCCCAACATTAAGCTTCCACCTGCATTTAATACTCCGAATTAGGCCTCTTTTTAGTGGTGACCTTTTAGAGTTTTTTTTGGCTGTACTTTCAGTTTTAATTCTTCGTTTTTCGGGTAACCTTCAATACTATTTCAATGATATCAAGAAAGTACATTGATTGTTTGATTCATGTTATTGTAACAAAATTCAACTTGTTATTTCAGACTGCAGGCACAAGGTTCAACATTAATGTTCCACATCGATTTTCTGTGCACAATTGTAAAAGGCCAACATTCTGTGACCACTGTGGTTCATTATTGTATGGTTTGTTCCGACAAGGTCTCCAGTGTGAGGGTAAGTATTTGCCAGAGGTCCAGATAAGATACATAAATTAAAACATTTTCAAGAATATCTCCTTCATTTCTCTATCAAAACCTATACTGTGACCACTCTTTAGAATCGTCTCAAAGAGACGATTCTAAAGAGTGGTCACAGTATGGGGTTTGGTGAAGAAATGACGATTTTAGTATTTGGGTACACACCTTTATCTGTAGCTGTGATTTGCTAAAGTTTGAGTTTGGATTTTTGAACATCAAGGTTAGAATTAATTTACAGGTAAGAGGCTTTTCACTGTATAGTAGGACCTTAACCCGTTACTCCATAAATATGCCTTTCTGCGACTTTTGCAAAAGAGTGGAACCAGATCAGACAGCTACTGTAGGAGCCATCTGTTCTGTTCAGGGTCTGCTTTATATGCTTATGATAACAATTGGCCCTGGCCAAAATTGTTAAAGCAGACAACTGCCCCAATAGTTACACAACTCCAGATAAGATGTGTAAATTAAAGCATTTTTGAAAAATAGCTTCTTTATTTGTCCACCAAACCCTATGTTGTGACCACTCTTTAGAATCGTCTCTTCGAGACGATTCTAAAGAGTGGTCACAACATAGGTTTTGGCGGAGAAATAACGATTTTAGAATCTGAGTATGCACAGTTAACTGTAGCTCTAAGTTACATTGTATTGCACCATAAATGTCTATTTAAACAAAATTATGTATTGCAATATAAATGTCTTTTTAAACAAAAATTTTTGCAGCATAAATGTCAGTTTAAACAATTTGTTTTACAAGATAAATGTTTGTTTAACCCTTTCCCTAATATAAACGTATTTTCACGCATCTGCAAACAGAGTAGACCCAGATCAGACGGCTCCTAGAGGAGCCGTCTGATCAGGGTCTGCTCTGTTTGCTAATAGAATTTGATAGATGTGTTTCTTTACTTTCTAAAATGTCTACAATGTTCCACCTTCCATATTTCTTTATACCTATTTTGTTAATGAATATTCAGTAGGTATTGAAATTTGACCTAAATACAGAACAGGGAAAGGGTTAAACAAATGTTTTAACAACGTAAATTTGTGTCTGTTTAAATAAAGGTATAACAACATAATAAATGTCTATTGAACAAATGTATTACAACATAATTGTGTAGCAGAATGACGCATGTATATATAATTTCAGCTTGCAAAATGAATGTCCATAAAAGATGCCAGAAAAACGTTGCCAACAATTGTGGTATAGACACACGTAATATGGCACAGATATTGCAAGAAATGGGCATCACAACGGAAAAACTCACCAAGACCAAGAAGAAGGTGAGGCTTTTGAGTTATTACTATGTCAAAATGATTTTAGCTTGAAAAGAAACTTTTTTAACCCTTTCCCTGTTCTGTATTTATTCCAAATTTCAATACCTACTGAATATTCATGAACAGAATAGTTATAATGAAATATGTAAGGTTGAACATTGTAGCCAATTAAGAAATTAAAGAAACAGATCTATCAATTTCCATTAGCAAACAGAGCAAACCCTGATCTGGGCCTACTCTGTTTGCAGATACGTGAAAAAGCGTTTATTTGAAGGAAAGGATTAACCCTTTACCTTTTTGATATTCATGTAAAAAATGATGGTATCATGAATATTTATTGCTGAATTTTTATAATTTAGTATTGTCCAGATGGAGTCAAATCTATATCTTGAAGCAAATAGAGTAGACCCTTATCAGATGGCTCCTTGTTGTCTGATCTGGGTCTACTCTGTCTGCAAAGGTGTGAAAAAGTGTTCACATGAGGAAAACTGTTAAAGCAGCTTTGTCACAATTGACTTAACTCTTTACTCTATAAATACACCTTTTTGCGCCTTTGCAAACAGAGTAGACCCAGATCAGATGGCTCCTATAGGAGCCATCTGATCAGGGTCTGCTCTGCTTGCTTATGAAATAATAGAGATATTATTCTACAGTTTCTGCCATGGCCAAACATTCCAATTTGCATGTGTCATTAAATTTTTTTAAAATAACTAATATTAATGATGCCATGTATTTCTTGCATGGGTATTCATGGAGTTAACGGGTTAAGAAAAAGTATCCGTTGTAGATGTTTGCTGGTATTGCCTCTCCTTTAGTTAAATATCACAGTGAAATAGGAACATAATAACCACAGTCTTTTTTGGTAAAATAAAGGCTGTATTGATATTAAAGTCGTTTGGTGAGATTTCGGGTGAATGAATACACGTAATTGTGGCCTGTCCCATTCCCACTAGTGCTTTTATGTGCATGTTACTTTGATTTCTTACCATGCAAACTGTTTCTAACTAACTACAGATAAAGGTGCATACTCAAATTCTATTATTGTCATTTCTCCACCAAATTCTTCGAGACGATTCTAAAGAGTAATCACAATATAGGGTTTGGTGGAGAAATATAGAAGTTATTCTTGAAAATGTTTGAATTTACGCATCTTATCTGGACCCCTGCTAATGTTTGACTGATTTGTATGTTTTGTTTTTCTTTTTGCAGCCCTCTATTAGTGAGAATGACACACAGAAGTCATCAGGCAATGATGTAAATCGGTATATCCCTGTAATTCCAGGTAAATTTTGGACAGGTGATTATTGTTAGAGTCTCTTTTCCTGTCCTGTAATTGTCTTTTCCTGTCTTGTAATTGTCTTTAAATAACCCTTTAACCTAACCATTTCCCTCATATAAACGAGTTTTCACGCATTTGCAAACAGAGCAGTCCCTGATCAGACACCTCTTAGGAGCAGTCTGATCAGGGTCTGCTCTGTTTGCTAAAGGGATTTGATAGATCTGTTTCTTTAGTTTCTAAAAAGGCTACAATGTACCACCTTCCATATTTCTTTATAACTGTTTGGTCCATGAATATTCAGTAAGTATTGAAATTTGGAAAATGATAGAACCGGGAAAGGGTTAAGAATATTCATGTTAAATACATTCAACTCTCGTAACGGTGGCAGTGTGTGAAAAACAGTGTGTGAAAAACATGATTTTTATACGCCCACCTAATAAAGGTGGTCGTATATTGGCGTGGCCCTGTCCGTCCGTCTGTTCGTTCGTTCGTCCGTCAACATTTCGTTTGTCCGCTGTTTTTTTCCGGAAAACTATCAGACAGATATAAATGAAACTTCACACAAGTGTTAAATGCATCAAGATCTGAAGCTGAGGGCTATTCCAGGAAAATCTCCCTGGGGGGGTCGGAACGACAGCCTATTAAAATTACCTTGGTGGGGGGTGCAAAAGAAATTGTAATTCTGTTGGTGGGGGTGGAAATTTGATTAAAATTCTATTGGTTGGGGGTATTTCAACATCAGAAATTAAATTGATGGGGTTGTATGTCAAGTTAAACGCTTCATGCAAGCGGTTTTCTTCGACAATAATGAAAATTAACAGAAAACCTTTTTCTGACACGAACTCCCGCGAAATTCCGTTGCAATTTTTAGTTCTGATCATCTAGACGCTTATCTGATCACACTTCCATAATGAACGGCTGATTGATTCAGACTAGACCGTGAAAAAAGTACTAAGACACCGGTAGTCTCAACCAATCACTGCTCTTGCTTCTCGATGTAAAAGCCCGGATGAGCAAAACAAATAAATAAACTGAAAATAGACCTAAATAACAACCAAAAGACATTGACAGGATTTTTATTGCCTTCGAAGAATGCAATATACCAGTCGGACGATTTTCTTTTTACGGCAAAGAGTTCACTATTTCTTGTAGTGTACATGCGCACGACAAAAATAGTTCTCTTCAATTCTGCACTAGTTTAGTTGTAAAATGTTCATGTATTTATTTACTTTTCATGCAGTACTTCGCTTTGTAAGAAGTACTACTTGTCTACACAAAATCAACCTTTTAAAAGCTTGAACTGAATAAACTAAAAAAAAACGCGAATGAATATCGGTATCACTAAACAACGGATATGACCGGATAAGAAGTTCATATCCGCGGGTATGAGTTGCGCAGTCTAAAATCAGCCACAAAAGCATTTCACTCATATCCGCATATATGAACGTCATGTCCGATGTTTAGTCAAACATTGTTTTCGCAACACATTGGCGTTTCTAAAGCAGCAATAGCTTGTCTATTTTCCCCCAATGATCAATTGCTTCTCCGCCGCTAGCAAGGAATTCCCTTCTAGAAAACCTGTTGTGTTTTTTTTCATCGACCCATTACCTTTCCGCCGATAGCAAGGGAGAGGGCAATTTTTATATCGACACCGATCCGAGTAATCCGTATAGAATTTCGCAATGTCTAGTTTCGCTTTTATACCCACAGTGCCGCAACAATTTCTTTTCTATTAGCGAAATTTTACTGATGAAACACGATAGAAATGCCAACTTCTCTTGCAGTGTTAACAGGCTAGTATGCGTATCATTCTCTACAATGGATTTAATTAGTTTTTCCACAACACGATATGGAACTTGACATTGTCATCATAAAAATGCGAGACGTATGTAGGTCTCTTCATTTACGAAAAATGCCGATGATAATACCTTATAATTATTTTTTATATGTTGATATTTTCTGACCCCCCACCCCCCTAATGTGATTGTGCATTATAAATCAACCAAGATTTGGGATTAATGTGCGTGTGTGTTTTGCATATATACCCCCCCCCCCCCCCCCCCCCCCCACACACACACACACACACACACACACACACACCAAATAATGAGGAGTACAGTGTTCGAAATACACAATTTATCAACAGCATTAAATATTGCTTTGCTATGAATTAAAAGATGGACACTGTCACTCAGCATTGCATGTCTGACTTGTTGAGGTCAAGGACTGTCTGAGTATCACTAATAACCACTTTGCTTGTGGTTTGACTGTTGTTACAGCCTGTCATATTTTTAGTAATACATTAATCAGTTGCAAGATGTCAATTAACATGTGCAGCAACTTCTTCCCTGACACATAACAGCCATATCAAACTCGAAGGCAATTATGGCCATTCAGGCCTTTGATTTATTAATAAAACACCGACTCCTAGCAGTAGCACAGGTACATGTAGTGAATCCGAGGTCGGCGAAGAGAAAATTACTTGCAATAACAGAACCACGGAAGCATGTATGATGTCAACAGGACGAAATGAAAGACTGTCGAGACTATCGGCTTGACAAAAAGTAATTGCATACATGTAAAAATATATTTATTTATTTATTGGAAGGGGGGGGGGGGGGGGGGTTTAATTCTCTAGGTGGGGGGTATATTATGAATTTTTATTCTCTTGTTGGTGGGCCCCCCCCCCCACCCCCCACCCAAGGGAGATTTTCCTGGAATAGCCCTGAGTTGATTCTGAGGTTCATTTGTATTTTCGTTTCAGAGTTATGGCCCTTGTCCTTAAAAAATAATGCAAATACTTTGTCCGCTGTTTTCTGGGAAAACTATTTGAGAGATTTTAATGAAACTTCACACAAATGTTTAATGCATCAAGGTCTGAAGCTGAGTCGATTCTGAGGTTCATTTGATTTGTCGTTTCGGAGTTATGGCCCTTGTACTTAAAAAATAATGCAAATAGTTTGTCCGCTGTTTTCTGGGAAAACTATTTGAAAGATATTAATGAAACTTCACACAAATGTTTAATGCATCAAGATCTGAAGCTGAGTCGATTCTGAGGTTCATTTGATTTGTTGTTTCGGAGTTATGGCCCTTGTCCTTAAAAAATTAATGCAAATACATGCAAATAGTTTGTCCGCTGTTTTCTTGGAAAACTATTTGAGAGTTATTAATGAAACTTCACACAAATGTTTAATGCATCAAGATCTGAAGCTGAGTCGATTCTGAGGTTCATTTGATTTGTCATTTCGGAGTTATGGCCCTAGTCCTTAAAAAATTATGCAAATACATGCAAATAGTTTGTCTGCTGTTTTCTTGGAAAACTATTTGAGAGATGTTAATGAAACTTCACGAAAATGTTAATGCATCAAGATTTAAAGCTGAGATGATTTTGAGGATCATTTGATTTTTCGTTTCAGAGTTATGGCCCTTGTCCTTAAAAAATAATACAAATACATGCAAATAGTTTGTCCGCTGTTTTCGGAAAATTATTTGAGAGATATTAATGATACTTCACACAAATGTTTAATGCATCCAGATCTGAAGCTGAGTTGATTCTGAGGTTTATTTGATTTGTTGTTTCGGAGTTATGGCCCTTGCACTTAAAATAATGCAAATCTATGCAAATATGAGGATGGCCATAACTTTTTCATTTGAAATGATATTTACTTCAATTTTTTTATATTGTTAAACCTTAATATGAATTTTCACATATATTGCGCAGTTTTTAATATGTCATTTCATTGTAAAGTTATGGTCCTTGAACTTTGTGTGTTCGTTGCTTTGTTTGTAGGTCAACTTTTAGTTTGTCTGTTGTTTTCTGGGAAAACTATTAAAATGATATAAATGGAACTTAACATAAATGTTTTAAGCAACAAAATCTGAAGCTGAGTTTATTTTGAGGTTCATACAGTTTGTCTTTACAGAGTTATGGCCGTTGCACTTTACAAAAATCTGCAAACTTTTTTATTTAATAAGATATTCACTTCAATTTTTGAAAAAATAGTATCACCTTAATATGGAAATCAAGATCTGAACCACAGATTAGAAAATGTTAACACTTATAAGGCATGTTGAATCAGAGAAAGTTTGCTAGTGGGCGTTTTATGTAACGTATGCGGTACTCTTGTTCCTTGAAAGTGATTGCCTGTGTAAAGAAATTTAAAATGAACATTTCATAGCATATTCTGTGGACATCCTTGTTATGTATTTTGTGATGCTGTTGATCAATTTTCCTTTGTTTAACACAGTTATATTAGAGATAAACCTGTTCAATCTTCATTTAAAGATGTTATGACATCATGAATATTTATGATCTGAATTTATAATATATGCCCCTTGCATTGATGTTGCACACGGTATATAATTTTTGACCCAGTCAGTCCGTCCGTCTGTATATCATAATACATTGCTGCTCATCTAGCACTTTCATTTCTTGTCTGACCAATTTTTCTCAAATTTGCTTTAAGAAATTGTCATGAATAAAAGTTTGATTTTCAGAGGAATCTGTAATGGAGGACCTTTTTTTTCTCTGACAATGTAGCGGTGTGGGGTGTGTGAGCTTGCTCACTGAAGTTCTTTAATCATGTAAAATTTTCAAGAGAATTTTTTGTTTGGCAAAAATGGTAGAATCAGATCTGTATCATGTCGTAAGCAATCGGAGCAGACTTTGATCAGACAGCTCCTACAGGAGCCGTGTGGTCTGGGTATTCTTTGTTTGTAAAGGTGTGAAAAAGTGTTTCTATGAAGAAACGGGTTAATTTAAAAAAATATATTTCAGTATGAGATTAGTCCAGATCATTGTTTGGTATTGGTAGAAACAATAGAGTTCTATCTATTATGATTTCATAAGCAAACAGAGCAGGCCCAGATCGGGCGGCTCCCATCTGATCTGGGTCACCTCTGTTCGCAAAGGCATGAAAAGGAGCTGTCTCATCAGGGTCTGCACTATTTACAAGTTGATTGTGCAACCAATGCACTCCAGAGCAGTGATTGCACAGCGATATACTTGTACACAGTGAAGATATATGTAATTATACAACAGGGCTTGGGTAAAGAAGGAGAAATGTGTTTTAAAATTCAGCAAGCCAAGGGTTAAAAGCACTATTGAAGTTTGCATAAATCTTGACTTACTCTGAAATTATATAATATGAAATAAATAATTGTGTTATTTATGAATTAAATTTAAATGTTTATTTCCCTTTTTTTTTTAGAACCAGAGGATGTTGCGGGGCGCAACACTAACAACAACAGTCTGTCTGTAGGGGACGATAGGGACCCCCGGGTCCGCAGTCCCTCCCAGGACCGGACACGGAGAAAAGATAAAATGAGCTTACATGATTACACTTTTATTAAAGTTTTAGGAAAAGGAAGTTTTGGAAAGGTTAGTATGGACATTAACTTGTTTTTCAACAGAAACCAATGATTATACCATTGGCAAAATGTCTTCATGCAGGCAGGCAGTTTGCGTAACAGATAATGTCAATTCTTTCAGACTGATAGCTTGTTCAGAGGTATTCATGACCTTTAGTGATAGTTTCAATTTTCTTTTTGTTCAACAGACTGTCTTTTCATGTTTAAAATATGTGTCAATTTCTCATACTCTTGTCTGCATATAGAGAATAATAGGTTAGTGCCGTAGATGGGACGCCTTTATCCGACGAGGGGAGAAAACGTTGAGGCGAGGCTTGCCGAGCCTCAACTGTTTTCTCTCCGAGTCGGATAAAGGCGTCCCATCTACGGCACTAACCTATTATTCTATTTATCCAGTCAATTTAGTTATATCTTTTTTCATAGACTCATAAAACATACGAATATTGAAATAATTTGCATTGAAAATGCGGTTTTTCGATCAACGGACCTCCCTTTTCATTTCCGTTCTAAAGACGTAAATAATGAGCTACCGCAGAGGAAAATAGTTTGGATACTTACATTACAAGACGGGATAACGTGCTTGAATTTGAAAAATAAGATCGTTTGAATCGAGAGTCGATATGTTAATTCAAACAGACATGGTTATTATTCTACCGGAAGCTCTACATTGTCAAATTCGAGTTCCGTCGTCTCGGTATCTATTTTTAGATAGGGCTAACGTTACTCGTCAATGGAACTGAACAGGCTATATTTAGGTCTATGACCATCACCGCCCTTGTAAGAGTTTATCGATTAACGGGAAAACGTGATTGAATTTGAAAAATAAGATCGTTTGAATCGAGGGTCTATATGTTAATTCAAACAGACATGGTTATTATTCTATCGGAGGCTTCGAGTTCCGTCGTCTCGGTTTCTATTTTTAGATAGGGCTAACGTCACTCGTCAATGGAACTGAACAGGCTATATTTAGATCTGTGACCATCGCCGCCCTTGTAAGAGTTTATCGATTAAATTATCATGAGAGTGATAAATATTTTAATGAAGTTTTATTGTTTTATTTTGGGTTTTTTTTTTAAAAAAACGCGTCAATATAGTAGCATGGTAAATTTATATCCATCTTAAATTTCGCTTACAGTATGTCTGGCCCGATAGCGCAGTGGTTACGATGGTCGCTTATCGTGCAGTTATCCCCGGTTCGATTCTCACCTCTGACGAATCTTTTTTTTCCTCTTTTTCCTTTCTATTATTTTTTTAAATGACGGTTTGGGTTTTTACTGGGATACTGAATGATAATTATTCATATTAAGTGTTTTTTCTTTCAATTAATACCTTATTTTTGGTAAAACAATTTTGAAGAAAAATTAAAAATAGTTCCTGTCGTAAGAAAAATTCCTACACCTACTATACAAATAAACCTCTACTGTACGTATAAACTTAGGTTTATTATGCTACCCCTTTATTACGTCACTAGCCGCTGTAGTGACGGGATAAAATGTTTTTTGAGTCCACTTGCATCAGCTTTGCGTAGTCGCATCCAAGGTTATTGAATTTATATATATGTATTGGTGTGTGTTGGGTCAGATATTATTGCTTTCTGATGACTGTTGGTGAAAGAGTTAAGCTTAATAATATCTGGGTAATTGAACCCATCACTCCATGAATAGTCATGTAAGAAATTATGACATCATGAATATTGATTTGATTATTTTTCATAATGGCATATAAAAACAGAGCATTTCGAGGGCTTGGTGCAAAACTATTCTAACTCCTTCACTTTGTGTAGGAGTTAGAATAGTTTTCCACCAAACCCTCGATTTGGGTTCAAGAAGCAACTGCAGAATTAGATCTATATTATACAATAAGCAAACAGAGCAGACCCTGATCAGGAGTTGTCTGATCTGGGTCTACTCTGTTAGTAAAAGCATACAAAAGCGTATTTATGGATTAAAGGATTAAAAGTTTGCATGTTTTATTGATGTAAATCTGTCTCAATTTCAGACATTAAGTTTTGTTTTTTCTCTTATTTCCAGGTAATGTTAGCAGAAAGAAAAGGATCTGATGAAGTTTATGCAGTAAAAGTTTTAAAGAAAGATGTAATAATACAAGATGACGATGTCGACTGCACTATGACAGAGAAAAGAATATTAGCTTTGTCAGCAAAGCATCCGTTTTTAACTGCACTTCATTCCTCCTATCAAACAAAGGTATGTATGAAACCTCTGTAGTAAAACCTGTAAAAAGCAGCCACTCAAATGAAATAGAAGTACAGTGAAACCTCTCTATAACGGCCACTAAATTATATCAAGTATTTTGTGTAAAAGGCAGGTGGCTGCTTAATGCACAGTGAAAGTAAAACAAAACGCTCCTATAGGAGCGTTCTGTTTTACTTTCACCTTGCTTTAAGCAACCACCTGTCCAAAATACCAACTAATTAACACAAATTTAGTGGTCATTATAGAGAGGTTTTACTGTATAAGAAATAATGATATTGCAAATATTAATTAGCTGAATTTTAACATAGACATAAGAATACAGGAATTTTTGGCCATGGTGGATCTATATTATATATATCCAGAGCTACAGAAAAAGATGCGTATCCAAATACTAAATTGTCATTTCTCCACCAAACTCTATAATGTGACCACTCATAAGAATCGTCTCTTCAAGACGATTCTAAAGAGTTGCCACAGTATAGGGTTTGGTGGAGAAATAAAGGAGCTATTGTTGAAAATGTTCAAATATACGCATCTTATCTGAAGCTCTGTATATCTATATCAAAGTTAGATCTATAATATTAACCCTTATTCCATAAGTACACATTTGCAAACAGAGTAGACCCAGATAAGACGACTCCTGTAGGAGCCATCTGATCAGGGTCTGCTCTGTTTGCTTATGAAATGACACGGATACTATTCTACAGTTTCTTCCATGGCCGAAAAATATGTTTAAGTGCCCAAATAAAAATTAATCTAATTATTCATGATGTCATTATTTCTGAGGGGGGCTTTCCTGGCCAAGATAGTTTTCGACTGACAGTCCCTTAGCCCCTCACCACTGTGGGTTTGAATTCTTCATGATTTTTCATGTGAGGATGCCTTTCAGCTGGCTTGTGGTAAGTCGTTGTTTCTACTGGGATCTTCTGTGCACGAAACAATGCAAATTGTTACTTGCACAGAAGAATCTCTAGAGTCTTCCTCCACCAGTAATTAGCTGGATGTTGTGATATGACTGAAATACTGTTAAAGCGACATAAAATCCGATGAAAACCCAACCAAACTATGTTGTTACTACTCTTTTAAAACGTCTTTTCGAGACAATTCAATTATTCTGAAAATGGTCACAGCACAGGGTTTGTGGAGAAATTAGTATTTGAAACACACCTATATCTATAGCTCTGTGGGTAAGTGATCAGGGTGTATTAAAACATACAGATAAATGTTATAGTATGAAATTATATAGACTAATCTAGGTTGATGAAAACACAAATATAGATGTGTGGAAACAGAGGGACAAACATAGACTAGGGATACATATTGTATTTGTATCTCAGTCCTGTCAGCAGCAAATACTAATATTTATTATAATACAATGATGTCTTTCGCATTTCAGGATCGTCTATTTTTTGTAATGGAGTATGTAAATGGTGGAGATTTAATGTTCCAAATTCAACGAGCACGTAAATTTGATGAGCCTCGTGCAAGGTTCTACGCTGCTGAGGTCACACTAGCGTTGATGTTTCTCCACAAACATGGTATTATTTACAGGTATGATGAACTCCCTATTATATGATAACTGGTATGTAAATGTAGGTAATGTCATAGCCTTAACCCTTTCCCTCATATAAACGTGTTTTCACGCATTTGCAAACAGAGTAGACCCAGATCAGACGGCTCCTATAGGAGCCGTCTGATCAGGGTCTGCTCTGTTTGCTTATGGAATTTGATAGATCGATTTCTTTACTTTCTAAAATGGCTTCAGTGCTCCACCTTCCATATTTCACTATAACTAATTTGTCCATGAATATTCAGTAGGTATTAACATTTGGTCTAAATATAGAACAGGGAAAGGGTTACCCCCCCCCTTTCCTTTGTACAAATACTTTTTCACTCCTTTGCAAACAGAGGAGACCCAGATAAGACGACTCCTGTAGGAGCCGTCTTATCAGGGTCCGCTCTGTTTGCTTATGGAATTATAATAAATTTGACTCTACAGTTTTCTACCAATACCAAACATTCTTATGAAAAATCAGCTAATAAATATTCATGATGTCATTATTTCTTACATGAACATTGAATAGGGGAAGGGTTAGTGTCAATGGTGTAAGGCAAAATCTGTTACTTTTAGTTTTTTACAAGTCAAAAATTGTCGTCTGACCATAAATATTGAGTTTTCTTTCATGAAGTTTTAAAAATATTGTCCAGTGTTCTCAATAAGAGCCGGTGGGCAGCCAAAACGGCTGCTTCAAAACAGATTTTGGACAGTTCAAATTCGTCAAGAAATGAAAAAATAAAAGTTGAAAAATCGCCGATTTTCCCTGCAAAGTGTTTTATACTAGACCCCAGACTGGTTGTTTATTTTTGGTACTAAATGTTGTGTTTAAGTGCGATAAACTTGTGTACCAGTCTAATCAATGTAGTTGAAAGCTTTAGTAATGATCCATGGAATCACTCAAGAAAAGCGTAAAATCAGTGATTACTTTGGGCAAACTCCCACAGGTTAAACTGTATGACACAGTGAAAGTGTTGATTTTTAGCTTGTCTGTTTCCAAGAAAAGTCGAGCTATTGTGATCACTGGGTCGTAGTCGTCGTTGTCGTCGTCATTGTCGTCGTCGGCGTGCAAAAACTTTAATGTAGCTCATTACTCCAAAAGTATAAGAGGTATCAACATGAAACTTCATAGGTTAGTAGATCTCATTGAGGGGAAGGCCCCTACAAAAGAACCATAATTTCTGATTTCAAAATTTTGGAGTTATGGCCTTTTGTTGTTTTCTGGTCTGGTCTGGATCCGAACCGTTTATATAAGTGATCACAGATTCACTGCTACTTTGCCTTTGTAAACAGAGTAGACCCAGAACAAATGACTCTTGCATAATGCTGCGTCTGATCAGAGTCTACACTGTTTGCTGATAGGAAATTCAATATAAAACGAAACAAAAATGAAAATTTGGACCAGTCATCCCTTAGATAAAAGATAGACTAATCCAATATATAAACATGGAAGAATCCACTGGGCGCAAATGGGTTAAGGTATAAAAGGGTAATTGGCTCATCAATAATGTCTTTGCTGTCATCTTTGATTTGTGATTTCCACTTTCAGAGACTTGAAGTTGGACAACATACTTCTAGACTCTGAGGGTCACTGCAAGATAGCAGACTTCGGTATGTGCAAAGAGGGCATGTTTGAGGGCAAACTGACCCAAACTTTCTGTGGTACCCCAGACTATATTGCACCAGAGGTATGTATACAGTAACATCACTTTTCTTTTTTTTAACCCTTTCCCCCCTGTTCTATGTTTATTTCATTCAGTACCTACTGCATATTCATGGCCAAAATAGTTATAATGAAATATTGAAGGTGGAACATTGTAGCCATTTTAGAAAGTAAAGACACAGACCTTTCAAATTCTATTAGCAAACAGAGTAGACCCTGATAAGACGCTCCTCTAGGAGCCGTCAAATCTGGGTCTACTCTGTTTGCAAATGCATCAAAACATGTTTATATGAGGGAAAGGGTTGATTAACCCATTCCCTCTTAGGCTATTTTTAGACCCAACCTCTTTGAATAAATCTACTGAAGAGGAGCATATACTAGGGAAAAGGAAAATGTTAGGATTTTGAAGTTTTGAAACCATTGAAACCTATGGAGCAAATGCTCTTTTTATCACAATGGTTTCAAAAAATGACTTTTACAGGGGCGTAGAAAGACGTATTTATGGAGGAAAGGGTAAATGGAGTTACCTGTTCTTGAACTTAGATGTAATGGTTTTCAATAAAACTGAGTCTGCAACTTTCTATTTTTGCATTGCTGCTTTTGCTTTGGAAGGATCTCCTACTTTCAGAATTTATTTACTGTTGTATAGCGGGTAACTGTGAATTTGTGGTACAAACTACCTCTACAGTTTTCATTAAATTTCTATGTAAGTTTGTGAAGCACATTTGAAGCAGGATTGTAGAAATTCATTCTAGTTACTAATTTTGCTCAAGAAACCACGAATAATCCATGCTGTCAACTTTTATCTATGTCAGAATTCCTTTGCTAAAGGACGATAGGGCAGAAAAAATAGAAGTTAGCTTCTATGCTGTTAGGTTTTTAAATGGGTACGAATACAGTAACAAAATAATCATTTTCAAATATAATAGAAATTTTTACAGTTACAGATAGAACTCTCCAGAATAATATTTTCATAATCTCCCCTATTGAAAATGACAGTTAACCCATTCTCTCCTACTGACGCCTTTTTGCGCCTCTGTAAAACTCATTTATTGAAACCATTGGAGCAAATGCTCTATTTATCACAATGGTTTCAAAACTACACAATTCTAAAAAAAATCCTTTTCTGTAGTTAATGCTCCTTTTCAGTAGATTAATTTCTTGGAAGATATCGTTGCACAATTTTCAAATTTCTTCTGATTGACTAGTTGAAAGCATGAAATATTGATTGGTCAGTGAATAAAACAATTATTGACATCTAGAATTTACAAAAAAATCTGTTAGCATATAACTTACAAGCTGAAACTTACAATTTCATAGTTTGAATGTTATAATGAATTTTGTAGAAGTCTAGGTTTGTATGTGATTGTAAGGCTTTCAATTTTAAGGGGTTTTGTCATTCGTTTTGTTTTCCTTATGATGGGAAAGAGTTATTTCATTTCTAGTAAAATAATCCGGAAGTAAACAAAGGAGTAATACCTATGTGACCACTTGTAAGAAATCATGAATATTCATGTGAGGAATAATAACATCATGAATATTTATTAGCGAAATTTATATAATTGCATGTGAGCACTGGAAATTTTGAACACGACAGAAACTGTAGAAACAGATGCAGAGGTCCAAATAAGATGCGTAAATTAAAACATTTTTCAAGAATAACTTCTTTATATTTCCACCAAACCCTATGTTGAGACCACTCTTTAGAATCGTCTCGAATAGACGATTCTAAAGAGTGGTCACAAAGGATTGGGTGGAGAAATGATGATTTTAGTATTCCAGTATGCACCCTAATCTGTAGCTCTGCAGATCTATATAATCCCATAAGCAAATAGAGCAGACCTTAATCAGACAGCTCCTATAGTAGTCCTCTCATCTGGGTCTACTCTGTTTGCAAAGGTGTGAAAAGGTGTCTATCAAGTAAGGAGTTAAAACATGATACCCCTTATGAGACCCCTTATTGGAGGGTAAAATTTATGCAAAGGAGCTTCCTGCATTACTGCCATTCTGCAAAAACAGTTGACTGCTATTGAAGTCCCCCATTTCTTGACTAAGTGGTCACTTTAATGCCTTCAATTTGGCAAACGAGTCACTGATGACCTTTGCAAATAGTATAGATCCAGATGAGAGGGCTCCTAGACGATCATTAATGTCTGTACTGTTTGTCATTTTGCCCTTTACTTTAAAAAAACAAACCATTCCCTGAATATTCACGGTAAGCTTGACCTGTTTGAAATTTGGAATAGTCCATATGAAAATTCATTGTTGAATGACAATCTACTGTAGTTTATTTTGAATCTGTTAATTCTTGTTTTCTTCAGATTTTACAAGAGCTGGAGTATGATGCCTCTGTAGACTGGTGGGCGTTGGGTGTCCTTATGTATGAGATGATGGCTGGACAGCCTCCGTTTGAGGCAGAGAATGAGGATGATCTATTCGAATCAATTCTGCACGACGATGTTCTTTACCCGGTCTGGTTGAGCAAAGAAGCAGTGTCAGCTTTGAAAGGGGTGAGGATTGTTTTAACCCTTTCCCTGTTCTATGTTTATTCCAAATTTCAATAACTTCTGAATATTCATGGACAAAATTGTTATAATGAGATATAGAAGATGGAACATTGTAGGCTAGCCATTTTAGAAAGGGAAGAAACATTTCTATCAAGCTCCATTAGCAAACAGAGCAGACCCTGATCAGACGGCTCCTATAGGAGCCGTCTAATCTGGGTCTACTCTGTTTACAAACGCATGAAAACACGTTTATATGAGGGAAAAGGTTAAGGAAAATTGCTTCCCACTGTGTGGTTAGATCAAGTGATACAGGGCATCAAATGAGAGGGCTTAACCCTTTACGTCGTAAATACGCTTTTCTACGCCTTTGCAAACAGAGTAGACCCAGATCAGATATTTGCTTATGTCAGATATGATATAGATAAGATTTCTACAGTTTCTGCCATGTCCAACAATTCTTGTGTTCATATGCCATCATTAAAACTAATCTTGATTTATACTCATGATGTCAATTTCTCATATGAGTAGAGGGTTCTCAAGTATGTGTCCTGTGGACATTTCTCTAGTTTGTACCCTAAGTACAGTAAAACCCCACTAATGCGACGACCTAATTGTGGGTGCTAAATGCAGGTGGTAGATGAATGCATAATGCAACCACCTGCTTATAAAGACATCCATGTGTATTCATTAAGTGGTCGCATTAGAGGGATTCTACTGTATTTGGACACCCAGTGTCCCCTCTCCATGGGTTTGTTAACCCTTTCCCTGTTCTACGTTTAGTCCAAATTTCAGTACCTACTCATGGACACAATAGTTATAATGAAATATGAAAGGTGGAACATTTTAGTCATTTTAGAAACTAAAGAACCAGATCTGTCAAATTCCATTAACAAACAGAGTAGACCCTGATCAGACTGCTCCTATAGGAGCAGTCTGATCTGGGTCTACTCTGTAGATGGGTGAAAAGGCATTTATATGAATAAAAGGGCACTATTGGCACTATTTTTGGTAACTCTGACTGCCTTAGTAACAAATACCATATAATTAATTACCTTTGGTGATAGGTGGATTTCATTGTTTGTGTTATGATTGAATTGTGTGTATGATCTCTCTCTGTAGTTTATGACAAAGAACCCTGCCAAGCGTCTGGGCTGCGTGAAGGCCCATGGAGGAGAGTTTGCCATTTTGACACATCCTTTCTTCCATGAAAAGATCAACTGGGAGCTCCTAGAACAGAAACTGGTGAAACCTCCATTTAAACCTAAAATAGTGAGTATATGGTATTATGTTTGTTAGCATAACTTTACCTTACCTTTACTGTCGTAATATATATAAACAAACTAGTTTAGAACAAGATTTGCTGCAATCTTCGCAAATATTCATATGCAGCTTTCCAATTAGCAGCTGATTTGGGACTACATTGTTTTGCAAATTTGAATTGTGTCCAAATGACCTAATATCTTGACATACGCCATATTCTAAATCACAAATACATGTGTACTCTATTTTAGGACCGTATGGCATCTTTGCAAACAGAATAGATCACGACCAGGTGACTCGTGTAGGAGCCGTCTAATCAGGGACTGCACTGTTTGCTTTTGACTTAAAATAGATAAATTTTCAGTTTGTGCCTTGGTCATCTAATTAATATTCATGAAGTCATTATTTTTGACATGTCTATTCATAGAGTAAAGAGTTAAAAACTGTCAAGTAAAAGAATTTTGATCCCTTTCCCTCATATTTGCAGAAGCTGTAAGCTCTTATAGGAGCCATCTGATTAGGATCTGCTCCATTTGTTTATAGAATTATATACATCTTATTTTTAGCTCACCAGAGTACAAAGTGCTCAGGGTGAGCTTTTGTGATCACCTGATGTCCGTCGACCGTCGTCGTCGTCCATCGTGCATCGTCCCACGTCAACAATTTGAACCTTTAAAAATCTTCTCCTCTGAATCTACAGGGTTTTTAGCTTTCATCTTTGGTACATAGTATCACCTATAGGTCCTCTACAAAAGTTTTATAAATTATGCCCCTGGGGTCAAAATTGGCCCCGCCCCAGGGGTGGGCAGTTTTCAATAGAAACATAGTGGAAACTTTGAAAATCTTCTTCTCTGAAACTGGAAGGCTCTCAGCTTTCATATTTGGCACATAGCATCATGTTCAGGTCCTCTACAAAAGTTATATAAATTATGGCCCCGGGGTCAAAATTGGCCCCGCCCCAGGGGTGGGCAGTTTTCAATAGAAACAAATAGTGAAATATTTGAAAATCTTCTCCACTGTAACTGAAAGGCTCTCATCTTTCATATTTGGCACAGAGCATCATGTTCAGGTCCTCTACAAAAGTTATATAAATTATGGCCCTGGGGTCAAAATTGGCCCCGCCCCAGGGGTGGGCAGTTTTCAATAGAAACATAGTGAAAACTTTGAAAATCTTCTCCTCTGAAACTAGAAGGTTCTCATCATGTTCAGGTCCTCTACAAAAGTTATATAAATTATGGCCCTGGGGTTAAAATTGGCCTGCCCCAGGGGTGGGCAGTTTTCAATGGAAACAAATAGTGAAATCTTTGAAAATCTTCTCCTGAAACTGGAAGGCTCTCAGCTTTGATATTTGGCACAGAGCATCATGTTTAGGTCCTCTACAAAAGTTATATAAATTATGCCACTGGGGTCAAAATTGGCCCGCCCCAGGGATGGGAAATTTTCAATAGAAACATATAGTGAAAACTTTGAAAATCTTCTCCTCTGAAACTGGAAGGTTCTTAGCTTTCATATTTGACACATAGCATCATGTTTAGGTCCTCTACAAAAGTTATATAAATTATGGCCCTGGGATTAAAATTGGCCCCGGTCCAGGGGTGGGCAGTTTTCAATAGAAACAAATAGTGAAATCTTTGAAAATCTTTTCCTCTGAAACTGGAAGGCGCTCAGCTTTCATATTTGGCACAGAGAATCATGTTCAGGTCCTCTACCAAAGTTATATTAATTATGGCCCTGGGGTGGGCAGTTTTCAATGGAAACAAATAGTGAAAACTTTAAAAATCTTCTTCTGAATCTGGAAAGTTCTCACCTTTCATATTTGGCGCATAGCATCATGTAAAGGTCCTCTACAAAAGTTATATGAATTATGGCCCTTGGGTCAAAATTGGCTCCACCCCAGGGATGGGTAGTTTTCAGTAGAAACATATAGAGAAAACTTTAAAAATCTTCTCTGAGACTGGAATGTTCTCAGCTTTCATATTTTGCTCATAGCATCATGTTCAGGTCCTCTACAAAAGTTGTATAAATGATGCCCATGGGGTCAAAATTGACCCGCCCCAGAGCCGGCTAGTTTTCTATAGAAACATAGTGAAAACTTTGAAAATCTTCTTCTCTGATTGTCTGGTGAGCGCTTCAGGGCCATTCTGGCCCTCTTGTTAAGTTTGTGCCATAGTCAAAAGTTCCTGTGTTCATTATAAAATAATAATCTGATTAATATTTCTTACATGAATATTCAACAGGGAAAGAGTTATAGTAAAAGAGGAAGTACCTGCAATGAACGCATATTTTCAATAATATCATAAAACTTGGTATTTGTTATGCTCAATAATTATTATGAAGATTGTCAATTTGAACTTTTTATATTGAAAATTGCTCCTGTGATGCAAAATAAACGGATTTCATCAATACTTATAATGTTCTACAACAAAGTATTATCGGCCTTTTCCGTTCAAATTTTCTGCATTTTGCAGATGATCACCCGATCCCTCCATTTTTTACGTGACATCTTTTCTAGGAAGTCATCGGAGAGACGCGAATAGCGTGAACAGATATGAAACTAAAACCCAACCTGAAAAAAAACTGAAACATCAGGGAATAAAATTGGGATCGTCAATATCAAACACATGGATGTTTTGTCATTTTCAATGTTTATTGGATAGGTTTTCTTGGGATATACTTCTTTTCAGCATATAAACAAATGAGTTTTGTATGTTTTAGGTATTTTTGAAACCCGTAGAATGTAGGGACTTCCCCCATTATGCTATAAGAAAGGATAAATCAGTTACCTGTAACTTAATCAAATATCAAAATTGTTTAAACAATATAACACCCAGTCTCCCCACTTTACTTGTTTGTGAAGATGAATAATTCAATTTGGCACCATTTTGATGACATTTACCTTTTCCCTGTCCTTTGTTTATTCCAAATTTTAATACAGTATAACGGCGTTATTTCGACTCTCGTTTTTCCGAGATACCCTCTTATTCCGAGGGAATGTTGAGGTCCCGGCTCAAATTGTATCAAATCTAATTGAAAATACCTGCATTAATCCGAATAGCGATAATCCGAAAATTCGAGCATGTGTGCTGGTCCCGCGGATCATTCTGGTTCCTTTTATTGATTGTTTAATTCGAGCACGGTGTTTTCCCACCTCCGAGGTAATTATTCACACCTTCTCGATACGTTGTCGTGACCTTTTCAAAGATCCGTCTATGGGACATTAGATCTTCCAAATGTGTGAATAACACATTCATTGAATGCAGACTTTACTTTGGTGTAAATAATGATGAGAATTTATAGTAGACTGAAGTCTTAATAAACAAAGAGTCACAATCATAATTTGCATACATTCGCAAACGTGTTGTGATTTTTCGGTACCGCTGAAAGGGTGCCATATAACGTCTTTCTGTTTTAAATTTAGAAATAGTGGAGTGCTTTTCGTGTAGTGCTTTGAAATTCGCAATATTTTTGTTAATTTTAGACAGTCTCGTTCATTCAGACTCTTGCTACGAGAGATGAACGAGAATAACTATGTCAGACGAAAAAAGCCGAGTGTTCCGATTATTAATTACTTTGGTCACTCGCCCTGATTTTCCTTACTACGAAACAGCACGGGAACGAAACGAAAATGTTTGTTTGTGCACCCAACTCAGCACCAACAACTAAATTCATGTCGACAAATGGAAAATATGCAACATAAACGACATAACGCTATATGCCACGACTGTTCAAGGGATATGTCTAAATGGTTTGAAACAGGTTTTGAGTTTATTGTGAAGGGTCCATTGAACGGACCCATACAAATTTTACTGTTCAAAACTTCGGTCGCCGATGTAAATGGTGTTTTCTGTTATCACTTATATAAGGAAAGAATCGATGAATTATATACGCATTGAAGTTTATGATAATGTTAAAAAGTTTACTGTGAAGAAATATGCTTCCTCTTGTCATCAAACAATGCTCTTGGAAATGACACAAACTGCTAGAGATCGGTTATTTCGAGCATTGCGATAATCAGAGGTTTTTGCTGATTCCCGACGGTGCTCGAAATATCGCCAATATAATGTACATACTGAATATACATGGACAAAATAGTTATAATGAAATATGGAAGGAGAAACGTTGTAGCCCTTTAAGAAAGTAAAGAAATAGATCTATCAAATTCCATAAGCAAACAGAGCAGACCCAAGTCAGACGGCTCCTATAGAAGCCATCTGGTCTGGGTCTTCTCTGTTTGCAAATATGTGTAAACACATTTATATGAAGGAAAGGGTTAAATGAGACTGACATCATAGCAATTAGTGTAGACACAGATCGGACTGCCCCTGCTCTTCAAGAGCAATTTGATCTGGATCTGGGTCCATGCTTATAAAGCTTTTAGTTGAGTCTGAGTTTCGTTCTCAGGCTTTTGATTGGTCAGATTTGAGTTCTCAAGCTTTTGATTGGTCAGATTTGAGCCAAAGGCTCAAATCTGACCAATCAAAAGCTTGAGAACGATCTCAGACTCAACTAAAAGCTTTATAAGCATCGACCCTGTACTATTTGCAGGAGCAACAGATAAAGATGCATATTCAAACACTAAAATTGTCCTATCTCCACCAAACAGTATGTTGTGACCACTCTTTAGGATTATTTCAGAGAGACAATTCTAAAGAGTGATCACAACATAGGGTTTGATGGAGAAAAAAGAGCTATTTTTGAAAATGTTTTAATTAGTGCATCTTTTTGTAGGGTAACTGGGGTATTATTCATCCTACATTGATGAAAACTTAATGGTAAATAAGTGAACAATATGAGAAACATGTAAAAGACAGAATTTTTGTGCAGTGTTTTTGGTTGATTCTTTTTCAGAAATCAAAGACAGACGCTAACAACTTTGACAAAGATTTCACAACAGAAGAGCCAGTGCTAACGCCAATAGATCCTGCGGTCATCAAAGCGATCAATCAGGAAGAATTCCGCGGATTCTCGTTTGTAAATCCGGATTACGGGAAACTTGACCAAGCATCTGGGGTCTCGGATTACGGGAAACTTGACCAAGCATCTCGGGTCTCGTATCAATGATGAAGGCTTTACCTAATCATGTTTATAGCCAGTCTGCAAAAAATATACAAAACAGCTTCAAGTTTTCATTCTTTATTAAGTGATTCATCTACGTATTGTGTCGTGTTTTTGTAAATGTTAACGGTTGCCATGGACATGAAAACTCATTAACCTTTAGCATGCTTAGCAAATTATCATCTGCAAAGGACATCTGTCTGCTTCAGTTTTTAACCCTTTCCCTATTGAATATTCATATAAGAATTAATGACATCCTGAATATTGATTAGCTGAAATAAATTTTATAATGGCATAGTTCCCCAGGCTGTTTTGGAATTGGTAGAAACTGTTTTTTGGTCAATTATTATTTTATAAACAAACATGGCAGACCCTGATCAGATGATGGCTCCTACAGGAGCTTTCTGATCTGGGTCTATCCTGTTTGCAAAGGTGTGAAAAGCCGTTTATATGAAGTACGGGTAAAGGTAGGGTTTATTCAAAAATGCAATCAGTGTGTCGCAGATTGGATCCAGATGCGATGTCAGTTTCGTTTACCTCTCATAATATTATGTATCCAGATTGTTTGCTAGAGTTATCAGGAATTCGCACTTAGCGTGCTAAAGGTTAAGATCCCAATATAAACAATTTAGACAAGTTACATGTGTCATTTACTAAAGAATTCCAGTTAGAATTTGAGTCAGTCTGGACGTTCAGTAAGGTACCTGTTTAGTCAACAGTCTTTCAATATTTTTCTCTTGTTCTGATAAATGTGTTTTATCAGAATTATGACGTTGAGTGAAGTGGAGTGGAGCGGAGCATGGAGTATTTCATGGGATGATGAAACAGCAATGCATCAATGAGTGGTTACATATTAGCATTGTAACATGTCGTTGATGTACATTTCTTATTCTGTGTATGTGTTTGTACTGTATTGTGTGACAAGTGTGCATTCAGGAGTCCGTGTAATGGCAATATATATACGAATCTGTTATAACAGTATACTTTTCATTTATTGATTGATCAGCATTTTCTTAACCTATTCCCTTATATTGACGCCTTTTGACGCCTCTGTAAAAGTCAATTTTGAAATAATTGTGATAAATAGAGCATTTGCTCCAATGGAGCAAATGCTATATTTATCACAATGGTTTCAAAACTATACAATTCTGAAGTTAACTTTTTCTAGTAAATGCTCCTTTTTATTAGATTTATTCGAAGAAATTGGGTTTAAAAATAACCTATGAGGGAATGGGTTAAAATCATTCTCTGCCAACTTAGTATGTTTTACTCAAGTGATGCAGTTTATTGAATGTATTTCTTTGTAGTAATACTGCTACTGTTAGGCCATATTTGATGAATTCAAAAGTGGAGCAGTGTTTTGAGAAAATATAACTGTACTTTTATGTTGTTACTTATATTGTATCTGATAAGGAGCTACATTACTTGTCAGTAAAATTGGGTCTCATTCCTGTATCCTCTACTGCAGCAAATAGTTCAGACCCTCAAATTACTGCAGCTCAACCCTTCACACCATATATATGCCATTCAATATCTTTGCAAACAGAGCAGACCAAGATAAGATAAGATAGCTCCAGTAGAATCTGCTCTGTTTTGCCTGTGAAGTTATATACAGTAAAACCACTACAATGCGACTACCTAAAAGAGGTATAATTCTGGGTGCTAGATGCAGGTGGTAGCTTAATGCAGGGAAAAAGTAATGCAGAAAGCTCCTAGTGGAGCTTTCTGCATTACTTTTGCCCTGCATTAAGCAACCACCTGCTTATAAACACACTCATGTTTGTTCATTAAGTGGTCACATTAGAGGGATTCTACTGTAGTTCTGATTCTACAGTGTTTGTAATGTCAAAATATTCCCATGGTTACGGGTTGTAGAAAATCAGCTAATTAATTAATAGTCATGATGTCATTTTTTTCATGAATATTCATGGAGTAAAGGATTAAAACTGGATGATTTTGTAAGATACTCATGCAAATGACAGGAATTGCCTGGAAATATGTGACTGAATGGATTTTTGTAGTCTGGACTGGAAAACTGTATTTGCGAATGCTGTGATGTTACCATTTGGCTGGAATCATGGAAACAGACAATTGAAAAATTGCACTAAGTGTAAGTCCAGATCATCTGCTGCATTGAAAATTTGTGTCTGATCATGACCTGTACTGTTTGTTACGAGATGCTGTATTCATCAAAGTACCTGATCGTGGTGTACACAAGGGTCCCATTTTACCAAAGATTGTAAAGTAAAACCTCTCTATAACGGCCACTAAATTACATCCAAGTATTTAGTGTTAAAGGCAGACGGCTGCTTAAAGCAAAGTGAAAGTAAAACAGAACGCTCCTGTAGGAGCGTTCTGTTTTACTTTCACCTTGCTTTAAGCAGCCACCTGCCCTAAATACCAGCTAATTAGCACAAAAGAGTGACGGTTATAGAGAGGTTTTACTGTACAATCAAATTTATCGTAAGTGCTAATTTACGAGTCATTACTATTCAGATAGCGGAAATTATCACATGTTTTAGCATTCGACAAGTTCCGGTAATTTTGTATTACAGATATTATAGTAATTTCTAATATATGACGATTACAACTAGATATTGTGACCATCGTATGTTGGAACTTCGATAATTTCTGTTGTATGATCTTTGGTAAAATGTTCCCTTGTACTGTTTATAAGAGGCATACTGATCTATCTAATTCAAATTTTTATCGGCAAAAATCTGACCTTGTTAGTATTGATTAGAAAATCTCATAGGCGAGGCAATATTGTGAACTCTTTACCTTTTCAATATTCGTGTAAGAAATAATGAAATAATGAATATTAATGAGATTTTTTTTTTGAACGGTGGAAATTTTGGCTGAAACAGAAACTGTAGAATCAGATCTTTATTATACCATCCTACAAGAGCCGTCTGATCTGGATCTACTCTGTTTGCAAATGCGTGAAAAAGCTTTTATGTGAAGGAAAGGGTTAAGTACAAACAAGATGGGTTTTGCAGATAAACACAGAAAGATTCATAAAGTCTCCATTTATCTAGAGTTCAGACTGTGTTTTCAAATGTTTGACTTCTTTTGAAAATTGGAAATGTTGCAGAAAGCTGTCTAGAGTTTTAACCAGTGACCTGTTCAATATTCATGTAAGAAAAAGTGACATCATTTATATTAATAGATTCATTTTTATAATGGCATGTGAACACAGGACATTTTCGCTCAGGCAGAAACTGTAGAAGCAGATCTATATAATTTCATAAGTAATCCTGATCGGACGGCTCCCACTGGAGCTGTCTGATTTGGGTCTCCTCTATTTGCAAAGATGTGAAAAGACATTTATATGAGGGAAAGTGTTAAATATTCCATTCAAGAGATTGAAGAATAGTAGACATGATAACATATATATTGCCAAGACACTGCCCCTTTCATTGTGTAAAATAATCTAGAGCTAGGATTACTGTTGGATTATTGGATATTCATGTGGAAAACAAGTTGTATATTTCATAAAACTGTATAGAGTCTTGGTGTGTGTATATGGCAAAGAACTAACAAGTGGACTTGTTTGATTTGTTTTGTTATAAGATATATATTTGAGTTATTATCAATTTCTTTTCATTCATTTTTTTTATTTGATAGCTCTTGATGTCAGTCCATTTTCAGTTCTAGTACAATTTTAGAACTTACGTCATGTGTATATGCATAAAAAAGGTGAGAAATTCAGAAAGCAACATTGGATGTTGTGATTGCTAAGTCAAATGTTTTGTAACTGAGGACTGTAAAGGTGTTATGTCAGCAGTATCACAGAAAGAAGGACATGTAGGCATTGTAAACAATGGACTCAGATCTGATCGGAAAAGGGAACTTAGACCCCAACGTCTACCCCTTTATTTCATGTAAACAGTGTTTTGTCCTTTACATCTGCAATTGGTGCTGACCCAGATCAGATTGGTTACAGTGGTCCAGTACAAACAATCTCTCAGCAGCCACCTCTCAACCCTTTCCTCCATAAATATGCCTTTCTATGCCTCAGTTAGTCACTTCTTGAAACCCTTGTGATAAATAGAGCATTTGCTCCATAGGAGCAAATGCTCTATTTATCACAATGGTTTCAATACTACAACATTCTAAAAAATTTCCCTTTCTCTAGTTAATGCTCCTTTTCGGTAGATTCATTCAAGGAGGTCGGATCTAAAAATAGCCTATGAGGGAATTAAACCATTATTTCATATAAATGCCATTGAAGGTCTTTGCAAACAGAGTAGACCCAGATCAGAAGGCTCTTGTTGGAGCCGTCTGACTAGTGTGTGTTCTGTTGCTTATGAATTTATGTAGATATCATTCTACAGTAGGTGTTGTGACCAAAAATTATTTTTATTTTCATATGCTATTACAAAACTTCATCAATTAATATTCATGATGTTATTGTTTCTTACATGAATATTTATGAGGTAAAGAGTTCATAAACATTTGCGTCTTTGGGAGCAGATGACTGCTTCATGCAGATGAAAAGGAAATTTAGAAAACTCTCATCCTGCATAAACATTTCCCTGTTTTGATATTCATGTATGAAATAATGACATCATTAGTATTTATTAGCAGAATTTTTATGATGGCATATGTATGTACACAAGTTGTTTTGGCTCGGGTAGAAGCTGAAGAATCGGATCTATATTATACCATAAGCAAACAGAGCAGACGCTGATCTGACGGCTCTTATAGGAGCCCTCTGATCTGGGTCTACTCTGTTTGCAAATGCTTGAAAAGGCGTTTATATGATTGAAAAGGGTTAAGATTTGTAGAGAAGTTTTGCTGAAAACCAGCACAGATCTGCTTTATTTTCTGTGTCATATTGACCTGTTTCCTGTGATATGGCTTCCATTTGTTTTTCCTGGTGATCTGTTCCCTTCTCGTGCACTGTATATTGTTAAATGTCACTTAAGATTTAACACTTCTCCTGCTGAGCATGTCTTGACTAGCATTTCAAAACTGCTTGGATCCAGATGAGATGTCGAGTAACTCGGCGTCTCATCAGGATCCAAGCTGTGTGACACTCAGTCAAAAGTTTCTCAAAAATTTCTCGAATCTGAAGTTTGTGAAAATTTCAGTAAATCAGAGATTGAACAATGTTTTTTGTCGGCATGAGAAAGGTTAAATAGGGGGATTTGTTCAGTAGTGAACACCCCGTCCTCTCCATTCTAGTCAACTGCACCGTCTACCTTATGGACCATTTTGCACATGTTTCTGCTTCATTTTTGGCAGAATGGTTACAGCTTTATAGTTTACCAGTACTTGTAATGATAGATTGAGAATCTAGAGTTAACCCTTTCCCTGTTCTATATTTAGACCAAATTCCAATACCTACTGAATATTCATTAACAAAATAGTTATAAATAAATATGAAAGGTGGAGCGTTGTAGACATTTTAGAAAACATAGAAACAGATCTTTCACATTCTTTTAGCAAACAGAGCAGACCCTGATCAGACGGCTCCTCTAGGAGCCGTCTGATCTGGGTCTACTCTGTTTGCAAGTGCGTGAAAACACGTTTAGATGAGGGAAAGGGTTAAGATAACATTAACAATTGAATCACAGATGACAGCATCTACGCAACTGAGAGTTTGTGGACGTTTTTATACACCTATTGAAATGTCTCTGACTACATGTGACATGTAAATGAAATATCTTGGGTTACATTTATCAACTTTTTCCATGACTTTAAATTTGATTTATTATGCCGGTTGTTCCACCCCAATTGTACAGTGCTTATGCAGATGTCGAACCATATTAACTCTATACTCCATGAATGTTCATGTCAGAAATAATGTCTATGAATATTAACCCTTTCCTTGTTCAATATTCATGTAAGAAATAATGACGTCATGAATATTTATTAGCTGAATTTTTATAATGTGAAGTTTTCAAAGGAAGTTTTCACTTTGACACAAACTGCAGAATCAGATCTGTATCGTGTCATAGGCAAACATAGCAGACCCTGATCAGACAGCTCCTGTAACATCTATTCTCGGTCTACTCTGTTTGCAAAGGTGTGTAAAGGCATCTACATGAAGGAAAGGATTAATGAGAAGACTTTTTATAATGGCATCATGAACAAGGGAATTTTACCATAGCACAAACTGTAGAAATAGACCTATGTTATGTCATTAGCAAACAGAGCAGACCCTGATCAGACAGCTCCTAGAGGACCTGTCTGATCAGGGTCTACTTTGTTTACAAATGTGTTAAAAGGTGTATCTGGAGTAAAGAGTTAGTAGTAATAGGGGATGTTATATGCCTTCCAAGTATTTGACACTTTACTCCATGGATATTCATGTAAGAAATAACGAGTCATGAATATTAATTAGATTAATTGTTACAATAGCACATGGACACAGAAAAAGTTTTGGCCATGGCAGAAAGTGGAGAATCATATCTATATCATATCATAAGCAAATAGAGCAGACCCTGATCAGACAGCTCCTACAGGAGCTGTCTGGTCTGGGTCTACTCTGTCTGCAAAAGCATTAAAATTCATATTTATGGAGTAAAGAGTTAAGATGAAGTTTAGAAATTCTGTATCAGCCATTGTGATGATTTATATGTTCTTACTTTTGTTGAGTTATTTATCTATATTATACAAGCGTTGTAATGCCAGGAGGGTGTAATCTAATGGCTGTTGATAGGCATGTGAATTGCAACAACTGAGGCAAACATTTTACATCAAAATGAGATGACATATAACTGGGCCTCTCTTTAGGATCCGTAAGATTTTGAAACTGATGTTAATTTTGTGAATAAATGGAAGGAATGCTAACCCTTTACTCCATAAATACGCCTTTCTTCGCCCTTGCAAACAGAGTAGACCCAGATCAGACAGCTCTTATAGGAGCTGTCTGATCTGGGTCTCCTCTGTTTGATTCTGAGCTAATATAGATCTGATTCAGCTGTTTCTGTCCTGATAAAAGAAAATTCAATTTTGAAAATGCCATTATAAAAAATTAATTAAAAATATAGATATGATTCTACAATTTCTGTCATGGCCAAATATTCCTGTGTCCATGTGGTAATGATATCATTAAACCTTAATGAATATTCATGGAGTAAAAGGTGAAGAGTAAATTGAAGGCTTGGTGCAAAACTATTCTAACTCCTTCACAATTCACAAAGTGAAGGAGTTAGAATAGTTTTGCACCAAGCCCTCGAAATGTGTGTACCAAAATCAAAACCGTAGCTAATTAATGGGTCTGAGAGACAGTTGTATGCAGTAAAACCCCTCTAAACCGGACATTCAGTTTGGTATAAATATCGGTCTTGGAGACAGAGGGCAGCTTAATGCAGGGTGAAAGTCATGCAGAAAGCTCCTAGGAACTTTCTGCATGACCTTTACCCTGGATTAAGCATCCACCTGCCTAAAAGTATCTTAATTCTTCTCTACTAGAATTCCGGTTTAAAGGGGTTCTGCAGCTGTTTTTAGAGAGAGCATATATATTCACAGGTTCAACTGTTAGCCAACTGTGCATCTGTCTCACATCTTTTCTGTTCGCTCAAAAACTTCTGGTTGAATTTCAAGAAACTTTTTTGGCTAGCTTCACTACTAAGAGTGTGGAAATTAATTATTTTGCATGGGGTTACTGCCCTTTCCTTTTTTCATAGTTGAGCATCCACTGGTTTTATCAGTATTTTTATGTTGCCAAGTAAGATTCCTCTTGTTCAAAAATGAATTTTTGTGTTTGATTGTCAGTAATTTGTGTCCGATTTACCCTCTACTTGATCGAGGTCCAGATAAGATGCGTAAATTAAAATATTTTCAAGAATAACTTCTTTAATCTCCGCCAATCCCTATGTTGTGACCACTATTTAGAATTGTTTCAAAGAGACGATTCTAAAGAATGGTCACAACATAGGGTTTGGGGGAGAAATGATGATTTTAGTATTTGAGTATGCACCTTAATCTCATTATCTGACCAAGACACCTTTGACGCCATTGTAAATGGATTAGACCTGGATTAGACAGCTCCTAGAGGAACAGTCTGATCAAAGTCTGCTCTGTTTGCTTGTGGAATTAACCCTTTCCTCCATAAATACGCCTTTCTACTTTTCTGTAAAAATCACTTGTTGAAACCATTGTGATAAATAGAGCATTTGCTCCTATAGGAGCAAATGCTCTATTTATCACAAAGGTTTCAAATTACAAAATTCTAAAAAAAAATCCTTTTCTCTAGTTAATGCTCCTTTTGGTTAGATTTATTCAAAGTGGTTGGATCTAAAAATAGCCTATGGGGGAATGGGTTAAACAGATCTGATTCTACAGTTTCTGCCATGGCCAAAAATGTGTTATGTTTATATGCCACTATTAAAATTTATCTAATGAATATTCATGATTTTATTATATCTCACGAATATTGATCATTGTTATGAGAAGATGTTTTACCTCTGGAAAACCTGACTGTTACCTGTTTAATGCAGAGATTGGAATGGTGTTGCAAAATAGCTCTTTGAATTAATTCATGAAACATATGAACACACTAAAAAATTATTATCATCACAGACTTTATAATTATAGACATTTTACCTGTGATGCCTTTTGATGCCTCTGTAAAAGACACTTTTTTGAAAACATTGTGATAAATAGAGCTTCTTTGGAAATAAAAAAAATCAGCTAATAGATATTCATGATATTTCTTGCATGAATATTCAACAGGGAAAAGGTTAACCCTTTCCTCCATAAATACGCCTTTCTACGCCTCTGTAAAAGTCACCTGTTGAAACCATTGTGATAAATAGAGCATTTGCTCCTATAGGAGCAAATGCTCTATTTATCACAATGGTTTCAAACTACAAAATTCTAAAATTTTACTTTTCTCTGGTAAATGCTCCTTTTGGGTAGATTCATTCAAAGAGGTCGGGTCTAAAAATAGCCTATGGAGGAATGGGTTAAAATTGTTACAACTTTTGCAAACACGGAATGGGAAGAGATGCAATACACTGTGACGTCTCATCTAGGTCTAAATGGCTTGATACTCTCAAGGTAAATGGAACAGAAATTGAAGAAAACTGAGAATATAAGCGTATGACAAGATTTTTCATAAATACTTGAATTGCTCTGATCTAATATTTCGACCACTAAGGGCCTTTTTTCAAGGATTATCATGTCAAAATACATGTCACATTTTATTGCAGAATGCATGTAACAAAAATGTGATGTGTATTTTGACATGATAATCTCTGAAAAAGGCCGTTAGTGGTTGAAATATTAGATCAGAGCAATTCAAGTATTTGTGTATAAGATTTATTCAGTCAACTATATTAACCCATTCCCTCATAGGCTATTTTTAGATCAAACCTCTTTGAATAAATCTACTGAAAAGGAGCATTAACTAGAGAAAAGGAAAAACTTTAAATTTTGTAGTTTGAAACCATTGTGATAGATAGAGTATTTGCTCATAGGAGCAAATGCTCTATTTATCACAATGGTTTCAAGAAATGACTTTTACAGAGGCATAGAAAGGCGTATTTATGGAGGAAAGGGTTAACCCTTTCCCTGTTCAGTATTCATGTAAGAAGAAATAACAACATGAATATCTATTAACTCCATTTTTTCTATAATGTAAACTTTTCATGGGAATTTTTTGCTTGGACAAACACTGTAGAATCCGATCTATATCATATCATATGCAAATGATGTCATGAATATTAATTAGCTGAATTTTGATAATGTAAATTTTTCATGCTTAGACAAAAACTGTAGAATCGGGTCAAAAGTAAACAGAGTAGACCCTGATCAGACAGTTCCTATAGGAGCCATCTGATCTGAGTCTACTCTGTTTGCAAATGCACAAAAAGGTGTTTATATGAGGAAGTTGGTTAGGCATGGTTAGGCATGGTTTCTATGATGTGTATAACGGCATTTGTTCATGTTTCTTAGAAACAAGTGAGACACTTTTTTTTATGCTCTGTGTTTGTTACAATCATCTTTACATTGAATTCCATGCCACAGGAGTTTTTGATTTGCATTTCATATCGAAATGACATGACTAGTTTATAGTATATCACTGCAGTATTTTTACCTATTTTAAACCAAAGTCGGGGTTAGATTGGAGTCGCATTACTGACTGTTCAGTTGGTTGGTTTTTATTTTCTTAACAGACTGTTAAGAAAATAAAAACCAACCAACTGAACAGTCAGTGCATAACTGTTTGAATGACTTGATTATTTACCAATGTTCATCACAAGTAGGGACTTTATTGTGTACAATACCCAGTTCTCTGGGTCCAAAGTCAATGTTACATGGATGAAATGACTAATTACCATGACAACAGTTTTTGGAATATTATTCACCTTTAGTGATAGCTTTAGTGAACACAGTAGAACCCCTCTAAACCAGAATTTTATCGAAGAACAATTTAGGTCTTTTTATGCAGGTAGTTACTTAATGCAGGTTGAAAGTCATGCAGAAAGCTCCTAGAGGAGCTTTCTGCATAACTTTCAACCTGCATTAAGCTACCACCTGCCTGAATGACCAGCTTTGATACTGATTTTAACATCCGGCTAAGAGTGGTTTAACTGTATTAGATTGAATCTCAGTATCATGTTGCACTTAATTATAAGGGATGGTGTATGTGAGCCCCAAAAGAGAGAGAGAGTGAGCTTGTATTATGCCCTATTTGTGAATGTTGATGTGATATTTATAAATCATCCATTTTCATATATATATTTTCTCAGATCTTCTTTGTAAGATCTGTAAAGCAAGGGAAAGTCCGTTATTTCATCTTCCATAGTCTGTATACTCTAGCTTGCTTAGTACAAATTGATTGAGAGCTACAAATAGTATTTGGAGACACATCAAGTTTAAGTAACCTTATGGAAGTGTTGCAAATACTGTAGATCTGGGCCAACTGCAGTGTAAAATCTCTCTCGCAGCCTCTTCAACCCTTTATTTGATATCGAGGGCTTGGTGCAAAACTATTGTAACTCCTTCACAAAGTGAAGGAGTTACAATAGTTTTGCACCAAGCCCTCGATATAAACACCTTTTCATGCTTTTGCAAACAGTAGCAAGCAAGAATGACTAT
Organism: Azorinus chamasolen; assembly: GCA_963576725.1. Lineage (NCBI taxonomy): Eukaryota > Metazoa > Mollusca > Bivalvia > Cardiida > Solecurtidae > Azorinus > Azorinus chamasolen. The sequence continues at coordinate 91,334,891 of OY755235.1, read as the reverse complement.
TACTATTAATTAATCTAACTTTCTTTAAGTGTTATGAATTGCTGACCATTTGACCATGGAATAAACTGTAGAATTCAATCTGTATACAGAGCAGACCCTGATCAAAGGACTCTTTAGGGACTGTCTGGTCTGGTTCTATTCTGTTTGCACAGGCATACAAGGGTCAGATCTTCATAATTAAATAAGCAAACAGACCGGACCGTGATCAGGTGGCTCCTGCAGGAGCCGTCTGATCTGGGTTTACTCTGTTTGAAAAGGTTCGAAAAGGCGTTAATGTGAAGGAATGGGTTAAGGGTACAACTTGAAACACTTTGTAGACCTGATAAGAGATCACCCATTTGATACATAGGCAAGTTTGGGTGTACGGTGTTTGCAAAGCCTCCAGAAGATAACTATCTTTCATGCTTCATTTTATCACTTCAGCAGCTCCTGATGTATGACCACCGCCTATCCATTATCTTCTTAGTTTTCTCACAGGGAAAGTAGCACTCCGCAATTTCAAACAGCACTGACTCAGATTGACCATCGTCAAAGTGTCCGTTTTACTGTAGTTTAGCTCATATACAAAATTTGTTTTAAGCTGCCACTTATTGAGTTTACATAGGAGTCTTGAAAAACAGGTGTCTGTGTAACCCTTTCCCTATTCTATGTTTATTCCAAATTTCAATACCTACTGAATGTCCATGGACAAAATAGTTGTAATGAAATATGGAAGGTGCAACATTGAACCCATTTTGAAAGTAAAGAAACAGGTCTATCAAATTCCACTAGCAAACAGAGCAGACCCTGATCAGACGGCTACTATAGGAGCCGTCTGATCCGGGTCTGCTTTGTTTGCAATTGCGTGAAAAGGCGTTTGTATGAAGGAAAGGATTAAAGCATGGCATAATACAGATACAATGTACAGTAGAACCTGTCTTAATCGGCCTTACTTTTGCACTGCATTAAGCTACCATGTTCTACTGTAGCTCCTGCATAACGTTTGCTCTGCTTTTAGCTCTAGAGCACTACAATCTGACTTCTTTTAACCCTTTCCCTATGTAAGAAATAATATCATGAAATATTTATTAGCTGAATTGTTATGATGGCATGATGTTCACATGCTATTTTGGTATTGGTAGAAACTTTAAAGTCAGATCTGTGTAATCCCATAAGCAAACAGCAGACCTTGATCAGACAACTCCTACAGGATATGTCTAATCTGGCTCTACTCTTTTTGCAAAGGCATGAAAAGGTGTTTATATGAAGGAAAGGGTTAAGTGGTTATTTTAGAAATAATGAATGTGCAATTAATATTTATCTGAATATTATAATGCCACCTTGAACAAGAGGAGATTTAGTTATGGCACAAGGTGTAGAATTAGATATATATTATTTCATAATCAAACAGAGTAGGCCCTGCTCAGATGAGTCCTACAAGTGCTGTCTGACCTGGGTCTACTCTGTTTGCAAAGGCTTGAAAAGGCATTAATATCAGGCGAAGAGTTTACAGCGCTGCAGATAAATCGCCATTACTCCACCAAGCCCTATACTGTGACCACTCTTTAGAATCGTCTCTTTGAGACGATTCTAAAGAGTGGTCACAGTATAGGGTTTGGTGGAGAAATGATCAGGCGATTAATATCAGGCGAAGAGTTTACAGCGCTGCAGATAAATCGCCATTACTCCACCAAACCCTATACTGTGACCACTCTTTAGAATCGTCTCTTTGAGACGATTCTAAAGAGTGGTCACAGTATAGGGTTTGGTGGAGAAATGAAGAAATTATTCTTGAAAATGTTTGAATTTAATTCATTTATGCATCTTTTCTAGACCTTTGGGTTAACTCCCTGTCTGCTAAGCATGACTTGACTGGCATGTGCAGTTTGGATCCAGAGGCACCAGTAATTTGGCATCTTATTAGGATGAGAGCTGTTTGACACTTTATAGTCAAAAAGTTTATCAAAAAGCTTGAATGAATCAGAAGTAAATGTAAATTGTTAAAGATCATTGTTTCACCCGTTTGAACCTTCATATAAGAAATAATGCCAGCATGAGTATTAATTACCTGAATTTTGATATTAATGGGATCATGAACAATTGATTTTTGCTGGTGAAAGAGTTTACTTTCAGGGGTAGCAACCCACAAAGGACAGTGGTTTGTATGTCTTAAAGTGTTTTTGCTCATCCTGTTCTGGAAGAAGAATTCCTTACTTTACCATTTTTTGTCTTCAAAATTTGTCGCTTAATGTAAATGTTTTACACCAAGCAATTTAAAATTCAAAACTTTGCTATGTTTTTCATTACTTATGTTTTGTTGCAGACAGTTTGGATTTAGATTAGACCTGGAATCGCCCAACCAAACATTTTTGCACTTTTATTGTGTTCTTGATAAGAATGAAAAACGAGCTTTGAAAATTTAAGCAGATCGCAATTACTACAGTCTATAGTTTTTAGTGTTCCAAGGGTCATGGTCAAAATTTGTTGAACATGTATTGTTTCGTATGGAAAATGTGCTCCCCAGTGCCATTAGTATGAAATTCTAGGCATATATGTATAGTAAAACCCCATTAAACTGGACATTAAATTTAGTATAAATATCGGTCTTGAAGACAAGTGGCAGCTTAATGCAGAGTGAAAGTCATGCAGAAAGCTTCTCTAGGAGCTTTATGCATGACTTTCGCCCTGCATTAAGCAGCCACCTGCCTAAAAGTATCTAAATTATTTTCTACTAGAATTTCAGTTTAGAGGGGTTTTACTGTATTTAGTTTATAATCTGCCTTCTTAGAACATTTAGTTAGAGGCAGCTATTCAGCTGGTTGAACCTGGTCAGTATACTGAAATATGTCGGGTCCTAGTCGCCACAGTCTTGGTTGAGTGTATGTGTGTTGGATTTTGACTGGAACCGTAACTCTTTTTTTCATGGACAGATTTCAATAATTTGGCAAATGTCTTAGTAATTAGTGGGTGACATGTCATGTATAAAAGTCATAACTCTAGTATCGCCCATTTTTAATTATCTCCCTTTGCGTGTATTTTCTTCTTTAATGAATTTTGTCTGCGCTAGGGCTCGACATGTTGTGCATATGTGTCATTGTGTCATCTGCTTTAGCAGGGTGAGACTTATGGATGATATCTCCTCAATCTGACTGTTTTCACATAATTTCCTATTACACGCTGTAGTCTTCAATTGGATTGACTAAGATATGGAACAGATGTAGATAGTAACAAGTTCAAGTGTACATGATAAGGACCATAACTTTTCCATTACAGAATGTTGAGTTGTTCCCTCGGTTGTCTGTTTATTTTACTGTCCATCTGTCTGTCAGGTTTTTGTGCCATTCTTTTTTGTCACATTTCTGCCGACAGGCCTCTTGTTTGTTAACCTATTTCCTCATATTGACGCCTCTGTAAAAGTCACTTTCTGAAAACAGTGTGATAAATAGAGCATTTGCTCCATAGGAGCAAATGCTCTATTTATCACAATGGTTTCAAATCTACACGATTCAAAAAAATTCCTTTTCTCTAGTAAATGCTCCTTTTTGGTAGATTTATTCAAAGAGGTAGGATCTAAAAATAGCCTATGAGGTAATGGGTTAAAATGTTTCTCGGTAGGTGACATGTGTGTTCTTAGAATACACTTCTTTCTTTAAATAGATAAAAAATTTATTTCATCATCTTCTCAATTCTCAATGCAGAAGACTTGTATGCAATCAAAATGGTTCATTATTTTGTGGTTATTTCTGCTTTTTATCGTAAGAACTTAAGTGACACTGGGTAGATCTTCATGACTTCAATGTGATTTTTAGTAATTGCCTATTGGGTTAGATTTTCCATCATTCCAGTAGTGTCTGTCTAGACTTTTATATTACTTAACCCTTTACTCCATGGATATTCATTGAAGAAATAATGACATCATGAATGATAATTAGCCTAATTTTTTATAATGGCATATGAAGACAACAAACAGAGCAGACCCTGAACAAACAGCTCCTACACGAGCCATCTGATCTAGGTCTACTTGGTTTTCAAAGGCGTTAAAAGGCGTACAGGTATTTACGGAGGAAAGGGTTAACTCTAGCAGCTCTTAATAACATTCATCTGCTATAATTTTCTTCAATGTCTTATAACCCTTTACACCATGAATATTTATGAAATAATTGATTATGTATGAATATTAATTAGCTTGATATTTACTATAGCATAAGAACAAGAAATGTTTCGATCCTGGCAGGAACTGTAGAATCAGATCTATATCATGTCATTAGAAAACAGAGCAGACACTGATCAAACGGCTCCTATAAGAGCTTTCTGAACCGGGCTCTACTTTGTTTGCAAAGGGGAAGCAAGGCATATTTATGGAGTAAAGGGTTAACCCATTCCCTCATATTGACGACTCTGTAAAAGTCACTTTGTGAAACCATTGTGGAGCAAATGCTCTATTTATCACAATGGTTTCAAAACTACACAATTCTAAACTTTTCCTTTTCTCTAGTAAATTCTCCTTTTCGGTAGATTGATTCAAAGAGGTTGGGTCTAAAAATAGCCTGTGGAGTAAAGGTTTAAGAAGCAGGGTGATTGTCAAACAGTTTGGGTCTGGGTGAAATGCTGAGTTTCTTGGTGTCTCATCTTGGGTCTTGGTGAAATGCTGAGTTTCTTGGTGTCTCATCTTGGGTCTGAGTGAAATGCTGAGTTTCTTGGTGTCTCATCTAGAATTGTTTGCAAAGTTCACAAATCGGTTAAAACTGTTGACCCTTATCCCGCTGTGAAAAAATTGTCTCAGAAATGTCTGCTCAAATTTGGATCAGTCCTGGACTTCTGTAATTAGCTCGATGTCGCAATATGACTGAAATACCATTAACTGATTACCTCATAGGCTATTTTTAGATACAATCTCTATGAACAATAAATCTACTGAAAAGAAGCATTAACTAGAGAAAAAGAAAATTTTAGAATGTTTGTAGTTTGAAACCATTGTGATCAAATAGAGGATTTGCTCCTATAGGAGCAAATGCTCTATTTATTACAATGGTTTCACAAAGTGACTTTTACAGAGTCGTTAATATGAGGGAATGAGTTAAAGCGACATAAAACCCAATACAAACAAACTTCTCATTCGATCAAGCTGTCGAGAACCTAAAGATCAAGTGTCAAACAGTTTGGATCCTGATGAGACATTGAGTTACTTGGCATCTCATCTGGAATCCAAGCTGTTTGCAATTTGGAGCCAGGTTGCTGGTAGGGCCATAAGGTTTGAGCTGTGTAGTCTTATGATGTCGGTATAATCCATCAACTTTGATTTGAATCGGACTAGGAGAACGCCATGGGAAAGTATCTTACGTATGCGCTCACTGGATTTTAAAAGTTCTGTGCTTAAATTTGCTTACCTTCCTTATGTAAAAATCAAAGTACACAGACACTAAATATCACTTAACCCTTTTCTCCATGAATATTCATGTAAGAAATACGGACATCATGAATATTAATTAGTTGAATATACCGGTATAATGACATGAATACAGGAATATTTGGCCATGGCAGACACTGAAGAATCAGACTTGTAATATTCCATTAGCAAACAGAGTAGACCTTGATCAGATGACTCCTACAAGAGCCATCTGATCTGAGTCTTCTTTGTTTGCAAATGTGTGAAAAGGCGCTTGAATAAAGGAAAGGGTTAAAAGAATTTGTTCAGCGTACTAAGGAATAAATGTAAACCATGAAGAGGGTCAGAAAGGACAACTAAAATTTGACTATATTTTTGTAACTATCTTTTCTACTTGAGAAATGTGTAAAATTTAAGGCTTTGTTTCAGAATTCTGTGGTTATTTCTTATTGCAATGTAGCAAAGTGATTTTTTTTAAAAAATGGTATTTAATATTTATCAGTGCTGTAAATATATATATATCTGTATTTCCTAGTTCTTTTCAAGAAATGGCCATTTTAACCCCTTCCCTTATATAAACATGTATTCATTTGTTTGCAAGCAGAGTAAACCCGGATCAGGGTCCATGCTTATAAAACTTTTTAGTTCTCAAGTTTTTGATTGGTCAGATTTGAGCCTTTGGCTTGAGAACAAACTCAGGCTCAACTAAAAAACTTTATAAGCATGGAACCAGAGCTAGATCCTAAGGAGTGGTCTGGTCAGGTTCTCTGGTCTGTTTGCTTATGACTATGATATAGGAATGATCCTACAGTTTTTGTCTAAGCCAAAAATCCACTGAACATTTTACATATAAAAAAATAAGTTAATTTATGAATATTCATGAAAATGCTCATTTGGGAAAGGGTTAACCCTTTTCTCTGTTCAATATTCATGTAAGAAATAAAGACATTATGAATATGTTCTAGTATTTTCAGACAAAAACAACAGATTTTGTTCTATATCATGTCATAAGCAAACAGAGCAGACCCTTATCAGACAGCTCTTATAGAAGCAGTCTGATCCGGGTCTACTCTGTTCGCAAATGCATAAAAAAGGAATTACATGAGGGAAAGGGTTAAGGAAGGTCAAGCCCATGAGTGTGTCAAAAGATTCTTTTTCTTAAATATGGCTCTTTTGTTGATATCTATCTTTGATACCATAGAATATTATACTTGTTTTTATTTGATAGTTTAATCTGTATATAAATGTCTGCTCTTCTCTGATATGCCATAATTAAACATGTATTGAAATAAATTCTAGTCAATATAGATGTATGCAGTGTCTCATGTTTTATAGTGTAGTGTAATTAACCCTTTCCCTGTTCTGTGTTTATTCCAAATTTCAATACCTACTAAATATTCATGGACAAAATAGTTAAAATGAAATACGGAATGTGGAATCTGTCGCCGTTTTAGATAGTAAAGAAACAGAACTATCAAATTCCATCAGCAAACAGAGCAGACCCAGATCAGACGGCTCCTATAGGAGCCGTCTGATCTGGGTCTACTCTGTTTGCAAATGTATGAAAATGCATTTATATGAGGGAAAGGGTTAACTCATTATCCGGCTGAACAGGACCTAAGAAACAGTTGCAAACATCTTGGAGTCCAGTGAGACAACATGTAACTGTGCGTTTCGTTAGTATCCTTAGTATCCAAGCTATTTGACATTTGGTCACCAATTTCTCAAAAGCTTGAATAAATTTGAACAAAGTAATAAATGTAGCAGATCCTAAATTTTAACTGCCAGATAAGAGTTGAATTACCAGATTTGATGGTAGCAGATACTATTTGAGCTCAAATATTAGAACAGATACTGCATTGAAACGGTGTAGACCAAGACCAGTCTCAGTACTATACATGTGGCATTTTTTCGGAATTAACACCGTTTAACCCATTCCCTCATATTCACCCCTTTTGATGCCTATTTTATTGAACCATTCTGATAATTAGAGCATTTGCTCCTATAGAGCAAACACTATTTATCACAATGATTAAAAAACTACAAAATTCTAAAAAATCATTTTTTCTAGAAATTGCTCCCTTTATTTATTTATTAAAAAAAGATTGATCTAAAAATAGTCTATGAAGGAATTGGTTAACCTGTTATACCTTTTAACCTCTTTGCAAACAAAGTAGACACAAATCAGATGGCTCCAGTTAGAGCGGTGTGATCAGGGCCTGCTGTTTGCTTATGGAATTACAAAGATCTGATTCTACAGTTTTTACCAGGGTCAATACTTTACTTATTCATACTACTTATTCATATGCCATTTTGAATAGTAAGCTAATTAATATTTATACATGCATTATTGCTTACACATACTCTTGGGGTAAAGGTTTAATAATTATTACAAGGCTTTGAAATGTTAATTTTTCCTCCGTAAATTCGCCTTTCTACGCCTTTGCAAACAGAGTAGACCCAGATCAGATGGCTCCTATAGGAGCCATCTGATCAGGGTCTGCTCTGGTTGCTTATGATATAATGTAGGTCTGATTCTACAGTGTTCATCAGCACTAAGTTTTTCCTGATTCATACATCACTATAGGAATAATGGTAATTAATATTCATGATGTCATTATTTCTTACATGAATATTCATGGACTAAAGTGATCAACCATGTTTTCAGTGCAGTGTTCCAAATTTCAATACTGAATATTAATGACTGAAATAGTTTTAATGAAATATGGAAGGTGGAACAGTGTAGTCATTTTAGAAAGTAAAGAAACATATCTGTCAATTTCTATTGGCAAACAGAGCAGACCCTGATCAGACAGCTGATCTGGGTCTGCTCTGTTTGCAAATGTGTAGAAAGGCGTACATAGGAAGGAAAGGGTTAATATTCAGAAATTTCGCTTTTCATTTGTATTTGTAAAAATTCAGGTAATATTAATAATTTCTTACATAAATATTCACGAAGTAAAGGGATTGAACACTGATGGACAATTCCTTTATGAAAATTCAGCAGTAAAGGGGGGTAATCCTTTCCTCATTTAACCCATTCCCTCATAGGCTATTTTTAGATCCAACCACTTTGAATAAATCTACTGAAAAGGAGCATTAACTAGAGATAAGGAAAATTTTAGAACTTTGTAGTCTGAAACCATTGTGATAAATAGAGCATTTGCTCCTATAGGAGCAAATGCTGTAATTATTGCAATGGTTTCAAAAAATGATTTTTACAGAGGCGTAGATGGGCGTATTTATGGAGGAAAGGGTTAACCCTTTACACCATGAATATTCATGCAAGAAATAATGACATCATGAATATTAATTAGATTATCTTTTATTATGACACAGACACAGTAATGTTTTGCCATAGAAGAAATTGTAGAATCACATCTTTATTATGTAATAAGCAAACACAGCAGACCCTGCTCAGTTGGCTCCTACAGGAGCTGTCTGATCTGGGTCTACTCTGTTTGCAAAGGCGTAGAAAGGTGTATTTATGGAGCAAAGGGATAAATACCTCATTTGGCACCTTTGCAAACGGAATGGATCCAGAATAGACCCAGATTAGATGCCTCCTGTAGGAGATCTCTGATCATGGTCTGCTCTGCTTATGAAATTATAATAGATATGACTACAGTTTCTACCAATACCAAAATATCCTGTATACATGTGCCATTCTAAAAATCAGCTTATGAATATTCATGATGTTTCTTACATGAATAATCAACCGGGAAAGTGTTAAGATTGAACCTGTGACCAACCTGATACTGTTTTCATAATTTTGACAATGTAAGAAATTAAAAATGGTCTATCGAATTATATACATTTGCTTGACAGTTAGAAAATAAAATAGTATAGTGTTGGCAATGGTAGATGTACTGGTAGGACAAAAAACTTTGATTTTGGCCACAACTTTGGAGCTAGCCATTTCAAACTTCATATCTAGTTTTCTAGTCAGATACTATAGAGTGATTTCCCTGTCAGGCATATTGACAGATGTGTAGCCTGTGTTTAAAACCCTTTATTCTATATATACATATATTTTACGCCTTTGCAAACAGAGTAGAACCAGATCAGACAGTTTTCTGCAGGGTCTACTCTGATTGCTTGTTGAATAGTATCAATATTCTACAATTTTTGCCAGGGTCAAGAATTCTCATTCAGAATACCACTATGAAATTTCAATTATTATTCATGGTATGGTCGTTATTTCTTATCATGAAGTAAACAATCCATCCTTTACTCCATAAATATGCCTTTGTGCACCTTTGCAAACAGAGTAGACCCAGATCAGACAGCTCCTATAGGAGCTGTCTGATCAGGGTCTGCTCTGTTTGCTTATGAAGTATGTGAAGTTTCTGCCATGCCTGAACAATCCTATATCCATGTGCCATTAAACTAATCAATCTTATTAATATTCATGATGTCATTATTTCTTACATAAATATTCATGAAGTAAAGGGTTAAAGATAAACAGGACAATTGTTTGCATTTGCATTCAAAACTCGTGCTTGAATCTTTAAATTGATTTTGTCATTCTCGTAGGCTAATAGATTGCCCTGTTATGTAATGTCGGCTTCAAAAATGCTGTTCAGCATTGTTACTAGACATTACCACAAAATTTAATGTTCTATCATTAGATTTCTAGCATTTACAAGTGTTTTTATATTAAAATAGGAGAGAGGATGATCATTATTTTCACGTGTTTGTATAATGTTATATATTGAATGATTGTTAACCCATATTTCACTGACTGCAACCTTATTCGCATTTGCAAACAGCTTGGATCCAGATCAGATGCCGAGTTATTCAATGTCTCATCAGGATCCAGACTGTTTGACTCTTGATTAGCTTGTTCAAACATGCACCAGATCCAGATATTTGCGCAGACATTATTTTTGCACGGTGGGATAAGAGTTAACCCATTACCTCATAGGCTATTTTTAGACCTAACCTTCAAAATCTTCCGAAAAGGAGCATTTATTAGAGAAAAGGAAAATTTTAGAATTTTGCAGTTTTGAAACCATTGTGATAAATAGAGCATTTGCTCCTATGGAGCAAATGATCTATTTATCACAATGGTTTCAAAGAGTGATTTTTACAGAGGCGTCGAAAGGCGTCAATATGAGGGAATAGGTTAAAGCAAACCTAATCATGCAGACAAGAATGACAGTGTGATGAGGAGTGATTGAGTATTTGTGCTACTTATACAATTCCTTTCTATCATTTAGTTTTTAATGCAAAATGTTAAAACTTTCTCTACATTATATATACAAGAGCAGGCTTTCCGTAGTTGGTCCCTTATTTTGAAACTCTACCCACTCCCCCTATAATTAACCCTTAACGTTATGTCATGAATACTTAATAAGAATTCATGACTTTATAAATATTAATTCTAATTTTTTTTGCCTGGCATATGAACACATGATGTATTGGCCATGGCAAAAAATAAGATTTATATTGTTTCATAAGCAAACAGAGCAGACCCAGATCAGGCAACTCCCAACAGGAGCCATCTGATTTCGGTATACTCTGTTTGAAAAGCATTTATATTGAGTAAAGGGTTAACCCTTTCCCTGTTCTATGTTTATTCCAATTTTCAGTACCTACTAGATATTTATGGAAAAAATAGTTACAACGAAATATGGAACATTGTAGCCATTTTAGAAAGTAAATAAATAGATATAACGAGTTCCATTGGCAAACAGAGCAGACCTTGATCAGACGGTTGCTATAGGAGCCGTCTGATCTTGGTCTACTCTGTTTGCAAATGCGTTACAATAAAGGAAAGGGTTATGGTATAATCTGAATACTGCTGGTGTCTAGTTTATCTGCAAACAGTTGGGATATGGATGAGAAGTACATTAAATGGACATTTCATTGGATTCCATATTGTTTGACACTGTTATTTGTCATAGATAAAGAGAGTATGTTTTGTATTGTTAACCCATTCCCTCCTACTGACACCTTTTGACCCTCTGAAACCGTTGTGATAAATTGAGCATTTGCTCAATAGGAGCAAATGCTGTATTCATCACGGTTTCAAAACTACACAATTCTAAAATTTTCCTTTTCTCTAGTAAATGCTCCTTTTTGGTAGATTTATTCAAAGAGGTTGGATCTAAAAAATAGCCTATGAGGTAATGGGTTAATATGGAGCCTATGGCAGTTTGTACAGACACTGTTTTTTCTATGTGCTAGGATTTCATTGTGGTATGAACATCATTTAGTTTTTCTATTTGATTGTTTTGAAATGTGATAAGTATTTCGAGGGCTTGGTGCAAAACTATTCTAACTCCTTCACAAAGTGAAGGAGTTAGAATAGTTTTGCACCAAACCCTCGATTTTCTTTACCATCCTTTCTTACTTCATGCTAAAGTTTCGTTCTTTTAGACCTCATTGTTTATAGAAAAATAGAATTTCGAGATGAATTACGAAACAAATTGTCAGAAAGAAAGCAAAGAAAATTTTAAGTATACAAAACTCAGGGCTGTAGACAAGATGTGTACTGACTTATCAACAACCTTTTTCTCAGCCAACCCCTATCTTGCTGCTACTCATTAGAACTGCCTGTACAAGGTGATTAGAACTGCCTGTACGAGGTGATTAGAACTGCCTGTACGAGGCGATTAGAACTGCCTGTACGAGGCGATTAGAACTGCCTGTACGAGGTGATTAGAACTGCCTGTACGAGGTGATTAGAACTGCCTGTACGAGGTGATTAGAACTGCCTGTACGAGGCAATTAGAACTGCCTGTACGAGGCGATTCTAAAGAGTAGCAACAAGATGGGGTTTCGCTGAGAAATGTGAAAAATATTTTACTTAAATTTCCTTGCTTATCTACAGCCCTAATATTTTTGGTCATTAACCCTTTCCTCCATGAATATTCACTTAAGAATAATGATGTCATGAATATAAATTAGATTAAATTGTTATAATTGCACATGGACACAAGAATGTTTGGCTATAGCAGAAGCTGTAGAATCATATCTATATGATTTCTTAAGCAAACAGAACAGACCCTGATCAGATGGCTCCTATAGGAGCTGTCTGATCTAGGTCTGCTCTGTTTGCAAAGGCATAGAATGGAGACTGGAGTCCAATAGTGTCATTTTGAATGGTAGACCTTCTTTGTATGTCTACATGCATTACTACACAACTCATGCCACATTTTGGACAACTTTATTATTACCTCTTTCCTCCATAAATACGACTTTCTACGCCTTTGCAGACAGAGTAGACCCAAATCATACGGCTCCTATAGGAGCCGTCTGATCAGAGTCTGCTCTGTTTGCTTATGGAATAATATAGACCTGATTTCACAGTTTCTACATTGGCAAAATTGCCATGTGCTAACATGTCATTTAAAAAATTAATCAAATTAATATTCATGATGTCATCATTTCTTACATGAATATTCGTGGAGTAAAGGGTTAAGTTTGCAATCAGTTTGACTACAGATGAGATGCTTTGTTATTCCACAGCTCATCAGTATCCAAATTCTGTGGCACTAATCTTACTTTTGATTAAAAAAACAATGATTATGTATAATCGTTTTTGATAATTTAACCCATTACCCCATGAATATTCGTGTAAGAAATAAATGACATCATGAATATTTATTTGCTGAACTTTTCTAATGGCATATGTACTTATTAATGTTTGGTATTGGTAGAAACTGTAGAGTTAGATCTATTACAATTCCATAAGCAAACAAAGCAGACCCTGATGAGACGGCTCCTGTAGGAACCGTCTGATATGGGTCTACACTACATGTATTTGCAAAGGCAAAGCGAAGGATTTTGCCAGAAAATAATTACTGAGCATCTTAAGCCATGCTTACTCAATACATAATTACTCTGTGGAGCAAGCAAGCATAACAAGTAGACACATCTACTTTGCATTACTTTAACAATACTTTGCAAATATAATAAAACCTCTTTAAGTGACCACTCAAAGGAAGTTATGTGGTTGCTTAATGCACGATGAAAGTAAGGGGCTTACTTCTGTCCTCCATTAAGCTGCCATCAGCTTTAACCATTTACTCCATAAATATGCCTTCCTTCACCTTTGCAAACAGAGTAGACCCAGATAAGACGTCTCCTGTAGGCGGCATCTGATCAGTGTCTGCTCTGTTTGCTTACAATATAAAATAGATATTATTCTGCAGTTTTTGCCATAGCCAAAAGTTCCTGTGTCATGAGCTATTTTTACAATAACAATAAATCTAATTAATGTTCATGATGCCATTATTTCTTATATGAATATTCATGGAGAAAAGAAAGGGTTAAAAGAGCACCCGGGTCCATGCTTATAAGGCTTTTTACTTGAGTCTGAGTTTGTTCTCAAGCTTTTGATTGGTCAGATTTGAGCCAAAGGCTCAAATCTGACCAATCAAAAACTTGAGAACAAACTCAGGCTCAACTAAAAGGTTTTATAAGCATGGAACCTGGTCTCTGTGGAGAGGTTCTACTGTGTTTGCTGTGTGTTAAAACAATATTTGGTAGGTAGAAAGGAAGGCAAGCCTGCTCTTGTTTATTGACTTAGCATGTATTTCTGTGTGTAGAAAACAACTGCCAGAATTATGATAATGTTCTATTGTATGTGCAATAAACAAATACCAGTTTTCATAAGTGGTCTTTTTCTTTCATTGTTCTTTGAGGCAAAGGATAAAGATAAAATAAAACATGGTCAACTCATTCCCTACTAGCCCATTACCTCATAGGCTATTTTTAGATACAACCTCTTTGAATAAATTTACCAAAAAGGAGAAGTAACTATAGAAAAGGAGAATTTAGAATTGTGTAGTTATGAAAGCATTGTGATAAATAGAGCATTTGCTATTATAGGAGCAAATGCTCAATTTATCACAATGGTTTCACAAAGTGACTTTTAAAGAGTCGTCAATATGAGGGAATGGGCTAGACGATTTTCAGACTCAACCTCTTTGAATAAATCTACCGAAAAGGAGCAGTAACTATAGAAAAGGAGAATTTTAGAATTGTGTAGTTCTGAAACCATTGTGATAATCTATTTATCACATTGGTTTAAAAAAAAGAAACTTTTACAGAGGTGCAATAAGGCGTCGGTACATGTAATGGGTTAAATATTCTCATCAGAATAATCAATATGAATATTTATTAGATGATTTGTTTGCAAAGAAGCTGTATACTGTGTATCTGTACCCTGGTATCTGTACTTATTTTGTGATAATGTCTCCGATATATAAATAACATACAAACTGACACACATTTTATCATAAATTACTAATACAACCTATCTATTATAAACTCAAGCATGGCCAAAATTGCTTCCTTTCAAATTTCATATGCGTCTTCCTCTTTCTTCCTTTGATGTAACTAAGATCCATCACTCTGAATACTCTAGCATATTAACCATTTCCTCCATAAATACGCCGTTCTATGCCCCTGTTATACAATGTAGTCACTTCTTCAAACCATTGTGAGAAATAGAGCATTTGCTCCTAGGAACAAATGCTCTATTACAATGGTTTCAAAACTAAAAAATTATATAATTTTCGTTTTATCTAGTTAATGCTCCTTTTCGGTAGATTTCTTCAAAGAGGTTGGATCTAAAAATAGCCTATGAGGGAATGGGTTAACAGTTTTTGTGTCAGCTGCGAGCAGGTGACATGTGTTCCTCCGAACTCTCCTGTTGGGTTTTACATCGTTTCAACAGTATTTTGATAGTCGTATCACGACGTCTAGCTAATTACAGGTGGAGGAAGACCCCAGAGTTTATTCCGTGCGTGGAACAAATTGCATTGTTTTGTGCACAAAAGAGCATCCGGGTAGAACCACCGACCTACCACAAGCCAGCTGGAAAGCTTCCTCATATGAAAAATCCAAATAGCCAGACCAGGATTTGAACCACAGCGATGAAGGGCTAAGTGATTGTCAGTCGAAGACCATATCAACTCGGCAACGGAGGCTCCCATTTCAAATAGACCATGTGTACAAACTTTCATAAAAATCTGAGGAAAACTAAAAGTTACTTAGTTTGTTGTACCACAAGTCCTTAGGTATCCCTATACATCAACAAACAATTACATCTAAGTCCAAGGGTAGGTAAATCCATATAACATGTAGACAGGAAAACGAAAATTATCTAATGCACAAATGCATTTTATAGTGACCACATATATAAACTTTCATTGAAATCTGTTAAAAAAATGGAGGAGTTTGTGACCCATGTTACAAGACCAAATGACAAAAAATACTCAAAGTTCAAGGGGAGATAATTCTGCAATGCATGACGCTAAACGGATGAAAATTGAGCAATGAAAATATATTTGCATGGCAAATATAAATTTAAATGACTTTCAAATTGAAGGAGAAGTTTGCAACACCAAATGCCCATGCAACATTACCAAATAACAAAAAATACTCAAAGTTGAAATTCGAGAAAATATTGCAATGCCTGACACTAAATACAGTAAAAACTCTATAACGGCCACTTAAGTGTCTTAATTAGATGGTATTTAGGGCAGGTGACAGCTTAAAGCAAGGTGAAAGTAAAACAGATCGCTGGGATCGTTGTTTTACTTTCACCTTGCTTTAAGCAGGTCACCTGCCTTTAACATAAAATACTTGGTGTAATTTAGTGGCCTTTATAGAGAGGTTTTACTGTACATGAAAACTGTATCTTGCATAACTACTATTTGTGGTTATTATGTAGGCCAAATATAAATTCAATAAATTTCAAACTGAAGGAGGAGTTTGCGATGCTAACTACCCATGTTACAGATCCAAATGACAAAAATAATCAAAGGGGATATAATTCTGCAATGCCTGCCGCTAAACACATGAGAATTACATCTTGCACATCTGCCATTCATAGTTATGCTGCATGCCAAATATGAATTTAAATGACTTTCAAATTGAGGGAGAAGTTTGCAACATCAACTACCCATGTTACATGCCGAAATGACAAAAAAATAAAGTTCAAGGGGAGATAATTCTGCAAAACCTGGGGTTAAACACATAAAAGTTGTGTTTTGCATATCTTCTATTCGTGGTTATTATATTATGGCAAGTATAAATTTAATATCTTTTAAACTGAAGGAGTTGCAACACCAACCACTCATATTTCATGTCAAAATGACAACAAGAGGGCCATGATGGCCCTGATATGGCTCAGGGGCATACTTTATATAACTGATGTAGAGGACTGATGCTATGTGCCAAATATGAAAGCTGAGAACGGTCCAGTTTCAGAGAAGATTTTCAAAGTTTTCACTATATGTGTCTATAGAAACCTTGACATCCCTGGGGCGGGGCCAATTTTGCCTCCAGGGGCATACTTTATATAACTTTTGTAGAGGACCTATAGGTGATGCTATGTGCCAAAGATGAAAGCTAAGAATCCTGTAGATTCAGAGGAAAAGATTTTTAAAGGTTCAAATTGTTGACAATGCATGACGGACATCAGGCGATCACAAAAGCTCACCCTGAGCACTCTGTGCTCTGGTGAGCTAGGAAATATTCAAGGGGAGATACTTCAGCAATTCCTGGCGCTAAACACATGAAAAATGTGTCTTGCACATGTACATTTTGGGTTATTATGTTTACCAAAATATAAATTGAATAACTTTCAAAATGAAGGAGGAGTTTGCGACACTAACTGCCCATGTTCAAATGCAGACAGACGGACCGACAGGGTGACTCCAGTATATACCCCCTCAAACTTGAGGATATTCTGCCTGCGATATCGTACTATGCTTGGACATGGTGTCTCGAACTCCAATAACCCTTTCCTTCATATAATTGCCTTTTCACGCAATCAGACGGCTTCTGTGAGCCATCTTATCAGGTCTTCTCTATTTGGTAATGAAATTTAATAGATTTGTTTCTTTGGTTTTATATGCCAGTCTCCAGACAGGACGTATTATATGTCGTGGCGCTGTCCATCCGTCCTCCATCCATCCGCGAACTTTTGTTTGTCCACTCTCAAACTCAAACAAATGCAATCCAATCCTTTTCAAATTTTCTTAGCATGTATAGTACCATAATGTCTCAGTCAACTTGAGGATATTCTGCCTGCGATATCGTACTATGCTTGGACATGGTGTCTCGAACTCCAATAACCCTTTCCTTCATATAATTGCCTTTTCACGCAATCAGACGGCTTCTGTGAGCCATCTTATCAGGTCTTCTCTATTTGGTAATGAAATTTAATAGATTTGTTTCTTTGGTTTTATATGCCAGTCTCCAGACAGGACGTATTATATGTCGTGGCGCTGTCCATCCGTCCTCCATCCATCCGCGAACTTTTGTTTGTCCACTCTCAAACTCAAACAAATGCAATCCAATCCTTTTCAAATTTTCTTAGCATGTATAGTACCATAATGTCTCAGTCAAGTTCGATAACCAGCAAGATTGCCCCTGACATGCCATAATTATCTCCCCTTACTTTATGAATTTCCGTGAATTTGTGCTTGTCCGCTCTTTAAGTCAAACAAATGTAATCCAATCCTTTTCAAATTTAGTCAACAAGTATATTACCATAATATCTGTTATGTTTGATAACAAGCAAGACTGCACCAGACATTCCTGAATTATCCCCCCTTACTTTATATGCATTTCTGTGAATTTTTGCTTGTCATCAGGATCCAAACTGCTTGTCACTCCAAATGTATTGAAGCCAGAGTTATGGCCCTTGTTCATGACACTTACTCTCATCATGCTCTTTCCATGTATGAAGTTTCAATACAATGGCAAGAGCCATGTAGGAGTTATCATCCGGACAAGAAAGTGTTAAACAAATGTACAAGGGGCAATAACTCTCAATTTTTTGAAGCCAGATTTAAGGACATTATGCATGACACTTTCTCTTATCATGATCTTTCCTTGTATGAAGTTTCACTCCAATGGCATGTGCCATATAGGAGTTACCATCCTGACAAAAAATTGTAATTTATTTTACAAAGGGCAATAACTCCCAATATTAGTGAAGCCAGAGTTATGGACCTTGAGCATGACACTTTCTCTTATCATGATCTTTCCATGTATGAAGTTTAAATCCAATGGCATAAGCCATATAGGAGTTATCTTCCGGACAAAAATGTGCGTCCGGACAAAAAGTGTGACGGACAGACAGACAACTCTCACGAAAACAATATGTCTCCCACATATAAATATGGGGGGAGACATAATCACTCAGAGTGCAGAAAATAAAAATTGTAAATAAAAGCAAGGTATAGTAACAACAATGACACAGGAAAATCATGTGACAGTTTATTCATCATTATTCTTTGTGGACACTTTCCAACATGACATATCTAGTTTTTGTAAACAACACAGACAAGAGTACCGCATACGGTACATAATACGCCCACTTGCAAACTTTCTCTGATTCAACATGCCTTATAAGTGTTGACATTTTCTAATCTGTGCTTCAGATCTTGATTTCCATATTAAGGTGATACTATATTTAAAAAAATTGAAGTGAATATCTTATTAATTAAAAAAAGTTACAGCTAATCCTCATATTTGCAGATTTTTGAAAAGTGCAAGGGCCATAACTCTGTAAAGACAAACTGAATGAACCTCAAAATAAACTCAGCTTCAGATTTTGTTACTTAAAACATTTCTATTAAGTTTCATTTATATCATTTTAATAGTTTTTCCAGAAAACAAGAGACAAACTAAAAGCTGACCGACAAACAAAGCAACGAACACACAAAGTTCAAGGACCATAACTCTAGAATAAAATGACTTACCAAAACCCCGCAATATATGTGAAAATTCATATTAGGGTTTAACCATATAAAAAAAATTGAAGTAAATATCATTTCAAATGAAAAAGTTGTGGCCATCCTCATATATATTTGCATAGATTTGCATTATTTCTTTTAAGTGCAAGGGTCATAACTCCGAAACAACAAATAAAATGAACCTCAGAATTGACTTAGCTTCAGGTCTTGATGCATTAAACATGTGTGTGAAGTTTCATTAATATCTGTCAAACAGTTTTCCCAGAAAACAGCGGACAAACTATATGCATATATATGCATTATTTTTTTAGTAAAAGGGCCATAACTCCGAAACGACAAATCAAATGAACCTCAGAATTGACTCAGCTTCAGATCTTGATGCATTACAGCGGACAAACTATTTGCATTTTTTAAGGACAAGGGCCATAACTCTGAAACGAAAAATCAAATGAACCTCAGAATCAACTCAGCTTCAGATCTTGATGCATTAAACATTTGTGTGAAGTTTCATTAATATCTGTCAAATAGTTTTCCGAGAAAACTGCGGACAAACAAAATGTTGACGGACGAACGAACGGACAAATGGATGGATGGACGGACAGGGCCAGGCCAATATACGACCACCTTTATTAGGTGGGCATATAACAAAGATCAGCAAGGTTTCTTGTTTATTCCTATGCATTCCTAGTCATGGACGTCCAGGGGCATCCAAAGTCATCGTTTTTCCTAAATACCAACCACCGCTACTACCTGCATAGCTAAAATTATTGTATGTATGAAGTGTGTAACAATTAAGGCCAACTTTGTATGACAAAACTTATTGTAGGTTCTAACATATTTAAGGCTCTTATATTCAATAAATGAATAGCCAGTTGCAATCATCACATATTAGAACTAACGATAATTTCAGTTTCAGTATCTGGCAGCTGGTCATCTGAACGAATGGACTACAATAGAACCTGTCTTAACCCATTACCTCATAACCTATTTTTAGATTCTACCTCTTTGAAAAAATCTACCAACAAGGAGCATTTATTTGAGAAAAGGAAAAAATTAGAATTGTGTAGTTCTGAAACCATTGTGATAAATAGAGCATTTGCTCCTATGGAGCAAATGCTCTATTTATCACAATGGTTTAAAAAAAATGATGTTTACATGGGCGTCAATATGAAGGAATGGGTTAAGCAGTAATTTATTTATTGAATATAGAAGTTTTAAAAAAAGCAAGTGGTTGCTTAATGCAGGTCAAAAGTAATGCAGAAAGCTCCTAAAGGAGCTTTCTGCATTACATTTGACCAGCATTAAACTACTACCTGCCTTACTGACCTATAATTAGACCTCTTATTGATGGCCGCTTAAGGCAGGATCTACTGTAGGCCATATATATATAGATATATAAAGAACATAACATACAGGTATTTGAAATTTACTAGCAATGAAATCCATCAACCCTTTCCAGGAAGAGGTGCATTTTTGATGCTTTTGCAAACAGAATAAACAGAGATCAGAGTGCTGGAACAGAACAAGTTTACTACCGAGTAGCCATGTTTTTTTAGAGTTCTAATATTTAGAGCAAACTGGACAATGGGTAATACAGGAATATTCATACAAAATTACACTGAAAACCTGTCTGCCAATATTTTTAGAAAATAAGATTTTTTAAAAAAAATTTATAGTCATGCATTATTCCCTTCAGTAACGTCACCTCTCTTACAACGACGATCTCAGTTGCCCCTGCATTTTTAACACAAATTTACCTATCACAAATGACACCTCTAAAGACTGACAAACGTCACGCAATTTTGCTCCGGCGAGTAACATTTACCTCCTTTGAGCAATTACCGGCTCTTATCGAGCCAGTGATGCGCTTTAGCATGGGAACCATGCAGCCAAAACGCCACTATCAACTGACTGGTTCCAATGCTAACAACGCATCATTGGCCTGATACAAGCCAGTAATCAGCAGTGCGTTTTGCGTTCATGGTGCCATATACAATGTATACCAGTTGGTAATTTCACATGTTAGGGTAGCTTCAATTGGTTGCTTATTCTTACCTTGTTAATTAAACATGTCTTTCTGATGGCAATTTGACTCAGAACACAATGGTATTCGGGAGATCAAAGATGGGAAATTAGGTTATCTTTTGTTTGGGTTTAGACCAGTTTGGTTTGATATTTATATGGTTTTATGTTGTTTAATAGTATTTCAGTCATATCACAACATCCAGCTAATTACAGGGGAAGGAAGACCCCAGAGATTCTTCTGTGCATGGAACAAATTGCACTGTTTCGTGCACAGAAGAACATTTAAGTAGAACCACCGACCTACCACAAGCCAGCTGGAAAGCTTCATCACATGAAAATTCCAAATACCCAGACCTGGATTCGAACCCATTGCGGTTAGGGGCTAAGCGATTGTCAGTCGAAGACCATAACCATTCGGCCATGGAAGCCCCTGGTTTGGACCAAGTGACTGAAGCTTTCAAATCAATGTATTAAAATATTCCGTACTTTTCACATGATAAGTTCTAAGAAGAAAACAATTATCACTTGAACAGTGCACATCTGCTCTTGTCATGATTGCATAAAAACAAAACCCAGATTCAGGTTGAATCCTTTGTCTTTCTTGTTTTACTATTTAATGAAGTAAACAAGAGGGCCAGCATGGCCCTCAATCGCTCACATGGTTACTATAGACTTATGCATAGTTACACTATATTTTTATGTAAAAAAAAAGTCAGGTTCAGACTGGGGCCATATGAAACCAAGGGCAATAATTTTAGGCCTGAAGGTTGAATTTTGATCAATCTTGGTAGAGGATCATTATGTGATGCTTCATACCAAATATCAAAGGTCTGGGCCTTACAGTTTCACAGAAGGAGATTTTTCAAGATTTTCCTATGAAAAACATACAAGTCCCAAAGCGGGCCCATTTTGGTCCAGGGGTCATAATTTGAACAATCTTGGTAAAAAATCATTAGATCATGCCATTTTTGGTCTGGGGATCATACTTTGAAAATCTTTGTAGAGGACTATTAGATCATGCTACATACTAAATATCAAAGCTCTAGGCTTTGTGGTTTCAGAGAATAAGATGTTTAAGTAAATTGTTGACGACACATGTCGCATGATGCACATACGCATGACGCCGGAGACAGCCTGATCAAAATACCTTTGTGCCTGGTGAGCTAAAAATATATGCTTGTCTCTTTATATGGGTTCATCTTATTATTTCAAATACATGAAATTCTTTGTAATGATGATGAGATACATTTAATGTTAAATTTTAGTTTGATAGCAGTTATTTTCATGGATCCAATTTCATCTATCTGCTACATGTATTTCCCCCTCTACAACAACTCCCTCTCTATAACAAACAAATTCTGTGTCACCATCAGATGTTGCGCTTGAGAGAGGGAACACTGTACAAGGATATTTAAACTTATTCATTACTGCAACATTTTTGACAAATAATAATGGCTTGAACAATCATGGTAGTGGGTTACCTATTAACTCATTCTCTCCTAGGCTATTTTTAGGCCCAACCTCTTTGAATGTATCTACCGAAAAGGAGCATTAACCAGAGGAAAGGAAAATTTTAAAATTTTGTAGTTTGAAACCATTGTGATAAATAGAGCATTTGCTCCTATAGGAGCAAATGCTCTATTTATCACAATGGTTTCAAAAAGTGACTTTTTATAGATGCGCAAAAATGCGTCACTAGGGGATAATATGTTAAACAATCCTGAATCAATCCATTTAAAATTTAGGATTCAAAAGAATAAAGCATTATAAAGTGATTTAATTAATAAAAGTATTGCAAGCAGATGTAAATGTTCATCTGTACGTAAAAACTTTTTTTTAAAAGGAATATAATATATGTATATATGTCTGTTTTATCACTGTTCTGAGTTTGGCCCTAGTTTTGAAATAAAAAACACAAGGAACGATGGGATAGGTTTTAAAGATCCGGAATTTTCTCCTTATACTATGAAGTTTGTGTATGCCAACATCAATTATTTTCCTTGGGGGGAGGGGGGTGGTGGAAACCAACTCTTTAAACATAACAAAAGGGCCATGATGTCCATGTATCGCTCACCTGGCTAACCCTTCCCCTCAAAGAAACACGTTTTCAGACATTTGCAAACAGAGAAGACCAAGATAGGAGCGAGCTCGTCTGATCTGGGTCTGCTGGGTTTGCTTTTGACATGATAAAGACCTAATTCTACAGCTATTGTCAAAGTAAACCAATTCCTTGAAAAGTTTACATTATAAAAGTTCAGATAATAAATATTCATGATGTCATATTAATATCTTAACATGAACAGGGGAAGGGTTAACAAGCCAATTCATCAATTATATACATCAGCCAAATTTGTTCAGGCAGTTGTATCTAAGGATCACAGATATGACATTTGATAACCCTTTCCCTGTTGAATATTCATGCAAGAAATAATTACATCATGAATATTAATTAGATTAATTCTTTTAACGGCACATAGACACAGGGCGATCCAAACGGCCAACCTTGGAACTTTGTACCAAATGAGCTAAAAATAGACATGGTCATCTTAACTCTCACAATGGAAGCATAGCTGTGTCATTTCTAATTTAGCCCAATAGAACAATTGTAAAATCTCTCTAACATAGAAACAAACTAGAACTATCACAAAAGGTGATGAATACCCCCCGCACGGCAGCTTTGATTGCAAATGCGGATGGACTGACTGAACGACCACCCAACCGCCAGACAGGGCGATTCCAGTATACCCACTCAAACAAGTTTGCGGTGGTATCATAAAAAGAAGTCCTGGGTCCATGCTTATAAAGCTTTTAGTTGAGTCTGAGTTTCGTTCTCAGGCTTTTGATTGGTCAGATTTGAGTTCTCAAGCTTTTGATTGGTCAGATTTGAGCCTTTCAATCAAAAGCTTGAGAACGATCTCAGACTCAACTAAAAGCTTTATAAGCATGGACCCTGATCTTTACAGCAGGTGATATCTTAATGCAGTTCAACTGTTTGTTGAAAGTTTCTTTGCTTTCTGCATTAATTTCATCTGCATAAAGCAGCTAGTGCCTTTTAAAGGCAGAGTTTGATATTGCATCATTACTTAATGAATTACATTCACAGAGAGCATAAACAGGAAAAAAACCTTACTATAATCACTTTAACCCTTTCTCTCATATAGAGTAGACACAAATCAGACGGCTCCTATAGGAGCCGTCTGATCAGTGTCTGCTCAGTTTGCTTTTGACATGATATATAGATCTGATTCTGCAGTGTTTGTCAAAGCAAAAAATAATTCCATTAAAAGTTTACATTATAAAAAATTCAGGTACAAATTTTCATAATGTTACTGATATTTATTACATGAATAATGAACAGGGAAAGGATTAATGATTATAAAATAAATGACTTTAAGATAACTATATACAATTCAATATCTAACTCTTTAACCTTTGTCTTGGTAAAATATTCAAGGTGTGAAACTAGCTCATGGCAACTGCAATATTTCAGCCAAATTTTTATATTCTTGAATTAACCCCTTATTTCATTAATATGCATGCAAAAAATGACATAATTAATACCCATTAATTAATATTTATAATGGCACTGCCACCACAATTTTTTTATCATGACAGAATCTGTAGAATTAGATCTATATAATTTCATAAGCAAATAGTGCGGACCCTGATCAGATGGATCCTACAGGAGCCATCTGATCTGGATCTACTGTGTTTGCACAGGAGTTAAAATGCATCTCTTTGGAGGAAAGGATTAATGGCTGAGACAAAAATTAAAAAGCCTATCAATATTAAAATGTATATAATTCGTTCTAAGCTATCAATCCTTCCTTCATTTAAAGACTTTTTCACGCCTTTGCAAACAGAGTAGACCCAAATCAGACTGCTCCTGTAAGGGTTTGTTATGTTTGCGTATGAATTTATATACACGTAGATCTGATCCTACAGTTTATTTCAAAGCCAATTTTTTTTGAAAATGTTGCCTTATAAAAATGAATCTACATGATCAATTCATGCATGAATGTAATTGAGGGAAAGAGTTTTTTAAGAAATTTTGCAACATCAATCTCCCATGTCTGCCTTTAACCGTTTGCCTAAAAAATATTCATGTAAGAATTTTACTCACATAAATACCCCTTTTTACGCCTTCGCAAACAGAGCAGACCCAAATCAGATGGCTCCTGTAGGATCAGATGGCTCCTGTAGGAGCCATCTGATCAGGGTCTGCTCTGTTTGCTTATGGTAAACTATATTATTTTACATTTTCTGCCATGGCCAAACATTCCTGTATCCCTGTGCTATTATAACAACTTATCTAATAAATACTCACAATGTTATTATTTCTTACATGAATATTAATGAAGGACTAATGAATATTAATTAGCTGAATTTATTAACAAGTAATCAAATAAATCTTTGGCCAAAACAGAAACTGTATAATAAAATCTTTATTATTACAAAAGCAAACAGTGCAGACCTTGATCAGACGGTTCCTACAGAAGCTGTATGATCAGAATCAACTCCATAAATACGCCTTTCTATGCCTTTGCAAACAGAGAGTAGACCCAAAACAGACTGCTCCTATAGGAGCCATCTGATAAGGGTCTGCTCTGTTTACTTGTGATATAATATAGATATGATTCTAGCATAGCCAATAGTTCCTGTGTCCCATGTGCTATAATAACAATGTAATCTAATTGATATTCAATACATCATTATTTCTTGCATGAATATTCGTGGAGTGAAGGGTTAAAAGTGACACGATTCAATTGCATGGTTAAAAACACCCATGCCTATCCCTGTTGTACATTTATTCCAAAGTTCAAAACCTACTGAATATTCATGGTCAAAATAGTTACCGGTACTGAATATACATGAGCAAAATAGTTATAACGAAATATGGAAGTTGGAACTACAGAAACAGATCTATTAAAATGCATTAGCAAACACAGCAAACCCTGATCATAAACGCCTTTTCACACATCTGCAAACAGAGTAGACCCAGATTAGACTAATCTGGGTCTACTCTTTTTGCAGATGCATGAAAAGGCATTTATATGAAAGAAAGGTTTAAATGGCAGTTATGATGAGATTCTAGTGTAGCCCTTCACATTCTCTGAATAGTCAAGTTTAAAATAAAGATCTAGGCATAAATACATAACACATAACATATAAAGCATTCTATGCTAACATTCTTAATCAATTGCAAACATAATCAAATTAGGCCATTTATTTGTACAAATATGCACATCATTGAATGGCACCTTAACCCTTTACTCCATGAATATTCATGTAAGAAATAATGACATCATGAATATTAATTAGATTAATTTTTATGATAGGACATGGGCACAGGAATTTTTGAGGCCATGGCAGAAACTGTAGAATCATACCTGTATTATATCATAAACAGATCAGACAGCTCCTACAGGAGTCATTCTGATCTGGGTTTACACTGTTTGCAAAGGCGCGGAAATGCATATTCATGGAGTAAAGGTTTAACAAATTGTTTAACCCGATACCTTTGCCTTTCGATGCCTTTCAAGCAGAGCAGACCCAGATTAGATGGCTACTCAGAGTTCTGGATAAGATGCTTAAATTAAAACATTTTCAAGAATAACTCCTTTATTTCTACACCAAAACCTATACTGTGACCACTCTTTAGAATCGTCTCGAAGAGACGATTCTAAAGAGTGGTCACAGTATATGGTTTGGTTGTGAAATGGCTATTTTAGTATTTGGGCACGCAACATTATCTGTAACTCTGCTACTGTAGGTCTGCTCTGATTGCCTATCAGATATAGATCTGATTCTACAGGTTTCTGCCATGACCAGCAAAATACGTGTTCATACCGCCTTTCTAAAAAATCAGCAAATAAATATTCATGATGTCATTATCCTGCTCATTATTTCTTACATGAATATTTATCAGGTAAAGGGTTAAATCTAGTATTCAGAACAAACTAGAACTATCACTAAAGATGATGAATACCCCTGCACAGCAGCCTTAATTGCAAATTTGTGACATCAACTGCCCATGTAACAGGACCAAATGACAAATATACTCAAAGTTCAGGTGGCGATAAGTCTGCAATGGCCAGGGCTAAAGACGTGAAAGTGTGTCATGCACATCTACATTTCACAATTAATGCACATGCAAAGTTTGATGTAAATCGGTAAAGAAATGTAGAAGAATTTTGCGTCACAAGATTTGTGCCAGGTTGTGCCATGGACAGACAGACAGACCAACCGACCAACACACTGACTCCTATATACCCCCTCTCAAACTTTGTTTGCGGGGGTATAATGAAAAGTCAAAATAACCTATCACTAACCAACAAATCACATTTGTGTTTTAATTCCCTCCTCACATAGATATATTGCTAACATAATCTTAAGTGTAGTTCATTTAGGCCATTTATGGTGAACGACTCAGCGCTTTGATTTCTTGACACCCGTGCCCGAGCTATTTCCACTTTTTCGTTTAAGACCTTTCCTTCTTGTAAATTTTTCAGTATTATCACTAACAGAAATGGATGAAGATTTCTCTCCTCTTCTGAACTCTTCACTATGGAGACAAGTCTTAGTCTCCTCTCCAGTTTCAAGCACTGCCTTCATTTTTGCCAACTCTGCTGAAAAGTCTATAAATTTCTGATTCATGTCATTCACTTTTTTCTCGAGTTCAGCAATTGCTTGTCCTTGTTGCTTGATTTTCTTTTCCTGCTCAACAATTTTTTTCCTGTGGTTTTCATGTCCAACTTTGGTATCTGTAAGATCTTTCTTCACTTCCTGTACATTGCCATGCTGGTTTCGAACCTGGGTCCGCAAGGTAGCAATTTCCGACCTCACACTTGGGCCACGAGAAGAGCTGCTTGGACATGGAAACAGGGATGCAATGGTGGGACCTGAAAAGAATCCTGATTTATGAATGACATCAATTAAACAATGATAATTATCCCTAAATAGTGAGTGAGTGAGTGAGTTTGGTTTTACG
Source organism: Azorinus chamasolen (assembly GCA_963576725.1). NCBI lineage: Eukaryota > Metazoa > Mollusca > Bivalvia > Cardiida > Solecurtidae > Azorinus > Azorinus chamasolen. Next base: position 91,306,783 of record OY755235.1, on the reverse strand, counting down.
TCCGGCCAACAGTATTTCAGTTTTTTGAAGTCGGCACCCGCTTAAGACAAGTTATAGTGCTGCCTCACTGGAATGCCCCTGCCATGGGCACGTGGCAAGGGAACCCCACCCAGTCATATTATCCTGACACCGGGCCAACCAGTCCTAGAACTACCCTTTTAATGTCGAGGGTAGACAAGGGAGCTACTAGTACCAACTTTTAACATCTTATTTATCCCTAAATAGATTCACTGAGACAGGAATTATTACACTGACCTCTTTCTTGGACTGACAGAACTAGGTAGTGAAATTAATGGCAACAGATTGTATGCCTTCGGTGAACAGTTGTGGTTTTATTTATAAGTTGTAATTTAATATATATTAACACCTTGTCATGCCTTTGTAAACAGATTAGACCCAGATCAGATGGCTATTATATTCTGTTTGTTTATATATACATGTACATTTGTATTATATACATGTGTATAACAGACATGAGTTCAGAGTTTCTACTTATACTAAAAATTCCTGTGTACATATGCCATTATAAAAATTCAGCTAATAGATATTCATGATGTCATTATTTCTTACATGAATATGCAACAGGGAAAGGGTTAAATTCATGAAACACATTAAGCACACTAAAACATTACTAATAAAACACCACATTATTGTTATACATGTAATACTGAAGGTTTTATAATATAAATATAGATATCAATGTTTGACTCTTTTTACCCTGTCCCTATTCTGTATTCATGTAGAAAAAAATGATACCATGAATATTTATTAGCTCAATGTTTAAAAATTAAACTTTTCAAGGGAATTTTCAGCTTCGGCAAAAACCGTAGAATCATATCTATATCATGTCAAAAGCAAATAGAGCAGACCCTGATCAGAAGGCTCTTATAGGAGCCGTCTGGTCTGGGTCTACTCAGTTTTCAAAATCAGACATGCATAAAAAGGCGTTTATATGAAGGGAAGGGTTAATTTGTCTGAGCTATAAATACAATTCCAGGATAATCTGGCAGGAAACTCGCAGGTGACTCAGCCCTTTTCCTGGCAATTTTGGGGTGAATTTTTATAATTGGGCAATTTTTTTCACGCCTTAAAACTCAATGATTTGGAAAACATTTTTGTTCCCATTTTAAATTATGTTGCATTTTTTAGAATTTTAATCAAAATTTCGTCTCTATTGGGATTTTTTTTTCAACAAATTGGGGAAAATGTTACCTATTTTGTATTAGGAATGGGTCCTTTTAACAGACCCATGTAGACACCAGAAAAGGCCTGTGACTACAAAGGCCCTGAGTTAGTTACCGCCGGAGACAAAAATTAAAGAGTCATATATAGTTTACTCTAAAATCTAACTCTTTCCTTCATATAAACACATTTTCATGCCTATGATAACAGAGTAGACCCAGAGCAGATGGCTCCTGTAAGAGCCATCTGATCAGTGTCTGCTCTGTTTGCTATGAATGAAATTATTATAGGTCCGACTCTATATTTTCAACCAATACTAAAATCCTCTGACTATATGCTATTAAGATTCTGCTAATAAATATTTTCATATCATTATTTCTAGCATGAATATTCAACAGGGAAATAGTTGAATTTTTGGTTTTAACACAGACTGTAACTTAATGCAGGAAAAAATGTATGCAAAAAGCTCCAACAGAGCTTTCTATATTTCTTCATTCTCCATTAAGGGGCCACAGTATGTTAGAAACACAAAAAAAATTATTTTTTATATTTTTGCATTAATGAATAGACACTAGCCTCTTTTATCCATTGCATTAAAGAAATACCATAAAATATACTACAAAAGCCGTATAATACCCTTTTACTTTATTACCATTGAGCTTTTCACTGACTAAGCCAGTTAGCCATTTACGTGGAAGGCTTATCAGGGGCACCTAGGGGGGAATTGATAATTAGGGCTCAAATCTGACCAATCAAAAACTTGAGAACGAACTCAGACTCAACTAAAAGTTTTATAAGCATGGACCCAAATCTGGGTCTCCCCTATTTGCAATGACGTGAAACGGCTTTTATATACAGGAAAGGGCTTGGGAACAAATAATCTAATTAATATTTATGATATTATTATTTCTAATGGGAATACTGTTGGAGTAAAGGGTTGTGAGATATGTTTTATGGAAGAAACCATGTAGATTCACCTCCTTGGGAACTGCTGTTCCAATCACAGGTTTCTGAGAAAGGATAGGCAAGGTTCACAGCAGGTAACTGCTGTCTTAGGCCTGGTATAATCTTCTCATCAAAGTGCTCCATTGCCATGGAGGAGATATCCCGCAGCTCTTGAAGAAATTCATGTGATCTGGGTGGCTGCTTCTCAGACTGGAGGGTGCCGAGGATGCTGAAAAGTTCATCTAAAACCTGCAAGAAGAAAGGTAGATAATCTGAGCAACCCCGCTGACTATGGTTTCAACCCATTCCTTTAGATCCAACCTCTTTGAAAAAATCTACCAAGAAGAGTACCGCGTATGGTACATGATACGCCCACTTTCAAAACTGCATTAGAATTATCTTATTTTAAATAGCCTCTGTTTGCCCGATTCAATATGCCTTACAAGTGTTGAAAATTTCTAATTTGTGCTTCAGATCTTGATCTCCATATTAAGGTGATATTATATAAAATAAAATTGAAATGAATATCTTATTAAAAAAGAAAGTTACTGCCATCCTCATGTTTTCAGATTTTCGTAAAGTGCAAGGGTCATAACTCTGTAATGACAAATTGACAGAACCTCAAAATCAACTCAGCTTCAGATTTTGTGTGAAGTTTTATTAATATCCTTCTAGCTGTTTTCCCAGAAAACGACAGACAAACCAAAAGTTGACAGACGAACAAAGTAATGGACACACACAGTTTAAAAAGGGAATGGGTCAATATGATTTACATGTACCTGCCATACATAGTGGCTGATAATGGTTGATCACCACTACAAACTCACAGCATCAATAGATTGTGTTGATATTAACCATTTCCCCAACAAGAGGGCCAGAATGGCCCTGAAGCGCTCACCAGACAATCCGAGGAGAAGATTTTCAAAGTTTTCACTATATGTTTCTATAGAAAACTAGCCTGCCCTGGGGTGTGGCTAATTTTGAACTGAGTGGAACAATTTATATAACTTTTGTAGAGGACCTGAACATGATGCTATGTGCCAAATATGAAAGCTGAGAACCTTCCAGTTTCAGAGGAAAAGATTTTCAAAGATTTAACTATTAGTTTCTATTGAAAACTGCCCAACCCTGGGGCGGGGCCGATTTTGACCCAGGGGCCATAATTTATACAACTTTTGTAGAGGACCTGAACATGATGCTATGTGCAAAGTATGAAAGCTGAGAGCCTTCCGGTTTCAGAGAAGAAGATTTTCAAAGATTTCACTATTTGTTTCTATTGAAAACTGCCAACCCCTGGGGTGGGGCCAATTTTGACCCCTTGGCCATTATTTATATAACTTTGGTAGGGGACCTGAACATGATGCTATGTGCCAAATATGAAAGCTGAGAACCTTCCAGTTTCAGACGAGAAGATTTTCAAAGATTTCACTATTTGTTTCCATTGACAACTGCCCATCCCTGGGACCGGGCCAATTTTGACCCCGGGGCCATAATTTATATAACTTTTGTAGAGGACCTGAACATGATGCTATGTGCCAAATATGAAAGCTGAGAGCCTTCCAGTTTCAGAGAAGAAGATTTTCAAAGTTTTACTATATGTTTCTATTTAAAACAAGGCACCCCTGGGGCAGGGTCAATTTTGACTCCAGGGGCATAATTTATATAACTTTTGTAGAGTACCTGAATATGATGCTATGTGCCAAAGATGAAAGTTGAGATCTCTGTAGATTCAGAGGAGAAGATTTTAAAAGATTCAAATTGTTGACGACGGACGACGAACGACGCACAAAGACAGACAACGGTTGATCACAAAAGCTCACCCTGAGCACTTTGTGCTCTGGTGAGCTAATAAAAATTCACACATTTGCAAACAGAATTTTTGCTCATTTGCCAACAGAGTAGCTGTTCTGTTTAAATATGGAATAATGTAGATCTAATTCTACAGTTACTGCCATGCCCAAAAGGTTGTGATCATATGCATTACAATGTATATCATATTGATATGATTTTAGGAATTTATTAAATTGATCTGATTCATAGATTAACAGATTCACAGTTTCTGCCATGCCCAAAAGGTTGTGATCATAAAATTATGCATTATATCATAACGATATGATTTTAGGAACTTACTAAATTAACCTAAATCATATTCAATTTGTGCATAGATATTCTCTAGGTAAAGGCCAACATGTTGAAACGCTAGGTAAAAGACTGTTTCAAGCTAACAATGTCAGAGGCATGATGCAGTACACAGATGGTACACAAAAGATACCACATTTACATAATATATTCTGACATCCAATATTCCCTCTCTGACATCCAATATCCCCTCTCTGTTGATTTGAACAGCTAAATACAGTAGAACCCCTCTAAACCAGAATTCTTGTAGAAAAGAATTTGGATACTTTTAGGCACATGGCTGGATAATGCAGGGTGACAGTCATGCAGAAAGCTGCACAAATATGCCTTTCTACACCTTTGCAAACAGAGACCCAGATCAGACGGCTCTGTTTGCTTGTGGTATAATGTAGATACGATTCTTCAGTTTCTGCCATGGCCAAAACATCATGTGTTTGTGTGCTATTATAACAAATTAATCTAATTAATATTAATGACATAATCATTTCTTACCTGAGTATTCATGGAGGAAATATTAAGGATTAACAAAAATATATTCATTTGGTGATAACAAATATTGCATTTATCAATTATATTTATCTTTAACTTTCAAAACAGATAGACCAAAATTTTACCAATCCAGCACTTTTGGCACTTTTGCAAACAAGAGTAGACCCAGATTAGAAGATTCCTGTACAAGCTGTTTGATCAGAGTCTGCTGCTTACTTATTAAATAATATTTACATTCGGCCTGCAACGTCCTTATATAACCTTATTCTAAAAAGAAAGTTGCATTTTCTGATGAACGTTCATTTCAATACCCAATCCGTTGAAATATAAGAAATACAACGGAATATAAATATAAGAAATGAATGACGTGCTCCCGGTGTTCATGAGGTTATGCATCGCATACCTTTACGAGCAAAGATTTACGTGAAGCCCTTTGGGCTTCACTAACTTTGCTCATAAAGCTATTTGTTGCATAACCTCATGAACACCGGGAGCACGTCATTCATTTCTTAAATAAAGGTCTAATTCTTCAGTTGCAACCATGGTGAAAATTTTGCTTGTTAATGATGCAATTATAAAAAATTATTTTAATTAATATTCATACAGTCATTATTTCTCAAGACTGTGAGCAGACGAGACAATTCGGTCTATTTATAGCATGATTTATTCTTATAGCTTTCTATTGTTTCAATCAATGGTCTATTTATAGCACCATTTATTTAGCATTGATTTCCATATATTTATGATTTAATTAAAATGGTCAATCTCGTTTGCATATTTCACCAAGTAAATTTTATTCCAATGGCATTCCAATCCAATTTCTATGGTGTTTCAATGTTAAACCAATGGTGTTCCAATGGTGGTTCAACGGTTTTCAATGATTTCCAATAAATGGTAAAACAATGGCATTTCAATCACTTGTTTTTAGCTAAGGGTTACAACATTCATGAAGGAAAGGGCAAAAGATTTGTTTCTCTACAAATTACCTTTCCGGGTATAAAGCAGCACAGGCCAGAGTCAATGTACTTCATATATGACATTCCCAGGAGTGACAACCGAGTCTCAATGGCTGACAGGATATCAACATGCCTAGCCAAAGGGTGGTTTCGTCTTTCTGATTCCCGACGGGGAAGCTTATTTTTCACTTCTTTCTGTATTTGTACATGTAGTTTATCTACCTTGACAAATCCTTTGTTAAGTCTCTCTTGGCAGTGTTTATTAAATACTTTGCATACCTGAAATGAAAAAAAAACAAGATGTGTTTGTGAAACACTATGCCCCCTCATATATTTGACCTTTGACCTTGAAGGATGACCTTGACCTTGACATGTCACCCCTCGAAATGTGCAGCCTCATGAGATACACAAGCATGCCAAATATCAAGTCTCTATCTCTACTGGTCCAAAAGTTATGGCCATTGTTAAAGTCGGTGATTTGACCCATATATTTGACCTCTGACCTTGAAGGATGACCTTGACCTTGACACGTCACCCCTCAAAATGTGCGGCTTTATGAGATACATATGTATGCCAAATATCAAGTCTCTATCTATACTGGCTCAAAAGTTATGACCAATGTTAAAGTTGCTGACAAACAAACAGACAAACGGACAAACAGACAAACAAACAGACAGGGCAAAAACAATATGCCCCCGACTATCGTCAATGGGGGCATAAAAAGCAAAGTGTCTGTATCAGTAAAGGACAAACACGACTGCTGCTAATATATGCCTGGACGATAGGAACTTCCTTTGTACACAGGTCATAGTCATACATGTATATACAACATGATAAACTGTAGAAACATTTCACACTGTCTGACTCTCCAATCTCCTCAACTTTAACCCATTACTCCATAAATATTCATGTAAGGCAGTAAGATATCATGATTTCATGAATGTTGATTAGATTATTATTCAATAATGGCCCATGAACACAGGAAACTTTGGCTATGGCCAAAACTAAACAATCAGATCTATATAATTCCAAAAGCAAACAGAGCAGACCATGCTCAGACGGATCCTATAGAAGCTGTCTGATCTGGGTCTACTCTGTTTGCATATAAAGGAGTAAAAGGTTAAAGACATCTTCAAGAATCAAGATTGCAAGACAATCTAACCCTTGTCTCCATAGAGACTCCTTCTGATACCTTTGCTAACAGAGTAGCCCAGACCAGAAAGCTCCAATAGGAGTCAGTCCTCTGATCAGCAATTGCTCTATTTGCTTATAATGGAATATCTTAGATCTGATTCTATACAATTATGCATAGATGTGTATTCCCTTTTTATATATAACAATATAAAATATTTAGTTAACCCATCGCTTGGTATTCACGTCAATATACCTACCTGTAAATAGTGAAGACCCAGATGAGACAGCTCCCGCAGGAGCTGTCTCATCAGGGTCTGTACTATTTACAAGTTGATTTGCAACCAGTGCACTCCACAGCAGTGATTGCACAGCGAAATACTTGAACACAGTGAAGATATATGTAATTATACAACAAGGCATGGGTAAAGAAGGACTCTGTTTGCAAATGCGTGAAAACCCGTTTATATGAGGGAAAAGGTTAAAGTCATTTATTAGTGAGGGTTATGATCATAGTTAACAAGAGTGTGAAATTATTTGGAAATTGGTAAACCATGGTAAAGTTATGATGCAGAGCCAAACTTATTAACAACGAAACCATTTTTCAAAACAACATTCCAATAAAACAGCTTTTTGTAAGGGATAATAACTTTGTAGGGGATAATAACTAAGTAGGGATATATACAAACTGTTGTTTGATTTATTTCTAAAATTTTACCCATAGCAAACAATGTTTAAGCCACTGGCACTTGATCGTCCATAGTCTATTTCGATCAAGTGCCAGTGGTTTAAGCCTATACTCAATAAATATGCTTTTTAATGCCTCTGCAAACACAGCAGACCCAGATCAAATGAATCCTGCAGAAGTCATGGAATAACATAGATCTATGTAAGCTGTCCAAACAAACTATCTGGACAGGTACATATAGAGTATATTGTCAACTCCTCTTTTGAGTGTTCTTTGCATGCGGCAGTAGATCAATTTGTAATGAACACAAATGTAACCATTAAAAAGAGGGCCAAAATGGCCCTTAATCGCTCACCTTATTACCATAGATTTAAGATTATAGCAGAGTAGCCCCTGGGTGGGGTCAATATTGACATAAGGGACAATATTTGAACAATGTTGATAGTGGATCATGAGCAGTGGTTCTGCAGAACAAGATTTTCAAAGATTTAGAATATTGATTTCATCAAGACAATCATTCTGATCAATGAAGATTGGGCTAAAAATGTGCTCTCTAGAATGATTTTTTCTAAGATTTGACCTAGTGACCTACTTTTTATTATATCCCACCCATGACCAAACTCAACCTTGATATCACCAAGACAAACATTCTGAGCAAGTTTGAAAAGATTGGGCTAAAATTGTGACCGCTGGTGTGCAAACAATATTTTTCTAAGATATGACCCAGTGACCTACTCTTTGATAAAACGTAACCCACGTTCACACTTGTCGAAGACTTTATCAGGACAATCATTCTGACCAATTTGCATGAAGACTTGGCTAAAAATGTCACCTCTAGAGTGTTTACAAAGTTTTACTACTATTTGACCTAGTTTATAACCCAGCATGCCCAATGTTCGATCTTTCGACTCAGTGACCTACTTTTAGACCCCTTGTAACCCACCTTCACACTCGTCGAAGATTTTATCAGGACAATCATTCTAACCAATTTTCATGAAGATTTGGCAAAAAATGTGACTTCTAGAGTGTTCATCAGGTTTTTCTTGTGACCTAGTTTTTGACCACATCTGACCCACTTTCAAACTCGTCCGAGATTTTATCAAGAAAATCATTCTGACCAAGTTTCGTGAAGACTGGACTAAAATTGTGACCACTAGAGTGTTTACAAGCAAATTGTTGACGAGGGACGCTGAACATTCAAGTTTCCCAAAAGCTCAACCTGAGCTTTGCTCAGGTGACCTAAAAAGAGTAACAGAAAGTGAAACAGGCTACAGCCTGTTTTGGCAACTATTTATATACAACAGACGAGACAGCACTACAGCTAGCTAATGATCAAATGATGTTATGCATTGGTTCCATGAATTCTTTTTAAGATTCATTATAGGCCGGATTCAAACTGCTAATATGACTAAAATATGCACTACTGCATTTCTGTTTACGGCACCCTGTTTCGGCACTCCCACACAGCAGATTATGTGATAAAAGGATACAAGTTATTTATTATAACATCTAGTGATGAGATGAAATATGGCTAATTGATATCATGTCATTGGACATTTTCTGGGGGATACACATCATACAGTTGTTTTGATCATTGATGAAAAAATGGCTGAGTGACAGAAATGGCAATAAATATATCTAATTTGCCATCTTTTGATTTGGAGGCTGATACAAAGAAAATTATTTTATGCCAGATTTCCTTTAAATGCCTAGTGCAAAGAACGTGGAATTTGATCGAGGAAAAGACTTTACTTTTGCATCGATAACAGCTCGTTCACCTGCAAATGGAAAAATAGACAATGTTAAATTCTGAAATGGGTCCGATTCAGTGAATATCAGGTATACTTCGGTACATATCGGATCCAATACAGTTTGACTGACACTGCCCCATGTCTATGTGCACACTACGTTGCATATATTTTAGTACCACTAATGATTTCCTTACAAGAATCTTCATTTCAGTCGGGTTTACAACAAATAACATTAGCTATATCAGAAGCTATTTGCGATTTAATTCACATATACACTAAAAACGGTTTTTATAGTACTCTATGCGAAATTAGCAATTACTGTCTAAAACCTGTGTGTTATGACCAAAAAAAAAAGCCATCCAGCCACTGAGCCAGGCCACTTGTCAAAATGCTGAAATTCGAGCAAAAAACCCAAACAAACGTGAGATGTTGCTGTAGCAAATACTCACGGCTCTAGCCTCGCTGGTTTCATGGAAAGTGAAGTAACTGAAGACACCCTCCAGTATCTCGCTTGGAAGGTCAAGAATATTCAGCTCACTGCACATTTTTTTCTTTCTAGATTGTTGTTTTGCTTTCTTGATAAAAATGGGAAATAATTATTTCTAAAATATGCAAAGTTGTCTCCCTTGTGCCATATGGGACTGGCAAAATCCTTGACAATGCCCACCACCCGGAATGATTTTCGGGACGTCGGAATTCTAGTTCATTGACTTTAATCGTGTAAAAGACATCAACTTACATATAAATAAATAAATAAATGAATAAATGAATAAATGAATGAATGAATGAATGAATGAATGAATGAATGAATGAATGAATGAATGAATGAATGAATGAATGAAACAAATAAATAAATAATTAAATAATATAACAACAATAATAATAATAATAAAAATTCTGAAAGTGGGTGATCCCCCGAGAGCAAAAATTGCAACACAAAAAGAGAAAATTGCAGACTCGGTTTTATTGAGTCTGTTCATGAACAGTAATTGAAAGTGCAACACTGCTCACGCCCCCTAGCACCGACTTAAGCGGTATTCAATTTTCAGAACAAGAAGTACTGAAATTCATGATCTCGAAGGATAAGAAGGTATAACAACACTGAGAATGAAGTACGGGGCGACGATAATACTACTACTACTACTAATAATAACCAAACCCAAACCAAACCAACCAAAACAATTAAATCAAACAAAAACCAAACAACTACAAAAACAACAACACAAAACAAAGCAAGGGTGTAAATTTGAGACTCAAAATGCAATTAAACATAGGACCCTGGTTGTAAAACTTTCTCTTGAGTTTGAGTTCATTAACAAAATTTGAGTTTACATACTCGAGAATGAACTTAGACCAGAAGTTATATAACCTCGGGTTCAGGGAATGGTACATATCTGTTTCAAAATTAGAATGGGATAAACTTGAACCTATTTAAAATCAGAGACATATAAACACGTATGTATATGTCTCTGCCAAAATGGAAGAAGCATCAAATGAAATAACAGAAAAGCTTATGTACAAGAGCTTTGGAATATTTGAAATAGAAAACATGTATCAGCATGGATAAACAGACATCATCAAGGAAAACCAAATGAAATTTAAAACTATAAAATACAAAACAAAACAAACAAACAAAAAACCCAGTAAACAAACAACAACATCAAAACACCTGGATGCAATATGCAGACTATATTAAGCAGCCAAGACACAAATCCTGTAGTCGACAATGGCACACAGTGCGAATGTTATATCATACATGTAGTTACATACTTACTGATCAATGTTTAAGGATTGCACTTACAGATGTGGTGTTGGTGTTGAGCAGTCATGGGACAGTTCTGCGAAGGGTGCGCTCACTTCACTTGTGCTTATGAGGTTGCTGTGGAGTTTCGAGTGGCATACATATTTATGCTTCAGTCTGAGATCATTCTCAAACATCTGATTGGTCAGATTCTGAGATTGCTCAGAATCTGTCCAATCAGATACTTGAGAATGCTTGAAACTTATCCCAGACTCAAGCAAAAGGTTTTATAACCCTGGATCCTGTTCTATTTAAGATGGAACAATTATATATCAAATGTAACCAAAATAGTAAGTGATATCTTAGGCTTTGTAAAGAAGACTCTAAATATTGCTCCGAAGCTTGTAGGAAAACATATAAAATACCACTTATTAGACCAGTTATGGATTACGACGCCAAAATGATATACATAAACTAGAAACAATTAAAACAAGCTAGCTGCTATATTCATAAACACAACTATGGCACAATGTTATCAGATCTGAATCTAGAGCCCCTACAATATCACCATACATAAAATATGAATTACTTTTGTTCCTGCACACTGTGGTCAATGGTACTGTATCGGCGATCTCACCAGAATACGTTCTGACTGAGTGTCACCCTGCACGCAAGATAACCCCCCTGTAAAATCGAATCCAAGCATATCATGGAAAACTTTGTCAGGTGAAATTCTAAATGTTTGATACACGATAGGCACAGTCTCAAGGCGCAACAACAGGAGAGTTTTCCAGACCAGACATCGCCTTGCTTCAATAAATGCATATCCTCCCAATTGAGTTAAAGTTAACATTGATAACTTCGATGTGTAATTCAAACAGATACAGACTATGACTGTATTTGTCAAATTCGTTTATGTAAAACTAGAAAATTGTGTCTGTAAGACACAGCGATGCCCCCGTGTAGGTGCTTGCCTAGCTGCACGTAAAAATCCCAAGTCATTTGACATTGACCTTGGGTCGCCGGCAGCATGGGCTGGGTGCGTAATGAAAGTATGGATGGTGTTTAATGTGTATATGCAATTCCATGTCAATAGCTATAGCGGTTAGAGAGATATAAGACGATGAAAAAACTGTGACAACCAACTGCATGTAAACTTCCTAAGTCATTTTACCTTGACATTGGGCTTTCGGGAAGCATTGGTTGTATGTGCAATGAAAGTATAGATGGTATTTAATGAGTATAGGCAATTCCATGCGAATAGCTACAGTGGTTAGGGAGATATAAGACAATGAAAAAATTGTGACAACCAACTGCACGTAAAATTTCCAAATAATTATTAAGCCATTTGACCTTGACATTGGGCTTGCGGGCAGCATGGGTTGGGTGTGCAATGAAAGTATAGATGGTATTTAACGTATATATGCAACTCCATGCGAATAGCTACCATGGTTAGGGAGATATAAGACAATAAAAAATCTGTAACAACCAACTGCACGTAAAGCTTCCAAGTCATATGACATTGACCTTGGGCTTGCGGGCAGCATGGGCTGGGTACGCATTGAGAGCATGGATGGTGTTTAATGTGTATATGCAATTCCATGGCAATAGCTACAGTGGTTAGGGAGAAATAAGACAATGAAAAAAACTGTGACCACCAACTGCACGTAAATGTGACAACCAACTGCACGTAAAATTTCCAAGTCATTTGACCTTGACCTTGGGCTTGCGGGCAGCCTGGTGAGGTGCCAAATGATAGCACAGATGGTAATTGATATGTATGTGAAGTTTCATGTGTATGCGTGTATATATTACTGACATATAACACTTTATAGCAAAGCGTGACGTACAGACGGACAGTCAGACGGACGGACAGGTGCAAAACATAATGCCCCTGACTGTTGTAAAGGGGGGCATAAAAATGGGATGATCGTGTGATGACTATGGGGGAAAATCTATCTGCCTTTCTCGGCAGCAATGCCAGTTTCTTTTTCTTTTTTGAGTTCCGGAATGTTGCAACTGTTAACACATATAGATTTTTATCAAGAAGTGGTGCATATATTTCCCAAGTATTTGACATCATTATAAACACCGATGAACACTAAACGAACACGTCAAAAACGGAATTTGTTATGTTTGGTAGCATTTAAACAAGGATACAACTGTTTCGAAAAATATTGGTATGCGTAAGATTCAACGTATTCAAGACGTGTGCAAGACTTGTTCTAAACAAAGGTGGCCGACGCATGCTTGGACTCACCCATAGACCCCCCCCCCCCCCCCCAAAAAAAAAAAAAAAAAAAAAAAAAAAAGTGATCGAAGTATGTTCAACTAGCCTAAAACTATCTATTTGAACCCTTAACCACTCCGAAAAACAAGAAAAACACGACCCGGAAAAAAATTTCCTTTCGGGTCTATATATGTATTGAAAGGTATCCAACTACGCCAGATCAACCGCGGAAAATTCAACAGTCATGTTTTTCAAAGTGTTACAGCAAAGCCAATTCAACACCGATTTCAATAATTTTGGTCTTGATCCGTTCCAAATTCCATATATTAAGCGGCACAGTTAGTGCTTTCCTTAAATATTGCTCCGTCTTGTCGCTGCAAGACGGCGAATTTGAAAAAACGCTAGAGCGAAACGATGTGACTCCCACAAGGATGCATAAAAGTATATAGGGGGATCTGTATTCGTTTAACTTTTCAACAAAAACGCGAATTATACTGAACCACATTCGAAAAACATTCAACTCACCGCAGTTAAAACGATGTTGGCTAGTTCCAGTCTGATATGAGACGCCAGTTTTCTTTCTCCTACTTTCGTTTTGAACGGAGATGGCCATTTCGCTGTGGCCCGGAAGTAGTAGTCAATTTGCATATCTAATAGTTTATGAGCCGGGTCACAGCAAAATGGTCGCATCCGTTCAAAAAGAAAGTTGGGGAAAGAAAACTGGCTCCTCGTAGCAGACTGGAAATAGTAAGCGCCGTTTTAATTGCGGTGAGTTTAATGTTTTTCGATAGTGTTTCACCATAATTCCTGTTTTTGTTGAAAAGATTAACTAATACAGATCCCCCCTATATACGTCTATGCATCCAGGCGGGAGTCACATCGTTTCGCTCTAGCGTTTTTTCAAATTCGCCGTCTTGCAGCGACAAGACGGGGCAATATTTAAGGAAAGCACTAAGTGTGCCGCTTAATATATGGAATTTGGAACGGATCAACACCAAAATGATTGAAATCGGTGTTGAATTGGCTTTGCTGTAAGACTTTTAAAAACATGACTGTTGAATTTTCCGCCGTTGATCTGGCGTAGTTAGATACCTTTCAATACATATATAGACCCGAAAGGAAATTTTTTTCCGGATCGTGTTTTTCGTGTTATTCGTAGTGGTTTAGGGTTCAAATAGATAGTTTTAGGCTAGTTGAACATACTTCGATCAATTTTTTTTTTTTTATTTTTTTTTTTTTTTTTTTTTTTGGGGGGGGGGGGGGGGTCTATGGGTGAGTCCAAGCATGCGTCGGACACCTTTGGTTCTAAACTAAAAGATTTTCACTGGCATCCTGTCAAAACCAGAATTTAATTGAAGTTCGCTCGTTCATGTATAAATGCTATGTTGGTAAAGCACTGTCATATCTAACTGAGCGATTAGCGGCATTTTTTCTCAATAGACCCGACTTAAGATCCTCATGCTTAGCTACCCTGTGTTCAGCAATGGCTAATGTAAGCAACAGGTTGCAACCAGACACTTGCTATTAGTTTGTATGTTATGTTTTATATACACCATGAGGGTGTACCTTAATTTAAGATTGTGTGGTTCTTCTAAGCCTGTTAGCTATAGCCTCAAATTCAGTTGCATTTATCAGTACTTAAGTCATGACAGATATACTTTATATTGTCCCTTTTAAGAGAAACATTTAGTGACAGAAATTTCGGACAAGTTGGTCGCGAGTTTTAGAGGGTCGGTCCGAAGCTGTGGAATAATTTGCCTCTCGGTGTAAAACACTCTAGCTAAATTGCGGCATCCAAGAAAAATCATATTATTTCAGTGAATTTCATTCATTGTTTTAATCAGAGTGCATGTCTTTAGATATATCAGTGAAACCGTTGCTCATTTAAGTGTTTGTTAATTGTTTTAATATACATTGAGTTTTATTTTTCAGCAGATAGCTGTCTATCTTCATTCTTGTTCTAGTTTTCCACCAATCAGGAACTATGTTACATTGTAATTTGCATATGACCCACTAGTCTTTTGTAGTAAACTGTGTTTTCATTAGTTAGTGCCTAGACTGGCATACAACCTTTTTACAATGCCTCCTACACATGGCCAAACGCGATGTACAAAATCTAGATACAGTCAGCTAATGTGATGAAAATCCTGGGGCCATTCTTACGACATAGTAGGTATTTCAAAACACCAGATTTATGATAATTAGCTACTTCGCAAGCCGACACCCATGCAATCGATACATATTAACCTAACCACAGCAAATGTAATGCATTCTGTTATACAGACCTTTTCTATAAACTTCTCAGAGTTCAGTCAAAAACGCCATATACATGTAATACAAAAAGTCACATTTACGCTTATATTTAGCATGAAAGTCTGTCGAAAGTTCTGTTCTTAATATAGATGCTAATGGGAAATTCCCCAGTAAATAGAATTATCACCCTACATCCCCATTATCACCCTCTACAGAAGCCCCCTAGCACCACCCAAAAAGGTCAAATGTTAACACCCCCCCCCCCCCCCGATGAAAAAATATGCATTAAGTTCACCTTTTTTTAAAAAAAAAAAAAGCTAAGAATCAACAATATTTTTTTTTCAATCTAAGTTAGATGGAAACATTAGTGAGTGTAGTGAACCTTGTAAATTATTTCTTAAACACTTAATATTAATTATATATAGTTACTTTATAGTAATGTTAATTTGACTGTAATGATTATATATTTCAATTTGTAATACGTTTAAGCTAACAACTGACAATGCAATCTTATTCAGACAGTATTAAACTGTATTTGGTTTTAAATTGATTTACGTGTTTACATGTTTAGAATAATTAAATATTATTTACCTACAACACATACAAGAATTGAATTTTCATGCTCAAGCCGAACATCCTTGAACATTATTGAGTTACGTATGTATCGCACTGAATAATTTCAATTCACGCTTTTATGTGCAGTTGGTTGTCACAGTGTTTTTTTCAAGTATTATATGTCAGTAATTTCTACACTTATACACATGAAACGTCACATACACATCAATCATCATCTGTGCTATCATTTGGCACCACACCCATGCTGCCCGCAAGCCCAAGGTCAAGGTCAAACGACTTGGACATTTTACGTGCAGTTGGTTGTCACATTTACGTGCAGTTGGTTGTCACAGTATTTTCATTGTCTTATATCTCACTAACCACTATAGCTGTTGGTGTGTAGTTGCACATACACATTAAACACCATCCATACTTTCAATGCGTACCCAGCCCATGCTGCCCGCAAGCCCAAGGTCAAGGTCAAATGGCTTAGGAATTTTACGTGCAGCTCTAGGCAAGCACCACGACGAGGGCATGGCTGTGTCTTACAATTACACAATTTTTTTCCAGTTGCTTTTTATTTTACAGGTATACCTGTATGTTCATATATTTGAATATATGTTTATTTTTTTGTATTTAAAAATGCATTATTCAACGCCATTGCATATATTTTAATACGTAGAAACAGGCGTTTAATCAAATAAACCAATTATAATATCAAACAATTATATAACGATCATTGTTGGCCTCCGTTTAGTAGAAATATATTTATTTATTTACTTTAGAATAAAAAAAGCATTTATCCTATGTGAATAAAATGCTCAACTGATTTTATCATTATTATTCATACTATGGTTTGATTTTTACCGAAAACGAATCATTCATATTTCCAGTAAAAAAATAAGATAGTGAGAAAAGGAAAATGCTGCAATTTAAATGAAATATATTTATATAATATACATTTTCACGACTGATTAGGGGTTTCTCTGTTTGATCATTCCAGTGTTTAGATCTGGTAAATCAGGTTCTGCCATGGACAGATAATCTTGTACTCTTGTACCACTGCAATATTCATGATAGCATTTCATGCATAAATATTATTGGAGTAAAAGGTTGAAAAGTAATAATGGATATTTAATGTCAATTAAATCTTGACTTTCAGCGTAATATTCACGTTGAGACCACTTATGGTTAAACTAGTCAGAATTTGCTTAACAGATTGACTTTTTACAAGAATGAATTAGGCATTTTTAATATATATTTTTTTTAGTTTGACAATTATGCATTGCATATCATGCATTGGATAGTTTTTCCATTTCCCCCAGTATTTTGTGTTTCTGATTAATATCATACACCTTTGGTCTGTAGAAGCCATCTGATCAGGGTCTGCTCTGTTTGCTAATGAAATGATATAGATAATATTCCACAGTTTCTGCCATGGCCAAATATGCCTGTGTTCATGTGCCATTATAAAAAAAATAAGCTAATTAGCATTCCTGATATAATTATTTCTTACATAAATATTAATTGAATAAAAGGCTAAAACATAAAGGATTGAAAATAGTCATACTGATAATCAGTAAATTAACATGAAAATGCCAAAAACACTACGACTGTGATTAGGAAAAAGGGCGAGTATGACTTAATACCGTCAATCTGACAACGCTCGTAATTTTGACCATCCCTTTAAGCTTATTTTCCAAGGGAGACCACTACCAAAACAAGATGTTTAGAAAGCTGTCTCTTCTAAATCAAAATTTATCTAGGTAAACTACAAACAGCAACAGAACTATTTGTGATACACGTTTATTTGTTTATATATATACTCATTAAGTCATTACATATTCATCATTATAAAGGTAGCCATAGGTGATGTCATCATCATGTTATTGCGTTTGTAGGGTTCGTTCAATGTCATGTTTACATCCAGGTACAGTAGGGTGTCCGACGTTTCGGTAAATGACCGTTTCGGTAAATTGAATTAAAGAGTAACTTTCGGTAAAAAGGTCATTATATAGTACTTATCTTATATTTTTCCAAAATGCCTTTAAGAAAACATTATTTTTCAGGATTGATGTCATAGTTCTTAGAAATTTTATGTATTAGATCTATATTGTTGTTAAATCAGTTTATTAACTGATAATTTTACCGCCAAACAATACCTGCACCCTCTGACGGCACGTGTCATTGGTAATTGTTGTTAGATGTTCGCACTCTTCTTTAAAAGTAGTCGTAATAAATACTTTTAATTATTGAGCAAACGTCGCCGAAATTAAAAATAATTGTATTAAATGGTAGTACCAGTTTGCACCCACTGATGGTACGCGCCTTTGATAATTGTTATGCTTAATAGATGTTTGCACCTTTGTTTAAAGGTAGTCGTAATAATAATAATCCGATCTATACACAGCTTGCACCCAGATCACACATAGCTACTTAATGTTCCAAACCTACAAAACCATGATAATACCTGTGTCGATTCTATTTACTATATAAATTCAATTTACCGAACTGGTCATTTACCGAAACGTGGGTAAATCGTACAGTACATCATGCACGTCACACACTGATGCTGATTATCATTAGGTCTTCATCGAAACCGTTGTGTTTGTATCTACTTTCTCGAAATGATGATTGAATTATTTCTCCTTCCGGGAAAAGGAATTACATAATTCAAACAACAACTGACCTCAGATACGCTCATAAATCCACACTGCAACCCAAACTTTTGTCACGATGCGAGTGTATACACACAAGTGCAATATAGTGGTTACTGTTAAGTGCTATGAAAACTGATTAAGTGGATTAAAAGCAGCCAAACAATAACTGACTTCTGAAGTTTGATTGTCAGGTACATTAATTTAATACATATTTAGATACTACTGCATGTCTTTATTTAAGAATTTTGTCATATTTTGGAAGAAAATCCAACCCGACAGGAATTATTAGGTGTGTACTAAGGAACATCCTAACCTAAATCGGTTTTAACGCCTGTGTACTTTACCGGATATCGTTAAAACCAAAGGTAGCTTGATATCACCATTTAGAGCACAGGTGATCGGCGCGTGCTACCTCCCACCCCCTCTAAACCCCCCAATCCCTCTCTACAACCCAAAAAATGAATAAAAGACACTACAACATGCATACATGTGGTAAAATCATCATAATATAGCATAACAACCAGTTTCTGACAAACGCCTCTCAGTGTCAAAATATATCATGTTTATAATATATCATAAGCAGATATAGTAGACCCAGATGGTCAGACCAGGAGCCGTCTGATCTGGGTCTTCTCTGTTTGCAAAGGTGTAGAAAGACGTATTTATGGAGTAAAGGGTTAATCTATTGCTCCTGTTTTCTGCTTTTTCACAGAAATCTAAGCTGGTCAGTTAAGAGGCATGTCCACAGCAGTGCGAGGAAGTTTGCAGGCACTGCCAATGAAGCTGGAGCAGGCTCTACAGACCTTGATATCAGCGACAGCTGCATACAGGTGAGAACAGCACTTATGTTGACAGGTACTATCTTGAATACAGATTTGTTAACATAACAAATGTAAGCAGATTGACTATTTACGTCAGCAATAATGATTGGTAATTTATTTTTTTTAGCTAGTCGGTTTTCGAAGAAAATAAATTGAGCTATTGTAATCACTGATTCGTAGGCGTTGTCGTAGTTGTAGGCATTGGGATCCTCATCGGCGGCATGCAAAAACTTTAATGTAGCTGATTAACCAAAAGTATAAAAGGTATCAACATGAAACTTCATAGGTTGGTAGATCTCTTTGAGGAGAAGTGTATGCAGTGGACATGCACCAAATCACACAAGCTTTGGCACCCCACACGGCTCTTGTTTTATTTGACTAGCATTGCTTGACAGTACGGTTGACAACAAGAGATGTCTCTGATTAAAATTTCATGTACATAGTAAAATGGGTGGATGTTCTTGGCTACTCCTGCAAAGGACTACAAATCGAAGGCTTGGTGCAAAGCTATTCTAACTCCTTCACTTTGTGAAGGAGTTAGAATAGTTTTGCACCAAGCAAAACTATTCTTACCAAGCAAAACTATTCTAACTCCCTCACAAAGTGAAGGAGTTAGAATAGTTTTGCACCAAGCCCTCGAAATGTTTCCTCTTGGTTAGTATTCTGCTTTATCTTTTTCATACAACAAATTTATCACTGGAAAAAGCAGTCTTTTGGGGAAATAAGTCAGAAAATAAAGGTTGTTATAGGATTATGCAAATATATTAACCCTTTACTTCATGAATCATGAATATATATTGGATTAATTGTTATAACAGCACATGAACATAGGAACTTTTGGCCTTGGCAGAAACTAGAACCGTATCTATATTATATGATAAGCAAACAGAGCAGACCTTGATCAGATGGGTCCTATAGGAGTCATCTGATCTTGGTCTTTGTTTGCAAAGGCCTAGAAAGGCCTATTTATGATGTACAGTAAAACCCTTCTAAACCAGAGCTATAGTAAAGAAGAATTTAGATACTATCAGGCAGGTGGCTGCTTAACCCTTCGCTTGCTATTCATGTCAATATATGTACCTGTAAATAGTGAAGACCTAGATGAGACAGATCATGCAGGAGCTGTCTCATCAGGGTCTGCTCTATTTACAAATTGATTGTACAACCAGTGCACTCCACAGCAGTGATTGCACTGCGAAATATGCGTACACAGTGAAGATATATGTAATTATATCACAGGATATGGGTAAAGATGGAGAAATGTGTTTTAAAATTCAGCAAGCAAAGGGTTAATGCAGGGTGAAAGTGATGCAGAAAGCTCCTAGAGGAGCTTTCTGCATGACTTTCATCTTGCATTAAGCTACCACCTGTCCCCAAGACTGATATTCAGTCTAAATTTTACATCCGCTTTAGAGGCGTTAAACTGTAAGATTTAAACCTACACCAGCTGTCATGTTTGTTACAGTGCCTCTGATAATGGTCTGCATGTTTACTTTTGGAGACTAATCAACATCTGTGAAATTCTGTTATCCTACCTGTTTACCTGATATACAATGTAGATGCATTTGCAAACAGAGTAGAACCAGATCAGACAGGTCCTTTAGGAGCTGTCTGCTCAGGGTCTGCTCTGTTTGCTGATCTGATGATACAGTTGCTCGCAATGCCAAAACATTCCTTTGCTCATATGCCATAAATATTCAAATCTTTCATGAATATTCATGATATAATGGTTAACCAGATAAACACTGTAGATCCAGATCAGATACAGCAACTTCAATATGGTGGCTAAATGTGGTTGCTGGTTGCTTAGTCTCTAGGTGAAGCGAACATGTAACACCTGCTTGGAAAAGTTAATGCAATGTTTACTTTTATCACATAACCTCCCTTGTATTCAAGTTAATATAGCCATCACAGATGATTTCTCTATATTGCACATGTTTAATATATCCTATGATGTCGTGTAGAAACACCATGCACTATTGCGTAAATATACATGTAGGACCTGTCAAAAATGGGCAGTTTTGATTATTATCACATGATAAGTTATGTGATAAAAGAATATGATGTTCAAACTGATAGATGTATTAAACTCGTAAATGGAAAATGTTAGTAACCTTTTCTGTGTTCAATATTCACATAAGAAATAATGACATCATGAATATTTATAAGCTGAATTTTTATATTGTAAACTTTTTAAGGAATTATTTGCTGTGGCAAAAACTGTAGAATAAGATCTATATCATGTCAATAGCAAACAGAGTAGACCCTGATCAGACAGCTAATATAGGATCCGTCTGATCTGGATCAACGCTGGTTGCAAATGCATGAAAATACATTTATATGAAGGAAAGGGTTAAGCTCACTAAAGCTCACATAATAACATTTTCCAAGACTCATTTATTATCAGTTTGTACAAAATGACTACTCGCAACTTATCCTATATGTATAGACATTACTTTACTTTATAGAGATTGAACAAGATCAAGGATGATGACTCGTGTTTGAGAGTGGTAGTGGAAGGTGGGGGATGTTCAGGATTCCAGTACCAGTTTGAACTGTGCAAGGAAATTTCTTCTGATGACAGGTAGGCGCTAGCAGGTGATACAAGCTGTCACTGATAGAAATAATATGATATAGGAGCCGTCTGATCTGGGTCTACTCTGTTTGCAAAGGCATAGAAAGGTGTATTTATGGAGGAAAGGGTTAAGATCCTGATGAGATGCCAAGTTACTCTGAGCCACATTTGGATTCAAACTGTTTGCATAACTTATCACAAATTTGCCGTTAGTTGGAAAAGAGTTAACCCATTATTCCATGAATATTCATGTACAAAAAATGGCATTATGAATATTAATTAGATTAATTGTTATAATAGCACATGAACACAGGAGTTTTTGACTATGGAAGAAACTGTAGAATCATACCTATACTATGCCATCAGCAGTGTTTCAGTAAAAAATTAACAAACCTATTATCCTGTTTGTATATTTTCAGAGTTTTCGAGAAAAATGGTGCCAAGGTAGTGGTGGATAAAGACTCACTGGAATATATCCGAGGATCTACAATAGACTATCATGAGGAACTGATTCGTGCATCGTTTCGTGTGATTGGCAACCCACAAGCAGAACAAGGTTGTTCCTGTGGGGCCTCTTTTGCATTAAAATTTTAATGTCTAACTTAATACAAAGTTTCGTTTTTTTAACTCTGACAGTGCTTTAACCATTTCCTCCATAATTACGCATTTCTACGCCTCTCTAAAAACCACCTACTGAAACCATTGTGATAAATAGAGCATTTGCTCCTATAGGAGCAAATGCTCTATTTATCACAATGGTTTCAAACTACAAAATTCTAAAAAAAATCCTTTTCTCTAGTTAATGCTTCTTTTTGGTAGATTCATTCAAAGATGTTGGGTCTAAAAATAGCTTATGGAGGAAAGGGTTAACTTAGGCAATTATGAAATAATATATATATCCTGATCTTTGTTTTTGAATATGGACGAGTCTACAGAGCTTCATATATATTGAGAGCATATCACAAAACTACACTTTAATAGTGGAATCTTTGTTTTAACCTATTCACTGTTGCATATTCATGTAAGAACTAACATCATGGATATTAATTAAGATTTTTTTAAACGACATAATTTTGAGTACAGGACATTTTGGCTCAGGTAGAAACTGAAGAATCAGATCTATATTATTATACCATAAGCAAACAGAGCAGATGCTGATCAGATGGCTGCTACAGGAACATTCCGATCTGGGTCTACTCTGTTTACAGATGTATAAAAAAGCATTTATATGAGGGTTTTAAGCAATTACAAAAGTTCCACTTGCCTCGGTTATTAGATATTGTATATCCATTTCTTTAACCCTTTACAGAAGCCATATGATCTGGGTTTACTCTGTTTGCACAGGAGCAAATGCTCTATTTATCACAATAGTTTCAGAACTACAAAATTCTAAATTGTTTCTTTTCTCTAGTTACTGCTCCTTTTCGGTAGATTTATTCAAAGAGGTTGTGTCTAAAAATAGCCCATGAGGGAAAGAGTTAATCAATATGCGGAAAGGGAGGAATCAGATATAAATATTCAGTAGGCTAAAGGTTGGTTACTGCATGAGAATACATTTGTGTACTTAGTTTCTTATTTGATGATCCAATATATGCATACAGTAGAACCTGTCCTAAGTGACCATTCATTTACTGAACATAGAAGTGTTTCAAAACAGGTGGTTGCTTAATGCAGGAGAAAAATAATGCAGAAAACTCATAGGAGTTTTTTTGCATTTCTTTTGACTTGCATTAAGCAACCACCTGCTTTGCCTACCTATAATTAGTCCTCTTAACTCATTCCCTCCTACTACCACATTTTTTACGCCTCTATACAGTAGAAGTCATTTTTTGAAACCATTGTGATAAATAGAGCATTTCAAACCTATACAATTCTAAAATTGTCCTTTTTTCTAGTAAATACTTCTTTTCGGTAGGTTTATTCAAAGATGTTGGGTCTAAAATAGAATAGGAAGAATGAGTTAAGAGAGGTTCTACTGTACATGTTTTGTTAAGTTTTGTTACACATGGACTGTGTAAATAATAAAGTCATAAGCTATACTGATTTGTTTTCTCTTTATGGGTCAAAGATACTTGATAATGAACTCAGACTCAGATGTTTTATAACCGTGAACCCAGTTATTGGAAACATGGGCAGACTTTAAGCCCTGTCACAGTTCTATGTTTAATTAAAATTCAATACCTACTGAATATTCATGGACACAATAGTTATAATGAAATATGGAAATGGGAAATATGTAGTCATTTTAGAAAGTAGAAACACAGATATTTCAGCTTCCACTAGCAAACAGAGCAGACCCTGATCAGACTGCTCCTAAAGGAGCCGTCTGATCTCGGTATACTCTGTTTGCAAATGCTTGAAAACACGTTTATATGATGGAAAGGGTTAAACGGTCGCATTGACACTAAATAAACCAAGTTGAACCTATCCTAAGTGGCCATTCATTTATTGAATATAGCAGTCTGCTAGAAGAGCTTTCTGTATTACTTTTGGCCTGCTTTAAGCTACCACCTGCCTTCTTGCAGACCCATAATTAGACCTCTTTTTGATGGCCACTTAAAACGGGATCTACTGTACTAAATTACTCGGTTAATGTCCATGTTTTGAAATAAGCATTTTTGTAAATTTATACAACTAATTTGATGTCCCTTTCCCTATTCGATGTTTTTTTCAATACCTACTTAATATTCATGGACAAAATAGATGGAAGATGGAAAATTGTAGGCTTTTTAGAAAGTAAAGATACTGATCTTTCAAATTCCATAAGCAAACAGAGCAGACCCTGATCAGACGGTTCCTATATGAGCCGTCTGATCTGGATCTACTCTGTTTACAAATGCGTGAAAACACGTTTATATGAAGGAAAGGGTTAAGGAATATAGGAATATATGTAAATAGGTTTAATGCAGAGTGAACATCTTGCGGAATGTTCCTTTTGGAGCTTTCTGTATGACCCCACCCTGCATTAAGCTGTCACTCGGATGTCTTGCAGAATCTGGCATTGATACTATTTAATTTTTGTACGTCCGGTTTCGAGGGGTTTTACTGTGCAAGGGTTGTAAGCAGACTATGATATTTGCAGACGACAAGTTATCAGAGTGTATATAAGTTAAACATGCAAATACCACACACTTTTCTACGTACGTCATAGAACTTCTTAAACGCATTGGACACTTAAACCTGTCGGCAGTTAAAATCCTCTGCTATAATTCTGCATGAATGCTGTTGTTTTTCTCATCAATTTCCCTTCAGAATAACAGTCAGAGACAAAATGATTGGAACCTGACAAGACGCGGAATTACTCCGCGTCTTGTTTAAACTCAAACTGATGGCATTGATTAACACAAAAAAGTCGATAGCTTGCAAAGAGGTCAACTGAAGATGCATTCGTAATCGATGGTTTTAGATAAATACATACATGTAATCGGATCTTTTAATTATTCAATAGATTTTGCGTATGAATAAATTTACGTTTTAAATCTCATCGTCAAAGGATGATATTCAATGTATCTACAGTAAAAACCTGTCCTAAGCGGACATTCACAGGAGTCTTAAAAGCATGTGGTAGCTTGATGCAGGGCAAAAGTAATGCAGAAAGCTCCTTCTGCATTACTTTTGTCCTGCATTATGCTACCACCTGCCGCAATTAGACGTATGTTTGATGATCGCTTAAGACAGGCTCTACTGTAAATGCATTCATTTGCACGTCCTTTACCTGATAGAGACAACTTTCACACATTTTCAAACATAGTAGACCCAGATCAGACGACTCCTGGGGGAACCGTCTTATCAGGGTCTGCTCTGTTCGCTTATGAATTTATATGGATCTGATGCTAGAGTTTTTGCCATGGTACTGCTGTTTTCATAAGTATGCAATTATGAAAAATAATCTAATTAATATTCTTGATGTCACTATTTTTTACATGAATATCAGTTAGGTAAATGAATAACGGAAATAGTTGTAATCTATCTATTGATGCATAAATACTTGAATTGCTCTGATCTAATATTTCTACCACTAAGGGCCTTTAACTGGGAAAGGGTTAAACATGTATCAAGGTTAACATGTTTTTGTCTATCAACCAGGCAAATCGCAAAGTTCAACAAATGTATACTAAAGTGATGTTTCAAAAATAAATAGTGTTTGATTGAAAACATATCGAAAGAGATCCAAAACCCCAAATCATTCCATTTGGTTTTAGAGTAGCAGAAAAATTAAGAATAATTATGTCTACATGGGAAATCACTAAGGTTTACACGAATAAAGCAACAGTAAAACAAATATGTACAAATGTATCATTATTGGTTATCATGTGGCAGCTGAATGCAGGGTAAAAGTAATGCAGAAAGCTCCTGTAGGAACTTTCTGCATTACTTTCACGCTGCATTAAGCTGCCACCTGCCTAAAAAGGCAATTTCGAAGTATAGAGTGTTTATTATATATATATGGATATTCACATAATAAAACACGCTCGCTGCACGTGTTGAGCTTAACCCCTTCCGTCATGAATATACATTTAAGAAAAAGTGACATCATAAATATTTAGCCAGCCGCTGAATTTTTATCATATGCTATATGAACTGTATACCGGAATTTTTGGTATAACTGAAAATGTAGAATCTGTAATTCCATAAGCAAACTGAACAGATCCTGATAAGACAACACCAACGGGAGCTGTCTGATCTGGATCTACTCTATTTGAAAAGGTGTTAAGACGTGAAAAGGCGTGTGTATGAAATGAATTGCTAAACAAGTTCGATATCACATCCTGTGTTTAAAACATGCTTAGTGCGACTTAACTCAATCTCTCCTACTGACGCCTTACTGCGCCTATATAAAATTCGCTTCTTGAAACCATTGCGATAAATATTTATCACAATGGTTTCATGAAGTGACTTTTATAGATGCGCAAAATTGCGTCACTAGGGGATGTGTTAAAAGTCTACCCATATTTCCAATAACTGAGTCCGAGGTTATTCATCACAATGGTTTCAATACTACACAATTCTAAAATTTTAATTTTCTCTAGTAAATGCTCCTTTTCGGTAGATTTATTCAAAGAGGTTGGGTCTAAAAATAGTGTAGGAGAGAATGAGTTAATTAGCATTTGCAAACACTTTGATTCAGACGAGGTGTCGCGTAATTCGTCGTTTCGGCAGAATCCGAACTGTTTGATACTCTGCCAGTAGTTACTCAAAAGCTAGAAAGAATGCTCAAAATCCAAATGTGAGCAGTCATGTGTTTTCACTGCATGCAAAGGCGTAGCAACGCGTATTTAACCCTTTCCATGTTTTATGTTAATTCCAAATTTCAATACCTACTGAATATTCGTGTACAAAATAGTTATAAAGAACTATGGAAGGTGGAACATTGTAGCCACTTTAGAAAGCAAAGAAAAAGGTCTATCAAATTCTATTAGCAAACAGAGCAGACCCTGATAAGACGGCTCCTATATGAGCCGTCTGATCTGGGTATACTCTGTTTGCAAATGTATTGATACATATATAGACCCGATAGGAATTTTTTTCCGGGTCGTGTTTTTCTTGTTTTTCGGAGTGGTTTAAGGTTCAAATACATAGTTTTAGACTAGTTTAACATACTTCGATCACAATTTTTTTTTTAAAAATAAAATAAAAATGGTGTGTGTGTGTGTGTGTGTGTGTGTGTGGGGGGGGGGGGGTTGTAGCCATGGGTGAGTCCAAGCATGCGTCGAGCACCTTTGCATATGTGAGAAATAATGACAGTTTGAATATTTATTAACTGAATTTTTTTTATAATGGTAAATCTACATATTTTTTATGATTTTTGAATACAGGGCGTTTTGGCTAGGAACTAGGCCTGCACGACAGACTCAGATCTATATTGCTCCATAAGCAAACAGAACAGGGTCCATGTTTATAAAACTTCTTAGTTGAGTCTGAGTTTGTTTTCAAGCTTTTGATTGGTCAGATTTGAGCCAAAGGCTCAAATCTGACCAATCAAAAACTTTAGAACGAACTCGGACTCAACTAAAAAGTTTTATAAGCATGGATACATACCCTGGATTGGATGTCTCCTACAGGAAAATACTACACTCGGATCTATACAATTCCATAACAAACAGAGCAGACCTTGATCGGACCCAGATCAGAAGCCGTCTGGTCTAGGTCTTCTCTGTTTGCAAGGACGTGAAAAGACGTTGCTATGAAGTAAAGAGTAAATTGGTTGTCATGTACAGTAGTACCCTGCTTAACCATTTACTCCATGAATATTCATGTAAGACATAATGACCTCATGAATATTAATAAGATCAACCGATGTAATAGCATATCGACACAGGAACTTTTGGTCATGGTAGAAAAAGTGTAGAATCAGGTATATATCATTCCATAAGCAAACAGAACAGACACTGATCAGACGACTCCTATAAGAGCCGTCTGACCAGGGTGTACTCTGTTTGCAAATGCACAGAAAGGTGTATTTACGGAGTAAAGGGTAAAGCAACCACTCGGCGAATAAACATGAGTGTCTTTAAGAACATGTAGTTGCTTAATGTAGGACGAAAGTAATGCAGAAAGCTCCAGTAGGATATGTCTGCATTACTTTCGTCCCGTCTCTATGATCCAGTTTTAGACCCTTTTGTGGCCGATTTAGAGGGACTGGACTGTATTTCCATAGGATAAATATTTTGATATTAAACACCTTTGCAAAAAAATAAGATATTTTGCCTTACTTTTTGAAAGCCAAATGATGTTTTCAAAAGCGGCGTATTTAATATTCGTACCTCCATCTTCGGTCGTGCATTATGCGTTCGTGTGAACTCATATACAGCCAAGAGAAGGTTATTTCAATTGACTCTCACGTTAATTCTTCCCTTGCTAAGCGCGACCTGACTGGCGCTTGCAAACAGACGTGATCCTGATCAAACACCGAGTAACTCGGCGTTTGATCAGGATCCAACCTGTTTGACATTCCGTCAACAGTTTCTTAACCCTTTCGTCGCCAACTTTCTAATTGTCGTCTAATTGCGGCTGCAATCCAATTTTGTTAAATCATTCGGCAAAAGAAGGAAATGAGATAAATAAATACAAATTTCAAAGGGATAAATCACAGATATGGAAATAGAGACTGAGACAAAAAGTAAAGTCCCTGACCATACGCCGCCTTGAAAAGGATCTGGCAGTGCACTATTTGTCGTGGTGCATTTTAGCGGTTGAAGGATTAAGACTTGGGCAAATCGAAAGGCAGATTAAAGTTCAGCAGATCAGATATTGAGCAGCCCTTTAATCAG
Source organism: Azorinus chamasolen (assembly GCA_963576725.1). Lineage (NCBI taxonomy): Eukaryota > Metazoa > Mollusca > Bivalvia > Cardiida > Solecurtidae > Azorinus > Azorinus chamasolen. The sequence goes on along the minus strand of OY755235.1, from coordinate 91,277,396 downwards.
TAGGAGAAGGGTTAATATAGGAACAAGCATAATCTTATGCTAAGCTTCAACGAATATTAGAATGTGCGATAATGTTTTAACACAGTATTCTTAAAAGTAGGTGGTTGCTTAAATGCAGGGCAAATGTAATGCAGAAAGCTCCTATAGGAGCTTTCTGCATTACTTTTGACATGCATTTAGCTACCACCTGCCTTACAGACGGATAATTATATATATTTTTCATGTCCGCTTAATCCTTTCTCTCATATTAATAGATTTTCACGCATTTGCAAACAGAGTAGACCCAGATCAGACTGCTCCTATAGGAGTCGTCTGATCGGGGTTTGTTCTGTATGCTTATGGAATTATATAGATCTGATTATACACTCTCTTTCACAGTCAAAAATTGCTTTGTTAATAATGCTTCAGAATAGTTCGGTTCATTAATATTCATGACATCATTATTTGTTTATGGATATTAAACAGGGAAAGGGATAAGACAGATTCTACTATAGAAGTCTGCTTAGAGTCAACAAAATTTAATGTTATGATCGACTGAATTAACAAACGATGGAATTCAACAAAACCAATTTTCTACTAATTGGAATTATTGCGTTAGTGATTTTGACAGTTGTTCACTGTGAACGTAAGTGACATTTTATTTTAGTATTGTTTTCATTTCATTTGAAATAAATGTGGCAATACAGTAACTCACCATTTGAAGTGCCATGAAGGGAGAGTCCAAATGAAACTTCGATAGTTCGCTTATCATTTTTTTCTTTAACCCTTTACTGATAAATATTCATGTTAAAGTACCGACATCATATGTATTACTATGTTGTATGTTTACTAATTAACCCATTTCCTCATATGTCGTTTTTTTTAGAACCAACCTCTTTGAATAAATCTACCGAACAGGAGAATTTACTAAAAAAAAGTCTATTTTTTAAATTTTTTTTTTAGAATTGTGTACTTTTGAAGCCATTGTGATAAATAGAGCATTTACTCCAATAGGAGCAAATGCTCTATTTATCACAATGTTTCAAACAATGACTTTTAGAGAGGCATCAAAAGGCGTTAATATGGGGGAATGGGTTAAAGATTACATAAAAAACAGGACGTTTATCAAAGTCTGCCCCATTAGCGTTCGATTTTTGTTTTGGCCATAATGATGTTGTCACTTTTCAGATTGACGTTACGCACGTGCGTATCGCTAGCTATGCCATTGCGTGATGTCATTTTTTCTTGCATGAATATTCTTTTTTAAAATATGTACTTCTATGATTTATTGACTTTGACTATGTACGTCTTATTTATATATGTGTGCATGGATGATAAACAGCGCGCTAATTAACAAGCTAATTACTAAAACAAGCTATTTATTCAGATATAAAGTATAGGTGCCCATATACATAACACGTGCCAGATGTAAAAAAACCCAAGGTACAGTTGAACTTCGATATCACGTACTTCAAGGGACCTACATTTCAGTTCGAGATAACACAAGTTCGAGTTATCCAATACCTAATCTTGACACTTTCTGAAGTTCCTGTAGGAGCTTTCAGAATTACTTTAGACATGCATTTAGCTGTCACATGTGTTTCTAGTAATGCGCAGTAATGCATTTTAAAGCAATTATGTATTGTAAGTATCGTAATGACCTAACTTTGAGTTCGAGTTATCCGAGGTTCGAATAATCCGAGTTCGAGGTAATCAAGTTCAAGTGTTGTATCAATGCAGGTCTGTAAGACGGTTGGCAGCTTAATGCAGAGTGAAAGTCATGCAGAAAGCTTCAAAAGATTCCCACTTTGCACTGCCACCTGCCTAAAATAATTTAAATTCTTTTTTATCATTTATATTCCGGTTAAGAGGGTTTTACTGTGTAATACTTGGGAAATATACAAAGCATTTTCTTTCAGCTTGTGGAAACAACAGAGACTTTGGGACGAACAACCCGGAAAGCAAAGATTCGGCCACGTTTTCTGACACTGGTAAGACTGATAACAGTTCCGGATTACGAAATAAACCGTAGCAACGGTGCATCTGGTCTGGGTCTACTCTGTTTGCTGTCAAAATCCATAAGGCGCGTGAGCCAGTTAAACTTAGTGATCTTGTCCTTGTATATTTATTACTCAGGTTGAAATCACGAATCGTATCTATAGCCCTGTCCCTGGCTAATATGCGTGTAAGACATATAATAGCAGCATTAGTTAGCTCATGTTTTAACTCTTCCAGTGTCTTAAAGACGGGTCTATGAGTAACTCGGTGTCTCACCAGGATCCAAACTGTTCGACATTCTGTTTATTCTTTCGAAAGAAATTGAACACGCGCCCTTTCTAAAGCTTGAAGCAGGCGGCAATACTGGCACTGAAAGGGTTAACCCGTCGCTTGCTATTCACGTCAATATACCTACCTGTAAATAGTGAAGACCCAGATGAGACAGCTCCTGCAGGAGCTGTCTCATCAGGGTCTGCACTATTTACAAGTTGATTGTGCAACCAGTGCACTCCACAGCAGTGATTGTACAGCGAAATACTTGTACACAGTGAATATATATATAATTATACAATAGGGCATGGGTAAAGAAGGAGAAATGTATTTTAAAATTCAGCAAGAGAAGGGTTAATAATGACATCATGATCTGGAGAATGCAGGACATGCTTGACCACGACTTAACTCCTTCATTCATGTAAACGCATTTTCACGCATTTGCAAACATAGTAGACCCCGATAAGATGGCTCCTATTGGACTGCTCTGTTTGCCAATGGAATTTGATAGATATGTTTCTTTACTTTCTTATATGGCTACAGTGTTCCACCTTCTATATTTCATTACATGTATAACTATTTTGTCCATGGTATTGAAATTTGGAATAAATAGAGGATAGGGAAATGGTTACAACGTAGAATCAGTTTTATATTATTTCATAAGCAAAAGAGCAGAAGTGGATGTTCAACAAGTGTAACAGACCCAGTTCAGTATCTGTTTACCATCCCCCCCCCCCCCCCCCCCCCCAGTGCTGCCTGATACAGTATAACCCTCTAAAGCCACAACTGAATAAATAGAAATATTGGTGTCTTTAACCCTTTATTCTATGAATATTTACGTACGAAATAATGACGTCATGAATATTAATTAGATTTATACAATGTATTGATAATGGCATATGAACACAGGATAATTGTGACCATGGCAGAAACTATATAATCATATCTATACTATATCATAAGCAAACAGATCAGACCCTGATCAGACGGCTCCTATAGGAGCCGTCTGATCTGGATCTACTCTATTTGCAAAGGCGTATTTATGGAGTTAATGGTTAAAAGCAGGTAGTTGCTCAATTCAGGACGAAAGTTATGCATAGCAGTTTACCACATGGCTTTAAGACCCATACGTATGTCTCTTTTAGGTGGTTGTTTTAGAGGGGTTGTACTATATAAGAATTGTTAATGCAATTGTCAAAAACAATATAATACAAATAAATAAATTGCAGGGCAATACAATACAACACAATATAGTGAAATGCAATACAATACAGTACAGAACAGTAGAGTACAATGCAATGCAACACAACACAACACAGCACAATACAATACAATATAATGCAATGATATAATACAATGCAATAAAATACAATACTAATAATGCAATACAATGCAACAAAATAAATACAATACAATTTCATACAATACAAACAATACAAAACAGTACAATACAATGCAAAACATTGCAATACAATACAATGCAATGCAATGCAATACCACACAATATAATACATAGTTCAATTCAATGTAATGTACGTGTAATATAATACAATGCAATAGGTTACCATCAATGCAATACGATAATACAATACACTACCATACACTATAATACACAATACAATACGATGAACACGTTTAATTGTTTTCTCAGGAAAAAAGTCGATATATTGTCATTTTGTCCATGAATATTCAGTAGGTACTGAAATTTGGAATAGACAGATTAATAGAAGGATTAAATTAATTTATGTTAAATATAGGCCAACTCTGGCATGGCTAATCATGAAATAGAAATTTACGAATAGTTATTAATGCTTGATACTATAGATGATTTGGAGATTGCCATTTGACAGATGCAGGGTACATTCTCGGGGCAACCACAGCAGATTGTTGCGGCGTGGTAAAAGAGTGGAAGGCGGATTTCAAAACGGTTGCCACAACTACCGTTGTCTATTTTCAAGTGTGGCGACTTGTCACCGGAACGACGTCGACATACGAGCTTATAGGAGAAAATCCGATGACTGTCAGTGAGTAGATATGTGTATTGCTTTCTTTTTATCCCTTTAATCCATAAATAGCCTACTTTTCTACACCTTTGCATGCACAGTAGACCTAGAATAGACGGCTCTAAACACACATCGAAGAGAATAGGGGAGAATGCGTGTCTGTATATCTTTGAAGGTTAGTAGGATCTTTTCCTCATTTTTGTATAGTAGAACCCCTCTAATGTGATCGCCAAAAAAATTGTCTGCTTTTAAAACATACATTTCTAACCCCCGAGCCGATCAAAGGTGTGAGGAGCATATTGTTTTTGCCCTGTCTTCACGTTGTTTGTTTGTTGGTTTGTGGACAACTTTAACGTTGGCGATAATTATGTAGCCATTGCACATATATACATTTTGTACTTCAACTTGGTATTCATGTATATACTTATATAACTTATGGAGGCGAACATTATTAGGGGTGACTTATTAAGGCCAATGGTCAAATCGGGGCCACACTCTTGTTATTCATAAAATAGTCGTTTTAGAGGGGTTTTACATAACAAAATCAATTTATTATACCAATTGCTTGCACTATTGCTGCGATATTGTTGTTTTTCTAGGTGATGCTAGCACGCAAACCATCACCGTTGCTGCAAATGAACAAATCGCATTTGACATTGGTGATAAATTCGGATGGTAACGTAACCTAGCTTATAATATAAATATAAGTCATTATTTTTATCTCGATGAAACGTCGAGGTATTGTGATCACTGGTTCGTAGGCGTCGTCTTTGGCGTGCAAAACATTTAATGTAGCTAATTACTCGAAAAGTATGAGGGATCAACACATGAAACATCATGGGTTGGAAGATCTCATTGACGAGAATGCCCCTACAAAAGAACTATAACTCTTGATTTCAAACTTTTGAGTTATTGCCCATTGTTTCTTTCAAAAAGGTTTAATTTAGCTGATTGTTCAAAAAGAGGTATTAACAAGAAACTTCATAAATTGGTAGATCTCTTTAAGGAGAAGTGTATGCAGTGGACAAGCATCAAATCAGACGAGCGTTTGCGACGCACGCGGCTCTTGTTAAATTAACCAATTCCCTCATATTGACGACTTTGGACGACCCTGTAAAAGTCACTTTGTGAATCTATTGTGATAAATAGAGCATTTGCTCCTATAGAGCAAATGCTCAATTTATCAAAATGGTTTCAAATTACAAAATTCTGAAAATTTTCCTTTTCTCTAATTAATGCTCCTTTTCGGTAGATTTATTCATAGAGGTTGTATCTAAAATAGCACATGAGGTAATGGTTTAATGTTAATCGGGTAAAGTGTTAAGAAATAAAAAAAATGTTTAAGCAATATTATCGTGTCTTATCCCACTATCTGGGACCCAGCTAGCAGTTGCAAACAGCTTGGACCCAGATCAGACGCCGAATAACTCGGCGTCTCATCAGAATCCAAGCTGTTAGACACTCTCGGTCAATATTTTCTAAAAAGCTGGATCGAATTGGAAGTAGTCAATATTGGCACAAGGAGTTAAAGTGGGTGTCTGAGCTGGGTCTGCATTTTGTTTCCATTTTCAACAAATCAACATATATTTGACAAATCCGCATATTTAACCTTTTCTTCCATAAATACACATTTATACGACATTGCAAACAGAGTAGACCCTGATCAGACGGCTTCTATAGGAGCCGTCTGATCAGGGTCTGCTCTGTTTGCTTATGGAATTTGATAAATATATATGTTCCACTTTCCGTATTTCATCATAACTTTTTTGTCCATGAGTATTCAGTAGGTATTGAAATTTAAATAAACATAGAACAGGGAAAGGGTTAATAAGAAAACTGAGAGGACCAAGATCAGACCGCGCCGCAACAGTCTGGTCTACGTAATGTTTGTTTCCGAAAATGTTTATCTGGTAAAGGAATACTTAACCCTTTTACCGCCAATGTCGCAAAAATGCATCACGGCAAATAGTGCAGTCCCAGATCAGACGCCGCCTTTTCAAAGCGGCGTCTGATCAGGGACTTCACTTTTTGTCTCAAATTCTATATCTAAATCTGCTCTTTGTTCCTTTGAAATTTGCAATTTTTTTTATCTCATTTCCTTATTTTACCAAATGATTTGACAAAATTGGTTGCAGACGACAATCAGAAATTTGTCGCCGAAAGGGTTAAAACGACATGGGACTCAGAGTCCGAATTAATAACCCTTTTATAGGCACATCTTTTAGTACCTTTGCAAACAAATTTGATGTAGATCAGACGGTTCCTGTTGAATCTGCCTGGTCAGGGTCTGCTCTTTTTACTTAAGAAATAAAAAATATATTTTAAGAGTTTTTGCCATCCTATTGTTCATGATGCCATTATAAATAATCAGCTAATTATTATGTATACACTCATTATTTTGACATGAATATTTAAAGGGATAATTTGATCTGTCATGCAGGTGGGCTCAAGGCGTTGAAGTTGTAGGGTACAAGAGTGGTGCTAGTGAAACTGGTAACAACTGGAAAATAATTGGTTTGCCCGACTACGCAGCAGGAGACACGCATGACTGGAGCGGAAGAACAGTCGTTCTTGAGTCTACGTTCGCAGTGCGAGCTCGAGCTGGTCCAGGTCAGGACAACTGTTGTGTATTGTCGACATTTTAACCAATAGCCCAAGAGTCACAGCTATAGGGCGAATCGCCGTGACGTCACGCGCACCTGTTATCTTAGCCGAGAAAAGCTTGGTGGGCAAAAAGACTGACAGCTGATATGTAAACAATAACAGAAACATTGACAGCACTTTGAAAACTTCTGTTAAAATTAATAAAAAACGATTATGGTGCATTCGTTGATGATAATTACATCGATAGTACATGTAAAAACATAAATATGAACCGAATATTGATTCTGGAAGATGAATTTACACGAAACAAACATCTTTATTTGGAGTCGGTTGTACAACAAATAACAAATAATGACAGATCTACAATAAACTATTTGCCGGCTATGTAACAAAAATAAAAACAGTTTAACATGACAACCTGCGGAATTGAAAGATATAACCTTTTCAAAGCATGGGTAATGCACAGTTCAAAATTATAATCAGAAAAAGTGTAAATATTGGTAAAATACACAAACCCTTTACCTGCTTAGTATTCCTGTAAGAAATAATGATATCATGACTATTTATAAGCTAATGTTTCTAATGACATTTGTAGACAGGATTGTTCTGTTGGTAGAAACTGTAGCTATTAAAATTTAACAAATAAACAGAGCATGATCTGGGTCTACGCTGTTTGCAAATACACAACACAAGTTTATATTAGAGAAAGGGTCCTTTGAATTATTAAATTTTAAGGTGGAATGACCTATCATTGTTTAACTGTAGATCCCATTCATTATGTAATAAGACTTAAATTTGCTATATGATTTTGAATAATAAACAGTGAAGATCCTGGTCAGAGGGTAGCTTGTTTAGCTAAATATATTGTCTGGGTCTACATTTTGCAAATGTCAGTACTTTTATTCACCGCATTCAAAGATTCTAACAATACACACTATTTGTTTTGAATACTAAAAATGAATTGTGTTAGACAGTTTGAGACTGTATTTTTACACTACTTACTCAACCGAAATATTGCTAATTTACTTACTAGACTTAGGAAAACAGTAACGATCAAAGGTGCCAGATGGTCAGTAAATCCCCTAATTTCTCAGAAGGGGACAAGGGTCAGCAATCACGGAACAGCCATCTATATATCACACACTATCTTATCAACAAAGTTATGAACTATTACGTAACAGGAATGCTTCTATTGTGACAACTACCAAACTATGTGCCAATTGTCTTAAGTTATGATTTGTTAAACAGCTTCCCGAACAATAGAAGATAACTATGTTTTGACTAAGATCTATGGCTAAGCATAATTAAATCCCAACGATTTAGATACATGTATATTGAAAAAGGTAGTTTATTGTGAAATATAGTTCTAAAGATAATATAGATTGATATGATCTAGATCTATTCTAAAATACTTTTTTTAGATCTGCTACGGTACTGTACAGTAGCCAGAAAGACATTTTACAACACACAAATGAACGACATGAGACTGTATAACTTAAAATCTAGATATTATTGAAATAAAACGAGAATTAAAATTTTAAATACTGTTGATCTAAATTATTCGACATATCAGGCATGTCCAACAAATATATAAGAATGTCTCCCATTTCAAAGAAAGGCCAAATCAAGGGATCGGTTTTTTTGTGTGTGTGTGTGGGTTTTTTTCAAAGTTCAGCTGGTAGTTTACAGGGCCGATTTATTCAAGTTTCTTGTTGTATCTATCCTTACAAACTAAAACATAATTGTCATTATAGTCAGAGGATACAGTAAATGTACAGAAATCAACAATTCAAAACCATCACAGTCGTTAAATGATGTGTAGGCTAACTGTTGCCTAGCGTTTATATAGAGATTCATAGGTCGTTATTGGTGTTTTTGCCCACCAGTTAACTGCGCATGCGCGAAATCGACGGGTTTGTTTACAAACAGAGATTCGCCCTATACATGTAGTTGTACGACAGACCCCCAGCAAAGCTATTGAAAAAGTGTCCTGATAACGGTTGTAAGCGGACGCTTTTGTACGCACGTGATTCTTGTGGTTAAAACTTATCTACCTAGGATTTGAATTGGGTGAACCAAGGGGAAAATATTTTGTACTCATTTGTGAAATATTCATTTTTATTCATTTTTAATCAAAATTAAAAGTCTACAACGTACTGTCGTACAAGTAAAAAACATGTACTCGTCTTACTACCAAAGTGTCTTCTTACAACCGTTATCAGGACAGTTTGTTCGCATGACCTCAGACAAGTGTCCTCGGCTACGCCTCGGACACGTCTTCGGTCATACGAACAAACTGTCCTGATAACGGTTGTAAGAAGACACTTTGGTAGTAAGACTCGTACTGTATCTATTACTTGCATTTGCAAACAGTGTAGACGCTCCTATAGGAGCTCTCTCAGCTGGGTCTTCACTGTTTGCATGCATGCTCTAAGATTTTACCTAGGAAAATCATTTCAATATATCCTGTATATTTTCGTAAAGATTTGCCGAAATAATATTCAAAGAGGACAGAGTGATAAAAATATGTTTAGTTTAATCATATTTTATTGCTTGCTTTTATCTTTACATAATTACAATATTGCATATTCATACATCAGTATAAAGCAATAGCAAAAGGGTTGGACCACAAGTTATTACAACATTAGAAACGGTCCTTCCCATTGATAGCAGATATTTTCAAACAGAAAGACATTACAAAGCAAAAAAAAAAACTAAACCCCCCCCCCCACACACACACAAAGAAAAAAAAATGAATAAACAAATAAATGAAAAGACTAATCCGTTTTTATTCCACATTTTCACCCGCTGCGCCAAATCGGGGTCCCCCCAGAAAAACTCGCACAACCTAATTAATTATAAACATCGACGCAGGGCAACTTAAATATTGTTTCTGAACGAGTAGATGGTGCTGTCTTGCTTGTAATTAGCCAAACCTTTTTGTATTTTTAATGTATTTTTGCACATGGAGAAAAAGACGTTCGTTTTCATCATTTGACAAAGTTGAAATACCATACAATAATTTATGAGTGCTTAAAGGGTGAACACCGCGGGTATTCTGGAACAGTTCGAGTCTTTGGGTTGAAAATAGTGTGCATTTGAAAAAGAAGTGTTCTGCATCTTCCGTGTCAATGTTACATATACAAATTGCATCGTCACGTAAATGATTTATGAAGAGGTCGCTGTGTAGGTTGCTGCATTTATTTCTAAGACGCGCATGGTGGATTGAATAGAAACGATCTCCACATAGATAATATTTCGGTACATTAAAAGAAATAAACATCTTATTTATTCCAAATTTGAATGAATTCAGAGATGGACTGTGACGAATGGTTATGTCTAGATCGTTCCAAAGTTTTATTGTTGAGGGAATTGTTGAATTTGAGTATATTTCTGTTCTTCTGATAGGAATTACAAAATTATCACTATTTCGGAGAGCATATTGGGTTGAGGTATCAACTGTTCCGGGAAAGAGTTCATTGATATAATCTGGAGTCGAATGAGATTTCACTTTAAAACCAAAAATGTATTTTTGCAATTTACGCCTGTCTGAAAGAGATGTCCATCCTGCTTCTTTACGTAAATTTTCAATTGAAACGGAACGCGTCAAACCTGTAACAGTCCTTGCTGCTTCGTACTGAATTTTTTCTAAACGTTCTTTTTCATATACAGTACAATTGTCCCAAACAACAGACGCGTATTCCAAAAGTGGTCTTAAATACGCAATGTATATTTGATTAAGAGTTTCTGGTTTAATACTATATTTTAATGATTTCATTGAACCTAAGATTTTAGATGCAGAAGAAACGATATTTAATATGTGTTCGTGCCAGGATCCATTTTTGCTTAGTGTTATACCTAGATGTTTGTGATGTTCAACATATTGTAATTGCGTACCTTCGAAAGATAATATAGGGGGTGTAGTATTAGTCAAGGTAAAATATACAACTTCTGTCTTGTTTGGATTAAAATGCACTAGCCATTGTGCAGACCATAAGGATATCTTCTCTAAATTATGATTTAGTTTAGTTTGAATCTCATATGTGCTTGCTGACGATACCGCTAAAGAACTATCATCCGCAAAAAGCCTTGTGGTAGACATGAGAGAGTCTGCGATATCATTTACATAAACTAAGAACAACAGAGGACCCAGAACAGAGCCCTGTGGAACGCCAGCATTTATCTTTGCTATACTAGAGAACGATGAGTTAACAAATACCCGCTGAGTTCGTCCTGTCAAATAGTCGTTTATCCAGTCTAAAACTGTTCCAGATATTCCGTTTTGTCTAAGTTTAAAAAGTAGGCCTTTATGTCAGACTCTATCAAAAGCTTTTGATATATCACAGAAAACCATGCACGTTGATTTACGATCATCATAAGCCTTACAAATCTGGTTATAAATGTCTATATAAAGTGTATATAAAAATATGTGACGGGCTAAGGGTTAACCCTTCCTCCATATGAACGGTTTTTGTTTATTTGCAAGCAGAGCAGATCATGAGCATATGGCTCCCGCAGGGTCTGCTCTGCTTGCTAATGAAATTATAATATATCTGACTCTTAATCTCTACACTGTCTAGTTTCGGCAAAAATCAAAAACCATGTGTACATATGCCATTATAGATATCAGCTAATAAATATTCATGATTTATATGCATATTTAACGGGGAAATGATAAGTACATCTGTACCTAGCAACAATGACATGGGCATATACAATATATACCCATATTAGCTCTCTGATCCAGGTCTACACGTTTAACAAATGACCAATTTATCAAAGATTTCAAAGTTAAACACATCCAAAAAACTCAGTTCCCTTATTCCTAGTAACTCCTTTTCAGTAGATGTATTCAAAGATGTCTGGTCTTATGTTAGCCTATGATGGACTGGACTAAAGCAGATAAAAGTGTTCAGAAATGTATATAACTTTGGGTATGAAATATGATAGATAGTGTGATTTTTGTGAAATTTAGCAATGTAATGTGTAATTAAAATCTGAATTGAGCGATATATCATACTGAATAAACATAGGAGTCATAGGAGTCTATAGGAACAGGTAGCTGCTCAACCCATTACATCATATACTATTTTTAGATCCAACCTATTTTATGGAGTAATGGGTTAAAGGACAGGCATCGGACTTTGGAGTTGCTAAAATTTTCGTTGAATTATATTCACGAATATCACATTAACATGTGCTAATATTACTACTACGACTTTAAATTTTATATCAAAATGTAAGACTTTACAGTCAGCTTATAGTTGACTATTAATATTTGTCTCGGCCAAAACTTCAAGTGTGGAAAATTTTGTCGCGAAACTAGTTCATTTTCTATAAGGCCAGCTGCGAGATTCAGGCCAGATCTTTCCCGTGCTTGAATTTATTGGCGAGACTAAACTCACTGACGAAATATTCGAGACGATTCTAAAGAGTGGCCACAGTGCAGAGTTTGTTGGGGAAAGAACATAATAAAATTTCGGGGAGGGTTGGGGAGGGGGGTAATAATAATAATGTTTAGTATGCTTAAGTATTTCGTTAATGTAATTACAGTTGAAGTTCGATATCTCGAACTCGGATAACTCGAACGTCGCGATAACTCGCCTAAAAGTTCGGTCCTTCCAAAATCTTACAATAAAAAATTGCTCTAAAATGTATCACTTCGCATATCTAGAAACACATTTCACAGCTTAAAACAGTTCTCCAGTAATGCTGAAAGCTCCTGCAGGAGCTTTTAGCATTACTGTAGACCAGCATTAAACTATGAACTTGAGAAATTGTCCATATTACAAATCGGATAACTCGAACTTCTGTTATCTCGAACTGATTTATATAGTCCCTTGAAGTTCGAGATATCGAAGTTCAACTGTATAAATAATTTTGGAGATTCAGATATCTATGCTTGGCTGTAAGACTACTATATTTATTCAGTCCAATTAAGATATGTGAATTAAAACATTTTAAAGAATACCTCCTTTATTTTCCCACCAAAACCTATGTTGCGACTTTACCTAGTCTTTAGAATCGTTTGAAAGATTCAAATCCAAAGAGTGGTCACAACATGGGGTTTAGTGGAGAAATGATGAATTTAGTATTTGAATAGACACGTTTATCTTTTGTTTTGTTTAGGATAGCATTTTTGTTAAGTTTCTTTTCAATAACTTCAGACAGTCCTCCATCTCTTTCAAACTTGATGGCTGCTGGGACTGTTTACACTACTGATTCGATTGGTACCAGCATTTTCACCGTCTCTGCCACGGACCCCGACACGAATGACGTCATAAGCATTGCCATGTCACCCATAGATGGACAGTTCGACTTCGACACGACAACCAGTAAGCCTTTGTGAAAAACAACACCAGAAACGTTGGTCTAGAAAACAATATTCACCTGTTTCAGTTTTCATTGTACATTTTCTTTCACTTCTTTTGGCCATTGATCTCATGATATTCATTCAAGAAATAATGACATTATGCATTTGTAGATATATTAACTTATTTGTTTTAATTTTAATGACAATTGGACATAGGATAGTTTGGATATGACAGAAACTGTAGCAGTAAAACCCGTCTTAACTAGTTCATATTGACACCTTTTGACACCTTTGTAAATAAATTCATCACAATTGTTTTAAAACTAGCTCTACACACTTCTAAAAATCCCTTTTTCTAGTAAATGCTCATTGTTGGTAGATTTATTCAAAGAGGTTGGGTCTAAAAATAGCCTGTGAGGGAACGGGTTAAGCGGCAATCAAAAAGAGGGGTAATTATTGGCCTGTAAGACAGGCGGTAGCTTAATTCAGATCAAAAGTAATACAGAAAGTTCATATAGGAGCTTTCTGCACTACTGTTGCCCTCCACTAAGCAACCACCTGCTTTTTAACACTACTCGTAAGTGGCCGCTTTGACAGGTTCTACTGCAAATAATTTGATACTCAAAGAAAACAGAAAAGGAGTGCTCCGTTTGCGTATGAAATAATATAGCTCTGATTTTACAGTTCATTCCAATGTTAATATATATTTCTAAAAAAACAACTAAGAAATGTCAATACAGTCATTATTTTCATCTTTAAAGGATGCAGATGAATATACAATAGAACCTGTCGTAAGCGATTACACCATAGGCTATTTTTAGATCCAACCACATGAATAAATCTACCGAAAAGGAGCAGAGGCGTCAAAGTGCGTCAATATGAGGGAATGTGTTAAGCGACTTTTAAATGAATAAATCTCATGCTCCTGTATATCATCGTAATGTTTAACAAAATTCAGTTACAGGCTACAGTTAGAAATTTGGCGACGAAAGGGTGAATTCGGCTATGAGCCATTAGTTCTTAAACACCCAGTTGGTTATTTGCTGCATGTCCACTTAAGATGGCTTAAATTTACTTGGGGAGTTTGAATAACAAACAGAGCAGGCTCCGATCAGTGGACTCCTTAAGGATTCTCTAAAATAGTTCTACACTGTTTTCAAATGCTAGAGCATTTGTTTCCCAGATTCAAAGGATTCTATGAAGATGTAAGTGTACTTTATTTTCAGATGTGTTGTCATTGGGAACACTGACTGCTTCCAGCGGACCAGTCAATCTCACATTTACAGTTACAGATCAGTGTTTAAACACAGATACCAACATATTCACAGTGATAATCGTAAACCCTGTAAATATATCTGCAATTCCTACTTTGTTGCGATTGTGCAATATACCTTGTCTTAAGCGGCCATCTGAAAGAGGTCTAATTATGGAGCTGTAAGAAAGATGATAGCTTAATGCAGGTCAAATGTAATGCAAAAAGCTCTTACGGGAGCTTTTTGCATTTCTGTTACCCTGCATTAAGCACCATTTGCCCTTTAACACCCCTATGTTCAATAAATAAATGGCCGCTTAGGACATATTCTACTGTATAACATTACTCATTGCACTCTTGTGGCGAATTTGCTCTTAGCTACAGTCTTACATTGCTCTGTGGACGTGTTTCGGTAACTGTGCATTTTCTAGAGGTTTTTGACGCTCTCTATATAATTGTACGTTTTTTAAACGTCTGTAGACGTACTCTAATAATTGTACTTTCTCCAAGATGCCTTTGCACAGTGATTAGAACCACTTCACACCCCTTACAAGATCATAAGAGGTGACAAACATGACTTTACCGTAACTGGAGTTTCTGCATCCTGATTTTTCATCATATTTAAGTTCCTGATTCTATATCGTGTTATTTTTTTTAAATGTGAATGAGAAGTGGGTTCAGTAAACTTAATGTTCTTTTGTATTAACATTATATAAGCTGTACACTATTTAAGGAATGTTGCTATATAACCCAGTTCAGTTAGCCTATGAAATCAATGCGATGATATTTGCTTATATTTAAGAACCATTTACTGGTATCGCATTTAAGATTTTGTAAAATGATAATGAAATCTAAGTTTTTACCTGCCTATTATGTAGAAAAATAATTAACCCGTTTTCAATAAATATACGTTTTGAAAAAAAGAAGCTTAGCTAACTTAAAACACATATCAGACATTTGTGATACATGATGTGAAACGAAGCAAGACCAGAAACATCTGTAAGACTGCCAATAGCTTCTGGTAGATAGAGATTCGCGTAGAGCTGTATGCTTCCAGAACACCACACAGTCTTACCTAAATACCTTCAATTAGGTTCTCGTGGTTTAACTAGACCCAACCTCTTACAACTAATCTTCCGAAAAGGAGCATTAACTAGAGAAAAGGAAAACAATTAGAATTGTGAAGTTTTGAAGCCATTGTGATAAATAGAGCACTGGCTCCTATTGAGAAAATGCTCTATTTATCACAATGGTTTCTAAATGTGACTTTTACAGAGGAACCAAAATTCGTCACTAGGAGGGAATGTGTCAATTCAAGATCTAGATTGTCAAGTTCTAGGGTGATTCTATCAATATTGTATTATTATATTTAGGAACAGAAAGTCCAGGTCTTTCAATAAAATTGAACATTGTTCATGTTGTTAGAGACTACTGTACATGTTTGGGTTATATGTGTATTATTATTCAATTTCAGTCACCAATTATCCATGACACACCTATCGCCAGAAACGTGAGTGAGGACATAGCAACAGAAACGCTACTGTTCACTGTAAATGTCACCGATGCCGACCTCGTGACTTGCTCAAAGTCTACCTCGGTCCCAGCCTCATACCCATTCTTCGTGCGCCTCATACCATCAACATCAGGTAATATTCTGAAAGTGGGTGATCCTTGGAAAACAAAAGTAGCAATGCCAAAAGAGAAAATTGCAGACTCGGTTTCATTGAGTCTGTTCATGAGTAGTAATTAAAAGTGCAACACTACTCATGCCCCCTAGCACCGGCTTAAGCAGTATTCAATTTTCAAAACGTATACCATCAAATCTAATGATCCCGAAGAGCGAGAAGCCTTATCTGACACGCATTCCCTTGCTCCTTATACCATCAACACCAGGCAAGCCTTATCTTGCATCCATTCTTCATACGCCTCATACCATCAACATCAGGTAAACCTTATCTGACACCCATTCCTTGTGCACCTCATATATTCATAATCAGGTAAGCCATATCTGACACCCATTCCTCGTGCACCTCATACCATCAACATCAGGTAAGCCTTATCTGACACCCATTCCCGTGTTCCTCATACCATCGACATCAGGTAAGCTTTATCTGACACCCATTCCTCGTGCGCCTCATACCATCATAATCAGGTAAGCTTTATCTGACACCCATTCCTCGTGCACCTCATACCATCCTAGTCAGGTAAGCCTTATCTGACACCAATACCCGTGCTCCTCATACTATCAACATCAGGTAAGCCTTATCTGACATCCAACAACTCGTGCGCCTCATACTATCAAACGGATTTAACATTTTATTATGATTTGTTAATGGTGCTCTTCATATCTTTGAAAACGGGTAGTGCTGTCTTCCATTTTCTACAAAACATTTTATCCAGTCACCAGGCTTCTCTAGTGACATAATAAAGGGGGTGCAAATAAACTTAGGTTTATTAGGTTACTTCCGGTAGTGGAAGGTTTATTAGGTTAGTAGATAGGCGTAATGATTCTATAACCATGGAACTATTTTAGTTTTCTGTAAATATTCATAAACATGTTGATGGAATAGATCTAACAGATCTATTTGGTCACCAGAAGAATTATTCAAATGAGAAAAAATAAAAATAATTGGCTACAGCTGGATTCGAACCCGCGCCTGATCCTACGAAAACTAATTCTAATCTCTCTAGAGACGTCGCCCTTACCGATTACGCCACAGAGGCCACATACAAAATGATGTTGATTTATCACTTTTATTAATTTAACCCACCGCTGGCAAAACCCGTTTTTGATAAAATCAAACCTGGAAGCAAAGATTGACAGATAAATAGTAAATGTTTTCTTTTCACTCTCATGATTATTTGATTGATAAACTCTTACAGGGGCGGTGATAGTCATAAACCTAAATATAGCCTGTTCAGTTCCATCGATTTCTGAGTGACGTTAGGTAGAATCTAAAAATAGAAACCGAGACTACGTAACTCGAATTTGACCAAAGAATATAGATCATGTCTGTTTGAAATAACTTGTCGACCCTCGACTCAAATCATCTTATTTTTCAAATTTTCAACCACGTTTCCCTTCTAGTAATACAAATATCGAAACTATATTCCTCTGCGGTAGCTCATTAGATCTATTTACGTCTAAATGGAAGTGAAAAGGGAGGGATCCGTTGATCGAAAAACTGCATTTTCAATGTAAATTATTTCAAGAGTGTTATGAGTCTATAAAAAAGACATTTAACTATATTGACTGGATAAATCGAATAATAGGTTAGTGCCGTAGATGGGACGCCTTTATCCGACTCGGAGAGAAAACAGTTGAGGCTCGGCAAGCCTCGCCTCAACGTTTTCTCCCCTCGTCGGATAAAGCGTCCCATCTACGGCACTAACCTATTATTCTCTATATTTCCTCTGGAAACAGCATAGTTGCTGGATGTCAAGTAAAAACAGCCATTTAGTGCCTGTAATTAGTTCTTCTGTGTTTGCTGCTTTGAGCAGGTTTCTGAAACTCGTTGAACACAACTATTTGCCTGTGGGTGCAAAAAGTGCGATTTTGGGCGAGGTCTTTTGACGTCAATGGCTTCACATTGTAATGACGTCGTACCATTTCGTTTATTATACTCTGATGAAGTCTTATGGACGAAACATGTCAGTTTTTTTCTTAAACAATCTGAAGTTAATTCTTCATATTATCCATTATTGCCACTAATAGCATTCATACAGACAGACATACAATAATAAAACTCATACATAAAGTGTACAACTCAATGGCCCGTGTCAATGGTCTAAGACTGGTCGTGGGCTTGGCTACCTGTGTGTCAACAGACTTGTCTTTTGACTGCATTTTATGCATGTATCCTCAAAGCCCAGTCGGAATTAATATACCTAATTAGTTTGTTTAACCCTTTCCCTCATGAACATTTATGCATAAATTAATCACTTAATAAACATTCATTAACCTATCTTTATAAGACAATTCTTGTCAAGGGTAGTTTGGTTTTGGTTTAGACAACACATTTGGGTTCAGATCTATATAATTCCATAAGCAAATGTAACCGGGTGTTCTTATAAAGAAACATACCCGCTCAGACCCGGGATCGAAATGTAACATGGTGAAAAAGTTGTGACTCGACTGGGAAGTGAACCCAGGGCCTCTGGCTTACCATGTCAAGACTCTACCGGCTGAGCTACCAAGCCACACAGTAAAGTCTATCAATATATTTAACTACAATCTCTACCCGGCTACACATTCCCCCTATACACAAGAAGTCGTCCCGAATTCTTTTTCAAAGAACACTCCGAGAGTTTCTTATTATTACACATTATCTTCATATATATCACCATGTGGGTTATTTACGTTGGACGCCAAATGATACCGGATCTTCTTATAAAGAAACATACCCGCTCAGAACAGGAATCGAACCCGGGTCGCCAGGTTCGCAATCATGCACTCTATGTACAACGTCGCCATAAAAGCGCGTTTATACAGCAATACCGTACACTATTAGTTATACAGACCATTGGCGGGGTTAAGGGTTAAATGAGGGAAAGGGTTGATAAAACTGTTTTCCCGTTGGGCCTAAAGTATAAACTGTATGGCTAAAAATGTCATATTATTAAACACGTTATATTGCAATTGTATATAAATTGTTACTATCTCCATGACTTATGTTAGACTTATATCATAACAAAAGTGTTCTGTTTTGTCATAAGATTACGGAATCTACTGTTCGGGTAGTCCTGGGTTTGACTATGACGTGCTGAGCCAGTATGCCTTGCAAGTGGATTGTACAGACGGGGTGACCACGGTGACCAGCAATGATTACCTCGTATATCTGATCGAGAACGAGTCTCCGGTATTGGTGAACTTACAAAGTGAGTGAGTTGTAAAGAATAAGGAAAACAGAAAGTACTTTTCATCGGTCATGTTAATTATTAATGTTATAATATATGTACCTATACTTTTGTATACATGTAATTTCCTTTTTTGTATGGCTTGGCCATAGTTGACTAACTTATTTTGTAAATAGACAAAAGCAATGTGTTTGCCGAGTTGTTAATAAAACTGAAACCGAAAACTGTAAAGATCAACGTCGTTTGTAAAAGTTTGCTATCGAACTTGACAGTGTTGACCATATTCATTAACCAGTAACCCTTAAGTTGACTTGTCTTAAAGAGTACTTTGAGACAGTATATTTTCCTTCAGTAGGGTAGATTATAAATTATGTTTTTGTGCAAAAGTCAATAGTGCTGATACTGACCAGAAGACTCCAAGCTATTTTACACTCGCTCATAAGTTTGCTCGATTCTGAAGTAATCACAATTGTATCTGACCCAACTCTGAACAACTTTGATTTTTCAGCAGGGTAAAAATTAACACTTTTACCTTTATTGAAACTCCTGCCTCTTATCGAAGTCTTCTTTGCTTCTAATATTTTCCCAACCTTTTAAGAAACTATTGAAAAAATGCTTCGGAACCTGTTTAGACCCTGGGTTACTATGCGTCTGATCGATCGAGATCTAAATTGTCAGATCGCGACTGCACAGTAAAGTGTCGCTAATACGACCACATGATTTATTAACGTTGGAGAAAAAGCAGGTGGTTGCTTTTTGCAGGGAAAAAGTAATGCAGAAAGCTCCTATAGGAGCTTTCTGCATAACCTTTACCCTACATTAAGCTACCAACTGTTTTAAAAATTCAGACTTCTTTTGAACGATCGTATTAGCGAGACAATACTGTACATTGACTGCACTGTTGTTTTCAGAGGCCACCTCACTTACAACAGTCACCATCTCAGGTGTTAGTTTTACACTGCATGTTGCAGGACGCTACCTCACTTACAACAGCCGCCGTCTCAGGTGTTAACTTTACAATTTTTGATTGCAAATCTCCGTTGTTTCCAGACGTTCCCTCACTTACAACAGTCACTTTCTCATGTGTTAACTTTACACCTGATTGAACATATCCGTTGTTTTCAGACGCCATTTCACTTACAACAGTCACTGGTTCCGGTGTAAAGATCTTTACCGTGAATATCACTGACCCCGAGGGAGACAATATAAACTGTTCCATGACCAGCGATCCAGCCAATGCGCCATTCGATATATTCGACTGTAAGCTCAAGATTTACCTTTTATTAAATGTTAACTCTTTAAATAATAAATATTCATGATATCAGTATTTTATAGAGTAAGGGTAACGTGCAGCATGCCTATAAATGGTGCGTGTAAAAACACTGAATAAGAACTTTTACTTTGTTAGATGAAAGGATTCAGGGTGTGAAAATGCAATACGAATAATGTGTGTTAATAATAAAAGTTTAATGTTTAACCCTTTACCCCGTAGGCTATTTTTAGATACATCCTCTTTGAATAAATCTACCGAAAAGGAACATTAACTAGAGAAAAGGATTTTTTTTTAATTTTGCAGTTTGAAATCATTGTGATAAATAGAGCATTTGCTCCTATAGGAGCAAATGCTCTATTTATCACAATGGTTTCACAAAGTGACTTTTACAGAGTCGTCAAAAGTCGTCAATATGAGGGAATGGGTAAAGTATCTATGTTACCGCTATTATCAGCTCGTGTGTATTTAGTTCCATATTAAATTAAGTGTTTTACACGGTGGTGTATTCCTATTGGTTCCGTATATGTGTTTGCGATGACATAGCGTGTGCTATTATAACAATTAAATCAATTAATAGTCGCGATGTCATTATCTTTAACATGAATATTCATGGAGTAAAGGGTTAACTCATTCAATGTCATTGTCGAATCTGTTATAACATATGCAAACAGTTTGGATCAAGATGAGACGCTCAGTAACTTGGCGTCTTGTCATAATCAAGAAGTTTGTTGTTGTAGTAACGATTTTTGAATGAAAATGGGAGAAAATTAGACAAACGGAGTTGTATAAGAAGACAAAGTTTTCAGACGACAATATTTTACAGCAAAAGTGTTACTCCATCAATACGCTTTCTACAACTTTCTAAATGGAGTAGATCCTGATCAGATGGCTCCCAGTGTTTAACCAGCCTTTGCTCTGTTTGCTAATGAATGAATGAAATACTTTATTTAACGAGGGTAACTCAATTAGTCTGAAGACTAATCTTCCTTGAGGCCATCGATTAAAAGAATCTCATACAAAGCACCAAAACATTAAACAAAGCAACAATTCATGTACAAAAAAGTTCATACAAAGTACCAAAACATTAAACAAAGCAACACTTCATTTACAATATGCGAGATGATATTATACAGTTTCTGCCTTGGTCAGACATTCCTGTGTCCATGCGCATTTATAAAAACATAATCTAATAATTATTCATGGCGTCATATTTTCTTTCATGAATATTCATAGAGTAAATGGTTAAAGAACCAGGGTATTTTTATCCATCGAGCGGTCGTACTAGAGGGATGTAACTGTAGTATCATTTATTTGTTACAGCCGGGGTCATACAGACTAGCCGATACAAATATGTCTATGACCTGTTCATTAGTTGTAGAGGGATGTAATTGTAGTATCATTTATTTGTTACAACCGGGGCCATGCAGTCTATCCGAGACAAGTGTTGGCTATGACCTGTTCATTAGTTGTAGAGGGATGTAACTGTAGTATCATTTATTTGTTACAGCCGGGGTCATACAGACTAGCCGAGACAAACGCAGACTATGACCTGTTCATTAGTTGTAGAGGGATGTAATTGTAGTATAACTTATTTGTTACATCCGGGGCCATACAGACTAGCCGAGACGAGTGTTGGCTATGACCTGTTCATTAGTTGTGGAGGGGTGTAAATGAAGTATCATTTATTTGTTGCATCCGGGGCCATACAGACTAGATGAGACGAGTGTTGGCTATGACCTGTTCATTAGTTGTAGAGGGGTGTAATTGTAGTATCATTTATTTGTTACAGCCAGGGTCATACTGACTAGCCGAGACAAATATAGGCTATGACCCGTTCATTAGTTGTAGAGGGAAGTAATTGTAGTACCATTTATTTGTTACAGCCAGGGCCATACAGACTATCCAGGACCTGTCTGGCGATACAAATGCATGCTATGACCTGATTATCAGCTGTACAGGGATGTTACTATAGTATCATTTATTTGTTACAGCCGGGGCCATATACACTACCCAAGACCTATCTGGCGAGACAAATGTAGGCTATGATCTGTTCATCAGTTGTTCAGACGGCAGAAACACGGTCGGTCCGGAAACACTCACTGTGACCTATACAAGTAAACATTGTTTGTTTGTTCTGACGAAATTCAGAATTATTCGGTGTTTCACTTGGAGCCAATTTTCCAAGCGACTCAGTGCTCATGTTACATGTACAGAAACTCTAGATAACAAAATGAATCTATTGCTGTCTAACCCTTTTCTCAATGAATATTCATGAAAAAATGATAACATCCTGAATATTAATTAGATTAATTCTTGAAATTGCATATTGACACATGAAAGGCAGAAACTGTGAAATCGGATATATTTATTCCATAAGCAAACAGAGCAGATCCTGCTTTAGAGGGACCCAGTATCAAAGACGTAGAAAGACGTATATATATGGAGTAAAGAGTAAAAAGTATACCCTAAAATAGTTCAGGATATTTTTTTCAGCTGACTATGTTTTTTTGTGCGCTACTAATAGATGATATTATTTGTAACATAACTTGTGGCTCCAGCGTGACGTAATGCTATCATATATATTTTGATATTCACGGGTATATATTCACTAGTGAATAACATTCGAACGACCTAACTGTATCCATAGATTCTCAACAAAACGGGAGTTGAAAATTAATACAAATAAGAGAAAAAAATGTACTTTCAAGGTCGTAAGCAACATATTGAAAACGAATGGTTCATTGATGGCGAAAAACTAGAAATTGTTGACTCATTTAATTACTTAGGTATAAAGTTCCACTAAACTGGTAATATGTAAGAAGCTGTTATATCTCTTTGTGACCAAACTCTTATTACATACAGCAGATTGTCATCAATTCTTGACTGAGTTCAATTAAACATCAAAACAAAATTGTCATTGTTTGATTCACTTGTAGTTTCTTATACTTTTATATGGTTCGGAAGTCTGGGGAGTTTATGAAATAAAAGAACAAGATAAACTGCATTTAAAATTTGGCAAACGTAAACTAGGAGTAAGACAACAAACTCCAAACGTAGCTGTATATAGGGAATTAGGAAGAATTCCGTTTACATAACTGGCAAAGGAGCGTGCACTTAGATATTGGTAAACAATTCTCAAAAAACAAACTTTGCCAATCTTTAGAATTTTTAACGAACAAGTCAATGACATGAGCTGAAAATCCTGGACAAAACATGTAAAAGCCAATCTAGATCGACTTGGTTTCGGATACGTATGGGGGAATATGAACGTTATGCCACCACCACCATTAGAATTGAAATCTAGGATCCACGATCAGTATACTCAAACATGGAACATGTTACTTAGTAATATATCTAAACGCGATTACTTCAAAAATATAAAACAACTTTTTTGTTTTGAGAACTACTTAACCTATATCAAAGATGATGGTTTACGTAAGCAATTGACATCCTTTAGATTAACATCACACAATCTTGAAATAGAGTCTGGAAGCGAGACATGAACGCATATGCAAAGTGTGTACTTGTAATGCAGTTGAAACAGAATATCATTTTCTACTTTGCTGCCCAATTTATTCCGTCCTTCGTTCATCTATCTTAGGAAATTATTATACATCATGGCCTTCAGTAAACAAATTCTGTAGACTTGTGTCTTCTGAAAATAAAAAGATGATTTTTTAAATGGCTAATTAAAATATGTAAATGAAGTAAAAACTCCCTTGCAATGCTTACTGCCCCACACATCTTAACGAAAGCATAAAGAACATGTATATTATGTGTGTGATATTTTGTCATTTCCTTATTTGAATTGTGAATATTAAGATGTATGTAATTGTTTGTCTTTGCCATATTTGATAATTAAGTTTGTAAATGGCAAAATGCATTATTGAATGCTGACTGCCAGTAATAAAACTGAACTGTTATTCATACGCGCTGTCAAAACATACAAACTGGAGGACGCATGGCAACGATTGAGTCACAATAGATGGCAAAGGATTGTTGGTACTTGCGCCTTAACTTTGGTAAAATAATTGAAATCATGATCGCTGTCCAGTAAATATCTACAAAATATATACCAAATAGACCTACCAGCTACTCTGACCCAAACCATCCATTCTACATAGCCGCCACAACTTTACGATATACATGATTCAAAGGCTGAATGACGTACATAATTAGATAATGCAGATTTCTGCTCATAAAAATATCTCGTCAATCAACAACTACATGAATAGTCATCTAAATCCAGCACAGTACAGCACAAACATATTTCGAACCTGTTATACTCCAAAACAGCTTCCCCCTGCTCCAACACAGTTTAATGTAACAGTTCTACCGAATCTTCTGTCCATTTCAATGATTTTTTTTCACTGAATTTGAATCAAGATTTTTTTACGCGGAGGAAATTTCCATGTCCCTGTGTATACACCTCTAACGAAGGGCTTAATCCACCAAAACGAATGCGCATTTTGAATCCAATTGATAGTGACAGGCAAGGGTAAGTGTCCGCCAGAATTTATTATCTATGGCAATTGTCACAATATTTAGTGGCCATTGGTAAGTGTCAAGTGATTATATGATCTTTTTATCCATGGATACTAATATAAAATAATGTATGCATTGATAATTTCCCATATTTTAGCATGTATTTCTGATATTGACACGTGACTTAAGAGACATTAACAAATAACAATTCAGCGAATAGTACGGTTAGATCTTTTTACGTTACCAAATGATATGTAAAGACAGAGCTTCAGCATGCCATTAATAGCGGTGGTTGTTTATTGTAGGATGAATATATATTTTCAGTGCACGGGTCAATAAATACATATGATTGAACTAAATACTGAAACAGATACGTTCTGTGTGGACTTTTTTCAGAATCTATACAGGACTTTTGAACATTATGATTAAAGACCCTGAAAGTGGAGGTTGTAGATGGTTAATTGTATTTCAGTCACAACAACCACGGCATACACATACAAAACATTCTTTGAGGACCCTCGAAATCTAGCGTGGTTCATTCCATGCATGATGCTACTGTTCTGTACCTTGGTCGCCACATTGTGGGTATTTCACACCTGTCGAGGGAAACAGGGCTGGAGAAACTTTGTAAAGAATTTGTAAGTAGATGTCCTTACACTTCGTGAGCGGACATCATTAAGTTACACAATTCTGTTCGGACAAGCTTAACTTGTGTCCTCTACTTTTCTATTTCTACATTTTAGTGACCACCTTCAACTGGCTGAAGTTTATGTCACTGGTGGTGAACCGCGCCACGAATAGGGGGCCAAATATAAGTTAAAACTATTTACAGTGATGATAAATTAATGGATGTAGGAGTGACTTTTGATGGCAGTTTTGAAGGATTCAATAGAATCACTCCCAACTACAGTCAAAGGCAGGCCATTCCAGTCCTTAATGGTCCGGGGGAAAAAGGAGAGTTGCCTTGATTGTGTTCTGCATGATGGAAGTTGGTAGGCGAGAGTGTGCATATTGCGGGACTGTCTGCGTGGTGGTAAAAGTCTTATTATTTGGAATGGCAACCAGATTGTGTGAAATTTTGTACAACATAATGAGACGTGCATCTGTTCGTCTGTCTGCAAGGCTTCTCCATTCTAAGCTGTTCAGCATGTCACCAACACTAGAAGTATTCCTAAATCTGTTGGTGACAAACCTAGCAGCTCTCCTTTGCACTTTTTCTATATTAGTTATGTCTTCTGTAGAGTTGAACATCGATATATCGAACTTTAAAGGACAATTCAATTACTTCGAGATAATGGGAGTCTGAGCCAGCCTATTTTCTCGATGTGGCAGCTTATAATGCATGTCCTGTAGCATTACCTTGCGACCTACACTAACCCATTACCTCAGTCTATTTTTAGACCCAACCTTTTTGAATAAATCTACCGAAAAGGAGCTTTAAGTAGAGAAATGGAAAAGTTCAGAAGTTTTAGTTTGAAACAATTTTGATAAATACAGCATTTGCTCATATCGGAGCAAATACTCTATTTATCAAAATGGATTCACAAAGTGACTTTTACAGAGTCGTCAAAAGTCGTCAATATGATGGAATGGGTTAAGCTGTGGCCTTCCTTTATAGATATGCTCAGTGGTGGATATTAGAACAATCCTGTATTACAAATTCTGGAAAGTACTCAGTTTATAACTCGAGTTCGAGTTATTCCGAGTTCGAGATATCGAAGTTCCAGTGTGTATGCAAAACTACGCAGCACACCGGAGTATTCGTCTATTGTCATTCTCGTTTGACTTAACATTGAAAAATTGTTTTCTTCACAAGAAATACTGTCAATAACCACGTTTTTCACGTCTTTAAAACAGCGTACACACAGATCAAACGGCTCCTTAAAGAGCCGTAAGCCTTCACCCTTTTCCCCATGAATATTGGCGTAAGACACATTGATGTCATGCATATTAATTATAATTATTTTTATAATGGCCTATGAGTACATGAAAGTTGGCCATGGCAGAGATTGTAGTCATATGTATATTATATATTATTACATAAGCAAACAGAGCACACCCTGGTCAGACGGTTCCTAAAGGAGCCATCTGATCTGGATCTGCTCTGTTTGTAAATGTGTAAAAGGGCGTATTTATTGACTACATGGTTATGCTAGTCAAGCGTATTCTGAAATCTCTACATATCCCCCATTTTAAAACAGCATAAACAGACAGAAACTGTGGAAGGAACAAGGAACTCGCACATACCCGGAAACGCACAGACAGCGTCCGGACACACAAGCGACAGAAAGGGTGTCCAAAACTCTATCAGGTATGTCTGTTTTGTGTCTTTCAATCTAAAATATGCTTAGCAGTTTTTAGCAAGTGTAAATGTGTCAATCAGTTTTCGTAGTAGATCTACATGTACATTTAAAACTCAATTATTCAAACACTCAAATACGTACCATTATTGATCTTTAAAACAGGTGACAGCTTAATGCAGGGTGAATTTCAAACAGTATTGTCCTCTAGGAGCTTTCTGTATGGCTTTCACCCTGCATTAAGCAGCCACCTGCCTTTAAAGAGATAAATTCCTTTCTGATTAATACCCAGCTGTATGTTACTATGTCAGTATGTCCCTCTGGATATGCAACCTTTTCATTAAGAAATAACAAGTTCGTAGATGTGCATTTTCGCGCATTAGATCATAGTTAAAAGTTGAGATGTGGAGGGCCTTGTGATCTAACTACCAACATCTCAACGACTAACTGTGATCTAATACGCCATAATTCACAGCTACGAATCTGTAATTTCGATTCTAACACGACTTTTTTCAAATAAAAAATACTTTTCCCGGAGAATACGAAAAAAACCGGAAGCGTTGTCAGTGGTTACGCCATTTTTGCTATTACATTTACTCTATACGACTTTCACTCACTCATGATGAGCCAAATCTCAACAGAAAACAACAATTCCAAGTCAGAAATGCTCCATCTTTCACATTGAAGCGCACAACTATACCATTTACATCATGTATGCACACCTCTATGCCAGCGCCATCGTGTTTACAGATTTAGAAATGTGAAATTACGTTTGACGGTGTGTGGTTTGAACACGGAACAGATAGAAACACTAAATTTTGCGTGTGTGGGAAATGGAACAGCGATCAAAATGCCACGCTGAACTGCACGTGCATTATCATAAATTAAAGCACGTTTCTCGGTATTCTTCGTTTTATATGACGTTGGTTCAGCGTCATGTTAGAATAAAGTATGTTAGATCTTTTGATGCATGTGGTTGCTTAACACAGAGTGTACGTCGTGCAGAAAGCTCCCAGTTGAGCTTTCTGTACGACTTTCTGCATTAAGCTGTCACATACCTTAAATAGTGATAATGTTACATATTTGAGTTCAAGTGAACGCGCTTTCACTGTTTATCGTGAGTTGATAGCAACACTATTGTAAACTATATTCTATTGGGAGAACTCATGAGATGAAATTGGCAATTAGTTTGGATTCAGTCGAGACGCCAAGTAACTCGGTTTCTAAGCACAGGTTCCACACCGATTTACACTAATTAATGTGTCAAATTTAGGAAAAGCGATTTTGTACGTGTTAATAAACGTTAACTAATGTAATTAAACCGTTCTGTATTCATCCATTGAAATACACATACACTGTATATGCTTTGGTCATTTCAGTGAGAAACTACCCTCCACCTGTTGGTAAGTTTCCTACAGCCTGCCAATACAGGTCGGCAGCAATACAGAAAGCTTCTATAGATGTTTGCTCTATATTAAGCAACCACCTGCTTTTTAAGATTCATGTGTCCAATCAATATAAAGCCTCTTAACCCTTTCCCAGTTCTATTTTTATTCCAAATTTCAATACTAGTCTTACTGAATATTCTTGGACAAAAATAGTTACAACGAAAGACATTGAAGCCATTTTAGAAGTAAACAACAGATCTATAAAATTATTCCATCAGCAAAGAGAGCAGACCCTCATCAGCGGCCCCTATAGGAGCCGTCTGATCTGGGTCTACTCTGTTTGCAAATGCGTGGATTGGCGTTTATGTGAGACAAAGGGTTAAGACAGATTCTATTGTACTTTATTTACTACTTGCTTTTTAGCTCACCTGAGCCAAAGGCTCAGGATGAGCTATTGTGACCGCTCTTTGTCCGTCGTCCGGTGTCCGGCGTCCGTCCACATTTTCAAATGACATCTCCCCTGAAACTGCTGATCCGATTTTAACCACATTTTCTCAGAAGCATCAGTGGCTAGGGGTAACGAAACGTTGTTCACATTATGACCCCCGGACCAAAAATGGCCCCGCCCAAGGGCTTATCAGTTTTTCATAGGAAAATCTTTTAAAATCTTCTTCTCTGAAACTGTAAGGCCTAGACCTTTGATATTTGGCATGTAGCATGATCTTATAGTCCTTTACAAAGATTGCTCAAATTATGACCCCTGGGCCAATAATGGCCCCACCCAAGGGCTTATCAGTTTTTCATAGGAAAATCTTTAAAAATCTTCTTCTCTGAAACTGTAAGGCCTAGACCTTTGATATTTGGCATGTAGCATGAGCTTATGGTCCTCTACAAAGATTGTTCAAATTATGACCCCTGGGCCAAAAATGGTCCCGCCCAAGGGCTTATCAGTTAGTTGTTCATAGGAAAATCTTTAAAAATCTTCTTCTCTGAAACTGTAAGGCCTAGACCTTTGATAGTTGGCATGTACCATGATCTTATGGTCCTCTACAAAGATTGTTCAAATTATGACCCCAGGGCCAAAAATGGCCCACCCAAGGGCTTATCAGTTTTTCATAGGAAAATCTTTAAAATTCTTCTTCTCTGAAACTGTAAGGCCTAGGACCTTTGATATTTGGCATGACAATGATCTTATGGTCATCTACAAAGATTGTTCAAATTATGACCCCAGGCCAAAAATGGCCCCGCCCATGGGCTTATCAGTTTTTCATAGAAAAATCTTAAACATTCTTCTTCTCTGAAATTGTAAGGCCTAGACCTTTGATATTTGGCATGTAGCATGATCTAATGGTCCTCTACAAAGATTGTTCAAATTATGACCCCTGGACTAAATATGACCCGCCCAAGGGCTTATCAGTTATCATGACTTCTTGGTAAAAAATGGCCCGCCCCTGGGGTATCTCAGGTGAGCGCTTCAGGGCCTCATGGTCCTCTTGTTAAGATTCATGTGTATAATTAATATAAGGTATCGTTAGACAGATTCTATTATTCTTTATCAATTACCAGATGTTTAAGATCCATGTGTCCAATCAATAGAAGGTCTCTTGAGACAGGTTTTACTGTGCTTTAATTATTACAGTTGAACTTCGATATCTCGAACACGGATAACTCGAACTTCTGGATAACTCGAACAAAAACTTTAGCCCTTTCAAAACTTACCATACAGAAATGCTCCAATAATGTATCTCTACAGATATCTAGAAACACATGTGACAGCTTAATACAGGTCTAAAGTAATGCTGAAAGCTCCTACAGGAGCTTTCAGCATTACTTTAGACCTGTATTAAGACTGGGCCTAGGATATAGTTTGAACAGCAAACTAGCGATACAGTGTTTGACCTCCCATCTATATATATACATGTACCAGCATTTTATACAATCTGATATATTTTGCTGATCTGTGTAATGTCCCTTTAGTGTTGGATGAGCTTGGTCTACACAGTCTGTCCAGAGCCTTTGGTCCCAAAGTCATATTTTCATATGGCAATGTTTCAGCGACAACTAACAAGAACTTATACCATATAATATTTTTTGGTGTTCAATATTCATAAGTAATGGCACCAAGATTGGTTTGGTTTTTACCGGGTTTTACGTCGTTTTAACCCTTTCCCACATATTGACGACTTTTGACGACTCTGTAAAAGTCACTTTGTGAAACCACTGTGATAAATAGAGCATTTGCTCCTATAGGAGCAAATGCTCTATTTGTCACAATGGCTTAAAACTACAAAATTCTATTTTTTTTACTTTTCTCTAGTAAATGCTCCTTTTTGGTAGATTCATTCAAAGACGTTGGACCTAAAAATAACCTATGAGGGAATGGTTTAACAGTTGGGTCCTGGTGAGACGTTGAGCGGTTTGTCTGGGCGCGTTTGGCTATTTGTTAATTCCGTTTTTATTTCCTTTTCAGTGTATCAGCCCTGGAGAGTTCAACAGAGGTTCTAGCCCGCGTCATGTTATGAAAGTCGTATTTGAAATTTTGTTTACATCATTCGGAAATCTTCGTCGAATTCCGACAAGACCGATCAGCCGTGTTTGTTTGTATCAGGGTCATACAGTATACAGTAAAACTTCTTTAATACGACCACCTAATGAACACACATGGTTGTCTTCATAAGCAGGTGGTTGCTTAATGCAGGACGAAAGTTATGCATCTAGTTCCATATATAATAAACAGACAGAGCAGACCCTGATCAGATGGCTCCTTTAGGAGTCATCTAATATGGGTCCACTGACTCTGTTTGCAAATGCGTGAAAAGTCGTTTATATGATGACACGGGTTTAACCCGTTCCCTCATATTGACGGCTTTTGACGACTCTGTTAAAGTCACTTTTTGAAACCATTGTGACAAATATTTATCACAATGGTTTCAAACTACAAAATTCTATTTTTTTCCTTTTCTCTAGTAAATGCTCCTTTTTGGTAGATTCATTCAAAGAGGTTGGATCTAAAAATATCCTATGAGGGAATGGGTTAACAGTTGGGTCCTGGTGAGACGCTGAGCGGTTTATCTGGTCGCGTTTGGAAATTTGTTAATTCCGTTTTTATTTCCTTTTCAGTGTATCAGCCCTGGAGAGTTCAACATAGGTTCTAGCCCTGTCATGTTGTGAAAGTCGTATTTGTTCAAATCATTCGGAAATCTTCGTCAAATTCCGACAAGACCGATCAGCCGTGTTTGTTTTTACCAGGGTCTTACAGTATACAGTAAAACCTCTCTAATGCGACCACTTAATGAACAAACATGGCTGTCTTCATAAGCAGGTGGTTGCTTAATGCAGGGCGAAAGTTATGCAGAAAGCTCCTATAGGACAGTCCCTATAGTAAATATGCATATTTCAATAACATTTGCCGATTAGAACTTATATCGAAAAATGTGTGTGAATCGTTTTCATCGGTACTTATGATTTTTGTTACAACAAAATATTATAGGACTATATCGAACAGTTAACGAAACTAAAATGCATTAAGTGGTCACTTTAGAGTGGGTTACTGTACTTTGTACTAAGCGTGTGTATCCCTTTGAGCACTTTCATCGCTGAATTTCCACAGGAATAGCCACTTAGTGTGTAACTATAGAGTCCACTCAGTTACTTAACCCATTACCTCATAGGCAATTTTAGATACAACCTCTGTATAAATCTACCGAAAAGCATTAATTAGAGAAAAGGAAAACTTTTGTAGTTTGAAACCATTTTATCACACAGTAATCAAGGGTGAAAATGGCTTAAAAAGCCGGTAGGCAAGAAAGAAAATGGCACCAAAACACGATAAGAAAATGTGAAAGTGGCTTCCAACAACAAGACACAATATACTTTGAAAAAAAAGTATTTATTTTTCACATTCATTCTTCTTTGTTGAATATAAACCTGGATCATAAACATATTTCAGCATAATGTAGAGCGACCATTACTTACTTTCACAAAGAAATTCTAAAACAAAAACAAGTGGTTGCTTAATGCAGGACAAAAGTAATGGAGAACAGCAACCACCAAGAGCTTTTTAGTATGCTTTTAAGTAAGGCGGTAACATAATGCAGCTCCTATAGGAGCTTTCTGCATTACTTTCGTCCTGCATTATGCTACTACCTGCCTTAAATACCTAGAATTATGTTTTAATAACCGCGTAAGATAGATTTTTACCGTACTGCTACTGTAGCTGATGCAAAATATGGCTGTGCGATAATTGCCGAAGTAAATTCCGAATAAGCTTACATATTGTGCATTCAATGCAGTTAAGCCGTTTCGTAGTTTATTAAAGTCTCTCTTTGCATGACAAAATGAAACAATATACAAGTATCACATACTAAAACAGCGTACACAAATTACCATGCAAACCTTTCTATACATAAATATGAGAGACTATTACACAATGTGTATAATAATGAATACAACGCTTATCCATTGTGTCCAGCAAAATCCCAGACATATGTCCAGTCCAATCAAGATTCATATTGCTAAGGGATCCCAACCAGACCGCACATGGGTAAGGACTTACTAAACTAATACAGTGCAACCTCTCTATAACGGCCACTAAATTGTGTTAATTATTTGGTATTTAGAACAGGTGGCCGCTTAAAGCAATGTGAAAGTAGAACAGAACGCTCCTATTGGAGCGTTCTGTTTTACTTTCACCTTGCTTTAAGCAGCCACATGCCTTTAGCACAAACTACTTGATATATTTTAGTGGCCGTTATAGAGAGGCTTTACCGTACCAGTCACACTACCAACTGTTGACTATCCCACAGTATAGCTTAAACGATATTGAGCTACATACAATTACTCTTCGTATTATACGATGCATACTTTAATCCATTACTTCATGAATATTCATGTTAGAAATAAAGACTTGGAATGCTAATTAACTGAAATTTTATAAAGTCAAACGTGAACAAGGGAATTTGTACAATAATAATAATAACGACTTTATTTTAAGTGGATTACATATTTGGTACAAGACCAATTTTCAATATGGTCCACATGACAAGAACATTAATATACAAAACATAATTATATATAATAGAATTGAAAACCCAAGCTGACCCTGTTTAGACTTAAGAAAGTACTACCAATGTAAATAAATTTATATCAATATCAGGTTGGACTGTTAAGGAGACCTGATTTTGATGTAAACTTAACTCGTAATGAAAGTATAATTTGGAACTGTACAAAATAAAATATTGGCACTTATTTTTAGGGTTGCAAGGGTCAGTATGGTGTACAATGTATAGTATCATTTAATATACGTATTACATGTTACATATACAGTTAAATCTCATTATGTCGAAGTCGCTGAGGCCAGACATTAATTCAAGACAACTAAAGGTTTGACTCCTCATATTTATAATGAAGACGCTTTACTAAGGTTAAGGCTAAGATATCCGACTTAAGATAATGAGAGTCAACTGTATACATTATCACCATGCATATACATACAAACAGAAATGTACATCTGAACACAGGCAATGAAATCATCAAGGTATAATGTCCATCATTCAAACCCTGCATTATGACTGCCAGAGTACTTCCACCTAAGATAAGATGTTTTAAATTGTTTCAAGGTGTTTGCGGAGCGTATAGATTTGGGAATTCTATTCCAGATAACTGGACCCGAATATGACAGAGATTTTCGAAAAAAATTCAAGATTAGGTTTGGGAACTTTGAGCTCTCTGTTCTCTCCAGATCTCAATGAGTGAAGACTGTTCACATCCCGATAAGTAATTTTGCATTTCATACATTCGGGACAGGCATTATTTGTAGATTTGTATACAAGAATTGCTTTTTTGTATTCTATCCTGTCAAAAAATGTCATCCACTTTAGTTCAGTAAATAGCTCTTGAGATGGTGTGTCAAACGTTTTATCAAGAATTATTCTGGCCGCTCTCTTCTGGAATTTTAAAAAGTCATCTAATAGTACATTACTGCAGTTACCCCATATACTGAATACATAGATACACAGCTGAACTTCTAGGGACCATACAAATTATTTCGAGATAACAAAAATTCGAGTTATCCGATTTCTAATCTGGACAATTTCTCAAGTTTACAGCTTAGTGCGTGTCTAAAGTAATTCTGAAAGCTCCTATAGGTTCTTTCAGCATTAAAAAAGCTTAATCCCGTACTAACCCTTTCGCTGCCAATGCCGGATCTGTGATTACCTATGCAAACACTTTGGATCCAGATGAGACGCCGAGTAACTCGGCGTCTCATCAGGATCCAAACTGTTTGTTACTGTTACTATGTTTTTGAAACAAAAATGAAGAAAATCAAAAGAATGAAAATTTGTAGCAGACGACAAAGTTAGCAGACGACAGAGTTTGGCAGCGAAAAGGTTAAGCTGTCAAGTGTGTTTCTTGATATACATAGTGATACATTTTAGAGCAATTCTCTATTACAAAATTTGGTATGGTCTAACGTTTAGTTCGAGTTATCCCGAGGTTCGAGTTATCCTAGTTCGAAATATTGAGATTCCATTGTACATAAGTTCATAAGCCAACGTAAGATTCTGATCAGACGACTCTTGAAAGCCGTCTGATCTTTGTATACTCTATTTTCAAGGATGTCAAAAGTCGTAGTTACTAATTATTGAGTAAATAGGGTTCATAACACGTTCATTCTCAAAAAAGCAACAACGACACTTGACCTTCGACCGTAACTGAGTCCAAACGCAATATACGCACCGTGGCTAGAGAGGTCCGGGAATGCCGCCCCCCCCCCCCCCACACACACACACACATACACCGGGGACATTTAGAAGTGTGTAGTTTTTAAACCATTTTGACAAATATCACAATCACAATATCAGCTGTAAAGTTCAGCTGTATATCTATGTCTACAGTATATAAATATCACATCCTATGGAGAGAGACAGCACGTACTGTCAACTCGAGGTTGGTTATGTCCACCGAGGCGTTAGCCGAGGTGGACATGACCATACCGAGTGTTGACAATACGTGCTTTCGCACAGCACATACCGAACAGCACAATCAGATGTGTTCAAACAATTTCAAACAATTAGATGTTCCGTACCCATGGTAGCGGGAGACAGTATTTTTCCGACAGTAATTTTTTCCCCGCTGGGCCTGACAGTATTTCTATGTCACGGTGGCCTATGGGAAATTAGCATTGTAAATGAAATTGAGGTATAATAATATCAAATATCACAATGGTTTCAAAAGAGACGTCAAAAGGCGTCACACACCTTTAACCTTCGATTTTTGTTCCATTTAGGCTATAATAATGTTTTCACCTTCATATTTATGTTACGCACGTGCGTAAATGCGTATCGCTATCTACAATCCTACTTTACACAACGTGTAATGCCACTAACACAATGGTAACCATTGCAATAATCTGTATAACATTGTGACTCGTGGAAGCATGCTTGCACAAGTCTTCATTGCAGTAACACAATTCGATGTCTTTCTGTTCTCTTGCCTTATCATCCTTGGTACTACAGTCGTCAGTCATTTTCCCTGGCTCGCAACCTAGTATGTACTCTGTATAATAAATACAGTAAAAAACCTCTTATCCGGACATTCAAACAAGTATAAATGTAGGTCTTTCAGACATTTGGCAGCTTGGTGCAGGCTGAAAGCCATGCAGGAAGCTCCCCATGACTTTCACCCCGCATTTAGCAGCCACCTGCCTAAAAGTATCTAAATTCTTCTCTACTAAAATCCCCCATTTAGAAGGGTTTAACCCCTTTCCTGTTCTATGCTTATTGCAATTTTTATACCTACTTAATATTCGTAAACAAAATAGTTATAATGAAATATGTAGCCATTTTAGAAAGTAAAGAAACATATCTTTCAAATTCTATTAGCAAACAGAGCAGACCCTGATCAGACGGCTCCTATAGGTGCCATCTGATCTGGGTCTACTCTGTTTGCAAATGCGTGAAAATGCGCTTATATGGAGGAAGAGCTTAACTGTAAACGGGTAAGCTTAGCGAAACGCTTTGTGACTACAATGTCAGATAAATAGTTAAGATACGAAAACTAATTGAATATTTATATAAAAAAAATAATGACATGAAATAAATTAAATATTGGCATTACAGTAAAACCTCTTTATAACGGCTACTAAATTACATCAAATGTTTTGTGTTAAAGACAGGTGGCTGCTTAAAGCAAAGGTGAAAGTAAAACAGAACGCTCCTATACTGCTTAAAGCAAGGTGAAAGTAAAACAGAACGCTCCTATATAGGAGCGTTCTGTTTTACTTTCACATTGCTTTAAGCAGTCACCTGCCCTAAATACCAATCAATTACATGTAATACAATTTAGTTGCCGTTATAAAGAGGTTTTACTGTAGTATTTATTAGCTGCATTTCTATAATTGCATATGCATTAACTCGAGCTAGTTTGGTACTTGCATAAGCTGTAGAGTCTTATCTATGGGTCTGGAACTTGTAACAACATTCCTTCAACATCAAAAGCAGTTACAAAATGCTCGCATTCTTCAAGCTTAACCTTTTCCCTGTTCTATGTTTATTTCAAATTTCAAAACCTATTGCATATTCATGGATAGACTATTTATAAAGATGCATGGAAAGTGAAACAGTGTAGCCATATTAGAAAGTAAAGAAACAGATCTTTCAAATTCCATTAGCAAACAGAACAGATCCTGATCAGACGGCTCCTCTAGGAGCCGTCTACTCTGTTTGCAAATATGTGAAAACACGTTTATATGAGGGAAAGTGTTAATTACCTATTTTCTGTCATTTCATTTTAGAAAAAAAAACGCAATCAACCTATCCAAGAATTACATGATTCTGGTGAACTGGCTTGCATCAAGCTATCAAATAAATATATAGCATAATCTATTTGAAAGAGTGTCAATTGTCACGGATTCAGCCACAAAATTAATCTTTTACCCGATAGAGACGTCTTTTTGCAAAATAATTTGATTCAAGAGCACCAGACCAAGGTGCGTACTCAAATACTATTAAAATCGTTCTTTCTCCACCGAACCCTATGTTGGGACGAAGAGACGATTCTAAAGAGTAGTCGTGGAGAAATAAAGGAAGATTTTCTTCAAAATGTTTTAACACATTATCCCCTAGTGACGTATTTTTGCGCATCTATAAAAGTCACTTTATGAAACCATTTGTGATAAATGGAGCATTTGATCCTATAGGAGCAAATGCTCTATTTATCACAATGTTTTCAAACTACAAAATTCTGAATTTTCCTTTCCTCTAGTTAATGCTCCTTTCCGGTAGATACATTCAAAGAGGTAAGGTCTGAAAATAGACTAGGAGAGAATGTTTTAATCCGTGGATCTTATCTGAACCTCTACATTCTACAGTTTCTGTCGCCAACAAAGCAACAATCCCGTGTTCATATACCATAACATCAGCTTATAAATATTCATGATGTCATTATTTCCTACATGAATATTTAATGAGGTAAAAGGTTAATTATCGCAGTTCTGCACAAACCCTGGAAAGTATATCTTTCTACCCACTTCTGTATAATATTTATGTAAAAATAATGATATAATGAACATTAATAACCTGAAAGTTTTATAATGTCACTATGAGCTAGGGATTTTTATCAAGTCAGAAAATATATTATATGTCATACGCGAATAGAGCAGACCCTGATCAAACGGCTCCTACATGAGCCGTCTGATCTGGGTCTACTGTTTGCAAAGGCGTATGCAAGTACATGGAATAAATTATCCATCACTGTTTAACCCTTTCAATGCAGATCACGTGTCACTAACAGACTTTGCTTTCAAACAATCAGACAGTGTAAACCCTGATGAGAGTTCTCTTATAAGGCTTCGAAGTATCTGTCATATTACCATTCTTACAAATACGGTAAAACCCCTCTAAACCGGACGTTAAATTTGGTACAAATATCGGTCTTGGAGACAGGTGGCAGCTTCATGCAGGGTGAAAGTCATGCAGAAAGCTCTTAGAGGAGCTTTCTGCATGACTTTCACCCTGCATGAAGCAGTCACCTGCCTAAAAGTATCTAAATTCCTCTCTACTAGAATTCCGGTTTAGACGGGTTTACTGTATCCCCGAATGTTCACGTCCATTTGAAAAAATAGTACTGAAATATTTAACTACAAAGCAAGTAAGAAAGGGTATGATTTACTAGATTATTCTGAATGACAAACTGTAAAATTCTGTTCAATGGGCTCCCCTAGAAGCACTCTGATCTGGGTCTATACTGTTTGCAAAATATCAGTGCATTCATGTCAGGTATCAAAAGGATTAAATCAGATTTGCAAAAGTGGTTGCTTTTAGTGGGACGAGAGCTAACCATTTCCTTCATATAAAAGCGTTTTCACGTATTTGTAAACAGAGTAGACACAGGTCAGACGGCTCGCCGTCCGACCAGGGTCTGCTCTGTTTGCTAATGATCTTTTGCTTTACTTTCCAAAATGGCTACAATGTTCCACCTTCCATATTTCATTATAACTATTTTGTTCATGAATATTCAATAGGTATTGAACTTTGAGATAAACATAGAACTGGCAAAGGGTTCATTAGAATGCTGCCTTGGATGCTTCGTGCGTTGGTTTTTATTGACCCAAATCCTGCCTAAAGGGACCTAACCTTCATTGGCTACGAGCTTGGATCAAGATGAGACACCAAGTAACTCGGCGTCTCATCAGGGTCCATGCTTATAAAACTTTTAGTTGAGTCTGAATTCGTTCTCAAGTTCCTTTGGTTCAAATCTGGCCAATCAAAAGCTTGAAAATGAACTCAGACTCAACTAAAAAGTTTTATAAGCATGGATCCAGGATTCAAGATGTTTGAAACTTGGTCAGTTATTTCTCCAAATCTTGCTGCCTGTCTGTCTGGTCTGTCTGTCTATCTGGCTCTCCGTTTCTCTGTTCTCTGTTCTATTTCCCTCTCTATCTCTGTCTTCTCTGTCTGCCTGACTGTCTTTGTCCGTTTATGTATACAATAATAATAATAATAATAAACTAGAGGTTTTTGTCACAAAAACGGATGTCTCCCCTCTAATAAAAACAATATGTAAAGGGAAATCACTAAAGATGTTATGGTCTTGATGAATGATACTTCCCCTCATTATGCGCTTTCCACACGACATTTTTCAAGAAGAAAATGATAACAGCTAATAACTCCAAAAATACTGATACCAGACTTATGGCCCTTGTGCATGACACTTACTTTCATCATGCTCTTTCCAAAAATAAAATGTCATTCCAATAGCATCCGTCGAACAGGAGTTATTGATCTGCCAAAAAAAATGTAACAAAGGGCAATAACTCCCAAAGTATTGAAGCCAGAGGTATGGCCCTTGTTCATGACACTTTCTCTCATCATGCTGTTTCCATGTATGAAGTTTCAATACGATGGCAAGAGCCATGTAGGAGTTCTCGTCCGGACAAGAAAGCATTAAACAAATGTACAAGGGGCAATAACTCTAAATTTATTGAAGCTCGAGTTAAGGATCTTATGCATGACACTTCCTCTCATTATGATCTTTCCATATATGAAGTTTTAATTCAATGGCATGAGCCATATAGACGTTATCTTCTGGACAAAA